>CM070670.1:20921672-22121672 GCA_036346575.1 Dendrocalamus sinicus
TTGTGCTCTCAACCAGACGAGTATTACCTGACGATACGATGATGGCACCTCCGTGAGGCCACCAAGCCACGGGTGCACAACAGGCTACTAGCCTGCTACTACGTAGTACAAACCTCAAGCACCTGGAAGCGTGCATTCTTCCACACAGCAAGTAAAGAAAACATATGATTTGCAATACAGAACATGTTCCTGAAAATTAAACCAGTGTCGGCTTTCAGCAACGAAATCAGTTGAGACCGAGGTCCTCCAGACATATGTATATATACATGAAACAAAAGTGCAATGCATATAAGATGGCTCGACCGCTGGACCAGGTCCCAACAGCATCCATATTACCAATTCTATTATGCTACTGAATTAAAAAAAATTATATTATGCTACTCCGGTACTTCCTATGAATTGAACGGGACCGATATAAGATCCCCCTAGACCAACTGCAAATTCCGTAACAAATTCTTCAATCGTCAAGAGATGGTAGATTCATCAATACCCCAAATCTTAATCCAACTGCTCCGAATCCAACTGTTCACAATCGACTGATCCAAATCCAACTGCTCAGAATCCGACTGCTCCGAATCCGAAGTGAAACCTGTTGAAGCATAAAAAAGCGAAATGAGCATTGCAGAGCCAAACTGAGAGAAATGAGAGGTTTCAATTCATTGATAATTGAAATACAGATGTTTTTACTACTGTATAAGAATTTTACTTGGACTAGCGTGCAACTTGATCTACTTGTTGCCAAGCAAGAAGGATGTGTTATTAACATGAAAGTGACCTAAAATTTTTGCTTATAATTTATTAGGTAGTTCTCTGAGAGCAACATTTTGAGTTTTTTTTGCCACTCCTCCCAGCCTACGAAGCGACCAAGCTATTGGGCCAGACACTGGTCTCCTATTGAAACAGCACCTGGATGTAGTTAGCACGATCTAGATACATGGATGGACTAGATTTTCAAGGCTCCACACCCACTAACCAAGCATCATCTCCCTACTTAATGCTTTCATAGTCACTCTTGCTATGATACTACGGGAGACTCTGCTGTGGCTACCAAGCATCCTGTTGCAGCAGTCAATGTCGCCCCCAGCTGAATATAGTGCAATTGCCAAGGCTGCTGTTGGATGGTGTCTGCACGTATGCTGATGATGAATTGATGAGGGCAGCATCACTGACCTGTCAAAGTACACCAGCATGGATGCCAGGTAGTGCATGGTGCCATGGTGGCAAGGTTATTAAGTCATAAAGTCGAATTGAGTCGTGACGCTACCAACTTGGAGATTAGTTGCGACTAATCCCGACTAGTCGTCGACTATTCTACTACTACTTGCTTGTTGCTTCCACTACTAACTGCCTTCTACCACTACTACTACTTGTTGCTACTACCTAGGCTCAGAGAGGAAGAATACCCGGATCTTGGTCTAGAAGAAAGCATCAAAACTGAGTCTGATAGAAGGAATGAGGGAACAGAGCAACAAAACATAAAAAAAGACTAGGATCGAGATCTGGAATAGGAGCAGCAAAATAAAGGAAGAAGATGGGAGACTAAGTGGAAGGAAGGACAAAGAATCAAACGGATGAAGAATAGAGCACCAAAACGGAGCAGCACCTGGCTCGATCTGCTTCTTGCGAGGGGCGGCAGAGGTACACTACCAGTGATGACTCCCTCTCCGGGGCTGCAACAGTGAGGTCGGCTGGGTTGCTAGGGGCTGGGGAGGAATCGCTTCATGCCTCCATGATTCATCGCTGGTTGAACACATCTGATCGTGCGTTGGGCCATCGGCGATGGGCTAGGGTTCCCTAGCCCAGCTGCGTCGTGGGGAGTGGGAGAGCCGAGTTTTGATTGCATCTGTATGTCCTCTTCCTCTCTCTCGTAATATATGTCCTCTCTCGATGACGTCGCTGACACTGGGCCAAATAGACATTTGACTTGCGCTGGTCGACTAGTCGCGGCTAGTGGCCGACTAGTCAGCAAGTCAAACGACTAGCACAGCTAGTCGAGTCGATGGCACTAGTCGGTGCCTGTGTGCCGACTTGTCGACTAATCGACGATTAGTCGCGACTAGTCGTGCGACTTAATAACAGTGCATGGTGGCAGTGGCAGTGGCAGCCAAAAGGATGTAAAAATGGTGTGAAAGATAAAAACTATGCAAATACATTGGAACACGTTACATGGATATTTTGTAACAGATTACATTTTCTTGTTTTCTTCACCAAATGTGGGGAATGTTACCTTTTCATTTTTAAACTCCATGAAAATTTCAACCTTTATTTTGTCTAATTAATCTAAAAAACTTTTACTGCTATTTTTTACCAACACACATGCAGACTGCAGGAACATAAGAATTGTGAAGACTAATAATATTTAACTTACTTTCAGAGGACCAAAAATTCTTTTGGATGTTAATTTGCTCAGGAGGTACTCCATAGGTATTCAGGATTTTTATAATTTTAGAGGACCAAAAATTCTTTTGGATGTTAATTTGCTCAGGAGGTACTCCATAGGTATTCAGGATTTTTATAATTTTGTGAACCCACTCATCTTCCTTCTGACATTTGATTTCGACCACCCTTAGATGCTTCGATACCAAGAATTTTTCTGTTGGGTTGTAGCCGTCATCTGTTTCAGCCACAGGTTGCTGTGTCTGTACAATTTCGCCAAATGAATCAACCATGCACAGAAACTTCAACAAGACAAAAGCTATCATACTTACAAAACATATACCTTATTAAGTTGAAGGGTAAGCTTCTCTAGAATTGTTGAGTGCTGGAGAAAGTAAACTAGTGCGCCAAACTGAGGCTCCACACACCACTCGTTAAGCAACAATGTTTTGAGCTTGCTAAATGTAGGGGACCATTTCAAATCCTTTCTGAAAATAAACTGGACCAAGTGAAAGCAGTAAGAACAAGTCAAGGTCTAACTTCAAAAGCACTAGATAGTAGATCCAATAATATTGTATTGAGTATGAGATAACCATAACAGAAGTCAGAATTAATCTAGATAAAGCAGAGAAGAGATTATAACCCATTCTTCAATTTTTTTTTATTTACACAATATATTTAAATTGGCAGCACCACCTGAAGTCCTGTAGAACTAACAAGACTCGCTATTTATTCTCAGTCTTACGTTTTGAATTGTATTATGTCAAAAGTTCCAAGAGTACACCCACAAAAAGGAAAATGAAATTCCAAGAGTACAAACACGTAGTGTGAATAACATTGCCTTCCTCCCATAAGACAACTCTACCTTTCAATATAAGCTGGGTTTGACCATTTGGTCTAATAAAAAAAATAGTGTGCATAATATTAGTAAATGCCCACAGATGATCCCCAAACTTTACTTGAAACTTCAATTGGGTCCCTATACTTACAATTTTATCAACTGGGTCCCTAAAATTGACATTCCATTCGATTGGATCCCTTCTGACATCAACCTGATGTAAACTCTCAATCAACCATCACATGCTTTCATTCATAGTTATTTGCAAGGAATTTCTGGTTAGTTCTTGTTGGTTTTCATAGTAAATATGTATTTCATGAATTTTTAAGTAAATCAGTCCTAGGTATGTCTTTATTTCACCATATCCACATAGACTAAATGGCCTGGTTCCTCTTATCCTAACAAAACACCGATGCAAGGGATCCAATAAAAGCAAATCAAATGTTAAAGTTTAGGCGCCCAATTTACAACATCGAAAGTGTAGGGACACAGTTGAAGTTTCAAGTACAGGGACTAGCAATGGAATATGCCTTGCATAATCTACCCAAGTTCATTCTCATGAACCAACTATAGGGGATTTCCTCATGGAAATGTAATTGCTGAAAGGCGCTATATGGTGACAATAGTAATCATAAGGAGCTTGTTCAATGTGAGTTCATGTATTTGAACTGATGGATGTGAGTATGTAAGATATACAGCAATAACAGATGGCAAACAGCACTAGGAGACTAGGATTTAAAGCAGAGGAGCAAGCATACCACTTCAGGATCAGCTATCAACTCTAAATTTGTGGCGCCTGACAAGTTATCAAGAAGCACATGACCATCATCGTCGTCAAGACCGTAGCAAGCATGACATCTATCATCATCGCACCCATTGTAATCACCATTATCACAGACGTCATCAGAAGAATCATCAAGTATGACACGTGCTGATACCAACGATGGCATGCTGTTAAGACAAGGAACCCGACCAGAACTGCCATCTAGCTCCAAGTAAACGAGGCTTGGGACAGAAATAAGAGTACGTGTATTTCTATTCGAACCACCAAAATCGCAGTAGGTGATACTAAGCCATTGTAAAGATGGCGCTGATATATCATGGGCAGCAAAGCTGCAATTGTTCATCTTTAGCGTCTCCAGTGCCGGACAGCTCGAAAAATCAAGAGAGCAGAACATCAACTCCACACCCACGAGCTGTAACCTCGTCAAGTGCCGGGAGAAGAGAGGCGTGTTGGGTAGCTCAAAGTACTGATCAGGAGCGAAGTTATGGACTCGAAGCACCCGAACCTGGCATGATAAAGCGTACCGGATCCAAAGTTCGGTGTACCGGAATCGCTCGTCGCCGTCCTCCTCGTCATAGGACCTGATGTCACATTCGTGTAGAGGTGATCGGTAGCGGAGGACGATCAGGTAGTTGACAAACTTGTTCAGGTGTTGGGCACTCTCGTACGTGTGGACATCGGTGATGCGCAGGGCGGGCACGGACTTCCATTGGTGGCGCCAGCGGCGGGCTAGCACGCACGTCCACACGGCCTCGCGTGAGGGCAGGAAGGACAACACGTGCTGGAGGAGCTCGTCCGGGAGAGCGCCGATGCGATCTTCGCCACCGGCCTCGGCCGTTTCGTCGAAACCCTCAGGCATTCCGTCGAACAGGTGGTGGGCAGACTCCGGAGCTGCGGGAGAGGGCACGGAATGAGCAAAAGCGACCGGACGACATGTTTTCGACACAAGAATCCAGGATCATCACCTCGGCTCAGCTGTCGGGAACGCCAGTTGTCGCCGCCGCCAGCAGAAGGCGAGAGCCGTGCTCCTGCGCAGCTGCGCTACCCTCCGCTACCGTCCTCTCGGACGGCGCACGGTGGTCAGTGTTGGCTCCTCAGGGAGTCATTGGGCAACCTCCCTCGGGGACCGGACCAACAAAATTTGCAGCCCATGAACAATATTCAGTGCAAGTGGGTGTTGCAAATTTTGTACCGTCATGTCTTTTAGTTGTAATACGAATTTTATACGTATAAATTAAAAATCAATAAATTATTTCTAAAAACTATTCTAATAAATTTTTTAAACGATAACAAAGAAATAATCCTATTTATTTATTTAAAAAAGACATAAATTATAAGCTAAAATAAACTAAAAAATAGGCCCTTTGTTGCGACCATTCATTTCGGGGGAATTTTCAAGGTCAAGGTCACTTGTCTTTTTTTTTTTGAAATAAGGCAGGAGCTCTGCCGAAGGGGCTCTGTCATGAATAGAGATGGAAAATGGTAATGAATAATCTATTTTATCCGATATTTGTATCTAAGAAAACACAAATGTGGTAGGCAAAATACATATTCAAAAAAAGTTTGTATTCGTATTCGAAAATATTCATATCCGCATTTGAGAATATTCGTATTTGCATTCGTATTCGAGACTATTCAATTCGTATTCGATCCGTTTCCAGATCCCGGACAAATTTTGTGATTCAAAATTTGAATTTAGGTGGTTTAAAACTAGTAACCGGTCAAAAATCGGCAAAACCACTAGGAATCCATTTTATCCGATATTTATATCCGAGAAAACATGAATGTGGTAAGCAAAATCCGTATTTGAAAATATTCGTATTCGTATTCGAGAATAGTCGTATCCGTATTTAAGAATATTCGAATTCATATTCATTTTAAAAATATAAATTCGTATTCGTATTTGAGACTATTCGATCGTTGCGTTTTCATCCCTAATCATGAACTGTTTTCTTTCCCGGTTTGCAGTTTGAGCGGAGCTGGTCGAGATTAGATTGCAGAATCTCTTCTTCGAGTACGGATTCTTGTTCATCCACCATTATTGTTACTTCATAGCCACTAGCCAGGCCCAAGCATCTAGCAACCACAACAATGATAACGTCGAGTGGTCGAAGTACAGCCATCAGAAAAGTCAGCGTTTGTTTCATCTGCCTCGTGCATACAACATGCCTGCAAACGCGAAACCGCCCCATCAACACAAGAAAGCACCAGCACATTTTGCAGAGGGATAGATGGGCAGATGGGGAATTGACTGTTAAAACTACAGCCATATTCTTTGCGGTAACATCCGATAATTTGATATGTATGTACATCAATCCAAATTGTCAATACAACACTCTAAAAGCAAAGAGACGACAACGTATGGAAAAGTAAATGGTTGGCGAACTTCTTTGCTTATTTTGTCTGAGACTGTAGGACAGACACTGCCTTTGAATTTAGGGGCTAGGAAAACAGTAAGCCAAACACTTGCAGATGTGCAAAACGGTAACACGTTATGGGCAGTGTCTGGTCCGCTTTAGCTACTGGCCAAGATTCCCAAGAAGGCGCTCCACCGCAGCATGTACATTCCCAGCAGTGGCGACCAGTGCTCGGATGTTCTCCGCAGTGTCCATGAAACCCATTTCCTGGAGCTGAGTGAGTTGTGTTGCATAGAGTTCCTCTGGTGGCACTGAAAATTTTGACAAGGGCAAAATCATCGTTAATGATGACAAACCAACACACAGAAGTCAAAAAGAGCAGGCAAGCTCTACATATGTAGCGTATACAGACAATTGGTGGTATTTGGTACACCTATGCCACCTCCAGCACCAAGCCCGCTAAGCATGCTCATCAAGGCGTCAAGGCTAACATTTCCTCGTGTGCCTGTATTTTTTTCATAGTCACTACTCAAACAAAGGTGTGATAAAATGTATTTATATAGTAAGAACTTCAGGTCGGTGCACAACTGCACATCTAATATTGATCCAGAATTGAGAACTCATTGCAGTTAAGACTCCATAACTGAAACGCCCGAGGGTCCAAACTAGCCTAATCCCATGTGGAATAGACCACACACAAAACGATTAACCGGGAGTTGATGCTTTGGAAACCCCTAGCCTTATATGTTGGTGATTTTGCCCATTAACTTTTAGATGGGACTAATCCACACCATCATACACATACATGCCCCTCATGGACCTTAATGGGCTCGATCTAATCTGGGCCGGGATGTCACTATAATGAACTTGAATATTCTCTTTAATATCTGGGTACCACAGTAAAGCAGCTGCAAAGTAGCTCAGACATGTTCAACACATCATAAAGTCACTTAAATGGTTCCATAATGGCGGTCTAAAGGCCTAGGAACTACCATCTGTTTTCCAATTATCAAATCCATATTGCAACAGTACTTAGTCATAGCAACTTGTTTCCGTTACCACGTAGCAAAAGAAAAAAAAACGTTGCAAACATGCATCACCTAATAGAGAAATAGCAACACATCAATCATTGACTATAGGTTAAATGTTTCTGAGAAATTTAATGTTCTAATGTTATGCACCTCAGTAATTTAGCTTAAGAATGAGCCAATAGTAATAATTCTCATGCTACAACGTTATAGCCAAACTCATTGCAGGGCAGAAATACCAAGGAATTAGGAACCAATAAATTGTCAACTAAGCACAATGTGAAAAGCAAAGCAATTGTTACCGCAAGAGCTAATAAACAACCACCAACATAAGAGCAACTCGGGACCATTCACTTCAAGCATGACAAGCTAATCCAACTTAAAAGAAGAAAAGATAGTGCATAAAAAAACAATCAGGGAGAATTACCTGTGGCATTGCCTCCTTGGTTACCATCCCTGAATCAAGCAAATAAAAAAATTCAACAAACATATGATGACACCGCACAATTTCCATTTCATAAAGAAAAGGTAACATCCGATACAATGAGCTAGATGAAATTCAGGTACTGTTGTACTAGAGTTACTTACTGGCTTGGTTGATGTTGACCAAGCTGTGATAATAAAGACTGCTGGAATGAGAGTAATTGCTACAAAAAAAAGAGAAAACATTTAGTCTTGGTAAAATATGGGGATAGCAAGGGTGTTTTTGGTTGGTGGCATGAAGTCAGTGAACACCAGTCAGTTGGACCATCCCATCTCGTACAACTTCATCCTACCAACCAAACACATCCTTAACGCTTACATCGTAACAGAAATACCTGCAAAGTCTCCGGGGATGTCATCTGGTGAAGAAATTCTGGACTTTGGAACATTTCCCTCAACTGACTGTTTGATTCCATCAGGTTACGTGCATTTGGGTTGAAGTTAAGCAACTGTGGACGGGCAAACAATAAGAATGATCCAGTGTTATGATTCCGTCATATTCAAAATCACACAAGGAAAAATATTAAAAATACTGTACCTGGTTCATTGACTGTGGGTCAGACATAATGTTCTGCACCATCTGCATCATAGCAGGGTTTTGCAGAAGCTGACTCAAAAAAGAAGCATCAGGTGAACCACCAAGCATACTTCCCAAATCTGCTGAACCCAACCCACCTAGACCACCAGCGGCACCAGCCCTAGCATTGCCAGCAAGACCACCAAGCATACTGCTCAAATCTGCTGAACCCAACCCTCCTAGTCCAACAGCGGCACCAGTTCTTGCATTGCCAGCAGTACCTGACTGTGTAGCTCCTTGCTCACCCCCAGCTGGCAATTTAAGTGGGCAAATAAAATTACTAACTCAAATAATTATCAACAGCAAAACAAACAAAAAAAACTTAAATATTCAAAACCTACCATTCGTGCTCCAGGGATTTGGAAGTGGATTAGAATTTGGAGCAGGGGTTCCTGTTGTGGACTCTGAGCCAGTAGTTGGAGCATTTGTAGCAGGATTGCTTGGTTGGTTGGACCCCTGATTTCCGAGAAGTGCTGCAAATGGGTTTGAGGCTGTATTGCCTTCCCCACCCATTGTTGTTGCATTTACGAAAGGCTCCTGGACAGTTTCATACATACGTCGGAGCATATTAAACCCTTCAGGAGAAGATTCAATGTTACTCATAGCTCTGTCTGTGTTCCGCATCATCTCCCGCATAATTTCAGGGTTTCTGGCTGCTTCAAGGGTCTGACGAAGAACACTTGGGTCATTGAGGACATGGGCAAGGTCTGGATTTCGATCGATGATCTCACGCATTTGTGGATTGTTCATAATCATATTGCGTATTAAATCAGGGTTATCCATGAGATTCTGCATCATTGGCATATTCATTATCTCCCTCATTAAGTTGGGATTCTGGCTCAACTGCTGCTGCATTTGATCTAGTTCTGGAAATCCAGTCCCAAATAAATCCGATGGCCTGCCACTAGCAGCTCCAGTAGCACCAAGGCCTTGCAACAAGCCTCCAATACCACCTGCTGCACCACTGCTAGTAGTAGTTGAAGCTCGGGGACTGGATGCAGCAGGTGCACCTGATGTGGCCGGTGGGGCAACACCACGCACCAAGTGAATGGTGTGATCTGTCTCAACACCTACAAGATACAAGAATATGGCAGGTCAACATTACCATAAAAAGAAAGAATACTCCTATATCTGACGAAATCATATACAAAAGAACTTCCAATGAGAACTCCTCCACAATTCATATGTGCACAAGAAGATAGTGCATCTTGTGACTATGCCATAAATCCTCATTTATCACATGGTAATATAATTTGCTGATAACCAACCCCAACAGTTGCATCTGAAAGCAAAAGAACTCAATTGTTACATGCCTCACACAAGAACTTCGCAGTTCTCAAGTTATTTGTGACTTGCAAGTATGTACACCAAATGTGTCACAAGATTTACATGACCAACTTAGTAAAATATTCCTATCATGCTGTCCAGTATACATATCTACTGTAATTTCTGTCCAGCTGTAAAAGTTTCTTGTCATGCAGTGCAGGTTGTGTGGGTATGATGAAAAAGTTCAATGAATCTCCGTTCTAAATAATTTTAGGTATGAAATATTTTCGGTCCTTAAGGAGATTTCATTCTTAACATATCCCAACTTGTTTAGGACAAAAGGTTTTGTTGTTGTTATTGTTGTATGAAACATTTATGGTACAACACTAGCTGATAACAAAGCAAAACTTTTGCAATTGCCATTGGCAATATGTTCTTGTACCAGAAAAACAATAGTGATTTCGGAAAGCTATTCCACAGCCCAGGGTTTATAAATGAAGTATCCCTGAATAAGCACAACTGTCGCACATATCCACACTTGGCAGTTCACACTATTTTCTTGAAATAAAGATTAGATTTTATGCAATCCATGCTATTACCCAGCAGTAGCACTAAATCTAAAGTTGCCGATGCATATGAGGGCCATTACAATGCAAAGGTACTAATGTATCATAAACCTATAGCACTACAGCATCAGATTCATGGTTCGCATAATTTTGCAACAAAAAGCCCACTGCTTACTTCCATCGAGCAACACAATCATTCATTGTAAAGTTATCACTACTAATGTAATCAACAACAGATATGATAGCAACATTCACACAAGATACAACCATGGGTGACCTCAACACCTCATTTAGTTCAACCAAATAGCGCTCCATCAAATAATGAACTGCTAGGGAGTCTATTAGATCTATTTTGAACTCCAGTGATTCTGGTTATAATGACCATCAGGTTAAATAACTTCAGGACAGTCGAGAACTTCATAAAAGCACAGTAAAAAATAACCACCATTGAGAAAAACATCTCTGCATTTGAAAAAAAAGGTGATTTACAATAAACATTTACTGAACTCCACAGAAGGCTTCTCTGATAATCCTGATATAGTGATTTAAACAACAACAACACCTTTTATCTCAACAAGCTGGGGTAAGCTAATATAGTGATTTAAAATGTTAAGCAAAATTGTTCAATCCCATTGCAAACAATATATTGACAAATCGTACACATGGTGCAATAGATGGATGTAAGTTACTTACGTTTACACTACATAAACTACATTCAACAATAAACTGCACTCTGCCCAAAATTCACAAATAAAAATAATGGAATTTCCCATATGCGGATTCGTAAGCGATAATATACTAATTTTAACTCCACCTCCCACAAAATCCAGGAGACCACCTATGATTCCGCGTATAACTAGACATGAACAACTAACAGTAGTTTACATGGCTCCATAACGTTTGGAATATATTCAAGTCGCGACAAAAGAAGCTGCCTTCAGCTTCAGCTTCTTCCACGCTATATAATAGCATCTACAATCACTGTATACGTTATCATTAATACACTACGCTCTCTACTCGTATCACCCAATCACCCTTGAAAATTCTAATACTAGCTACCATGCACAGCAAAGCGGAACCAGTTGCGACATCTAGTCCTCACCAATACGCGCCCAGGAAACAGCACGCATTGCATTGACAAACCAATCCACGCAGACTCCTAACTACAGCACCGAATTCATGCACGGGACTGGCCAATTCCACCCCATCTAGCCAAATTGTGACCATTTCCCCCCTATCTATCCGTGTGGCACGCACCGTAGCTTTCTAGGGTTTGCTCGTCCTTGAGGACCCGGCCCTTGTAGATCAGGCGCTGCTGCGGCGCCGGCACGTCGCAGCTCCCGGACACCACCTCCTTGAACGCCCCCACCGTGGCGCCGAGGTCCGCCTGCACGGTGAACTTGGTGCCGTTCGCGCACCGTATGTTCAGCGTCGCCCCCGCCGGCGCAGCCGCGGGCGGGGACTCGCCGCCATCGCCGCTCCCGGCCCCCTCGCCGTCGCCTCCTCCGCCCATGCCCTCAACCAAGGCTCGATCCGGTCGGGTCGGGGGCCTCGACTCCGGTTGGGTTTTGGCGTGCGCGCGTGAGCTCCAAAGTTTTTCTCTCTCTCTCCCTTTCTCTCGCTGCTCGGACGGGCGAGGCAGGAGAAGCAGCAGGAGGATTGAAGGAACCCGCTGTGACGCGAGGGATTTAACTGATGGACGGCGCGGATTCGTTGCGTGCGGTGGGGCACGGCGTGAGGTGTGATGCCGTGTGGTGTGGTGGCCTGGTGGGGCCTCGTGGTCCAGCGCGTCAAGGTCGATCTGGGGAAGCTTCTCCTTTCCTTTTCCGAGGAACACGTCCATGAATTTTCGGGCGACCAATGTAGCATGCTGTTTATATTGGCTTTTTTCTCATGACTGTTTATATTGGTTTCTTCCTTTTAAAAATTTATGGTTTAGTATTTTATAATAATTAACTTTTAAATAGACTATTTTTTAAGACGTAGTTTACAAATCGATTGATAATAGGCATTATCCTAACTTCATCTATATGGTCAAAATCGCATACGAGTATCTTTCTCTCCGTACTCTATCGTGAGAACAGTTAGAATTCAAAATTTTAAACCAAAAGCCACATACAAAAAGAACCCACCCAATGCTTTTTTGGCTTCTGTATAGAAAATTTAGAGGCTAATATAAACACCTGATTTCTTGAAACGGTTTCTCTAGTTCTCTCGCCCTCGTCTTGCTTCGAAGCTAAGGCAGGAGGTTAGGGCGCATCACGCATCTCACTCCTATGTTGCACATACATCCCTTCCTCACTTTCTTTGCCACTCACCTCCTCTTTCTAAAAGCTATTTCTCGTAACCTTACTATTTATTTTAAGCTAAAAGTCATCAACTTTAGCCAAAAACTATCAGCCGCAGCTAATACAAACACCTTGTAAGGTTTGTGCCAATTTACGAGTCCATGGAGTGTGCATGGTGGCTCTTGCCTCTCGGGGTGTAGGTCAAAGCGAGATCAATGGTGTGGAGTGGTATCGACAGGTGTGATTCGACGCAAACAAACTATTGATTCTGTTTGAGTAAGAACATGTAAGGTTCTGTTTGAGTAAGAACATGTTTGCTTGTTCTTTTGGGTTGTGATTTATGGCTTATAGTCCTATTACCAATGCTCGTGCGGATGAACCGAAAGCAGATAAGCCGCTTCTAAAAGGTTATTCCAATAAAGCGTTTTGAAACAGCAGTGAAAAAACTGTCTCATTAGTTTCTTCAAGGGAAGAAGAACATGTTGGGTTCTATTTGAGTAAGAACATGTTTGCTTGTTCTTTTGAGTTACGACTTATGGCTTATGGTCCTATGCGAATACTCGTATGGACGAACCGAAAGATAATAAGCCACTTCTAAAAGGCTATTCCTATAAAGTGCTTTGAAATGGCAACGAAAAACGATCTCGTTTATTTCTTTAAGGAAAGTCATAAGTTGAAAAGAACATACTACTTACTAATGAAACTTTGGTCGAAACATGATTAACCTTGAATCTCGATATATGCTGGATTTGGTTATTGTCGTTATCTATTTTGGGATGAAAGTTGCCGAAAGGTTTTTATGTGGTCACTAGGTCTGATACTTCATTTTGTTTGAATATTTCAAGGAAGATTGAGATCCGCTAGACTGTGTTACCGTATGTAGTAGTAGCATTACGTAGCACGCCTCTAATGACAAAGTGTTTTCCCCTTCTCTTATGATTTTTTTGTGTACTGATCAAGGTTTTCATCGATGAAAGAGAACCGTCGATGATACAAAAGAATAGTTGGCGCTATGAGCACTGTTGTCGCGAGAAAAGGAACATGGAGGCGAAAAGTGTGTAGAAAACAATGTGTGTGGATACTGGTGGTGGATGGTTGTTGGTAGTTGCATTGCAACCTCCTTGTTGAGTCCTTGAATGCGGCAAAAATCTTTATATGAGGTTGTGTTCGTTTTGGTTTCAGCTTTTAGCTTCCGGCTTATTTTTCACTATTCATGAATTTCGTCTTTTTCTGAATTTTTGGTTTTTTGTTGAGCTTTTTTGCCGGTTCTTTTTTCCCGTATTTGTTTGTATTATACGTAATGAGCTAACATATTATATATATATATTAAATTTTTTTAAATTTAATTATGCTAAATAAGACTCTGTCAGTTACAGTGTTTTTTCAGTCAACTACAGTGCTTTTCAACCATAAACCACAAAAAAATAAGCCCAAATGATCACCACGTAAAAAAGAAATTGTAGCAAGTACATTAATTACCTTTGATTCCTTCAACATAGAAGGGGAAAACCCATATGTATAAGTTCAAGTAACAAAGGCATCTCACTTATATATGAAAGGCTGTAAATTTTGATTACATGGAGAATAAACTACTTTTGAAAGCAAGCTGTTTTTACTCTAGAAAAAAAAAGGTTGTCCAAAACTAGAAATTAAGAAAAAGAAGTGTAGGTGTTGTTTCCATGAAAGGAAAATGAAGTAGTTCCCCAATTTATGAAGAAATGTATTATTGATATAGAAATGGTCAAGAAAATGTTTTAGCATTCTACAATCTTCATGACACATCATGGCATCAGAATGTGGGCATCGGTTAGATAAGTGTCCAAATCAATGGGCTGCAAGCCCGCAACGTTTGAAGGCCCATCGAGCCCATTAACTATGCAAAACCTTCGCCGTTTACGAGCACGACCATCGTCTTCGTTGACAATGGCGCTGCGCGGGCCGCGCGGCAGTGGCCGCTTTCAAAGTTCCACCACTCCACCCGTCGCCTTGCCTCCCGCCATTAGCACATGACCTCCGCCTCCCGCGCCGCGCTCTCCCGAGCCCCCGATGTCGCGGCCGCCTCCCGCGTTGTCGGCTCCTGCCAACGCCACGTTCTCCCACCTCTTCCAGCTCTGCACCCAAGCCGGCCGCGCGGCCCTCGCCGCTGGGCGCGCCGCGCACGCGCGCATGATCGTGTCCGGGTTCGTTCCCACCGCCTTCGTCTCCAACTGCCTCCTCCAGATGTACGCGCGCTGCGCGGACGCCGGCTACGCCCGCATGGTGTTCGACGCGATGCCCCACCGGGACACCGTCTCATGGAACACCATGCTCACAGCGTACTCCCACGCCGGGAATGTTGCCACCGCGATCTCTCTGTTCGACGAGATGCCGGATCCGGATGTCGTGTCGTGGAACGCGCTCGTATCGAGCTACTGCCATCGCGGCATGTTTGGAGAGTCGGTGGGTCTGTTCTTGGAGATGGCTCGCCATGGCGTTTCCCCCGACCGGACGACGTTTGCTGTGCTTCTGAAGTCGTGCGGTGGTTTGGATGACTTGGCGCTCGGTGTTCAAATCCACGCATTGGCGGTGAAGACAGGGTTAGAGGTTGATGTCCGGACTGGGAGTGCTCTCGTGGACATGTATGGCAAGTGCAGGAGCTTGGAAGATGCACTGTGCTTCTTTTATGGAATGCCTGAGAGGAACTGGGTCTCGTGGGGTGCAGCTATTGCTGGATGTGTTCAGAATGAGCAGTACACGCGTGGGCTGGAGCTGTTCATGGAGATGCAGAGGTTGGGGCTCGGGGTGAGCCAGCCAGCTTATGCCAGTGTCTTTAGATCCTGTGCGGCAATGTCATGTCTGAGCACTGGTAGGCAGTTACATGCGCATGCCATAAAGAATAAGTTCAATTCCGACCGTGTTGTTGGGACAGCCATTGTGGACGTGTATGCTAAGGCTAATAGCTTGGTCGATGCTAGACGGGCATTCTTTGGTTTGCCTAATCATACGGTGGAGACGTGCAATGCTATGATGGTTGGCCTTGTACGTGCAGGTCTAGGAATTGAGGCCATGGAACTGTTTCAATTCATGACCAGATCTGGCAATGGTTTTGATGTAGTCAGCTTATCAGGGGTTTTCAGTGCTTGTGCTGAGGTTAAGGGGTACTTTCAAGGGCTGCAAGTCCACTGCTTAGCAATTAAATCAGGTTTTCATGTGGACATCTGTGTCAGAAATGCAATTCTCGATCTGTATGGAAAGTGCAAAGCATTGGCAGAAGCATGCCTTATCTTCCAGGATATGGAGCAAAGAGATTCAGTCTCATGGAATACCATTATTGCGGCTCTTGAGCAAAATGGGCGCTATGAGGATACTATAGTTCATTTTAATGAGATGTTGCGCTTCGGTATGGAACCTGATGATTTCACTTATGGTAGTGTTCTTAAGGCTTGTGCAGCTTTGCAATCTTTGGAGTATGGATTGATGGTTCATGACAAGGTTATCAAGTCAGGACTTGGTTCAGATGCTTTTGTAGCGAGCACTGTTGTTGACATGTACTGCAAGTGTGGCATGATCGCAGAGGCTCAGAAACTTCATGACAGAATTGGGAGGCAAGAACTTGTTTCCTGGAATGCCATCATATCAGGATTTTCAATGAACAAACAGAGTGAAGAGGCCCAGAAATTCTTCTCAGAGATGCTGGATATGGGACTAAAGCCTGATCATTTCACATATGCCACTGTTCTTGATACTTGTGCTAACCTGGCTACCATTGAGCTCGGAAAACAGATCCATGGTCAGATTATCAAGCAAGAAATGCTGGGAGATGAATATATATCTAGCACTCTTGTAGACATGTATGCCAAGTGTGGGGGCATGCCAGACTCACTGCTAATGTTTGAGAAGGCACAGAAACGGGATTTTGTGTCATGGAATGCAATGATATGTGGCTATGCACTCCATGGCCTAGGAGTAGAAGCACTCGAGATGTTTGAGAGGATGCAAAAAGAGAATGTGGTGCCAAATCATGCAAGTTTCGTTGCAGTACTTCGGGCATGCAGCCATGTTGGGCTGCTGGATGATGGATGCCACTACTTCCATCAGATGACCTCCCGCTACAAATTGGAACCACAACTGGAGCACTTTGCTTGCATGGTAGATATACTAGGACGCTCAAAGGGCCCGCAGGAAGCTCTGAAGTTTATCAGAAGCATGCCTTTTGAAGCCGATGCAGTCATATGGAAGACTCTCCTAAGCGTTTGCAAGATCCGTCGGGATGTTGAGGTGGCTGAACTTGCTGCCAGCAATGTTCTAGTATTGGATCCTGAGGATTCTTCAGTTTACATTCTTCTCTCAAATGTATATGCAGAATCAGGGAAATGGATTGATGTTTCAAGGACAAGAAGGCTAATGAGGCAGGGACGGCTGAAGAAGGAACCTGGCTGTAGCTGGATTGAGGTGCAAAGTGAGATGCATGGTTTCCTTGTAGGAGATAAGGTCCATCCGAGATCGATGGAGCTGTATGAGATGTTGGATGATTTGATTGGTGAGATGAAACTCTCTGGATATGAGCCTGATTCAACTTCTTTTGTTGAGGTTGATGAAGAGGGGAGTGCATCTGAGCAAGATGACTTACTTGGACTTGGTGGTGGTTAATCTGTCCTGTATTGAAGGTTTTGATGTACTATTTTATGAAGCTTTGAACTTGCACATAAATTTGTCAGATTACCCCCCAACAGAGACAGTGATACTACAAAAGTTGCTGAGGCAGAAGGGAAGAAAATCTCTAGCTGTTATCCCTGGTCATATCACTGTAAGCATGTTCTTGTTGATCTTACGAGTGCATGCAACTGACAACTGTTGGCATAAAAACAATTAAAGAAATCAAACTGTAGTGCATTTGATGCTGTTATATAATATGATGGACTTGTCAGTTATGATTATTTCTGCCATTTGTGCTGATACAGGCTTGTATAGAGGCTGCACAGCCTTGTATAGAGACACTTGACCAAAAGTGGCAGATGAATAAGTGTAAATGCAGCCCACCATTTCCCGACTTCGCAGTTACAATTTTGCTGCTGCCATGAATACTAATATTGTGAGCTCCCTGTTTAGATTGCGCGAGTTTATTGATCCTTCAGTGTCTCTAAAACTGAATCTGAGGATGCTATGTTTGTAGCCAGATGTTTGATGAGAAGCTTTGGAATCATTGGCCAGCCTAAATGTAACCAAGAGAGGTATCCAGATAACACATATTTTCGATAGTGCGATCTCATGATGGAAATTGGTGTGGTTCAAAACTTGAAAGGTAGTTGTTCAAATTAATAAATTTTCTTGTTCATCGTGTTGCTCCAGATCTGATTTTATGAGTGACACAATTCATCTAGTTCATAAGTCATTTCTATTCATGTGGGTTCTGCTATTCCTCAAGTTGTTTTGCACTACATCAAGAGGGCTTTATCTATTGCTTTCACAGTTTCAGCGTATGTGTGCCTTTAGCTTGGGGGCTGAAGTGCCAACTGAGATGCCGACTTCTGGTGCTCAATAAAAGGATTCCAGAACGCTACAAAAGGGGCGCTTTGCAACAGAATAGTAAGGTGGTCGAACATATCTCGAAACGACAAGATGTTCTTTTTTTTAAAAAAAAACAAGATATTCTGTAAGTTCCATATACACTGCTATAATTATCATTTCGTGTTGTGTTTTAGTACTAATTTTACCTCCTTTGACCAAGTTTTTTTTAATCAAAAGTGTTTAAATTCTTCTTTTGTAGTGGTTGGCCTGTGGTCTATATGATCTTTGGCTCTAGTAGAATTGCATGGGTATTGTTCTTGACTAGTGGGTTCCAGTACCCCCTCCAAACATGTTTCCTTTTGGGCACTCTTGGAGTACATGACATTACCATGATGTTATAGACGTTAGATCACTAACTCAAAAAAAAAAAACTGTGGTATTTCTCAGAAGACTCTTGGTGAACTTGGACAATCTAGTTTGTGATTTGGACAGGGAGATGGCTTGCCTGTGGGCACTATGATATTCTGGTCTGGAAGTTTCTCTCTCTAATGAAGTATGTCTGAGTTAAGCACAATACCTTGCATTTGTATTCGTCCAGTGTTGTTTTCTTTTGTTTTAGTTTTGCAAATGACATGCAACTAAGCTTCAGCCGGGAAAACCAATCTGTTTGTTTGGGGTGCTATGGTTGAGTTTGTGACAGAAATGAAGTGAGAAGAGTTGGATACCAGCGCAGCAAATTTATGCTGGGGTAGGGATTTTGGTGATTGAAACTGAGTTGTGCATGACTGCATTTCATATCTCAAGCATCATTATAGATAGCTAGTCTGCTACCATTATTGATTCTGATGTTTGATAACTTTCCTGCACTTTGCCCTCTAAAATGACTTAGCCTTCATTGGTCTTTTTCAATCATGCGACCTATTACATGGCCCAGTGCCACATGTTTGCCAGTTTGTTTCTTTCTTGTTTTTCCCTATTGCGACTGAACGTAGAGGTGGATACTGGGAACTGATCGAGATGATTGTGCAGATGCAGGTAAAGTCGAAGAAAATCTTGATGCAAAGTGCCCTGCCGATCAATGTCAGTCAGGCAGTAACGGGAAATAAAGCAGGAAAGCGACGACCACGATCAGTAACACTGACACATAAAGTTCACCAGATTCATCTCGGAGTTAACTAAAAAAAATATCAGATTTGGAGGACTATCATAGCGGTTATAAGCTTATTTTTGCCGCCGTGGCAACACACGTTACGAACTATTACTAGCATGGTGAAGTGGTATCTGTCAAAATACTTATGGTGCAACTATAAGTCTATAACGCCACCATGAAATTACGCCTAGTTGAAAATAATCAATCATCTTTGATAGTGCATGGAGATGTTTCCTAGCTTTTACTGGAGAACATGTTGATGCGGTTACGATCTCGTACTTTGTAAAGCAATTCGCATCGTGAGTTATCTGCTCCAGCTAATTATTACTAATCAGTTGTAATGTAAGCAGTGGCGGATCTAAGATTTCAATCATGGGGGTACGGATCAAAATGATATAGTTCATCGACATTGACATTGACATAATTCGATCACTAAATGATGATAAAATAGTTGTGATTATATATAGATGGAAGTATGGAACAAGTTACATGTTTCCATTACAAGTTTCCAACTAAATCTTATAAATTATAGTATGATAGAAACTAAAACTTCACACGCCGTTCCGCCATGGCTTAAAAGTGTTTAATGATATCTTCATCGCTTACACGTCGGAAAAAGTCACGCTCAATAAATGTGACCAAACAATCATTTAAGTATTGATCACCCATCATATTCCGAAGCTTGGTCTTCACATAGTTCATTGCTGAAAATACTCTCTCAACACTTGCAGTAGCCCCGGCCGTCAGTATGACAGTACGGCGACGAGGTCACGAGGGTTTCCGAGTTCCAACGGGCTGAGGAAGGAAGTTGAGGGGATCGATTTCTCGTCGTTTCGTCTTCGGCAAATTTCCTATACATGTACGTGCAGTTTAGATTTTAGAATTGGGCTGTTGTTGGGCCTAGAAAGGAACGAAGGTAGAGTGCTGGTGCTGTTGTATGGGCTGAGCAGACTAGCAATTGTATTTAACAATGTATTATACATATATAAGGTATATATATACTTGGTATTTTTCCAGAAATTTTGGGGGTACAGCTGTACCCCATGCATCTACTGTGCATCCGCCCCTGAATGTAAGTTCAGTTTATAGTTGAGCTTGACTCAGGGCCTAATTATCCTACAATCTCAAGCTATAGAATGCAGTAGCTGTGTGCCTGTGTCTTTTGAGCTCTGTCAATGTCAATGGCACCAGGCTGACGCTGCCTCCCTTCCGGACGAACGTGGTCCTGAGCTGCGGCTGGTGGCGGTTGTCAGAGCCGGAACTAGAAAATTTTCATTAAATTTCATTAAGTGTGATGCAGCCGCTGAGCACCTCCTGACATACGTCCTTACAGTTGTCAACTTGTCATGTAATTTACATAATTTTTTAAACTAACATCTTATAATCTATGTCATCAAACTTTTTAAAATTTGGATGCTAATATGTTTAAAATTATCTATATTTATTAGTATATAATAAGATAAAATTATAAATAGTAATGGTCCAAGTTATATCTCGTAGACCGTAAAAAATAAGAACTATCATTTAAAACAGAACAGATAGATAATAAAATGTTAGCGCTTAGTAAACCATGTAGAGTGAAAACAGATTAATTTTATAGTGTCATAACGATAATAAATACTAACATTGACAAATAAATTCCATAATTTTTTATTAGTACACTGTATAACCTGCATGACAGTTTATATACTCTACCACTCGAAAAACATGTAGAGTTTACATCTATACTTAGTACGACAATATTGATATGGTCTATTAACATCACATATGGCTTTAAAATTTGTGAGCAAAGTGTCATGTATAAGACACCCATATTAGTTTTGAATCATTGCACTAAGAGCAATGGTCGCAATGTCTTAAATAAATAGAGAATCAAACACTTGATTTTTGAGTTAGAAACTAAAAAAGTTTCTAATAGCTAAATAAAATAAAGCACGGGAACCACCTCTTGTTAGCGTGGTAGAGTTGTGGATGTACGACTTAAACATATTAGGGCTCAAATCCTGATACTTCAGTATACATCTTGTGAAGTTATGGATATATCCATGCCTGCGTCTTTCTATGATTGTGCTTAGATAGCGCATTTGCGTGTATGAGTCTTTCTTGTAATCGAAAAAACAAAATAAAGCATTTTCATATCATTCACATGGTGTCACATAGACAGAGAAAAAATAGATGCTAGGTTGTCTACAAAACTTGAAAGATGGTATAAAATATAATGTACATCGGATTCCCTCGAGCATTATCAAATTGCAATGAAGTTCAACTTCAATTAGAATATATAGCAAAAAAGAGTATATAATTTTTAAAAAATTGGGGGTGCCTATGCATACGAGGCTCCGCCCATGGCTTTTGGTCTGCGCTTTTCGTGACCATATTCTTTTGGGTTGCGGTTAGTGGCTTTTGTTTGTGTTTTTTTGATATGGCACCAGATAACGAAGAAGCTAATATGAACGTCGTACACAATTTTAGACTTAAAACACTGTTTGAAAATTCGTTTTATTTATTTTAACTTTCTCCTTCGAAAGTCCAAAATAATATGATCATGGAAGCAACTAGGAGAGGACATGTCAACTGCTGCGGTTATCGACGCACACAGGCCACAGTTCCAGCACACCGCCGTGAGCCCGTGACTCCGTGAGGGCCCACGCATGCATGCGCCGGCATCGCCCACTGCAGTTGCACGCGAGAGGGTAAAAAACGCGTCCACGTCTCGGCAACTGGGCAGGACGGGCACCGTGCGAAACTTGAAGAGGAAGGGCGAAAAAAACTTGTGAAATGTTGCGACGAAAACCACAAGCGCACGTGCGCACCAGGAGGAGAGTGCGAGAGGCATGGTCGGCGCCAGTGACGGAGACAGAATTTGATTATGTCTCGGTCTCAATGGTGAAATGATCTAGACTATCTAGACTGGACCCATAAAATGTTATCCAAGCTAAATTAAATTTACCCGAACTGTACGTTAGATATTTTTCTACACCTCAGCCTAAAGCCTACCCTATCCGGATGTGGCTCCGCTCCTGGCCGGCGCGTCTGCGGCGGCAGCTAGCCGGCAACCGCCGCTGGTGCCCCGTGGCCGTGGGCGGTGGCACCAAGCAAGCTCACGGCCGAAGCCTGCAAGGAAACGGCAGGCAACGTCAGGTCCCACTGCCTTAAGGATCCGCGTTCCGATCCAAGGTCCAAATCACAGAAGGCAACATTGCTCAAGACCAGACAACGGTGTAGTACTGGTGTGGTACGCGGCAATTATGCTTGGCGTCAACGAATTGTTTTAGGTTTGACTGACCAGGTCACTACACACAGACCAACAGACGAGCCTCTGTTTACAGGAGCCCGAGGCCCGGAGCTGACTGCGACTCTGCGAGTCTAGAACATAGCACTAGTAAGCAGTAATGCAAAGGCCCTGTTCATTTTTGTTTTTTTAGAGGTTTTGGATTTTTGGATTTTCATTAATTACTATTTATTATATTAATAAATTATAGCCAAAAGCAACAAGATGTAGAGAGAGAGAAAAAATCCCAAAGTCGTTAAGATGCATGGTTGACGCGGGATTTCGCTGTCGTATAGTACCAGCTTGCACGCGTGTTAGCAAGTCAGAATCGGAGAGACCAGTGCTAACAACGGTCAAACGCTGTGTGAATCGATGAATAGGTGGTTGCCTAATGCCTGTTGACTGGTGAGAAGGGCGATGCTCATAGGCCAACAGCAACACTATTACGATCAGTTGGCTAAGGGCGATTTTTTTTTGCTTGTAGCTTAATTTTCTATAATAATTAATTTTTAAATGAGTATCTTTTCCGATCGAAGTCTATAAGTTAATTGTAGTAAATATTGTTTTGACTTCATCTATATCAGTAAAAAATCGCACGTAAGTATCTCTCCGCACTCTCTCACGAACAATCACAATTTAGAATTTTAAACCACAATCCACAGCTCAAAAGAATCCATATGTATTCATGTGCATCCTCTGCCAAGCAGTTCAAACCAGCACACACAATTATAAATGTTTCAATTTCATCAAACATTAGCGGTAGGTTGAGTACGTATGAGAGATCTACAGTACCAGTACTTCAGGGTGGTGTATTAACTCGATTCTCATTTCTCACTTGTCTTCAATTCATACGCATTATCTTATTTTTTGCACAAATAAAACAATGTGCTAGAAATGCTTGGTGATCAGTTGGGCTTAAAAGCTCATAGCTTATGGCTGAAAACACTGTAGCTGGCTGAAAAAACACTGTAGCTGATAGAAGCTTATTTAGCATAATTAAATTTAAAAATTTAAAAATATAGAAAATATGTTAGCCCAATATGTATAATACAAACGAATACGGGAAAAAAGAACCGGCAAAAAAGCTCAACAAAAATCCAAAAGTTCAGAAAAAACGAAATTTATAAATAGTAAAAAATAAGCCAGAAGATCAAGCCGAACCGATCAGGGCTTACGCCCGTGACTTCTGAACAAGACCGAAGATACGATATGGACCCAATTTAATTTTGGGCAGAATGCTAGCACCGTTCGAGTTAAGTCATTTTCACATGAAAGATTTAAAAGGGGCCCAGCAATTATGATGAGATTAGCATGATTGGTAACCATTGATTATGGCATCCATAAACCTGTAGGGACACACAAGCCGTGAAGCACCATGAGAACACATGCCAATAGCCTAATTTGTTCTAGAATTTATGGATGGTTGAAAGATCAAATATGATAACAAAGAGAGGTGAATAGTATTTTCTAATTTTTCGTCAAATATTTAACACTCTTTCACTCTAATAGTTACAAAGCTACGAAGATTGGAATGAGAAATCATCACCAAACAAGCTAAACAAACATATGCTTTTTGGTGAAAAATCAAGAAAATCAGAAGTACCTTTGTTATAACTATGGTACTTTTAAAAATCAGAAGTATCTCTGTTATAACTGTGGTACTTCCTTTTGTCGATGAACAGTGAAATTAGCCCATGTTCAAAAACGAAAATTGATAGGACTTTTGATTCGTAGATATTTTGCAGAGATCTTCTTTAGGTTATCAAGAATCTATTCTAATAAACGATCATAAAAATCATGATAAAAGTTTATATCTTTTTTGGTATGAAGGAAATGTACACCGAAGCCGAGCTAAAACTAAAATTGGTGAATACACTTTGCTCGTAGGTGGACGATTGCCAAAATGGCTTTAGATATATTTCAACATGTCCCGGCAAGCAAGACGAAAAAAGAAAACACGTCAAAAACATTCAGATCAAAAAACCACACTTTGAGGCCAAATATATCGAAACCGGGTTTTCTTATGAATCTTATTATCAAAGTGTCCAGATGGGTGAAGATGTATTCATAAGGATTATCTCTACCTCTTACTTAAGAATGTAGGTTTTACAACCACTCCACCTTAGAGGACAAAAGAGCACCCAAATTACTCACTCTTAAACCCTAATCCTAATCCCAGAGAAGAGAGCATAAAAGATGGGTTGGATAGTTAACCTACATGTCTCCATCACAACCCCCTTTTATAGGTGGGTAACCAGCCCCCTATTCACTTTAGTGGATACTATCCACTATTACAATGGAGAACCCGTTAACCCCCACACACACGGGTTTTACTCACATAAGTTCACTTATGCACATTTTTCAAAGCGCATTAGTGTGCATTTGCTAAATTCTTAGTCTTGATCCACCTTGATCAAACCAGCTCCACCTTGACCTAAACCGCTCTCCTACACATCACCCATGCCCCGTAGTTTTTTTTATCCAAGACGGTTTTCGATATTTTGGTCAAACTATCAAAATACCCTTTCTTGACTCGGTCATCACCAGCCACTGCAAATAGTCGCCATGCTTGGCAAGTGTAGGTGCACCACTAGTTTGCCACGCGTTGTTAAGTCTCTCCCGTCTTAGTTCCACCAAACCACACAGCTCACTTAGCTCGTGCAAGCCACATGACGTCATCCCGCCGTTCAAACTTGTCTTCAACATTTTTCGCCTTTCTCGTGCCATGCTTAAGCTCACCGTCTCACCCGACATCCTTAATCGTTTTAGGCCTCAACTTCTCTATGAGTCTAGCCCCGATCACCACCATTAATCACAGTTGACTCCAAATGACACTGCACATTCAAAGACAAATAAACCGTTTCCAGGTACAAGTTCTTCCTAACTTAACCCACATTAACCAAGATATGCATCATGCAACCTTAATCCAATGGCCTAGGTCATCCCAACTCAATCCATGACTCAAATCCCAAAACCTTATTTTTCTGGGAAGTTTAGTAGTACCGTACTTACAACGCCGGTATTACTGCTCCCCAAAGTGGTACTTCCGCACTTGTAAAACCTCAGCTGGATCTCTCTAGAAAAAACATTCCGCTGTTTCGTCGGTACTTTCACCTTGCGGTAGTACCACCCTGCAGTACTACTACGCTTATACCTATGGTATTTTCGATTTTTCTGGGACTTCTAGAAAACAGTCTAAACCAAATACAATTTTTACGAAACTAATTGACCATACCACAAATATTACATTATTATTATTATTATTATTATTATTATTATTATTATTATTATTATTATTATTATTATTATTATTATTATTATTATTATTATTATTATTATTATTATTATTATGAACTTTCTCATATGCTCCTTCTTCAATGGTAGTGAAAAACGATGGCCTCATTTCACTTGGAGGTTTTAGCATGCATGATGTGTTGAAAGAAATTATTTTTACATCATGCCCTCGCTCCCAGTATAATCCTACTCTGGAAGGGACACCCAAAAGCATGTGTAAAGCACGAACGTTTTGTAACAAAACGAGAAGAAACTATGAATGTTTTTTTCGAACCAAGTATCTAAGCGACTCCCAGTTCGCTCAGCACGTACCTTTCACAACGTGGCTTACTAAGAGCAACTCCAAGAGAAGAGCTAAATCATTTTCTAAAGGTAAATTTGGCTATTATTAGAGAAAAAACGTCTCCAATAGACTCTGTAAATGACTCTCCAAATTTAGTAGCTCTCCATTCCTCCTTCTTCGCTCTCTATTTTTGGATAGCCTACCTCGCTCACCATCCAGCCTCTTGGCGCGGTCGGCGTTTCCTTCCCGCACACTGCGCCCCATTCCCTCTCATGTGACGCGACCCATCGCATACTGTAGTTTAGATAGCCTGTTGGAGTAGTCTTGTTTTTTTAGGTGAGATTCATTTTAGAGAATAGCTAAATCACTAAATTTAGATACTTCTTTTAGCTAATCTCTTAGAGTTGCTTTAAGATCCTGTTTTAAACAGCGATGTTTTCTAAGTTCAAACGATGGCTCATTTCACTCGGAGGTTTTAGCATGCATAATGTGTTGTAAGAAATAACCCCCATATTACTCCCGAGGGGATTCCCGACCGGAGGAGCCTCCCACGTCACCCGTGCGCTCGCTCCGGCCGGCGCGTGGCGTAGGAATTTGCGTACATTTGGGAGACCGTTTTTGCGGAAAAAAGTCCCTGCATTTTTCTGAAATTACGTAAAAGTCCTCTATTCTCGCGAAAAGGTCCCTGTCAGTTTTTTTAAACCACTTTTTTTTAAACACCCCTCCACTTCACCGAAATTTTGTATACTTTGCAGGATAGCGCCCCGCAGTTTTCTAAATTACGTACATGTCTTCATTTAGTTACGTACAGGTCCTCGATTTTTTACGAAAAAGACCTTTAACTTTTTTGAATTATTTTTACGTCAAGCCCTCGCTCCCAGTATAATCCTACTCAGGAAGGGACACCCAAAAGCGTGTGTAAAGTACGAACGTTTTGTACCAAAACGAGAAGAAACTATGAAAATTTTTTCGAACAAAGTATCTAGGCTACGATCATTGTGGCTTCGCTACAGTGCTGGAGGCTTATTTGGCACTATTCATAAGTTTCGTCTTTTTTCTGAATTTTTGGCTTTTTGTTAAGCTTTTTTGCCGGTTCTTTTTTTTCCCGTATTTGTTTATATTATACGTAATGGGCTAACATATTTTTTATTTTTAAATTTTTTTTAAATTTAATTATGCTAAATAAGTCTTTGTCAGTTACAGTACTTTTTTCAGTCAGCTACAGTGTTTTCAGTCATAAACCACGAGCTTTTCAGCCGAACCGATCACCCCCTAAGTGCAAGTCCAATAATAGAGCCAAGTGTTTGACTATAAGTCAAGTTATAAGAGCCAAGTTATACAATAATCTGTCTTCTATTTGTCTACAAAAGATCTTTTTATTATTATGTGGTACCATGTCTCACATTCTCTTTCCTACTCCTCCTCACATGCATTTATTATCTGGACCCACCACTGCATAGGCTCCCGTGTGCAGCTTGTTGCTTGTATGAGAGCCAAGCTCTCATCTCTCTCCTCTCTTCTCTCCTCCACATTAGCAAAAATGCTGACTAGCTTAACTATAAGGGCGTCTCCAACAGCTGGCTATTTAGTTAGCTAGATCTGATATGGCAAGGAAAAAGTAGGAGAGAGAGTAGTCACTAGCGACGAGCAAATAGCTGATCTATTTCACGTAGTCCAAGAACATGAGAGAGGAGCATGTGGGTCCAACAGTATAAAATAGTCTTTGCTTTTGTCTCTCACCTCCACGTTATCTGACTATATAGCTAGTACTAGTTATTACCATTGCGGACGCCCTAAGACCATTGTTGTACTTGCTCTAAACGACTCCAATTTCGGTAAGCACATGCCTTTCACAACACAAACAGCGATGTCTTTTGATTCGTAGTACAGTGGATGGACGGCGGCGCCGTGGGATGGATGGGGGCGCGTGATGATAAGCGAATTGTCTCCCGCCACATCACGCAAAGCTGGCAGGCACTTCCGTCTTATCCCCTCGCAAATCAAATTCCACTCGTTTCCCCTTAGAAATCCAGCGCCCTATCCTAGTTCCTCCAATTACGGGAAAGAAGCCACCTCAACTCATACTCCATCGGTAATAAGAGCAAGTCTTATAATACAGCCTTCAATTAGCTATATAGATACAGCCAGCTGAAGGCTATATGACCTACCCCTTCCTCTCACAAAGTTTCTTAATTCTTGTGCTTCAGCTGGCTGTAAGCTTACAGCCCACCTTTCTTCTCTCTCCTCTTCTCTCTCCTCCACCTTAGCATACAGTACAACTTTGACCTCTTATAATACTTGCTCAAGTCTTATAATCTGACCTTCATTGGTTGTGTATGAATACTTCTGACCCACTTATCACCCTACTCATATAGTAGTTCTGACCGGTGAAGGTGATGATCTACCCTTCCTCTCACAAAGTTTCTTGGTTCTTGTGCTTGGTGGTGTTGTAAGCTTCTGACCCACCTCTCTTCTCTCTCCTCCTCTCTCTCCTCCACCTCAACATACAGCCAGCTTACAGCCTCTTATAATACTTGCTCTAAGTTAAGAACTGGACGTCTTTGGTCTGCTTGTTTCGGATTCAGCTTCTGATTTTTAGCTTATTTTTCATTATTTATAAATTTTATAATTTTCTGAACTTTTAGCTTTTTTACCGGTTCTTTTTTCCTGTATTCGTTTGCGTTGTCCGTGATAAGCTAGCATATTTTTCTATTTTTAATTTTTTTAAATTTAATTACGCCAAATAAGCCACCTTCAGTTACAATAAAATTTCAGTCGCTACAGACTATAGCATAATTTCAGCCATAAGTCATAGCTTTTCAGCCCAACGAGCGGGCCTAATACTTTCAAGCCCATTTACAACCAACTAAATGAATGGTCCCGCTCGTTTCAGCTTTAACTTCTGGCTTATTTTTCATTATTTATAAATTTCGTCTTTTTCTGAAATTTTGGCCTTTTTTGAGCTTTTTTGCTGGTTCTTTTTTTCCAGTATTCGTTTGCGTTGTCCGTGATGAGCTAGCATATTTTTTATATTTTTAATTTTTAAATTTAATTACGTCAAATAAGCCACTTTCAGTTACAATAAAATTTCAGTTACTACAGTGCAATTTTAGTCATAAGTCATAACTTTTCAGCCCAACCGAGCGGGCCGTTCTACCCCTTCAAAATAACAAAGCGAGGTGAATCAGCGGGACTCGCATCGGTAAACGGCGATTGCTTGCGTCCTTTTCACTGAAACGAAACGAAATGAAGTACGAGCACCGGGTTACTCTGGCCCGTGCCGAGCTGCTGCGGATGGTAAGCCTGCAAGAACACCGCGAACTGTTCAGAGTTTATCCTCGCGCTCTTCTGCCGCGCCCGCGTCGTCGAACGCGTGTCCAGGGAGTCGGTGCCCGGGGACCTTCCCATTTCTATATCCGTCCCAAACGTGTCCCTTCTCAAAAAACATTAACCCTAATCTTTTTTTATCTTTGATTTATGATTTATAACTATAATTTGTAATTTTTAAGTTATTTGCGCCAAAAAAAAACAGAGTAGCAGAAATGTACGCGCTATTTTAACTGATGTAAATAAAGTTACTACTATATATATATTATAATTAATTTATAGGCTCTACCTTAAAAGTTGTTCTATTTAAAAGTTTTGCTATAAAAAAATTAAAAATAGTTTTTAGAATAAAAAAAAAGAGGTCCGGCAGTTGGAGGCGGCACCAAGTTCTAGGAAACAAGCTAGCGCCAGTGCGCTGTAACCACTAAGAGCAAGTATTATAAGGGTGTAAGTGGTGGTGATATCTTGAGGTGGAGGAGAGAGAGGAGGAGAGAGAAGAGAGGTTGGTGTAAGCTTACACAAACACCAAGCACAAGAACCAAGAAACTTTGTGAGAGGAAGGGTAGATCATCTGACCTTGGTTTGGTCAGAACTACTATATGAGTAGGTGAAAAGTGAGTCAGAAGTATTCATACAACAATTTGAAGGTGTATTATAAGACTTGAGCAAGTATTATAAGAGGTGTAAGTTGTGTATGCTAAGGTGGAGGAGAGAGAAGAGGAGAGAGAAGAAAGTGTGGGTCAGAAGCTTACAAACACCAAGCACAAGAATTAAGAAACTTTGTGAGAGGAAGGGTAGGTCATATAGCCTTCAAATTTACTGTAACTACTATATGAGTAGAGGTGATAAGTGGTGTGAAGATCCATACAACCAGTGGTGAAGGCTGTATTATAAGACTTCTCTAACCAGTAAACCACAGCAACCGGCCAGCGCCAACCTGTGTGTTTGTGTGTCAGCGGCGCCTCCGTGGAGATAAAGCCAGCCTTTGTGCGCAAGGATTCCCTGTTCTCCCAAGTAAACCACTTCAAGCTCCATCGATCGATCCGTCCATGGCCGTCGTCTCCGTCCGCTGCAACATGACGAGCACGGCGTCCCTTATGGTCCTCTTCTTCGTCGTCTTCTTCATTGTCTCGTCTCCGGCCAACGCATGCGACCGGTGCGTGCACCGGTCCAAGGCCGCCTACCACGCCTCTTCGCTGACACTCAACGGTACGGAGGCATCCACTGGCTTTGTGTTTCGCTTGATTATGATCTGTTTGTGGTTTGAAAGATTGACTGGATGCCTGAATTGTGCGTGTGGACGCGTGCAGCTGGTTCTTGCGGGTACGGCTCCATGGCCGCGTCCTTCAACGGCGGCTTCCTCGCCGCGGCGAACCCCAGGCTGTACAGGGGAGGCGTCGGCTGCGGCGCGTGCTTCCAGGTAACTTGCGCAATCTATCTCTCTCTCTCTCTCTTGCAAAGTTATGTTTTGCAGAATCGCTATGTTTTTTAGGCGAATTTGGATTAACTAGGCCTCGCCGTTGCAGGTTCGGTGCACGGACGGCAAGCTGTGCCGCGCGGCGGGCGCCAAGGTCGTCGTGACGGACCAGGCGCGGACGAACCGCACCGACCTCGTGCTGAGCGGCGCGGCGTACGCGGCCATGGCCCGGGACGGCATGGCCGCGCAGCTCAGGAAGCAGCGCGTCGTCGACGTCGAGTACAAGAGGTAATCAATCAATCATGGTGCCAGCCGTGTCGTTCCATCAGTTTTCGCCGCACTTGATGATGGATGCTTGGACCTTTCTCTTTGGTTTGTCATCGCTCGTTATAATTAGAGCACAGCAACTTCTTGTTTAACTACTGTTACAAATGTAGTACTAGCCAGTGGTGCAGTGGTAGAATAATTTGGAATTGAATTTACTTAACTATACATTAGATATTTTTTTATATCCTAAATTAAAATCTACCGTATTCTAGATGTAGCTCTGTCCCTCGTACTAGCACTTGTAGTTTTTATTTTTGACCCTGGATGGCTGAATTCTGTACGTGCAGGATACCTTGCGAGTACACGCGCCGCAACCTGTCGATACGCGTCGAGACGAGGAGCCGCGCGCCGAGCGACCTGGCAATCAGGTTCCTGTACCAGGGCGGGCAAACTGACATCGTGGCAGTCGACGTTGCCACGGTATACTATAATTCCTACTCACTTTTTTTATATATATACGAGACCAAACTTTTACTCACTTCACCAACCACAAGCGTCTAATTTTTCAAACGAGTCTACTCTACAGTTTGTGGTCAGAATGTAATAACGTTCAAAAAAGCGCGTTTGCTGAAATGCTGGACTCATCGTTGTTTGACGCTGAATTGCGTAGGCTGGGTCGTCGAACTGGAGGTTCATGACGCGTGACTACGGGCCGGCGTGGAGCACGAGCCAGGCGCCGGCCGGGCCGCTGCAGTTCAGGATGGTGGTCACCGGCGGCTACGACGGCAAGTGGCTGTGGGCGGACACGGAGGTCCTGCCGCGCCGGTGGACAGACGGCGGGGTCTATGACACGGGCGTCCAGATCGCCGACGTCGCGCAGGAAGGGTGCTACCCCTGCGACACCCACGAGTGGAAGTGACACGAGCCCCATTGTACAGTTGCTTTCTTGCTTTTGATCTCCTTTTTTGGATGGATGGATGAATTGATCGAAGAGTCAAACATCCCGTCGCAACTGGGCTCTGTCTTTGCTGTTTTCTCCACTTGGTGAGCAGCAAATCGAGTTAGTGTGCACGATGTGTAGTGGTGTGACACAATGTGAGGCGGGGATGGCCTTGGCCCTTTTTGCCCTTTGGTGCCAAGTTGAGTTAGTGTGTGCATTATTGGCTTTGGTCGTCAACGACGAGTGCCTGTGTCTCCACTTCCGTTCACGTCGCGATTTCGCGGAGTGCCGCACGTTTCGAATGCCGCGCGTGGTCAGTGAGCTTGCTTTAACATTTCTACACTGAGCAATGGCTCCAAAAGCATTTGCATATTTCGTAGCGTGATGCAGTTCTGGTAGGTGTATTTTTTCGGATGCAACTCATGGTTTATGATTATGACTCATGGTTTTTGATCTTAACATAGACGTTTATGCGAACGAACTAAATATCGATAAGACTTTTCGAAAAGATTGTTCCGATAAACCGTTTCAAGAAAGTGACGAAGAGACCGTTGCGTTTATTTGTTCAAAAGAAGTTATTTATTAAAAAGAACAGCCCATCGTTAGTCCATAGGTTGTTCAGTAACCAGATTTGGCACTTTGTTTCTGCAGCAGCAATATCGTCAGTTAGAGAAGGATCTGTTGAATTCAGTGGTTGGGCAAAACAAAAATCCAAACGAGCACTTTGATATTGACGAACTCTTAGGTTGATTCTACAGTTTCGGATGCATCTTGTGGTTTTGTTTCTCGTTTTCTACTCCCACGGATATTTAAGCTAGAACTCTAAACCAAATTCATGAAAAAACACCCCTCCTGTGGTACAGATTGGTTCTGTGTCACATCTGAGGTCAGTTGAAGAAATAAGATATGTTTATGATCACACAAGATGCGGAGCCTCCAGGGTGCTTTTTTGTATTTATACTATGTTTGATCATATATACACGGTTGCTATAATCTGAAAGATACAGAACACACATGCAAACTGAATCGTGCCGCATAGCAAACAGTATCTCCTGTAGCAGCAACAGATCGTCAATAGAAGGTAACTGATCCTCCGTATTGCCGGCAACAGACCAATGAATAGTTATGAACATTGACACAGTATCTGCATATCGATACTGCAAATTTGCACTAGCGATAGAAGATTAGCGATAGCAGATAGCAGCGAAGCTCTCAACCATCTGAACTAAGGTTGAGATTGTACCGCATACGATCCAACATCTGTTTGGTCACCGGTTTAGTGAAGGCATCCGTCACTTGATCAGCCGAAGAAACAAAACACACCTCAAGTGAACCGAGCGCCATCTTCTCTCTGACGAAGTGAAAATCAATCTCTAAGTGTTTTGTCCGAGCATAAAACACAAGATTGCCTGTCAAGTAGGTTGCACCTAGATTATCACACCGCAAAATCGGTGCTCTTGGCTGTGGTATATTCAATTCCTTGAGCAAATACTGAATCCACGTTACTTCAGCAGTGCCAATAGCCAAGGCCTTGTACTTGGCCTATGTGCTTGAACATGACACAGTAGGTTGCTTGCTAGCACTCCATGAAACCAAATTAGGGCCGAAAAATACCGCAGAGCCTCCAGTAGAGCAGTGATCATCGATACATCCGGGCTAATCAGCATCGGTAAATACACTGAGAAGAGTGGATTTCGATCGTCTTATGCTCATTCCGGTAGAGATCGTTCCTTTGATATACCGTAAAATGTGTCTGACTACCTCCCAATGCACATCAGTTGGCTTCAACAGGTACTAACAGACCTTGTTTACAGTGAAGGAAATATCCAGCCTTATCAAGGTGAGATACTGCAAGCCACCCACCATGTTACGATATTGGAGCGCGTCATCTTCAGTCAACACACGTCCAAGCTCTTTTGATAACTTGTCTTGTACAGACATAGGAGTAGAAGTGGCTTTACAATTCTCCATATACACACACAGGGAAGAAGCTCCATGGCATATTTCTTCTGTGTCAAATAGATTCCCCCTGAATGCACACCCGCTTAAATCCTAAGAAAATAACTAAGTTGTCCAAGGTCTTTGAGTGGGAAATCAACATCAAGTCGATGGAGCAAGTTTGTAATTGCTACAGAACAAGGGCTGACAATAACTATATCGTCAACATAGAACAGCATGTAGATGGTCACACCGTCATGACAAAAGATAAACAAGGATGTGCCTGCTTTGGATGGTACGAAACTAAGCTGCTGAAGCTTGTCACTGAGATGTGAATACCATGCCTAGGGTGATTGTTTCAGACCATACAACGACTTCTATAGTTTGCAGACATATGAAGGATGATGCTAATCTTCAAACCCGGGATGCTGATGCATGTAAACACCTTCAATGAGGACACCATGCAAGAATGCATTATTAATATCAATCTGACATAGATGCCATCCTTTAGAAACAGCTGTGGAGAGTACCAGGCGCATTGTAGCCTGTTTGACAACTAACGAGGGTTGAATAAATACATAAATACGACTTTAATATATAATTAAGATCAAGGGACCCCCGTGGTCGTAAACCTCCAGAGGTAACTGAAAGGAGAACGGGTAGGCTACGCTAGCTACAACATTTGATTTTCTACCGCATTCAACCAGAAAACATGCGTGTAAGGGAGTCATGGATAGTTACCATTAGATGCGCTGCGCAGCGGAAGAAGAGTTGGAGTAGCCCGGTCCAACATAGATGCGCGTTGATGAAGAAGAAGCAGTCGATCGTTTCACGAACTGAATGTCTCCTCCTCGCATCCTAGCAATAGCCTTGCGCTTCTCCGATCAAGATAGCAAAGAATAAAGCAGCGGCGCCTCCACGGAGTCCACACGTTCGGGATGGAACGCCGTGCGCTGGTGTGCTAGCACCGCGCGCCTGGCTAGGGTTTCGGGATACGGCCGAGGGGAGGTGGTGGCCAGGGTCTTCCACACAGTAGTCTATATTACCTGCAGCCCCGCCTCCACATATTTATAGAGCATGCTAATGGGCTTCCATGTTGTAGGCCCATTAGAACCCTAATCCCATATGGATCAATATCCCTTTTGGCCTATAAAACCGAATTGTTTATGATTGCCTCTTGGGCACATCACTAACAATCTCCTACTTGCACTAGAGACAATCATATAGGCAAGCTTTCCAATTCCAACCCCTTAAGTGTGTGACCCGTTAGGTTCATGCGTAGATAGCCATGACCCAAAAACCCTTTTCAAGCCATAAGTCAATAGTGGCACCTAGCAGGGCATATTGACTCCTGAATACACATAAAGATCATATCGGCTAAACCTTGATATACACACACTTGAATCCCTTTGCCACACGATACCAGTCGAACTGAAGGCGAGATTCGTGCCACCCTTGTGATAGCTCAACCATTCACTCGATCTTGTGGTGGATTACAACTCATGACTAACCCTTTAGTCACATTGTGATTTACTCTTTAATCACCTTGGCATGGCCATGTACTTCCCTAATCCAACCACATCGAGGGGCCCAGAGATATCTCTCCTGTTATGTAGGAGGGGCAAATTCCATCTTAATCCGTTCACATCCCATTCCATGTTTCATGATACACCTGAAGACCACTTTTATAGCTACCCAATTACGGAGTAGTGTTTGGCAGCTCCAAAGTGCACCACTACACATAGTGAGAAACAATAGCGATTTCAGGTTGAAGGATCCAGTAGGTATACCACTCGAGATCGCTTGATGGCACATATTAACATAACAATCCCAGCAACGTCTCGGACTGGGTCAATCCAACACCATGTTCTCCAACATGTGTCCACATTATTGATTTGATATTCCTATATCCATGATCCGTGAAACATGATCATCAATCAATACATGTGCTAGTCCATAAATCATTATTATCCCACGTAATTACATAAGACTAGGGATCTTTAGAATAATATTAAATAAAACAAAGAGTTTCATGAACAAGTCACATACTTGCCAATCAATGCATACAATCATTATTCAAAGAACTAAATAACACCTTATTCAAAATTTCATAAACATAGACTTGATGCAATTATCTCCCACTCACACTAGAGTCAATTATGTAAGTATCTAATATCCATTGCACTCATGTGTGCCTCATGCTTTGGTTGTGGGAGAGGCTTCGTCAACAGATCAGCAACATTCAAATCCGTGTGCACCTTGCAAATCTTCACTTCACCTCTATCAATGATCTCACGAATAAGGTGATAGCGCCGAATTATATGTTTGGACTTTCGGTGTGACCTAAGCTCCTTTGCTTGCGCAATGGCTCCACTATTATCACAATAGAGATCCACTGGACTGGACACACTAGGGATCACACCCAACTCAAAAACAAATTTTCTGATCCAAACAGCTTCCTTTGCAGCTTCAGAAGCTGCAATGTACTCGGCCTCAGTTGTCGAATCAGCTACCGTCTCTTGCTTGGAACTTTTCCAGCTCACTGCCCCTCCATTGAGGCAGAACACAAAACCAGATTGCGATCTGTTGTCATCTTTATCAGTTTGTAAACTAGCATCGGTGTAACCTTTTACAACGAGCTCTTCTTCACCTCCAAAAATAAGGAGCATATCCTCAGTCCTTCTAAAGTACTTAAGAATATTCTTTACAGCCACCCAGTGAGCTAAACCGGGGCTAGATTGATACCTGCTCGTGAAACATCTGAAACCCAGTGAGCATATGAAACATCTGAGCGTGTACAAAGCATAGCATACATGACGGATCTGATGGCTGAGGTATACAGAATCGCACTCATCTTCTTTTGCTCATCAAGTGTTGAAGCACACTGAGTCTTGCTAAGACTAATGCCATGTGACATAGGCAAAAAACCTTTCTTGGAATCTTGCATATTGAACCATTTCAATACCTTGTCAATGTATGTATTTTTGGCTTAATCCAATTAGCCTCTTCGATCTATCTTTATAAATCTTTATGCCCAAAATGTAAGCTGCCTCTCCGAGATCTTTCATTGAGAAACTTTTTCTCAAAGAAGACTTCACATATTGGAATATCATTTCTGATCAATAATATGTCATCTACATACAAGACCAGAAAAATAAGTGCGCTCCTACTAGCCTTCTTGTAAACACAAGGCTCTTCTTCATTCTTGATGAAGCCAAACCCTTTGACTACTTCATCAAAATGAAGATTCCAACTCCGAGATGCTTGCTTCAATCCATAAATGGACTTTTGAAGCTTGTATATTCTCCCAGTATTTTTCGGATCAACAAAACCCTCAGGCTGTGTCATGTACACATCCTCGCTTAGGTTTCCATTTAGGAAAGCCGTTTTGACATCCATCTGCCAAATCTCGTAGTCGAAATAGGCAGCAATCGCTAGGAGGATTCGAATAGACTTTAGCATAGCAACGGGCGAAAACGTTTCACCATAATCAACACCTTGAATTTGCTTGAAACCTTTCGCCACCAATCGTGCCTTATAGATGTGAATATTTTCATCCATATCTATCTTTTTCTTAAAAACCCATTTACACTCAATAGTTTCTACACCATCAGGTGAATCCACCAAGTTCCAAACTTGATTATCATGCATGGATTTTATTTCGGACCCCATGGCTCCAAGCCATTTTTCAGAGTCTGGTCCCATCATTACTTCCGTGTAGCTCTTGGGCTCATCATTGTCTAACAACAATATGTCGCGTTGTCCCGTGGTTAGGAGCGTGAACTTTTCAGTTGCGCGACGTGCCCTTGCAGACTTACGTGGGGGCGGTGCCTCCATAACCGGTTGTACAACATTTGTACATCCTGTTGAGATTCAATAGGAGCTGAAATATTTTCGGGTATTTCCCGAATTTCTTCAAGCTGCACCTTGCTCCCACTAACACCCTTTGAAAGAAACTCTTTTTCCAAAAAGACATCGTTCCGAGCGACAAACACTTTGCCTTCTTCCCAATTGTAAAAATAATATCCTTTAGTTTCCCTAGGATACCCAACAAAGAAGCATTTATAAGATTTAGGATGGAGCTTATCAGACGTCAAACGTTTCACATAAGTCTCACAACCCCATATCTTAAGCAAAGACAATCCAGGACGTTTCCCGGTCCATTTCTCGTATGGTGTCTTTTCCACTGATTTAGATGGGACTCTGTTTAGTGTAAACGCAGCAGTTTCTAGAGCATATCCCCAGAAGGATAATGGAAGATCAGATTGGCTCATCATAGACCGAACCATGTCTAACAAGGTCTGGTTCCTCCGTTCAGATACCCCATTCCACTGAGGCATGCCAGGCGGAGTCAGCTGTGGAACAATTCCACACTGTTTTAGATGTTCACCAAATTCATGGCTCAAATATTCACCTCCACGATCAGATCGCGGAATTTTAATTGTCTTGCCTAGCTGATTTTGTACTTCACTCTGAAATTCTTTGAACTTTTCAAACGATTCAGACTTGTGCCTCATTAAGTAGATGTATCCATATCTACTAAAGTCATCGGTATCCACCTCTGGCTACTGGGCTCATTGGTCCACATACATCGGTATGTATAAGTATCAGCAAGTCACTTGCCCTCTCACTATGACCGGTGAAACGCGCCTTTATCATCTTGCCAAGTAAACAAGACTCGCACATCTCAAATTATTCAAAATCAAATGAGTTGAGTTGACCATCTTTATGGAGCTTCTCTATGCGTTTCTCATTTATATGACCTAAGCAACAATGCCAAATAAAATCGGGATTCAAATCATTAGGCCGCAGCCTCTTTGCATTAATATTATAGACATGTTTATGTAGGACCGAAATGGCGACAGAGGGGGGTGAATGTCGCTCGCGATGTCGCTCGCTTCAAAATCACCCCCGAGAAATCAAACACTGATTTTTCAAAAAGATGCAAAACTAAGCACCTCACAGAAAATTAAATTTAATTTTGCTGAAATTTGGAACGCATGCGACACTGAAAAATTCAGCATAAATCAGAGACCAGCCAGTAAAAATTTCAACTGAAAATATTGCTGTTTGATCTACATGCAAAATTGTCAAAGATAGGACACAAAAAAATGCAAGAACATGACCACTTCCTTGCCATTCAGCCATCAGCGATGCACTGCATTTTTTTTTCTTTGCTTGGCCGAAAGACAGTGCAGACTGAAGGTTTTCAGAAAAGATTCAGAGAAAGCTCAAAACCAAGAAGATTAGAGAAGAACTTCTTTTCTTTTCAGACAAACACACCAAGAACATAAACTAAATATAGTGGGGGCTTCAAACAACACAAGAAATCAACAAAAACACAGGAATTTCAGATTCGAGCCAAGAACTGAAAAAGTACAGAGACTTCACCAAAATCCAAATTACTCCCCAACCTTTGATCCTATGGGCATGAAACTTTGAGGATATATTAGCAATAGCCACATGACTCTCCAGATCAAATTTCATGCCATCTCTCCAAAGGAAATGAAAACCAACACAAGAAATTCAGATTTGGGACAAGGAACTGACAATACACAGAGACTTCACAGAAATTCCAATTCCTCCTAAACTCTTGATCCTTTGGCACTGAAACTCTGGGGATATGAGAGCAATAGCTAGGGGAACTCCCAGGCCAAATATCACCTCAAGCCAAGAAAGGAATCAAGGAAATAACCCAAACCCTAGAAATGACAGAAACTGGAATCTTCAGAGAAGAGCTTCAAACAAAATCAAATTACTCCTTCCACGGAGATCTTTTGCACATGAGATTTTAGGGATATAAGAGCAATACCTAGATGATCCCTCAGACCAAATCTCAAGTCAGATTGAGGAGTAAAAACATTTTTCCCTGAAACCCTAGAACTGGCTGAAACTTGAACAGAGAGGGCCAAAATCAAGAAACTGGAATTAAACTCAGTTTGCTATGGGGATTGACTAGCCAAATGACTTTTAGGCTTCACCCATGTCATAGCAACCCATTTTGGCCAAAACCAGCAAGCAAGAACTCGAAAATCACAAAATCAAGAAATCCACAAAAGAAGGCATCGAAGAACAGAGAGCAAGAAAAAGATGAAACTTCATATTTTCATAGATTTCAACAAGGGGAAATGCGAGGAATCACGATACGCATGTACATTAGAACGAGGAATGATTACATGACTCTCACACACTCTCCAACCTCTCAAACATCAACCATGAATGCTTAGAGGAGGATGAACACACTCTATCCTCTCAAGAACTCTACGTAGGGGACAGAGGGAGCACTGACTCTGCCTCTCCAACCACTAAAGACTAAAGAAGAAACCAACTCCTAAAGCCTCTTTTGACTAGAGCTAACCATAATTCCCTCTAAAATGCTCAAGAGGGCATGCAGCCCCTCCTCTCCTTTTATAGCCCATGGCTAACGGGTCTCCGCCCCGTTACGCCGGCTAAGTCCAACGGAGCCCGCTCCCGCTTGTGCAGCCTGCGAATTTCCCGATTCGCCCCTCCTGCACCTTCCGGGAAGCTTCCGCGCTCCTTGCCTCGCACGCCTCACAACCACCTCGAGTCCACGTCGTCTTCGACACCTCCCGACTGTTCTGACCTCAGCGCCACCTGCGCCTAGTCCAGTCCTTCGTGTCTCGTCACGACTCCACTCGACGTCCTGCAGCTACACAGACAAGAAACACGTCAAATAGCACCGCTCGATACATGAAAGCCTAAATATCATCACTTACCATACCGAAGTCCAAACCTGTCGAAAAAGTTAGAATATGCAACCTAAACCCATACGACCAGGAATGACCAAGCCCGACCGAGTCCATTGCACCACGCAACGACTTGGTCCGAACAACCCAAACCAAACTCGACTAACCTAAACCAATGTCAATTACTCATCACTCACATGTGGTCACCTCCACATGGTCCATCAGTTTATCCTCAAGATCAAGAACATATAACCTATTCATCAATGGACAATGTGCATAGAGTATATCATTCAAATAAATAGAACAACGTTTGTTCTTTATTGCGAACTCATAACCACCATCTTCCTCCAAACATGAAGAAGAGATGATGTTCTTACTCAATGCTGGATTGTAATAACAATTATTTAATTCCAAAACTAATCCTGAAGGTAATGACAAGTGATAAGTGCCGACAACCAGTACAGCAACCTTTGCTCCATTGCCGACACGCACGTCCAACTCGTCTCTCGCAAAACTTCTAGTCCTTCTTAGACCCTGCAACGATTTGCAAGTATTAATGATCGATCCGGTATGAAACACCCAAGATTCACCAGAAGAAATTGCAAGATTAATTTCTATAACATTTATACCTGAAGCAGAAGTCTCGCTTCCCTTCTTCTTTTTCAGATCCTCCAAATATTTCTTACAAATCCTAGACCAATGCCCCTTGACATGGCAGTGGTAGCATTCATCATCAGGAGAAGGGTCGGATTTGACCTTCCCATTTGGCTTTGGCTTAGAGCTAGGGTGCTCATTAGGAACCTTTCCTTTGCCTTTGGGCGTCCAACGCTTCCTCTTTTTCTGAACCATCATCACATGATTGGTGTTTTTCTTAATGCTTTCCTCTGTTGTCTTAAGCATCCCATGCAATTCAGTCAATGATTTCTCCATGCTATTCATATGAAAGTTCATAATGAACTGCTCATAGCTCGGAGGGAGAGATTGGAGAACAACATCCGTAGCCAGATCAGAATTAAGGGCAGAACCAAGCTTCTCTAAGCTCTCAATGTAACCAATCATCTTGATCACATGAGGACTGACTGGACTACCAACTTGCACGCAAATAAGGACTTTGAAATGTTAAGCCTCTCGGTCCTAGCTTGGTTCTCAAACATGTCACGCAGTCCTTCAATCATAGTGTGAGCATCTGCATTCTCATAATGCTTCTGAAGCTCAGAGGACATGGTAGCAAGCATGAGACAGCTAACGTCAAGTGAATCATTGCAGTGCTTCTCATAAGCTTTACGGGTGGCAACATTTGCACCCTCAGGGAGTTCATCGGGGTAGGGTTGCTCAAGAACGTATTCCCTTTTTTCTTGTCTGAGAACAATTCTCAGGTTACGGTACCAATCAATAAAATTCGTTCCATTAAGTTTTCTTTCTCAAGAACAGATCGCAAGTTAAAATCGGAATTGTTACTAGAAGCAGCCATGATCTACAACAGAAAATAAACAAGCAAAGTTCAGCACTATGTTCATGTTTGATCTTCCATTAAACAATTTAACAAAAGACACTCCCACTATATGTTTTATAATCGTCTTCCCTCTAACAACATATAGTGGTCAAGATCCATGTTCATCTAAGTTCTAGTGAGCTTTGCCATCACCGCTAGAAACCTAGTGACGTAGGTAAGCAACGCTTGCTAATCACATCTTATGTGACTCTTGTTTGTTGAGTGGCATCCAATGCCCCGGCTCCCAACACCATGCCCCAAGGCCCAAATCCAATTTGATAGCCTTGTCAAGTAAACCAACACTATGCATGTGGATGTCCGACATCCACCCTATTAGATCAAGATAGTTGATGGTACTCTGCTTTGGCAGACCTACCAAACAATGATCGTAATTCTTATAGGCGCAGCAATTGGAAGGGCATCAAATAAATTCTTAACTTTTCTGAGGGAAGCTATTTTGTCATGAAAAATGCATCCTCCACAGGTATGGTATGAAAGAATAGTATGACAGGAAATAAACATCACATGCATATAATCACATTATACTGTGAATGGTATGACCTTTTGAATCGTAGTGGTCGCCATCGCCATGGTTCCACGGTGATGTCCTTCGCCACACTTCCTGTCCTTTCTTGTCATCATGCTTGAAGCCTCCATGGTAAAGAACTAAACTATTACATCTAATAGCTAGCAAATGAATTACATGAGGAGCGCAAGCATCACAAGTCGACATGCAGGTCGTTATACAATTAAACAATAGCCTCAACCTAGCTGTGATTAATACGACACACAGGCCGCCAAAACACACATGCATCACATGTACATCTATGTCATACCATTCACATCATCCCTGCAAAAACAAGTTAAGCGTAGAACGCATTCTAACGCCCTAACATGAATGTGTTTGTATAACAATCTATGCGTGTACGCAGCGCCCTGAAAACCTCATGGAATTACATAGATCGCATTTATGAAATCGCTATGAAAATCTCATCGAGCCGATCATATCAACCCAGATCCGAGCCATTCAAAATGCCTCAATTTTCATTAGATCAATCACATTGATCATCGCGATCGGTATACTTGAGGAGACCGTAACACAAGACCTCGATCTGTTGGCTCAATCTACTGACTGTGCGCGCAGTTAGCCCCGATGGTGATGCCAGCCGGTAGGGGCAAGTCGCGCGTACATCAAAGAAGGAGCACGAACTAATCTTTTTGACCACATGATGCTATCAACTCATACCTATTTCAACCCCTTATGACCGATTGATTTAATCAACCCGTGCACCGAAAGATCCATCACATGAACCTAGCATAAGAATAGTAATAGTTCGCATCTACTACAAACAACATATCATCTACAAGCGCATGATCCAGACCACATACTACGCAGCTTCGCTCTGATACCACTTAAAGGAGAATGGGTAGGCTACGCTAGCTACAACATTTGATTTTCTACCGCGTTCAACCAGAAAACATGCATGTAAGGGAGTCATTACGCAGCGGAAGAAGAGTTGGAGCAGCCCGGTCCAACGTAGATGCGCGTTGATGAAGAAGCAGTCGATCGTTTCACGGACTGAATGTCTCCTCCTCGCGTCCTAGCAATAGCCTTGCACTTCTCGCCGATCAGCACAGCAGCAATAGTGGCGGCACCTCCACGGAGTCCACACGTTCAGGATGGAACGCCGTGCGCTAGTGTGCTAGCACTGCGCGCCCGGCTAGGGTTTCGGGGTACGGCCGAGGGGAGGTGGCGACCAGGGTCTTCAGCACAGTAGTCTATATTACCTGCAGCCCCGCCTCCACATATTTATAGAGCATGCTAATGGGATTCCATGTTGTAGGCCTATTAGAACCCTAATCCCATATGGATCAATATCCCTTTTGACTTATAAAACCGAATTGTTTATGATTGCCTCTTGGGCACATCACTAACAATTACTCCCTGAGTACCCTGATCAGAGAGACAGTGTGTGTGTTACCCGACCAAATGACTGCTTGGAGAGTTTATGAACTAGTCCCTGGACCCGATTCCAGGATATTCCTTTCATGCGATATATGGAACACGTGCCTTATTCACTCCAAACAGGCCGATGCTTTGGACCCGAATATCTGACAACAACTGCCATGCGATTGTTGCCCACGTTCAGCTCTCGCCGACAACAACTGACGATTAGCCGTTCTCTCTCTGACAACAACTGTTTCCTCGACTAGACGCATTGCTTCTATAAGGCATCTTCCCCGATAGATAATTGGCATTTCTTCATTCGTATTTAAGGCTAGATGATGAAGATAATTCATATTTCATTCAATTCAGTAGAATTAAGGCTAGTCTCATGCCTTGTTAAAAGCATTTTGTAACCAATTCATCGCAATAAAGAACATCGCTATTCTCTCCCAAGGATTTTTAACCATTTTTCTTATTTTATTTTCATAAGATCAATGACTCGATTGTCGACAACAACCGGGCTAAAAGTGTCAAGATAATCCACTCCATATATATAGCGCTGTGTGAAACCTCTTGCCACAAGCCGAGCTTTATATCTATCAAGTAATCCATCCTGGTGTTGTTTTACCTTGAACACCCAATGGCATCTAACAACATGTTGTCCAAGCGACGGAGGAACACGACACCACGTCTAATTTTGCTGGAGTGCATCGAACTCATCTTCCATGGCTCCACGTCACTGAGGATCAGACAAGGCCACTCTGTGTGAGACTGGCTTGGCAAGGAAAGCACGACGGTGTGGTGAACACCTCAGTCCCATCGGTGAACACCTTGGTCTTGACTATATTGTGTTTCAGCCGAGTTTGCATTGGATGATGCCTCATGGACGAAGCAGGTGCTGAAGACTGGGTAGATACCTCTCCGAGTGACCTACCAGACCCATCATCCACTGGTAAAGGTGACACCTTTGCTCTTGATCGGTATGTCTATCTATCCATCCCATGGGTACTTCTTGGTTTCTCCCACGAAGATCCCATTTTCACGAATTGCTGATGTTGTTTAGCTTTGATTGGTTACTGAGCACCGTTGCACGAATTTCTGGTTGTGAAAGAAAAAAATTGGATTTGTAGCAAAAAAATGGATTTTTGTTTCTCCCTTTCCCCAAATTTTGGAGAGGTTCTTTTGTTTCAACGATCCTTTTGTATGAGCCCACTACCGCAAGATCTAGCCATACCAAGCACCTGTATGGATGTTTCTTGGATTTGTGTTGACCTAGCCTACTATTCTTTTGCGAGAGCCCACTACTAGTGAGAGATGTAGCCTAAATATATAGTCTCTTATGTTGCAGGAATGGCCAAGACATATCCAGTGCCTGATAACGAGTTTTCTTGGATTGATATGGATTCTCTTGGAAAGTATCTCTTACCACCAGTGCGCAATCAAAAGAAAAGAGGGGAAATAATGCTATGTTGTGCAACACTCAAACCTTTATTTTGTAAGATCAGCGCTGCATGCTCATACATACATTCATGGCTTTATCTTGTAGCGACCTGTATGAATTATGATCCATGCCCTTTCCACCGCAACTTAGTCACAGTACAATCATAAAGGAGCTGTTCCCAATCCCCAGCAGGACTTCGAGTTCACCCTGTCAGAGAAGGACTTCGTGCAGGGAGATTGATGTGCCGTAGGTAAGTGTTGGTAATAAAAACTGATGTCCTCTCAACTGTCTAGTGTTAATTAGCATGGGTAGCTAACTAGCTATCAGCACATGATTACTAATAACATGCAATCTCCAGCATTGTATTGTACAATGCTAAGAACGGAAGTATGGTTCAACCGCAGAAAGCCTGAAACTGACTTAAGGATTTCGTTCGAACTGGGAATAGTTGAGGGCTATAACGAAGAACCCCAATTTCTGCACCAACATCCCCCGAGTCTAATAAAATGGAAATGCGGTGACCCAATGATCCTGAAAAACATCACGCAACACCTTGGTCCGACCTTTTAAGTCCAAAATACTACCACTACTCATCAGCTCTCTAAACTCACCGCTATCACTGCAAGATTTCGACAGCACTTTCTCTAAACTCACCGCTATGACGCGATCACCGCTATCATAATTGGTTTCTTGGAGGACATGCCTCGACTCAGTGGACCGTTGTTTCAGTTTATAACTTATAGTCTATACTTTGTTTGAACAAACAAACAGAAATATTTTTTCGAAATAATTTATTACAACAAACTTTTTAAAATAGCTTATTGATTTACCAACATTCGATTCATTCGTATATGAACTCGCGCTAATGCTTTAAGCATGCCTATTTTTTAAAAAAATAATCTATTTTTTATTCAAAAATACAGAAATATACCTGCATTTTAATTTTTTTTACAGAAATAGCCTCCAGTCGCTCAACCGTTGAGCGACTGGACCCTATCGCTCAACACCCGAGCGACAGGTAAGCAGTAGCTCTACCACTGGGTGACAAGTATGCAGTCGTCCACATGTACGTGGTCGACACAACATGGTCGAAGATTAGCGAGTAATCGAAGAGAACAGCGTGGTCGAAACATCATAGTTTAAACATAGTGGTCGAAGACTAGTGAGTGGTCGAAATGAACAACGTGATCGAAAATTAGTGAGTAGTCGAAGTGAACAACATGGTCAAAGATTAATGATTGGTGAGAGATGATGTCGCCGAATGGTTGGACGATAGCACCTATCGTCCAACTGTTAGGCGACTGCCCTGTGTGTCGCTCGGCTCTTTGGCGAGAGGGTTCAATCGTCCAACGGTTAGGCGGTTGGAGGTTATTTGTGTAAAAAATTAAAACGCAGGTATATTTCTAGATTTTCAAATAAAAAAAGATTATTTTTAAAAAAAATTCAAAGAATAGACCCCATCGCGCTCCTCGCCACAGCGCTGACTTTTCCCCTCTGACTCTCGGTGAACCGTTGCTTTCTCCACTAGCAGAGACGCGGCTGGTTCTCGTGAAGCAGAGACAAGAACAGGTTGACTTGTGCTAGAGTCAAGGCGAGGACGCACGTACAGAAATCTCTTGCTGCAAAGGCTCATGTGGTCCATACATGCATGAAGACATGAACGCATACGTCCACAACAAGTATCTTCTTCCGGCCAGTACGAGAAAGTCCGCCGTGTGCGCCCGTGACCCGTAGAAGATCGATGTGAATATGTAATCAATCGTCTTACTTCGATCGATCGGAAACCAACGACCTCTGAATCACTGAGTGATAACGTACGTGCTGATCTAGCTAACAGGGTAACTGGTAAATCGTGAAATAATCCATGATGTCACAACATATTTTTTTACTCGTTCTACAACCGGTGATCGGTAATGTATTGACTGGTGATGCATGCCAGTGTCTGTATTTTAATCGGCCGATTTGGACTTCTGAATACCTTGGGTTCACGCCAAGATCCGGTCTATGTATCTGTAGCTGTTGCTTTCCTGTCTAAATCCGATTGGAACATATCCTGGGGCTCACGTTACCCAAAAACTAGCCGATCTAGGTCAGTTCTGATCATCAGATAGATTTTTGGACCAGATCAGGACATTATAATAAACCGGGAGCCGTCTCACGTCGCTGCAAAGGAGACACTTCTTCGTCCAAGCTAGCTCGACTTGTCAAATGTCTCACCTGTCAATTTAGAATAGTACACACCACAGCATCATGGTCGTGTAAAAATTTCTCGTTACGTGCCTGCTCATGTTAGCGATCGAGTTTAAGCAGCCCAGGTTTGACCACTTCGATGCTACTGATCATACTCTCATAGCTGATAGATCCGTTGGCTTTTAAGCGACAGCGACGGATGCTACAGGTGAAAATAGAATCAACCTCACGCTCTCAGTAGAAGAAGAGCCACTTTGTCGGTGCAGAGACGTACACAAGCTCCTCCTAGGATCGAGTACGTTTGAATTGATCAGTTGGTTCATGCACTGAAGAAATGCATCCGCTCTGACCGATCTTACACTCCACACAGTCTGTCAGCTATAAACAGCGGGATATCTGCATGCACTGCACGCTAGCATGCATGCACGAGCTCGATCCGGCGGTTCATGGATCCGTACGCGCTTGCGAGGCCCAGCCAGAGATACCCTCCTGAGACGCTTACTAAAAACACGTGAATGGATGGGTCACTCACGGACGGGCGCCCAATGAGCGAAGCACTAGCGACGTCGCGATCGCCGGAGTAAAGCGCCCGGTGGATGGATCGATCGGAAGATGGAATCGACGACGACCATTCGTTGGGTGCAGCCAGCGCACCCGTCGCCCCGCCGGCCGAACCGCGGAGGCGAACGGGGGCGTCGCCTCCTACGTTCCAGATCGACCCGCGAACAGAACAGTGCCGGCGGTGCGGTGCCAATAGGTGAGGCGGGCGGGGACGGCCGGCGTGGGGGCCCTGGACGCGGACGCGCGCGTGACCTGTCTGTGCCCTCCGTCTCCAAGCTGCACAGGCATAGCAGCGCATACTCCACGTGTCCACCCCGGATCTGTACGGGTACCATCACTCGCGGTGCAGCACTAGCCAGATCTTGCAACGGACATTGGTTGACACCGATGGAGTTGGCTCATGGGGGCGTTTTTTCTGTGGACTATGGTTTTTCTATGGTTTGTTAGTTTAGTGAACAGTAATTACTGAAAAAATCTAAAGCTAAAAGCTGGCTGACAAGTCGAAAATAACAAAGCCCATGTACGATTCATCTATAGGTGGATTGTTCTGTTCGTAAGTATTTTGAAAAGTTCTGATATTTCTTTTGACAAAAGTAATGTATTCCATATTTATTGTAGCGTGTTTTATTATTTCAGTTTAGACTTTTTGGAATGCTGAAATTTCATAAAGTGTAGTACTTTTGTAGCAGCAACCGATCTGCGAGGCAATGATGCACAATATGTAGGCTGGGTTCAGCAGGGCTTCCGCTTTTGCTTTTCACTTTTGTTACAATAACTAGTTTTCAAATGGTACATCTTTTTTAGACGAAGTCTATAAGTTAATTGTAATAGATATTATACCGAGTTCAGTTATATCGTCTAAAAAACATGCGACTGTTTTCCTCTTCATACTATCTTTTACGAAGAGCTAAAATTCAAAAGCCATAAGTTACAATATAAAAGAACTCACACTGTCATATTCTCGTGATCTAAAGACAAGCATCCATCTCTTATTTCGTAGACACGTTTACGAATTAAACATTACAAACAATGGTTATTACTTCTATCAGTATAAACACTAGTACAAATTAAAATGAACACCGTATAAATTATTGCATGACTTTACTTGGACCATCAGTCAATGGCTACATTATTATCTGCACATGAAACTAGAGTTACAGCTGGAGATCCTGGAGCAGTGGTGGTCAACCTAGTATATATGTCAGTTTTACAAAAAAGCCATCACATTGTCCAACTACATAAACATTCTCTCCTGCAGAAAAACATGTTTCAAGTCAGGAAACAACCCTCAACATAAACAGTAAGTCTTGATTGTTAAGCTTGCTTTTCTTTTCTAGCCCCCTCCCCTGGGCTATGTGTAGGTTCTCCAATAAGGGTGCGTGCAAAGCAAATAAAAAAAATCAGTCGGGCCTACCTGTCAGCGCCGCCGGTAGGCCTTGACGCCATGGCCGAACACGAAGCTTGCATACCCGCTGCCGCCCTCTCCGCCTTTGTCCGCGTCACCGCAGGAATACCCTCGATCTCAATGCTGCAGGACGCCGAGCTCGCTGTCGCCGCCATGGCCGGAACCCCATGACGGTTAGTTTTTGGCACCGGCGGCGATTTGTTTGGCGGCGATGCAATCCACGTAGAGGAATTGGTGGTGGAGATTGAGGGGAGCATGTAGCGATGGCCGACGGAGAGAAAGGCTACCGAAATCTGGCGGAATCGACGGCAGCACCGGTGGGTTGGAGAGAGAAACGAGAGGGAGAAGGGAGTTCGGTGGGGGTGGAGATCCATGACGAACGTGAGAGAGAAGGTAGGTCCCATCTAGAAGTGAAAGTAGAGCTAAACAATGATAGAAAAAGATGAGTTACCTCCTGTGACGGTAAGATGAAAAAGTAGGAGCCCTAAGGTATATATAATGATATATATGTTTGTAAATATATGTCATATGGGTTTTGAGTGATGTGAAGGAAAGAGAAAGATAATATCTATTATTTAATAAATGATTTTATAGATAATTTTTATTATTTATATTATTGTATAGATAATACATTAATTGTATAAGAATATAATATTACAGACAACTATATAGACAACATATTATATATATTATATTTAGTATTATATATAAATGATATATATTTCGGACAACCGATATCAATGCAATCGTTCATGGTCTAGTTTGGCTGCCTTTGCAAGCAATCTATATTCGGCTTGAGGCCAGCCAACCACACAGCCGCACTAGCCAGCAGCCCAGCACCCGCCCGTGCGGGCTCCGCTCTTCCTCCACGTCACATCACGATACGATCCCTTATAAAAGACCACCTCCCCCATCGCCACCGCCGCACCAAGTCACTCACCACAGCATCGAACGCCCAAGAGGCACGAGAGAGAGAGAGAGAGAGAGAGAGAGAGAGAGAGAGAGAGAGACTCCTCGAGCAAGCAGCAGAAGCAGAGCAGAGCAATGGCAGTGGGATTCCGTCGAACGCTCGCCACGCTCACCTCGCCCAAGGCGGTGGCGCCATCGTTCCTGCTCGACTGCGCGCGGCCCAAGAAGCTCTCCTACGCGCGCGTCCGCTCCACCAGCCTCCCCGTCCGCCTCCACCCGCTCGTCGCCGGGCTCCACGACTCGGCGCGCGAGCTGCTTGCCTGGGCCGACGCGCCCGCGCAGACCGGCCCCGCGTGGGTCGCCGACGGTGCAGAGCGCGTCGGACGGGTGCTGGCGGGGCTGGCTGACCTGCTCCACCACCCGCAGGCGCAGGACGCGCTCCGCCGGCCGTGGACGGAGCAGCTGCTGGACGACCTCCTCCTGCTCGCCGACTTCCACGGATGCTTCAGGGAGTCGCTGGTGGCGCTCAAGCAGCTCCTCGCCGAGACTCACGCCGCGCTGCGCCGCCGCGACGGGGCCCGCCTCGCGGCCGCGCTCCGCGCGCAGCGCCGCTCGGCGCGCGAGATCTCCCGCCTGGCCTCCTCCGCGCGCGACCTCTCCCACCGCGCCTGCCCCGACGACGAGTCCGACGAGGCCACGCTGGCCGACGCCTTCGGGGCCGCCACGGCCGCGGTGGCGGCCGCGGCGGCCGCCGCCTTCTCCAGCGTGTCCTCCGCCTCCGCCGAATCCGCCGCGAGCGCCACCCCGTCCCCGAGGACCCCGACGCCGTACTCCCCTGCTCGCGCCCCTGCCAGCCCGATGTGGCTGGTGACCGACCTCCTCCGCCGGAGGAGGACCGTGTCCTTCGAGGACTACGGCAACGAGGAGGAGGAGGAGAGGAAGGCGACCATGGGCAGGGTGCGCGGGCTCGAGGAGTGCGTCGCCGCCGCCGAGAGCAGCTGCGAGGAGGTGTACCGCGCGCTCGTCAACGTCAGGGTGTCGCTGCTCAACCTGCTCACGCCCACATTTTGACGCCCTCCTCTTTCGAGAAATCAACTGATTTTTGGGAGCAAGGCTGTGAGATTAGTGCCAAAGATTCCATTTTGATTCGTTTGTCGTGTGTAAATGTTGTAAATACTTCGGTTTGTAAAGAAGATGCGCTCCAATTAGGCGAAAACCCTGTGGATTTTTTGAGCTTGCCATCTCTCCTCTTCACTGCTCCCTGCATTGCTTCTGCGAGAGTGCCCAAACGGAGTTGAGCTTTCCTTTCTCTTTCGTTTTTTGAGCAAGTGAGCGTTGTGTTGTTTCCACATTCTATTGCTTGATTGCGAATAGAAGATTGTTGTTTCAAATCTTCAATTCCCTGAGCTCTCTCTTTCTGACATGCATGCATGAATGGAGCATTGCCATCTTGATGCGTTGATTGCCAAGAAGTGTCTTGGGCTCTTTCGGTCGGTTTGGCACCACATGGGCTTGTAGTATCTGTGGAGTTAATGTGCCACGCTGGAAGGATCAGTGACCAAACCCTTTTTCCAGTGATGCAATCGCCAACTTCTCCCTGTAGCGACGTCGACGTTTATCCGGCCGTTGCCCTGCCCTGATTCAAGCCTAACTTCGCATTCTATCGCCAAGCTGCCAGCGTGTTACAGAAACCAAAATGATCCTGAACTAACGATAGTACCAGCCATGGCTCATCACATCCACTGTCACTAACGATCCAACTGTAACTTTCAGATATACAGGAGTATCAAAGCATCTACTCTTTCCTTCCTTCCATGCAATAATTGCTCGTTGTGATCTGAAATTCTGAATACAGACAAGCTACCAAACAGTCAGGCGTTGAGTCACGCACGCATTTAGGAATTTCAGATCAACTGAACCGTCAGTTCGTCGCAAAGATTACCGTACTTAAAAGGCGAAAGCAACGCAGCACCAGGCTCGTTTGAACACCAACTTGGCGAGAAAAGTGGCACTTCACTTTTTAAGTAGGGCCTTCGCTCTAAACTTAGTCTAGTACAGTCAATGGCTCGATCGATCGCGTCGGGGTGCTCCGTTCGCATATGCTCACATGAACGAAATCAATGTAGTCTATAATAATTGAGAGGTAGATATGGCTACCTAGAATGTTGCGATCTAAGTCAGCTTTGGGCGCATGCATGCAATCATCCATGGACCCCCTGGTAGCCTCTGAAAAATCTGAATCCAAAACGACTCAATGAGCGCGTCTTAGCTGAATCTAATCTAATGCACGGCATAATGGCAAAACATAATTTGGTGGTTGGATTGGATGGTAGAGAAGAGCAGACCATTGCTGCATGATTTGCCCTGGTCCACCTTGCCGTTCGCCCATGTGGATGCGATCTGACGCCGCGCGCATGTAACTCGTCAGAAGATCATACTCCACCAAGTACTGCAGCTTGGCCAAATTCGCGTGGCCGCTCGTGCGGATATAGTATTGCAGAGAAGCGAAGGCTTTGATCAGGACGCGCACGAAGAGAGCACTCTCGATTCTCAACAAAAAAAATGCATTCTCGCTGCAAATTTATGTGTACAAAAGTTGAGTGCAAGAATCTCGTTCGCCTGCATGCATATCAAGGGCGATTTCTTTTCCATTTTTTTTAGACTTCCTGAGAGAGGCTGGAGTAAAATAGTGTGGAGAAGGAGCAGAGCTTTTTCTTAGCCAATCACTTGCCAGGGGAAGGAGATAAAAGGGGGGATAAGAAAGAGAGGAGAAAGGGAGAACCACGTCCACTTGTGAATCGATAATTCTCACCTTGTGATGCTTTACGCTCACGCTCGTTCCGGTTTAGTTTTTAGCTTATTTTTTTATCATTTATAAATTTCATTTTTTTTCCGAACTTTTAGTTTTTTAAGCTTTTTACCGGATCTTTTTTCCTGTATTCGTTTGCGTTGTGCGTGATGAGCTAACATATTTTTTTCTATTTTTAATTTTTTTTTAAATTTAATTACATTAAACAAACCACTTTCAACTATAACATAATTTCAACGAACTATAATATAATTTTAGCTATAAATCACTATTTTTAGCTTAACTGAACGGGGCCTTAGGCCTGGGAACTGAATGTGCCTAGAACGCAAGTCGCTCTCGAGCTTTCTTGGAGGCTTTTCGCGCTGGGAGCCCGCGCTACGTACATCCGTGGAAGCCACTGGGCATTTGGGGCACGTGATTAACGTTACAAACGGACGGAGATGCGTGCGGCCATGCCGTTGCCGTCGCTGCAGGGACGCCGAGCACGATGCCCGTCTTGGTGGATCCGAGCGCACTGCGTACGCGCCACTTGTAGCTCTCTCGCGGCCGATATGCAACGCGCGGAGCTAGCAACAGGGACAAGATGCAGTCCGAGCGGGTATAGACAGGTATTGGTCATTTTGTATTCTATTTTTTTTCTTAGAGTCAAAGTCGAATATAGATAGTATTGCATACCTATTTCTCTATGAGTGATGCTAGGGTATGAAATACCGTTACAATTATTTCTAACGTATAGATAAGTTTCACAGGGTTTCATCTAGATTCATGAGTTTCACAATATTTCAGAGAACGGTATAGGTAGGTTTCACCGAGTTTCATGAGTTTCAATAAAGATTTTAAAGAGTTTTCAAACATAATTCATGAAACTTAGTCGATTAAAACATAAAACCTCTTAAAACTTTATAAAATCTCATAAAACATCATGAAACTTAGACATAAAACCTTATAAAACTTAGTCAACCTAGAAATAAAACCTCCTGAAATTTTATAAAACTTAATAAAGTATCATAAAACTTAGTAATGAAACCTCATGAAACTTAATAAAACCTTATAAATTAGTAACATTTTACATACATCAAGCCCTCCAAATTCACATGAAACCTAAGAAATAAAGAAACACAAGCTCAAGCTATGCATTCATGCATATTGATACGTACAAATTAAGTCAACTGCAAACAGAAGATTTTTTTGGCTCGGCCGATCGTTAGACTCTAAGCAGGTAGATGCTGAGCTTAGGGCCGCTGTGCCATCGAGATTCATCATGTAGAATGCCTCCATGTCCCTCGACCCCACCACCCACTCGAACCTGGCAGACATGTGCATCAGGTCCCCCTCTGCCGCATCGGCACTAGAGCTGCCATCGTCCGGGAGCACACTGGCACCGACGGACATCAGCTCGACCACGCCAGCACCCTCCTCCACTCGTCGGCGCCACACTCTCACCACACCAAAGCCTAATCTAATATAGATAGTCATTTCTCGTGGGTCCAATGAACACTAATGGAGAAAGTGAGTTGTGGCTATGAGAGGCGTATGCAAGGAGCCTGAGAGGCATATACAAGAAGGAACCTTGTTGTGTGGATGCGTTCATAAAGTAGAGGTGTCATCGGATGACTCAAGGTCCATCGTGCAGGGCGTGAGGAACGATGGACTGCTATCCCATTTGTATGGCTCCGCACAGTATACCGTCCTTTAGTTTTTCTGTTTCTATATTCCGTATTCACTCTACAAGCCTTCAGACGATCAGTTAGACAGAAACTATCAACTTCGTTTGCACTCCTACATAGGATATTGAATAGTAGGGCTGCCATAAGAGCAAACATAGAGAGATTAATCGCCGAGATATCGAAGTAAGAGCACCCAATATTCTTCATTTGTTTAGATGCAACAATCCACATATCTGTTATCTTGTTCATAAGTGAAATCACAACAGACTTACTCGTATAACTTAATATATGGATATATACCAATAGATATCACTCATCCGTATTCTATTATGTATTTTTTGGACTAGGCCTGTGCATTCAATATGTTGGGTAGAATCGGTTCGGTACGTACGATATATACAACAAATACGATATTATTAGTTCGGTAATATATGGTATTTTTGAAAACACGGTTCGGCATTGGTAAATTCTAATTTATTTCGGTGCGGTATCGGTAAATACCATATTTACCACAGTTGATGTGAATTGCAAACGATATAGTGAGGCGACAATATACTGGCAATAGAATTAGAACTTAGAAGCACTCCAATAAAATATGGAGATTCGGCGGCATATGCAAGAACAAAACTAATAAGTAACAATACAGATAAACTTGTTAAACTCAGCCACACACAGACAGAACACAACACAGCCACAGACACATGGACAGTCATCACGAACTCATGGTCTCACATAGACAGACATAGCGCAATGCCCAGGCAGTCACTTGTTAAGTCTACTATGGTCTCTGAGAGACCATGTGGTCTTAATCCTATGTTGGTGATGAGTAATTGACACGTGGTTTGGATAGACTGAGTTTGGTTTGAGTGGTTCGAGTCAAAACGTTGCGTGGTGCAATCGTTTCAGTCGGACTTGGTCGAACGCGGTCGGATGTGTTTAGGTCGTTTATTTTTCGTTTCGATCGGGTTGGGCTTTATCATGCTAATTTTGATTACATGTATCGAGCGGTGCTATTTGATGTGTTTTTTGTCTGTGTGGCTGCAGGACATCGAGTGGAGTCGTGGCGAGACACGGAGGACCGGACTAGGCGCAGGTGACGCTGAGGTCACAATATCATTGGAACCAAGTGGGTGTTCAAAAACAAGCAGAGTGAGGATGGAGTAGTCATTCGAAACAAGGCTAGACTGGTAGCTCAGGGGTTTTCCCAGGTTGAGGGTCTAGACTTCGAGGAGACCTTTGCCCCTTTAGCTCGACTTGAGGCTATTAGAATCCTGCTTGCCTTTACAACCTCTAAGGGTTTCAAGCTTTACCAGATGGACGTCAAGAGTGCCTTTCTCAATGGCTTTATTGAGGAAGAAGTCTACGTCAGACAGCCTCCAGGTTTCGAGAACCCCAAATAATCAAACCATGTCTTCAAGCTTTCCAAAGCGTTGTATGGACTTAAGCAGGCCGCAGAGCTTGGTATGAGAGATTTAAGTCCTACTTGTTGAGTTATGAGTTTGAAATGGGTAAAGTAGATAAGACCTTGTTTATCCGTAGGCTTGGCAATGACCTTCTGCTCGTTCAGATCTATGTCGATGACATCATCTTTGGCGGCTCTTCCCATACTCTGGTTTCACAGTTCTCGGATGTCATGAGCACCGAGTTTGAGATGAGTATGATGGGCGAGGTGACCTTCTTCCTTGGCTTCCAAATCAAGCAGACTCGGGAGGGTACATTTCTTCATCAGAGAAAGTACACTCGTGACCTCTTGAGGCGCTTCGACATGAGTGATGGTAAGCCTGTGTCGACTCCCATGGCTTCTACAGCCTATTTTGACCCGGATGAGGACGGCGAGCGATTGATCGAAAGAGTTCGAAGTATGATCGGCTCCTTCTTTACCTCATCGCCTCGAGACCGGACATACACTTCTCTCGTGTGTCGTGTGCTCGTTCGAGCCTCTCTCGTGTATCTCACCGCCAGGCAGTGAAGCGCATCTTTCGGTATCTTCGAGCTACCATTGACTATGGTATCTAGTACTCTTCCTCATCCTGTCTTTCCGTGAGAGCCTTCTCGGATGCAGATTTTGCCGGCTGTAGGATAGATAGGAAGAGCACTTCTGGCACTTGCCAATTCATTGGCACTTCTCTCGTTCTTGGTCTTCAAGGAAGCGATCCGGTGTTGCATGATCCACCGCAGAGGCCGAGCACGTGTCGCTGCGGCCATCGTAGCCAAGTGCTTTGGATGGCTTCGACCTGCGGGACTTTGGGTTAGTCATAGACAGTGTTCCACTCTTTTGTGATAGCACTTCTGCAATTAACATTGCTAAGAACCCAGTGCAGCATTCTCGGACCAAGCATATTGACATTCGCTTTCACTTCCTTAGAGACCATGTAGAGAAGGGCGATATAGTGCTCCAGTTTGTGGAGAGTGACCACCAGTTGGCTGACATCTTTACCAAGCCATTGGATAGCTCTAGGTTTTCAGCTCTGCGGGGAGAGCTTGGGGTGGTTTATCCTTATGGACTGTAGTGAGGGGGAGCTTTGGGCTTTATTGCTTTACTATATTGATTATGTTTCTGTCTTATTTCTGTTGCTTTGCACTTGGGGTGCATCGGGCCTAGTCCTTCTAGTATAGGTTAGAGTGCTTCTCTTGTCTAGTTGCTTAGACTTCTTACTCTTATCTTGTGCTTCCAGGATGCCTCTGATTAGCTGCTTCTTATCTCACTAGATTGAGCTCACTCACTTCTTATAGGTTCTAGCGAGGGTCGGGCCACCCTCGGGTAGACAGGGTACGTGTTTGCTCTCTAGTGTGTGTTTACTGATCCACTAATAGTCACGGAGTCATATGGGGTAGATGAGAGTCAGTATGAACCATAGTTGTCTCTATATCTTATCTATGCTTTAAGGACTGCCTATTTGCTGTTTTCTTTGCCAGCTTCTCGATCTTATTACTTTGGTTCAGGGGGAGTTCATTTGGGAGCTTCTGGAGCTTAATATTGACATAACTCAACTTGAACTAAAGGTTGCATCGAATGTTGAGGGGGAGCTGGATTTTCTGCATTTCTAGCATTCTGCATTGTAAGATAACTAAATTGAGCCTTGATTATTATCCTGCTATGACATGATTACAATGTTTTACACCCTGCCATGACTTGAGCGTATTCGCTAGATTGATCATGACTTCATATGTGTACACTAGCTTTTGCCATGATAAGTAATTTAAAATCGCTTAACTTGAATTAAAACTTGTCATGCTAGCATTTGAGTTTAGTCTATCTTTAGCTATCCTTGTATGATTCATGACATGTCAAATAGGTTGAGTTGAGTCTTGAATCTAGGTTGAATCTTAGATTGAGCTATTTTAGTATCTTGATACATCATGAGTTAGCACAATCTGTTAAAAGCAAAAGATCTCTTTTTATGTGCGAAAAAACTGATTTCACCAATTCTTTCTCATAAGACGGCTTGCCATTGCACTTGGTATGAACTCAGGGGGAGTTTTGGATGACCTAGACTATCTTCTTAAGCTTCTCGTTTGGAGTAGTCGCATAAAGCTTGAGATCTAGCACATGACAAAATTTTGGTTGGACATAACTATTCGCTTTAAAGAAAATATGTCATTTGTGCAAAATTTGCTTGATTACCAAAAGATTAAAAGTGCTTAAACAAATATTTCATCCTTGAGCATCTAGCACTCTATTTGGACTCAATATTAGCTTCTTAGTTACGCTTAGCTTATTGACATGGCCTGCATCATTCTTAGATATCTCTAGCTAGACTTTGCTTAATTGATGACTTGACTTGCTCACTAAATGCCCTACATTTTAGATTGTCATCTTATGTGCTAGCTGGCTTATACATATATTGTCATGATCTAGATAGCCTTTTATTGAGTTATGACTTGATGTAATTCCTTATGGTCATTATGGATAATTCTCATGGCTCAAAATGCTTAGAAATAATCAAACTTCAGTCATTTCATCCATGTTTGAGATCTTATTCTCTTTTTTGTATTCTTGATATGTTTATTGCCAAAAGGGGGAGAATAGAGAAGAAAAAGCTAGTTTGGATCAGATCAGTTTAGAACTTTGGAGAATAATTTGCTCTTTCAGCTGTTGCTCTAGTGTCTCTTCTGTCGACATGGTCATTAGCTTCATTTTTCTTCTTTTGGACCATGTTGGACTCTTCAAATCAAACTCAACTTAATGCTTTTTCTGAGTTTGTCAATATACTCATCAAGGGGGAGATTGAGAGACCATGTGGTCTTAATCCCATGTTGGTGATGAGTAATTGATACGTGGTTTGGATAGACTGAGTTTGGTTTGAGTGGTTCGAGTCAAAACGTTGCGTGGTGCAATCGTTTCAGTCGGACTTGGTCAAACGCGGTCGGACGTGTTTAGGTCATTTATTTTTCGTTTCGATCGGGTTGGGCTTTATCATGCTAATTTTGATTACATGTATCGAGCAGTGATATTTGATGTGTTCCTTGTCTATGTGGCTGCAGGACATCGAGTGGAGTCGTAGCGAGACACGGAGGACCGGACTAGGCGCAGGTGGCGCTGAGGTCAGAACGGTCGGGATGTGTCGAAGACGACGTAGACTCGAGGTGGAGTCGTGGCGAGGCACGGTGGACCGGACTAGGCGCAAGTGGCGCTAAGGTCAGAACGGTCGAGGTGTGCCGAAGACGGCGAAGCTGCGTGGCTTGTGAGGCAAGGGATGAGGAAGCTTCCTGGAAGGTGCGCGAGGGGCGTTTCGGTAAAAACGCAGGGCTGCACAAAAGGAAGCGGGTTTGGATAAAGCGCCGAGTTGTTGAAGGCCTAATGGGTAAAGCATGGTGCAAACCCATTAGTGGAGGCTATATAAGGAGGGGGATAGGTTGTGTTGAAATTGAGAGAGTGAGTTTAAGAGTTAGGGTTCCATTTGGGTCTCTCCATGTGTGTATGTGTGTGTTCTTGAGGATTGAGAGGGAGAGGATGGATTGAGAATTCTTGTAATCATTCCCCCGAATGTCCATGCGTATGGGGACGTAGTTCTTTGTATCTCGTGTTTATTGAAATAAAAATCTGAAGTTCTTCTCTTTGTGTTCTCTTGTGTTGATTCTCTCAAGTCCTTGGTTCTTGTTCCCATTTTATTTAGTCTCCTCTCTATGATGCTATCCTTCTTGCAGTGATTTTGTCTCTCTTGCCCATTTATCAGTTTTTCTTTGTTGATCTTTATTTGGGCAGCAGTGCATAGTTGTCTCTCGGCAGTACTCACGGCCAGCAAAAACTAATTTGTTCGGCTGCCTGTGAGATGCATGTTGCTTGATCTTCATCCAGCAAAAACTGCAAATTAGTTCACCCGAAACTCAGTCATTAAAGCAGTTTTTATTGCTGTAATTTCCTGCTACCCGTATGCAGATTTTCGGATGGGTATTATTCTTGAGCATTTGGTTTTGTCGGCAATTACTTTCAGTTTGGTTTCCTTGTGATCCGACATCAAGTACAGCTATTAATTCCATTCTCTTTTGCGGCAAGAAATAGTCTTTTTATCTGTCTCTTGGCAGCACAGAAGAACCACTTCCATTTCCTTCTTGCGGCCAGGAAGTAGTACTAGTCTCTCTCGGTTGGCTTGCAGCTTTGGTAGCTTTTGGCCAGTAGCCCTTCTTGCATTTTTTCCTTTTGGCTTTAGTTGGTTTTGGCTTTAGTAGTAGGCAGCTAAAGTATCTCTCGGCAAGAACTTTAGTCTTAGCTCTTAAGTGCCTCTTTTATTTCTTTTTGTGCTGATTTTCAACTTTTTTGTATGCAGATCAAATAGCGTTATTTTTAGTTGAAATTTTTACTGATTGATCTCTGATTTATGCTGAATTTTTCAGTGTCGCATGCGTTCCAGTTTTCAGCAAGATTAATTTTCTGTGAGTTGCTTTGTTCTGCATCTTTGTGAAAAATCAGTGTACAAATTCTCGGAAGCGATTTTCAAGAGAGCGATATTCACCCCCTCTGTCGCCATTTCGGTCCTACAGTCTCATATTCCGTCCTGATCGATACGAACCATACGTACAGCTAGCAATTGCTTCTCGTCATCGATTTTTCAACGACGCCTCAGATAACGCATTGTGTGTACATTGCTATGGATGATACTCAGGAAGGAGAGCAACTTACTATAGAGTAAAAAGACTATTTTATTGGCCAAATCTCAAGAAGGATGTGGAAAACTTCATTACTGAGTGCCCAATATGCCAAATTACTAAAGCAGAACATATCCATATCCCAGGTTTGCTAGACCCATTAGAAGTTCCTGAAATGGCATGGACACACATATCCATGGACGTTATAGAAGGATTGCTAAAATCACATGGTAAGGATGTTATAAGCTTGGCACATCCTTACACCATCAAATAGGTCGTCTAAGCCTTCATGGACCAAGTGTTCAAACTGCATGGTATGCCTATTGCCATAGTCACAGACCGAGACAAGATCTTTACCAGCAAGTTGTTTAAGGAGATCTTCAATACCTTAAAGGTTTCTTTGAGATTCAGCACTGCATACCATCCTCAATCAGATGGACAAACAGAAAGATTTAATCAATGCTTGGAAGCTTATTTGAGGAGCATGGTGTTCAAGGAACCAAAGAAGTGGTTCTGCTGGTTAAATCTAGCAGAGTGGTGGTACAATTCTACATATCATACATATCTGAAGACAACTCCTTTTCAAGTCCTATATGGATATCCTCCACGTCAGATTGGTGAGTTTTCCATTCCCTGTAATGTATCTAAGGAGGCTAGAGTGACCATTGAACAGAAGGAACAAATGTTACTCAAAGTCAAGGATAGTCTATATCAGGCTCAAGAAAGGATTAAAAGATTCGCTGATAAGTTAAGATCAGAACAGGAATTGCAAGTGGGGGACATGGTATACCTCAAAATGCAACCTTACCATCAGAACGCATTTGGATTGAGGGGATCCCTAAAATTGAGATCCAAGTTCTATGGTCCATTCCGAGTCATGGAAAAGATTGGTAAAATAGCTTATAAATTGCGGTTACCAGATGAAGCCAGCATTCATCCTGTATTTCATGTTACTTAGCTGAAGAAGCATCTGGGCAAGAAAGCAGTCCCCCTTCCTGGTTTACCACTTGTTGGAGATAATGGACTGATTAAAACTAAACGGATTGTTGTGCTGGATAGAAGGATTGTTCCAAGGAGAGGAGAAGCGGTGACTGAATGGTTGGTGCATTGGCTCAATTTGTCGTCCTCAGATGCTACATGGGAGGATGCATCTTTCATTCAGAAAACCTTCCCAAATTTTAATCCTTGAGGACAAGGATTAAGTTAGCCGGGGCAATTGTTAGGACCCCAGTGTCAATTATTCAGAATTTCAGAAGGGGAGAGAAACTTTTCAGAGAATAGCTGAGGGCCTGAGGCAAAGTGAAAACGGCGGCCAAAATACCGTTTGGACGACTATCTCTTAAGTGCATCGGATGGAAGTGATGACGAGGGAAACAGACGCAAGAAGATCGGACGGCTGGGAAACATAATCACTAATTACTCTATACTGTAGACGTCACTTGTTTGTTGTTTTCGCTCTAATGCAGACTTCTGCATGTTAATTTGAGAGTAATTCCAGTCTGTAATCTTAATTAGGAGTATATAACCCAGAGCTCGTGGAAGGAAATGTAAGAAATGGAAAATTACTCGGTAGCTCTTGTCCCGTAGTTTGTTAGTATAGAACCCTAATTTCTATCCCCTTCTCTGCTCCACATCTGAACCCAGAAATCTCGGTCAGAATTGGGAATTTTTGTATCTCGCACGTCCTGGTTCTTGACAGCGCGCTCCTCGTCGCCGCCGGCCTCCTCATCTCCGGCCGATGCCGCAACGCCATCTCCAAGTGCTCTGCAGCCACGCGCGGGCCATGCAAGAGATTCGGCGCATCTGCGGCCCAAATTACGCAATTGCTCGGCCCATACTCGGCCCACGCAACGAGGAGTGTCAGCACTCCAATCCGTCGGATGGCGATCGTATGGCCCGTACGCTTGTCGTGGTTACGTCCGGGGGATTCTCGCACTATCTCACCTCTTTCACGAACCAAAACATAACGAAAAATTCCAAGAAAAACGGAGATGCGGAGCAGGGTGGCGCAATATCATGAAAAATTTCAGATTCGATTGATGTCAGACGAGGCTGGGAGAAATAAAGTTCATATATAATTTCTCTTTTTAATTTTTCCATATTCTGATATAAACATAATCTGAAAAATTTCAAGACGTTGATCCACAGTGTTCCTCGTATCGTACCTATTTCTCCGACTTTTTAGCGGCGTTTTGATGCGTGAAAGAGGTGTCGTAGTGCAATAGCTCTCCGGACGTCACCACGACGAACGTCCGGAATCTGGTCGTTCGATAGCCATCCGACGGATCGGAGCGCCGAGCTCTCCGCGTCGCGTGGCCCGTGAATGGGCCGAATTTTTTGCCTAGGCCGCGAATGGGTGCAGAGCACTTGTAGTATGCATCCGTCTAAATGCTCGGAAATGCATGATGACTCAGAGAACCTATTTTAACAGGTTTATTATTTTTAGCTTTGATTTATAATTTTTAAATTATTTATGAGAAAATATGAGATAATAGAAACTTGAGTACGGTTTTAGCTGATATAAATAAAATTATTATATTATATACTACAATTAATTTATAGATTCGTCTGAAAAGACATTTCATTTAAAAGATATTTACTATAAAAAATAAAAAAAAATAAAATTTAAAAGCTGAAGATAACAGATCCGTTGGCCCATTAACGGGTCCACGAGGCGAGGAGGGCTCGGAGCTCCGTTCCGTCGGACGGCCTGCTCCCCGGACGTTCGTCGTGGTTACGTCCCGGGGGGTTCACACGCTACCTCACCGCTTTCACGAATCAACACGCCGCAGAAAAAAAAAATCTGAAAAAAATCGAGTGTTTAACAGGGTCGCGCAGCATCGTGCGTAATTTTAGAGGCTCAACTGGTATCAGCAGAGGGAGAAATCAAAAGGAGAAATTCTAGACGAATAGGAGCATGCATGCATCTGCAGCTGTCGTCTTCCTAATTCCTAGTACACTTACTGTGCTGGCCGGTGTTGATCATCGTCGTTGGCAGCAGCGGTGGTGAACTAGCACTGGCAACGATCGCTGTGCCTGCGCGTCGGCAGACGAAACCGCTTTTGCTGGCGGGCTTGGATGGCAACCTCGGTGCATGGCCCTCCATTTGGTTCCTGGGACACCCGCGCTTGCCATTGGCCGAATTTGCTCCGCCGCTCTGCATCCGCCGTCTCACTCGCAGCACCCGCCGGTGAGTCAAGCGGCAACCCAGAAGTGTTCTTCCGGTGAAGCCAACAGAACATGCCATTGTGGCGTTGCCCACTGGTGGCGTACTGAGTAGACAAGCAAAGCAGTGCAACTTTATTTATACTCGCCCAGTCGACGTAATGGCGTATATTCAGACCCATTTCGAACAAAAGAATTCTATATAAATTTACGTGTCTCAAACGAGGCTTCGGTGGCCTGGCCGGGCCGGCCTGGTGTTCATGTCGCTCGAGTTTTCGACGGATCACTGAGACCACAGAAGATCCGATCTCGCGTGGGAGCACCGGGGCGCGGTGGACCCACGTGCAGCGGCACGAACGATCACGATAGGTCTTTTCACCTCACAACCTGCATGCGTGTGCACCACCCGCACGGTCCACGGTGAAATCAATCGATCAATCTATCACTGTCGCGTCCCGGTCTACGGCCACTCGACTTTTTCTTCCTTCAAGACTGGCGTGGGACAGTGACACGTGGGCCAAATACTCGGTAGGACCCACCGCCGTACGTCGGCACCTGTCCTGTATGGTACGTACGTTTTGTCCCGTGGGGGGTAAGTGCTCGGCCGAACACACGAGCGTGCAGTGAATATGCGACCCGTGTCCGGGACCACACGCTGCATGTGCGACCCGTGTCCGGGACCACACTGCAAACGACGTGAATGTATTCGAACTTCATGAATTTACCGTTTTACCTGGCCGCCTTGAGCCGAGGGTACACAACACACGTCGGCGTGGTCCTCGACTCCTCGTAGTCACAGGCAACTACGGATCTAGGATTTTGTTGCGTCCTTAAGTTGAATATTGAAAGGCTAATAATTTAGAGGTAACGTCGATTATTGACATAATATATTATTGACATAAAATTTTAGCTGAATATTTTAACATACAACGTAATGAGGTTAACTGAAATCAGATCTATTTTCATGGCTAATTTATCTGTAAATACTTTTTCAGACATGCTGCAGAGACGAGCCAATTGCATAATGTGTTTATCTGAAGATGCTTCATGTGATGACCTTTCCGCGAGAAAGCAGTTCTTTAAAACTTCGCATTAAACAGTTCTCCTGTCATATAAAGACTAATGCAAGTCTACTAGATGCCCAGTGGCCACTTCAATTAGATCAAGTGTCCTACTTTAGGATAACTAATCCCTTTCTTGCCACAAGAATTCCGTGGGATGATCCTTGTGGGTTCACTAATGCATGGCAAATCATTTTCAGATATTTCAATCCCAAAACACACCCAGCAGATCAAGGGCAGTACTATCAACCAAGGGCAGCTCCAAAATATCTTGACGTGCATACTAGAAAATTAGAACCAGAAACATGAATCCTAGTAAAAACATGCAAAGTATACTTATAATCAATTACCCAATCAAGAAGTTTATGTGCGCTGAGTCTATCATAATCAGAGGAAAAACCGATAAATAAGTTTTCGAAAGAGATGAGCATCTTAATCAAATGGAACTATAATTGCAACATGACATCTGAAGCATCAACTGCATACAAAAAAAAAGATTGCACCATGAAGAGCACCTGAATCAAAGAGGAGGATCATATTCATATCAAAGAAGTCTGAACTCACTTGATGTTCACGTTGCCATCGAAGTTGTACAGGGGAGAGGCGCCGTCGGGGACAGGGGAGAGTCGAGAGCCGCTGTCGGGGAGAGGGGAGAGCCGGGAGCAGCCGTCGGGTGTCGGGGAAGAGCCACCGCCGAGAAGAGGGGAGAGGCGCCGCCGGGGAGAGGGGAGAGCCAAGAGCCGCCGCTGGGCATCAGGGAAGATGGGAGACCCGCCACTCGGGCTGCCAGGCGTCGGGGGAAAGCCGAGAGCCGCCGCCGAGGGAGAGGGGAGAGGCGTCGCTGGGGACAAGGGAGAGCCAAGAGACGCCGACGGGGGGAGGGGGGAGCCGAGAGCCGCCGCCGGGGGAGAGGGGAGAGGTGCCGCCGGGGACAAGGGAGAGTCGAGAGCCGCCAACGGGGGGAGGGGAGAGCCAAGAGCCGCCGACGGGGGGAGGGGAGAGCCGAGAGCCATCGCGGCGCTGTACGTAGGAGCACGAGTGACGACTGGGAGCGCAAGGCGGCAGACACCTTCCCACGTGAGCGCAAAGTGACGCGACGCGCGCGCGCTGGCGTCGCGAAGCGGCGGCGATGAGGACGCAGATGGCATGGAAGCGGGGCGGCGGTGGCGAAGCGGCGAGCGAGAGGGCGGTGTGGGTGCGGAATCGGGGGCTGCCGGCTGGGCTAGCCACTGCGGTTGTGGTTTGTGGATTTAGTTTTAGAGTTTCTTTCTTGTGGCTTCTTGTCTTCACTTGTGGGCCTGACGAGGAGGCGTGCGCAGAGGCTTGCTGCCTACATGCTGCTAGCTGGGCTGCTTGACGAATGCCTCGGGCTGGGCCGGTATCAAATAAAAATACTGGGCTAGTTACTAAAAGGAATACTACTAATAGTATTTCTAAGCCTCGGGCTGTAGCCCACCTAGCCCGAGGCCCAGTTCTGCCCCTGGTCACAGGTGCACTCTTGGCTCCCAAGGCACACGTGTCTAGGCATGTGTTAAAGGGACACACGTGTGTGTGGTGTGCACGTAGCAGTGTGTGCGCGTCTTCTATGTAACTGCAAAAAATATTGAAAGGAAAACAAATGAAAATACACAAAGTAAAAGTACTAAAACAATTGACTTCAAGGGTGTACCTGAACTAAGTAGAAGTAGGGGTGAAAAGTGGATACGAATTATCCGTATTATCCGGTTACCGTATTCGATAGGATGTATAGATTTTTTCATCAGATTAACAATTTCTATCATGTTCGTATTCATATTTGCATAAAAAATATATATGCGAATATTGTATAGACTTTTACCATCCAAAATATTATTTTATCCAGACTATCTGTACCCATTTGTGAAGTTTATATATATATATATATATATATATATATATATATATATATATATATATATATATATATATATATATATATATATATATATATATATATATATATATATATATATATATATATATATATATATATATATATATATATATATAATTACAATACGACTAATTAGTTGGACAAATTTTTAATTGAATGTGAATTCGTGTTTCTTTAGGTGAAGTAAATGAATTAGAGTGATTAAACGTGATTGTACGAGAATAAAATATTATTAATATCTTTATACTACATAAGTTATGAGATATCTGGATCTGACTGAATTGAGTAGATATTCGATTTGAATTCGTATTCGTCACAATATTCGATTTGAATTCGTATTCGTCACAATATTTGATTGTATTTGTATTCGTTTATAAATACGAATACGAATATGGTTTGGGCACTGTCTAATCCGTTTTCACCTCTAGGTAGAAATGTCATTTGCTGAGTATTTATGTTAGTGTGGTAAATGGCACTATGATATAAGCAAAATATTAGCAATACTTCATAAAATAAGAGTGAATGTAGCATTTCCGCTAAGTACACACCGATAATAGAAAACCACCTACGAGTGTCCATCTTTACGTACGTACAAAAACTCTTTACCGGAAGCTCATTGAAATTGTGGATTTATTCTTGTCATCTCTATTTCTAGGCGTATGCTAATAAAGCATAGACCCGGTTCTTTTTCAACTTTTAGTTTTTCTATAGTAATTAGCTTTTAAATAGAGTGTCTTTTTAAAATGAGGTCTACTAGTAAATAAGGTCTACTAGTCAATTGTAGTACATACTGTGCCGATTTCATTTATATTGGCTAAAACTACACATAAGTTTTTATTACTCTGTAATCTTTCATATAAACAGTCTAAAAATAGCAAGTCGCAACCAAAACCTAAGTTTTAGGAAAAAAAACACGCCCATATACGTCTGCCTTTGTAATCGCAGAACAAAAGTACAGGCCGATAAGACAGCGCGGTAGGGGACCGAAGCCCAAAGCGCACGGGGAGAAGAGTAGGAAACACGAAAGCCCCAAGCCAAACGGAAGCAAGCACAGGGAATCCGGAGCAAGTGACAAGAACCGTCTCCTCGCGCACGAGCGCAGGCGCACCTAGTGCAGCGAGCCAAGGGAAGGGACCGCGAGGCCGACGGATACTTTTCTTTTTCAAACTTTATGGGTTGCTGCGGCTCCTCGCTGCGGGCGGGGGCCCACGCGGAGAAGCCGGCCCGGGCCCGGCCGCCGCCGCACCGCCCGTCCTTCTCCTTGAACGCGCAGCAGGCCGCGCCGCCAGGGAGCGGCGGCGGCGGCGGCGGGGAGGTCCCGGCGTTCGCGGAGTTCTCGCTGGCGGAGCTCCGCGCGGCGACGGGCGGCTTCGCGGCGGAGAACATCGTCTCGGAGAGCGGCGAGAAGGCGGCCAACCTCGTTTACAGGGGCCGGCTGCAGGGCGCCGCCGGTGCCCGGCGAGCCATCGCCGTGAAGAAGTTCGGCAAGCTGGCCTGGCCCGACCCCAAGCAGTTCGCGGTTGGCAAGCGAAGCGCCTGTGACTTCATGTATGGCGAAATTGGGATTTTTGGGGAGCGTGGATTTTAACGAGTTGTTGTTCGTTGGTTGCAGGAGGAGGCGAGGGGGGTGGGGAGTCTGCGGCACCGGAGGCTGGCCAACCTGATCGGCTACTGCTGCGACGGCGATGAACGGCTGCTCGTCGCCGAGTTCATGCCTAACGACACCCTTGCCAAGCACCTATTCCACTGTAATCCCCTCCCTCTAGTCGTCTGGAATTTATCTTCGACTCTCTAGTACCCGTGCCGTTTGACGATTCTGCAAATGTTCGGAACTTTTTTGGTTAAGTGGATGTTGCTGAACCGTGGACTGTGGTGAGTAAGTGCGGAATTTGGCTACTGAAGGCAATTGGTTGCGGCATTTGATGTGTGTCTTTCTAACTTTAGCTGTTGATAGTTGATACTTGACAAATGGATTTCGCCTAGGTGCCCAACACCAACTCCTATGCTCCCTTGTGACTTTGGTGATCATCTCAGATACAAGGGGAAAAGTTTGAATTTTGTCGGTTCAGGTTGCAATTGACTTGGAATTTTATGTATATTGCACGCGTTGCTGCATGTGATTGCTTGTTTTCTCATTCTTGTGTTAAGTTCTGAATACTGATTGCATTTATCATCTGTGCTTGATGGGTATGAACAAGGTCTTGGAAACAACAACCAAGTTAATTTTAGTCTGCACCATGTTTTTGCTCTTGTGCAGGGGAAAACCAGACTATTGAATGGGCTATGCGTCTGAGGGTTGCGTACTACATTGCTGAAGCATTGGAATATTGTAGCAATGAGGAACGGTCTCTGTATCATGACCTAAACGCATACAGGGTCCTCTTTGATGAGGTAAATGATCAACCTGTGAAGTTTGTTTGAATATATAGTACTAGAAGTAGTACATCAAACCCCTGATTATTGTCTCATGTTGATGACCATGAAAATTTTACTGATGACATTTTCACAAGCAATATTCTGTGTCTGGCAATACCATGGAGCGGGCCCTATTTAATTGCAGTATCAAAGTGGATGTTTACGGGGTCTGTAAGGTTGTATACTTGTATTTCTGTCTGTTAGTAAAGCCGAAAAATAAAGGTGGAGGGGTCAGTTGCCACTTGCCACCTGTTTTGCCTTTTCCTCAAATGTGGCTAGGATGGACAAGGAATGGAAATGCCAGTCGTCTTCCCTGCTGTACTGTTTAAAAGGCATATAAATACCAAAAGAAAATTCGATTACTACCTACAGGCGAACTGTGTGGCTGAACTTATATTGGAATTTGGAAGATGTCATGTACATATATATTCTGTTTTCTATGGTGTTAACCACTTCATCAAGTAAGCTTTGAGAGATAATGCTGATTGCATTCAACAGTTGAACATGTCATTTTATACCAATTACCATGTTTTAAGCAGAATTTCCAATGAACTTTCTGATTGCAGAATGGTGATCCTCGTCTCTCATGCTTTGGTCTGATGAAAAACAGCAGGGATGGGAAAAGTTATAGCACAAATCTAGCATATACACCTCCAGAATATCTGAGAAATGGTATTTGGTTTTCCGCTTTCATGCTTAGTAATGAAATGTTTCACCCCGTACTCTCATAGCAGTTTAGTAATTTCTGTCATTGCACACAATTTGTTTTAAACCGTTTTCTTCCTGCGTTTCTTTTGCTCTACTTGTTTCACTTATCTGGGGAAAACATCTTTTGTTGCCCCCTTGCTGCACAATTAATAGAAACGCCAGGTGATGAAGATTTAGGCCCAATTCCAAACAGCGATGGCTTCCAGAAGACAAAAACTGTTTGGAATTTGTTGTCTTCTTAACATGGCTTTCTTCTTCTTCTTTTCTCTTCTTTTTTTCTTCTTTTTCCTTTGCATTATCCGCGGAGACATAATGGTTGTTTTTTTCCCTATCTTTTCTTTATTTTCCTTAAATTGAATACTTTAGAAAAAGCTAACAGTCATTATAGTGCCATTTCAACCAAAAGTCACATCACTTTGGAACAGGGCCTTAATCTATTGCTATTAAAATAACAAGATTTCTCAAACTGGAATCAGATAAATATAGTGCCCTTATTAAGGCATTGATGAGATGTTTTGGCTAGTGAGTTATAGTTTTTTTTGGGGGCTTTATTGAAGTAGTGACCTTAATAAAATAGGAAGAACCAATGCTGATGAATATTTAATTGAGGTATTCTGTTCTTCCAGGCAGGGTCACACCAGAAAGCGTCATATTCAGTTTTGGCACTGTACTCCTTGACCTTCTCAGTGGAAAGCGCATACCTCCTTCACATGTAAGTTTCTTGTTAGAGCATGCTTTCTTAGCTTCCATCAGATTCAAATATAAGGTCTGTTGCAGAAAATACAGAAATATAATGCCAAAGATGTTTGATACCATTCTCTATACAGGTATCTGTCAGTTTTTCTCAGCACAAATATCAGCAAACAACCCATGCTTGCAACTTCAATTATAGTGAAAACCTTTCTCAAACTGAATCTCTAATACATCTTTAGCTTGTACAAGTTGAGCATTGTTGGAATTCCTTGTGCAACCACGCAATTCTTTACATGTGGAAACTACAGCCAGCACAATTCTTTACCAAAGCCTACGACTAGTTAGCAAACGTACGTACATTAGAATGCACACTGGTAATAATTGGGTATATGAATTCATTGCATGCAGGCACTTGATATGATAAGAAGCAGAAACATCCAAGCATTAATGGATTCACATTTGGAGGGGAACTACTCAACAGAGGAGGCTACTACTTTGGTGGATCTTGCTTCTCAATGTCTGCAGTACGAACCAGGGGACCGACCTGATATAAAAAAGTTGGTTTCCATTCTTGAGCCTTTGCAAACAAAATCAGAGGTAAAAATATTTATTCTTCTAGTGCTTTTATTTCTTTTAGTGTTTGAGCAAATATTCTTTTGAAATACTTTCATATGCGAAGAAACTGTCTATGCGTTCCAAACTTTCGCTGTTTCTTTTGATTAAAAAGGGACTGGGGGCCTTTCAGGCCCTTTGGTCTACATGTGAAGTAACTGTGTTATATTGTTGTATTCCTAGCTCTGTAATGTAGTAACTTCATAATGATCGATCATTTATTGGTGATGACTTAATGAAATGACAGTATTACTGGACAGACAATACCCTCAACATATGGCCACTTTGGCACAGAGTATGTAATTCATGTTCTCCTGCACTGCTGCACAGAGAGATTCTGTTGCCCGAGTTGTGTTCAATATGTTATGCTTGCAAAATGTAAAGATCAATTTTTGTAATTATTTGCTTTTTTTAATAGTGTTGTTAGGAATACCATAATTTTGGTAGATGTGTAGCACAATATACCATAATTATTTTGCCTGATGTTTGCCACTTTTTCCATTGCAAAATACGAAACAGGTGCCATCCTTTGCGATGCTTGGAGTTCCAAAGCCTGAAGAAGAATCAAAGGCACCTCCTAGCCCTACTCCACAGCACCCTCTTTCTCCCATGGGAGAAGCCTGTTCCAGGATGGACCTAACTGCCATCCATCAGATTCTAGTCTCGACGCATTATAGAGATGATGAAGGGACTAATGAGGTAATTAAAAACCGCCGCATTCTGGTTCTACCCTTTCCTTTCTGTGGGTCTGTGTCTTCATCGGTCTCCCTGCTGCAGCTATCTTTCCAAGAATGGACACAACAGATGAGGGATATGTTGGAAGCAAGGAAACGGGGTGACTTTGCATTTCGAGACAAAGATTTTAAAACATCCATAGATTGTTATACTCAGGTAGGTGCCTTCACATTTTTTATCTGGACTTATTCACTGTTCTAAATAAACACTGTAATGCAGTTGATCCATCCTTTGCCTGCAATTGTTTCACAGTTTGTTGATGTCGGGACAATGGTGTCACCAACGGTTTATGCCAGACGGAGCTTGTGCCACCTTATGTGTGACCAACCTGATGCTGCCCTCCGGGACGCGATGCAAGCACAGTGTGTCTATCCCGAATGGCCCACAGCTTTCTACATGCAGGCAGTTGCCCTATCAAAGCTAAACATGCAAAGTGACGCTACTGATATGTTGAATGAGGCGTCACAGCTAGAAGAGAAGAGGCAAAAGAACACAAAAGGTCCTTGAAGAACATCGTGAAGTCAGAGAAGTGGCATCCCTTCTATAACCAGAGGTTTGCACAGATCTGTATTATATTGCGAGGTTAGGAGTTAGAAGTCCTGTTTGGAGAAGATGTTCGCTGCAGTCATGTGATAAAAAAAATCCTCATTTGGTTTGGCATTCCTGTGATAGGTGATGCATTTTTTTGGGCCCATGTATATAACATCAGTTGAAACAAGCAGGAAGCATGGGAGTTCTTTTGTGGTGATTAAACATTAAAATGAGTGCTGCTGGTTGTTCAGAAGGGTCCTTGTAGCTAAAGCTAATAAGCATGTGTTGTATGTACAGAAATATTTGTTTGGAAGTATATGAATTCCATACATACAGATTTGGGTACATCGCGGTGTGCCGGGTTTGCACAAATTAAGGCTGTGCCTTCTTGGTCTCTACACCAAGTCTGATTGTCTCAGGTCTCTGAATGACAGAGGGCAGCTGTGATGCTATGCTGTCTTGCAGGTGGGGAGTTTGCACTTCGCTGAGATTGTCCCAAGGCACTGGGTTGCATGGGCTGCGTCGGCCCTGATCGGTTCGGTTTGAGCTTCTGGCTTCTGGTTTATTTTTCACTATTCATAAATTTCGTCTTTTTCTGAACTTTTGGCTTTTTGTTGAGCTTTTTTGCCGGTTCTTTTTTTTCTCGTATTCGTTTGTATTATACATATTGGGCTAGCATATTTTTTATATTTTTAAATTTTTTAAAATTTAATTATGCTAAATAAATCTCTGTCAGCTACAATGTTTTTCAGTCAGCTACAGTGTTTTCAGCCATAAGCCATGAGCTTTTAAGCCGAACTGATCATCACCCTAATAGGTTCAGTACGTGGCATTGTGCAGGATTGATATGATAATACAGGGGTAAATAATGCTTTTAAAGTTTTTTTTAAGTATTCGTCAATCTTCCATAGGATAACGAGTTAGAAAATCCAAGAAATCGAGACAAAAACAGCTGGATCAAGAAATCACTCAGAGAGACCAAATCAAGCAAAAACAGGGCAACTTTAAGAACTTACCAAACCTGATATCTAGAATGATAGGGATTGATTTTCATAGGACATTGTAGTATTGTATGGTACAATCAGAGGGGGCTGAATGATTGCCTCCGCTTTTTGACACCTGAAACCAAAACTAAAAACAGTAGAAAAACAATCTAAATTACCGGTTGTAGATTACTCGAACTCAAACAAACCACTCGGGGCGACCAAAACCACCCGGAGCCAACTGAAACCACTCGGAGTAGAGCAAAATCACTCGGGTGAAACAAAAACTACTCAAACTTGAAACCTTCGACTGCGATGACCAAAACTTTCATAAATGTAAAATCCAAAGCAATCCAAATGTCAATTATTCATTATCACTTTATTTACATCCATCCACATGGCCTAACAGACATCTTCATCACTTATATGTTCTTGGCATCTAATATGATCAAGAAGTGGAGGAAGAAGATCACAACCAACCAAATCAAGAGCAAATCAATTAAAACAAGAGATATTCATGAGATATGAATAAAATTGATATATTACTACTTGAGATAAAGGTTTTATAACTACTCCACCTGTAGGACAAGAGAGCATACCACAAGACTCATACTTCTTGAACCATAACCCTAAAATATTTGGCTTCAATAAGTAAAACTAAGATAGTTGGATGGTTAACTAACAAGTCTTCATCTCAACCCGTTAAATAGACAAGGCAACCAGCCCCATCTAACCCTAATGGATACTATCCACTTATCATAAATGGGGAACCTGTTAACCTCACACAACACAGATTTTACTCACACACTATATTTATGCACGTTTTTCAAAGCACATAAGCTTGAAGCCGCTAAATCCTTAACCTTTGATCTAACTTGATCTTCTCAGCTTCAACTTGATCTTTTCAACTTCTTCTTGATCTAAATCGCCTTTTCAAGCGCCACTCAAGCATCGTGATTTTGATCTAAGATAGTTTCTAGTATTTTAGTCAACTTATCAAAATACTCTTTCTTGACTCGATCTTCATCTTTTATTTTGATCTAAGATAGTTTTTAGTATTTTGATCAACTTATCAAAATACTCTTTCTTGACTCGGTCTTCATTTTTCCTTGTAATCAATTGTTATGATTGCCACATGTAGATGCACTATTGGCTTACCACGTGTTGATAAGCCTCTCTCATTTTGGTTCCACCAGATCACATCTTACTTGGACCGACTAAGCTATATGGTGCAACCTGTCGCTCAAACTCTCTTTCAACATTTTTCAACATTTTTATACCATGCTTGAGCTCAGCTATCTCACCTGGCATACTTAATCATTCTGAGCCTTGGCTCCTCCATGAGCGTAGCCCTAATCCTCGCCGTTGACCATAGTTGACTCTAAGCGACTATGCACATCCAAAGACTTATAGATATAAGTTCTTCGCAATTTAACTCATGTTAGTTAAAATATGCTTAATACAATATTAATGTACTGATCTAAGTCAAACCACATCAACCCATGACCGCAAAACCCAAAAAACTCAAACTTTTCTTCTGGGTCGGTATGACCGCCAACCATAGGCCGGTCATACCCGGTGACACACTGCACAACTTGACCTCTCTAGAAATAAGCTACTAGTAAGTAAATAACAGTACTACTGCTCTGCGGTTGGACGCCGCAGTCATACCGATTTGCCTGAAATCTTCTGAAATTGCTTCAGAAAAATACAATCTTTACAAAATTAAATATCTACCTCATAAAACTTACAATAATTTATTATAATATTATCTTCAATCTCCCCGCATGCTCCTTTGTATTGGTTTAGGACTAGGCTAGCTACTCATTCCACGGTCCACACGTCCCCTCGTTATTCCATACGTGTCGCCAGAGTTGTTGTGAGTCGGGTTGGATTTTGTCCAAGTAGCGTGCAACGACAAAGCTTCCATGGCCATGCACGCGACTAGGGACGAGCACATTTCCATCAGCCAGAGACCGCACACCGCATGCACCGCCAGAAGCCTATCTGATCTGATCCACGCGTTGCCCAAGTCCACTACAAGAAAAGGGTAGTTTAGGGTGTGTTTGGTTGCTGGGATGGAGTGGGATGGGATGTGATAGGGATGGGATGAGATGGTTCCACAAAAAAAGTGGAACCACATGGTCCAGCATCTAAGAAGAATATTCTCTAAATTTGCATAGGCTCATCCCACTTTGGACCATTCCATCCCACCCCATCCCTCAAACCAAACACATGGATAGGCTTGGTCAAAGGGACCATCCCATTCCATCCCACCCCATTCTAGCAACCAAATACACCCTTAGTGACCCTGTCACGGTGACGCTGACTCCTTCGGTGGTGCATGCGCGACACATCATGATATTTATACTCCACGTGACACTTGGGAAACTCCTGTTTTAAAGTGTCACACGATAGAGGGCCTGTTCTTTTTGACTGCGGCTTATAACTTTTGGCTGCAGTTTGTAACTTTTGGGCTGTTCGTATGAGAGATTACGGAGTAACAGAAACTCACGTGCGGTTTTTGCAGATATAAATAAAGTCAGTACAGCATGTACTACAATTAACTAGTAGACCCTATTTTAAAAAGATACTCCATTTAAAAGCTAGTTACTGTAGAAAAGCCGAAAATCAGCTTTTAGAAGCTGAAATGAACAGGGACAACCCTTTGTGACTCTTGGAAGTGTTACACAATTAATTTTGTTTCTATGAGAAAATAAAAATTGAATATGAATTAAGATTGTGAAAAAAATAATTGCAAGTATAAAATATAAATATTTTATTTGTTCCCCTAAATTTAGGCTCTACATGTACATAATAGTTACTAAGTACTTACATCAATATTAGCATGCCGTTTGGTTAACTTTTTTCATTAATTATTTTTTAGAATGTATTTAGTTATTTTTACAGTAGTTTAGCAACATATCAACAACCATCCATTTATGCCATCGAATCGAAACTCTCACTCCATCCAGCCATCCATTCTTACCAGCTAAACGCTACCCTTGTTATGGACCTCACAAGTCACGGCCCACCCCTCCCATTCCTAGACCAATGGCCACTTCCCCTCACCTCTGCTCTCTCATGTCTTCATCTTCTTCCTCCTAAGCCACAAATTCTTTCTTCTCATCAACATGCCACCACCCTCTTGCATGTCTTTCGTGGATGGATCAACAGCTTGAGTACGTCGGCGGTGGACTAATGGTTGGATTGGATCCAGTGGCGGATTCAGGATTGGATCATGCATCAGGTTAAATTACAATAAAGTAACAATCTAACACACTAAAAATTTAGAACTTTATTATGATATAACAAAAAAAATATGTCACAAATAGAATTAAGCTTCTTTGCTTTAGCTTGAAGACTTTGTTTTGCATAAAAAATATTGTTTTCCGAATATGCATGCCTTTGAAAGAGATATAAAAACTGGACTGGGCCTTGAAAGATAATTTTTCCATCTTATTTACCAGCCAATCACATATGAAGTTTTCTATCTAGAACGCTCCTAATTTTCCAACCAATCTAGAACGTCCCTAATAACTCTACGAGGCTATGGCCATCTTTGATATCCAACGAACATCATGAACAAACAAAATCAAAGGGTTGGCTGGTTGCAATACATAAAGTGACATAGGACATTTCTATGCACCACGATTAATGAACGTCTGAGTACGGATGGATCATTAGTTTGAGTATGTCGACGGTGGACTAATGGTTGGGTTGGATGGATCATCTACCACTACTAGGCCACTAGCCTTCGACTTTTTTTTTTGAACTTATGGTTTATTTATGACATTGTTCCACATAGTTTATGGCTTTGGATTTATAAGTTGGTTTTTGAATGCAGTAACTTTTTAAGATGATTTTTATAAACCATTTATAGAAGATTCTGCACGAGCCACTTTAAACAGAGTAAATTCTCAACACGAGTGTCGCTTACTCTCCCGTAATCAAACAAAAGTCAAAAGCCAAAAACCGTAGCATTTTTTAACATAGCCATATTATGTTTTCTCCAAACAAACAGACGGAATGACTTCTTTATCTCTTTTTTGAAACAACTTTTTGAGATAGTATTTTCAAAGAAGTTTATCGGTTTATTGACATTCGATTCTTTCACACAAAAAATCTGACCGTTAAACTACAGACTTTCCGTACCCGAGCCATGTGATTGATGACTTGGGAGGTCTGGATTGGACCATCGGACGAGCGTATTTCCGTCAGCCGGCGACCGGAGAAGATCAGTAGTCATCGGATCCATGCGCTGTGCTAGTCTGACCAACATGCGACACTCCATCATCAAATATAAATACAATAAGAAAGAGTTTAGCAGCCGCTGCATGGCCCACTACCCTCCGTCTAGAGCGCGCGATTGCTGGAAATTCCATTCCGTGCCGGCCGGCCTACCATGGTTGGAAGTCTTTGAACGTACTGCCAACGCGCTGAAAAGAACATCTTTGTGTACACGGCACCGGCATGTGATGCCCTATCTTCCTATCAATGCGGCTTGCGAGATATTTTCTGGCTTCTCGGGTAGCTAATTTTGGTCCGGATCAACTCGGCTTCAGCTTCGACTTCTGACTTATTTTTCACTATTTATAAGTTTCGTCTTTTTCTGAACTTTTGGCTTTTTGTTGAGCTTTTTTGCCGGTTCTTTTTTTCTCGTATTTGTTTGTATTATACGTAATGGGCTAACATATTTTTTTATTTTTAAATTTAATTATACTAAATAAGCATCCACATCATTCTGATGCTTTTTCACCAACTACTAAGATGTTTTCAGCCATAAGCCACGAGCTTTTCAGCCGAACCGATCACCACCTTTGGATGAGTTCTCTTCGACTCTAGCTTATGTGCAGAGAAAAATGGTTGCATGTGATTTTGATCGGTACAGTTAAACTCAGTACATTTTTACTATAATATTTTTGTTGATCTCACCTTAAAAAACGTATCGTTTGAAAGTTAATTACTGCAATATAAACTATAAGTTACAAGCTATAAGTGGCAAACAAAGCACCCCTATTGACGCGATCCGCCTAATGACATGGAAAAGTATGCGTGACAAGACGCAATGAACATAAGGATAGGAAAACGCAGGAATTGAGTGTCACTCAACCCCCTGGATTTCTACAGGAATTAAGAATATGGGAAAGTTCCACAAGGGGCGTTTGGATGCTACATAGAAAAAAGACAGGATTTCATGGCACAAAGGAACATGAGGTTGGAGCTCATGTTTATTTTCCTCCAAAATTCCTGTGGAATAGCCCATTTCATAGGAATTTCAAAGGATTTTTTGGGTGGCATTCTTTTGTTCCAAACGGTCTCATAGGAAATTTTTCCATAGGAATTGATTCCTTCCAAATTCCTACATTTTTCCTCCATTCCAAATGGAGCCTTAATGTGTTACAGATAATTGTTAGAAGTCAGGTCTGAGGTGAAAGAAACTTTAAACACCTATTCTTTGTGCTCAACATCTCTTTTATTAGTATTATATTATATTACATTATTTTTTACTAATATAAAAAAGGAGTTGGTGTTGATGTTGGTACGTTGTCTCCACTCCCATCTCTCTTTTCACCTCTCTAAAAAATCTCTAACAAAAAACAAAAAACAACTACCTCCCCAATAAACAAATTTCACCTCCCTAAAAAATCTCTAACAAAAAAAACAAACCCAAACAAAGATCGATTAAGCACGACAGCAGAGCTGAGGGCACGGTGTAGGCCAAGCACCTTGGTGGAGGCGCGTTGTCAGCTTGGTCGAAGCTCGACCGAACACGAAGGCAGAATCGAGGGCATGAAGCATGTCGATCTTGACGATGTCTACTTGATATGCACGGGTTGATGAGAATATAATGATCCTCAATTTATTATGTTATTATATTCTTTGAATATACCTCTTATCGATAAGAGAGAGGTTTCACAGAGTGGTCGTAAGATTTTCTACAACCACATAGTCGTAAGTTCTTCCACAACTACTCCTCAGTTGTAAGCTTTTCTACGGCCTTATAGTCTAAGTTCTTCTACGACTACCTCATTATCGTAAGCTTTTTTATGACTATATGGTCGTAAGTTGTCCAACGATTATTTTGTGGTTGTGGATCTTCTTATGACTAATTTATCTCCGACTGGCTTCTCTACAACGACCTACTAGCCTGACAGGGTGGTTAGAATATGCGCTTATTCTTAATAACCGCACATGATCTCTTTCTGACAACAATCGTCGTATGACGAATGGGTCACCACGTCTCTCTGACAATAACTTCCATTGGACGGTTATCACCCGAAGCGTTAAGACATCTTTTTGCATGGGACAACAGCCGCCGCTTCACCCACTATATAAAGGTTGACGTCGGAGAAGAGAGATATCTGGCCCAAGAAGAGGGAGGAGACTAGAGAACATAAATAGCACAAGACTTTTTGCATTACTTTTTTCCCCAATTGTAATCCATTTTACGAGCAATAGCCATACAGGATGTAGAGTTGTTATTCTCCTAGGAGAAGGCCCGAACCTGTATAAAAATTTCCGTATCTTTACTCTGTATGATCATAGTACAAATCTTCAAGAGTTTTCTCCGAATCCAAATAAATCATATATAACATCGGTATTAAAACACCGACGTGAGTAATATTATATTTTTTGTTTACAGTAAAACACAGACATTCAGCTAATGATGCTATATTCTTCGTGCACAAGTGCGCTTTAGAAAATTCTCCGATTATATTGAGCTTATGAGCTGTTGGGCTCATGAAGCAGCTTTAGCTACATTTCATTTATATATCGGTTTGTCTAGTGCTAGACTCAATACTAGAAGTTTAACAAAACAATATAGTTTCATTAGCTGACTCAAGCCAATCTGCTCATTTTTTAAATTATTGAGCTCCAGAAAACAACCTTACTTACTTTCCTTCTGTAGCCATCTTTTACTATTTCTAATATTGTCAATCATACATGGTGGCTATCGGACTGAAGGATTTTGCACAGCAATGGATTCAGAATTAATGAAGATGACAAACGGGAAAGTTGAGTGCGGTACAGGTGTTAAGAGAGTCAAGTTCCCTTGAATGATCCAATACCACCGTTTCAACATTCTCAGTGTGCTGTAGAGCATGATGGGAAGCAATATAAGCGTAATGAGTGTAACTCCAACAAATTACAGGTAACAGCTAGATCATCTATTCTTTCCTTCCCCATTTTTGGATCTTCAGACAGGGACTGCCTCAAATATTGATTCCTGGTTTATTTGAAATGCCTGACTCTGAAAATTTTGACTCTGCTAGTCATGTTTGGTAACTGAGCTCGTATAGGCTGCCTGTAACCTATTGATGCAAAACTTGGCTCCCTATTGATGCATCACGAAAGCAAATAGAATAAATTTGGCGAACTATGCGGAGCAAAGCAGAGCATAGAAGAAGGGTACATGGCATGGCTTTCTTACTCCTGCACGCCAAATGTTTTTATCACATCTGATTAGGACATGACTAGCTTCCTAGCGGGGCGTTCAATTCAGTTTATATAAGTTGCCCTATGGTTTTTTTTAGTGTAACTGGTTTAATTTGCACTATACAAATAAATACGAAAAAATAAAAGTAAAAAAATATCCAGAAAACAAAAAAAACGAAAGTATAGTAGCTAGAAATCGTGTTTGTGCTGTGTACGCGTGCAGGAGGCACAGCTTGTAACCCGGACCAGTCCCAATGGGGCTACTGTTTCAAGGAAGAGAGATCCAAGGCGACGTCTCCACCCTCCTATGGACGGGTTCCAATTCAATTGACGGTGTAAGCAAAACAAATTCCACTTCTAAAAAAAAAAGCAAAACAAATTCCCAAAGTCACCTCCATATATTGATCAATGATCCTAACAATCTCGTGAACAAATTCTCTTAAAATATCTTCGTGAAAAGTACATCGGCCTTGACATTCTAGACACTAATTTCGACCTGGTACAAGTTTTCGTTTTCGCGTCCTGAGTCCTTCCATAGACGGGAAATTTAACTATTTGCCACTCTTAAAAATGTCACCTATCCAAATATCATTATCTTCGTTGCATTCAACATTTTGCCACCCTTAAGATGTGGTTGACTAACTAATCGCCACTTTCGAGTCCACGCGGCGCCAAGTCATCGCCATGTCGGCGCCGCGCCTCCCGCGCCCGCGTCGCCGCCGCGCGCCACGCCTCCCGCGCCGCGCGCGCGCGCCGCTTCGCCGCGCCTCGCGCGCCGCCGCCCACGCCTCTAGAAATAACAGGGGAACCGGCCGAATCAAAACAGAGGAGGGGCGGCGCGAGGTAGACGGCGGTGCCGCCGGTGAGGGGCGGCCGAGGAACACACCGGAGACGGCAAAACGGGACCCCGGAGCTAGGGGGAGTCCGAAGGATGCACGTCCGTGAGCCGAGAGGCCCCGAGGTGGGCCGACGATGGGGCGCGGCGGCCGGAGGAAAGGGTGGGACGGGGCGGCGGCGACCGGAGGGGAAAAGGAAGAAGGTGGGGGGGGGGGGGCGCATGAGGTACCAAGGGTCCGAAGGAAACTCACCGCGCGTTGGCCCAAGCCGGAGCAAACCCGAGGGGAGCCGGCGGCGTGAGGCGGGGCCGCGCAGTGGAGGCGCACGGCGCCGGCGAGCTGGGGTGGGCTGCAGCTCCGGCAGTGGTGGGGGAAAGGTTTGGCATGCTTCGGGGTGGCGCGGGCGGCGGCGCGGGGAGGCGTGGGCGCGGGCGCTGACATGGCATGACATGGCAGTGACTTGGCGCCGCGTGGGCTCGAAAGTGGCGATTAGTTAGTCAACCACATCTTAAGAGTGGCAAAATGTTGAAGGCAACGAAGAGAATGACATTTGGATAGGTGCCATTCTTAAGAGTGGCAAATAGTTAAATTTCCCTCCATAGACAGACCATCTTGGCTTGGTTGCTTTGGAATACGGCTTCAGCTTTTATTTTATCTCTACTATTATATAAAGAGAAATTGATAGTCGTTGGTGTGTTCTCCTCTCCTTTCTCTACAGCCATCCGATTTAATCTAGATCATTCGTCTCTCTCCTTCTCTCTCTATCAGGATACAACCGTCCACCCCCTCCACTTTCTCCACATCCTCGCACATTCTGGCCACCTTTCTCTCTCTCTGTCGCTTGCTTTCTAATGTTTGATGTGTGAAGTTGGTCATGCAGTAAGTTCCGTCTTACCATTTTTATAACTCCGTTGCAACGCACGGGTCTCTAACTAGTAATTTTTGAATTCTGATTATTCACGAGAGATAATACGCAGAGAAAATAGTCACATGTGATTTTAACCGATATAGCTGAACTCAATATAGTGTCTATTACAATCTATCTATAGACTCTGTTTAAAGAACACATCATTTAAAAATTTGTTGCTATAGCAATAGAGGATAAAGCCTAAACGTAAGTTCAACTGAAGATAGCCCTTATCTGGTAGAGTAGACTAGCAAGTCTTAGCTACTCTGTAAAACGTTAATTTGACATAATATTTCTCATTTCACCAATTCGTTTCAGCCGGTCCAACTACCAGCTAGCCGGGCACGCGCTGGGGCTGGACCTGGTCTCCACCAGGGGCGGGGGCACCGCCCGGTGAACCTACCTGGACTCGTCGGCGACGAGCACTAGAGGATGCAGAGCATTCCATCCACGCCGGCGTAGCACCATGGGCAGCGGCGGATCAGTGCATGAATATTGGGCGGATCCATGCACGCGACTAGGGTCGACAAGCACATTTCCATCAGCTAGAAACCGCACACCGCATGCACCATCAAAAACCCTATTTGACATGATCCATGCGCTGCCCAAGTCCACCACAAGAAAAGGGTAATTTAGAGACTCTTTCACGGTGACACTGACCCTTTCGGTGACGCATGAGTGAAACACCATGATATTTGCGTCACACCATATAACTTTTGGTGACTCTTTGAAGTATCATACAATTAATTTTTTTATAAGAAAATGAAATTGCATATGAATTAAGATTGTGAAAAATAATTGCAAGAATAAAATAATTGTAGATTATTTATTTTTTATTTGGTTAGAAGGTACCGGTCTCATATTTCAAACATTTGTTTCAATTCTTGTTCTTCTCACCAATTTTTGGGACTGAAGGTGGATGTAACGCCCTAGGGTCCAAACTGGCTCAGACCTAACCACATTCTGGATAGGCCACGCACACGTAGCAATCCGCTTGCACTTTCGTCCTCGCTTCGCGCAAACGGTTAACTGGGGGTGATACCTTTGGAACTCCTAGACTTATATGTAAGTGCTTCTCAAGGTAAGCTAGTAAGGTAGGACTAACCCAGAAATTCATGTGCACACACACATGGGCCAACATGGGCTGGGGTGTCACATACACCCCCCTCAAAGGACTCGACGTTCTTGTCGGACCAACATACCCACACTGGGGCAAATGATAAGGATCTCCTCTCTTGGCACATGTCCGTGCGTTCAGTGCTAACACATATGCCATGCCGTGTGTCCGCTACGGGCCCACACGCGCCATGCGCCATATGCCCGCGTCCCTGACCCGCACGCGCCCATGTAACCGCGAGAGTCGGCTCTGATACCATTTGTAACACCCTAGGATCCAAACTGGCTCAGATCTAAACACATTCTGATAGGCCACACACACGTAGCAACCCGCTTGCACTTTCGTCCTAGCTTTTCTGTTCACATTGAGATATATGCATTTTTGTGTACATCTTCTTAGAGTTTTGTTGGAAATTAAGTGAAATAGACCTCTCTTAATAAACATACTTCCATTTTGTTATGGACTATGCAGGATTATGTCATTCAAAGCAGATGTTGTGATCATGGAGCAGTATTTCTTTATGAAGACATTTTGATAATTGAGTTGCAATGTAACTAATCCTTGTAAATATATGGATGTTTTTAGTAAACTTGTAATGATGGAATTTTTGTGAATTGTTTTGTATGAAATATGAATGTGAATGTGAAATTCTTTCTCTGTAATATAATTGTGTTAATGTATACTTTCTATTGAGGGCAAAATAACTTGGTTATACAATAAACTTTCCAAATTGAGAATAATTCAAAATCCCAGCAGGCGATATTCTAGTCATAAATTAATGAGTTAATTCGTTATTTAAATTGGTTTCGGAGTATTATTTAAAATTTGGAGGTACATGTATGGCTTATACCCGATGACTCTCTAAAGTGTCATGAAAATCGAGACGAGACGCATTTTGAAGTGTCGCCAGAGTTTTTCTTGACTCTTTGTCTAGTGCCATTTTGGGTGGCACTTTCAGAAGAATCATGGAATTTGCTAGTGACTTTTTAAGAGATCTCTGTATCATAAATAAAGCGTCTTTTTGTGTTGTAGTGGTCTGACTAACCTGCGAGAAATTACAGACTGCATTACACAAGTGCAGAAACTCATGAGGTTGTTATCGTCCAAATGGGTAACTAGATACGCCCTCGCCTCCAGGGAACTCAAGTGGCAGAGACCTACCCTGTGGAAGTCCTTGAGCACGCAGAATCGAAGTGCGACTTCTCTCAGTGCACACGACAACGCGGCACCGCATGCATGCCGCATCAGGCCATCATCGTGAGCCACGTACTTGGATCCATGCGTAGCTCGCCAGCTCTGGTTTTCCACGATCCACCTAACGCCGTGGGAAAGTATGGAAAAAAAACGTACCGGAACAGTTAAGATCTGCACACTTCCCACCGCCCCCTGCTGCTATATATGCCACTGCCAACCGAGTAGCCAACCGTAGAAGCAAGCACGCACTTGCAGTACTAAAAAGGGAAAAAAAAAATGGCGAGGTTTGCGCTTGTGGTGTGCGCTGCCGCCGTGGTGCTGCTCGCCGCGGCGGCGGGCGGCGCGGAGGCGCAGGGGGTTGGGTCGATCATCACGCAGTCGGTGTTCGACAACATGCTGAAGCAGCGCAACAACGGGGCGTGCCCCGCCAGGGGGTTCTTCACGTACAACGCGTTCATTACCGCCGCGAGGGCCTTCCCGGCGTTCGGCACCACCGGCGACCAGGCCACCAGGAAGCGCGAGCTCGCCGCCTTCTTCGGGGAGACCTCCCACGAAACCACCGGTTCGTGCACGTACGCAATTTGCAAATCAAGATCGGAACGAGCTTTTGCCGGCTTATTGATTGCTTATGTTGTGTTGCGTGTGTCCGCGAGTGCAGGAGGAACGAGAGGCCGTCCTGATCAGTTCGAGTGGGGCTACTGCTTCAAGGAAGAGCAGGCCAAGACGGATCCACCCTTCTACGGACGAGGACCCATTCAGCTGACGCAGTAAGCAAAACCAGTACATTTCCTAGTCACTTCATTGCATAACAATCTCGTAGTTAAATTATCTTCTTGAAAAGTATACATATAGCACAGTTGACGACTTTACATTCCAGCCAGCAACTCGATCCGTAGTCTAGTGCTAATCTTTTTCTGGAAGAAAGATCGTTGTTTTCTTTGTTAATTTCTCTGTTCAATGCGATTCAGCCGGTACAACTACGAGGCAGCCGGGAAGGCACTGGGCGTGGACCTGGTGGGCAACCCGAACCTGGTCGCGACCGACCCGGTGGTGTCGTTCAAGACGGCCATCTGGTTCTGGATGACGGCGCAGGGCAACAAGCCGTCGTGCCACGACGTGATCACCGGCCGGTGGACGCCGACGGCGGCCGACCGCAGCGCCGGCCGGACCCCGGGGTACGGCGTGATCACCAACATCATCAACGGCGGGATCGAGTGCGGCATGGGCCCCAACGACTCCGGCAGGGACCGCATCGGCTTCTACAAGCGTTACTGCGACCTGCTCGGCACCGGATACGGGAGCAACCTCGATTGCTACAACCAGAAGAAGTTCGGTTAAACGTAGAACAGCAGTGTAGGTATACGAATAAGTGGCATGTTCCGCCACGAATAAAAACGGCGGACTGCTCTGGTTGTGCAGCACATGAGAAGATGGAATAATACGGTAAAGTTGGTAACACGGGAGCGGTCACTTGTAAATTGCGTCGCTCCTGCCTCTGTTTCTTGCCTCATGTCTCTGTTTCTTGCCTGCAACTCTGCGAGCATAAGCCGAACGCATGAATTGCATCAGGCAGGCAAGATTACCGTCCAGTGTGTTGGCACTGGGCGCCCACATGGTTCCTGGGCCGTGTCCGCTCCACACGCACCCTGTGCTGCCATTGATAACGCTTGATTAGCCCGGCGGGAGACGGGCTAACTCTTTAAGGTAATATAAAAAAAACCCTCAAAACTCGAGAGCTACTCGAGTTCAGTTCATTCTAGACTCGATTTGAGTTCCGCTCGAACTTTAAACTAGCCGAACTCGAGCTTGATCTCAAGCTCGCGAGTTTTACCGAGCCGAGCTTGAATAGTTCATGAGACTTGATTTGAACTTAAATAGTGATACATATTAACTCTTATCGAGCTTACTCGAGCCGAACTCGAGCTTAATCTCGAGCTCGTGAGTTTCACCGAGTCGAGCTCGAATAGTTCGTGAGTCTCGATTTGAATTTAAATAGTGATACACATTAACTCTTATCGAGCTTACTCGAGCCAAACTAAAGCTCGAACTTTTGTTATTGTTGAAAATTAGTGTATGTTTGAATTATTTTAACTGTTATCGAGTTTACTAAAGCCGAGTTCGAACTCAAAATTTTCTTATTATTGAAAAATAGCGTATAATAAATTATTTTAATTGTTATCGAGCTTCAACGAGGCGAGCTCGAGCCCAGGTCCAAACTCAGACCCCAACTCAAACTTGACTCGAGCTTCTACCGAGCCTGGAAAGCCAAGCTCGCTTGAGCTCGGTTCGTTTACAGCCCTACTCCTCTTATTCCCTCTTGGGCTGCGTGCGCGGGTGGCTGGACAGGTCGCCTTTCGTCACCGCCTGGGCTACGGTCCAATCCTGGCAACACTGGGTGCCGCATGCCGCGGTTGGGTTTTTTGGCTATGTTTTATAGCTTTTGAATTTTCTCTGTTTACGAAAGAGATTATAAAAAGAAAACTAATTATATATAATTTTAGTTAATACATCTGAACTCGATATAATACTTACTGTAATTAATTTATGAACTTTACCACAGCCAAATCTAACCCCGCCTAGAGATGGCAACGGGTATAAACCCACTGGGTTTTGCTATCCTAAACCCGTGCCCATGAAAGTTGGACGTGCCCGCTAAAAAACCCATGCTCGTGACGGGTGCAAATTTTTGCCCAGACCCATGCCCACTGGGTTAACGGGTACCCATGGGTCGCCCGTCGGGTCGGTAATGCAAGCTGCAACAATGGTTAATGGAGAGGAGGAAGAAGTTCACCGGCCATCTTCGTTGGAGCTGGAGGGCAGCGCCATGGCCAAGGGCCTACTGCTGTGATGTGCGTTGGCTGCGGCGTGGGGCGGTGGGTGGCGGAAGGCGAGGCGGCGGCGAGGCGTGCGGGAGAACGAGCGTGCGCGGCGAGTGGCGGAGCGGAGCGGAGCTGCGGTAGGGAGGCGGCGTGGAGATCGCCGAGACCGAGCGCGGAGCGCCAGATGCGCCGCCCGCCGCTGGCCGTTGAATCGAGTGGGACCGGGAGGAGTGAGTAGTGACCGTGGCGAGTGCTAGCTAGGGTTAGCCGTATGGGTAATGGGGCATTGCCGCATTGGATTTGGGGGCTTGGGGCTAAATGGCTAATGGGCTAGGCTGGTTTGCCTGGGAGGCTGGGAGCCTGGGTTTATAACTCCTATGGATCGGGTTTATATTACCCATGGGTTTACGGGTTTAGGTACTATAGGAACGTACCCAAACCCGCAGACCCGATGGGTTGGGCTTTTTGCCCGTTAAGAGATCCATGGGTTAGAAAATTGACTCAGACTAATGCCCTAATAGAGTAAAAACCCACCGGGTATCGGGTTTCGGGTATCCATTGCCATCTCTAACCCCACCTGAGCGGTCGGCACGGCTCACTGCTACATCGGCACGAGCTGCCACGCCGCGGGTGTGGGGCCGTGCGCGTGCGCCGCTCATGGGGTGGATCCACTAGATAGAAGGGCCTGTGGTGTACGAATCACAAGTGGGCTAGAGCCCAAAATAGTACGCACTTGGGTTGATGAGTTTGTGTGCCGGCGTTACATGAGATTAGATTGGGCTTAGGATGGAGCCCAAAATAGCACAGTCGGAGTGACTTACGTTCCTCCGCCGATAGACCTGCTCACGGAAGTCATGAATTCCACCAACGTTGTTGCTGGGATTTTATCCTCATCGCCAGACCTAAAGCAGCCCTCTACCTTTTCAGATCTGTAGCCGTCTGCGGCTCTGCTCATCGGCGGACTTGTGGTCAAGGTCTAGCCTTACTATTGTTGTTGGAACCCTCGCCCTGAGTACATTGCTTTACTCTGTACATAGCGTACTTTACGCGAAATCTGGTATAGCCAGTGCAGAACTTACGCTGAAAAGGTTCCAATTTTTCTATAAAACCATAGCATCAGAGAGCGAAGACATGAGGATCACTTCAAAATTAAATGGGAAATAGGAACTGAATTGCAAGGATGCATATTGGTAGGTTTTTTTGACTAATGGCTTATACCTTATGATTTAAATATTTGAATTCTAACTGTTTGTGAGATATAGTATACACAGAAAAATAGTTACATACAATTTTGACCGGTACATCTAACTCAGTACACTTTTTACTACAATTTTCTTATTGACTTTACCTTGAAAAAACGTACCGATTAAAAGTTAGTTACTATAGACAGTACGAGTGTAAGCTGACTTTAAACCTTGCCGAACCCACCCTATAGCTATGAACATCACACATGATACATTTGGCAAGGACAGATAAGGTGTGTACTAATCCACTTACATGCATCGCAGATATTCTTGCGTATCAGATTGTAAGGAGGAAAAGAATCATATAGTAGAGGTAAGCGCTGTGGGGTTACTGGTGTGATAACCATACTGTAGCGTGCCCATTGCAAGTCAAAGTTGCATGCAAACAACAGAAATTATAACCATACTCGAAAACTAATGTTACTTCGATAGTAACATATGCGCAGTCAGCTAACTGATATAGTCGAATATGAAAATAAATTGGAACTGTTGAGTTCAATGCTAAGTACGTGTGCGTCTGATCAATTAGGCCCATTCATGGTCGGTTTCTGTAGCCACTAATTTGTTTATTTCTCTCATTGCAGGTGCTTTTGTGGACTGTGCTCTCAATGGTAGCATAGTATCAACCCGAGACACTCAAAATGCTCGATTTTACGGTGGTCCCATCAAGGCATCTGATATCCTTCTGGGATCCATGGCTAGGGCACCTGCAGCCACTAATGGGATTTGTTTTTTCCCCCATATAATGGACTGGGTTACCAGGTGATCTTTAATCTGCAATTCTATCGTTTTAACTACCCAAATGAATAGAACGGCAAAAATACCGAGATAGAAACTGTGGGAATTTGAGACCTGGAGAATGCTACGGGTTATATATTTCTGATACCCAAATCCATGCTGTAGTGCTACGGTTTCTTAGACTCCGTTTGGAACGCAGGAATAAAAAACATAAGAATAGAAAAGACGCAGGAACTGAGTGTCAAGCCCGTTGGATTTCTCCAGGGATTAATGAAACAAACCGAAAATTTGCAAAATCAATTTGGATTTGAGTTTGCTTTTGATTTGAGTTTCTCTAGCCTCTCCAATCTATTCCACACTAATCTCAAAGCATCACAGCCCCTTAACCCTCCTCATCACGGCGTGATCACGGTGAAACCGGAGAATCACGGCGCGGTACTGTTCACCGGCCGAAAAATCTCGCCGCCACCCTGATTTTTGCCGCCGCCGCTCCTTCTCACGCCCGCGCGCCGCACGCCACGCCGGCTCCCAGCCGCTCGCCGTCGACGCCCTCCATAAATGCGTCGCACCGCCTGCCGCCGCCGCCAAGCTCCCGCCGCTCCGTGCTCTGTTTCGCTTCGCCCGCCACCGCCTCTGCCGCTGCCGCCTTCTTCTTTCAGCCGCGGCCGCCTGCATAATAGCCCCCCTGACACCCTTGACTGCCGTGGAGCGACGCCCAAGCCGACCTTGCCCGTCTTAAGCTCCAAGCCATGGCCGCCCAGATATCCTCCTCCCCTCTCCGGTGCAACCGACCTCCCTCCCCCTATTTAAGTGCCCCGAGCCTCCCAAATAGAGCACCTCACCTCCCTGAAGCCCACCGAGTCCTCCCAAAGCAACCACCGCCGCCCCAACGCGGTGTCGAAAAATCCCCACCCGGTGCCCTAACTCAATTTCTCCTCTCCGGCCACCCACTCTCCAATTACCTTCTTCAGTAGCATCCCCGAGCCCCCTGAAGCCTCCCCAAAGCCGTGCCCTAGCCTCCCGAACCCCCACCTTCCCCGGCACCGTGAGCCGCCTCCCTACCAAATCCGGCCACCGTGGCCAGCCCAAACCGAGCCATCCGAGCTTCGGCCAACACCCCTCCAACCCTCCCTACACCCCACTGATGCCCTAGTACCAGCCCGATTGCCGCAAGAACCTCCCAGTCGCCCTAGCTTTCAAAAAAAGGCCGTGGGAGAGATGGCCTCGCCGCCGCGAACGCCGCATCCGCCGCCCCCAACCACCGTAAATGAGATCCCTTTCTCCCACGAACCCGCCTGCATACCCTTGGTTTGCATCGCAAACACCGGAACTCCGCCGCCACTCGCGCCGCTTCTCGCCTCCGCGCACGCGAACGCGATGAAGAAGAAGAACGAGCGCTCGGCATCGTTCATCCGACCGATCCGCCCGAGTGGTGAGCCAAGTCGCCGCCTCGCGCTCGACCGCACCGCCGCGCGGACCCGCTCGCGCGCGCCGTTGCCACCGACCGCACCCGAAGCGACGCGGTCAGACCGAGCCCTCTCGCCCGAGCCGGACGCGCCCGACCCGAGCCAAGCCGCCGTGTCTGTTCCGCCCGACCCGAGCCCGTTCGACGCGGTTAGACCGAGCCAGCTCGCCGCGTCAGATCCGGACCCAAGGAACAGTGCACCGAGCCCGATGAATAGTAACCGACCCAAAGTCCAAAATACATGTTTATACTCCCCGGAATCGTTTCGAGCCCGCCAACCCAAATCCAAAGCCCATTTCCCCATATAGCCCTCCTATAACCCAATATTCTCAATTTAATGGAGTTTTCCGGATTTTCTTTTCCTCTTTTATTCCTAGCTCAATCCTTCGGGCATGGAATTAATTTTATTTTATGTGTTTTGCGTTAGTTTCCGAAGTCGAGATTTCACAAGAGCAGGAGGGAAAAGCTCAAGTCCAGACCCAGCCCACTGAAGAATACGAAATAATCGAAATCAAAAATCCGCAAGGCAAGTCACACATATTTTTGAACATGTTGATCCTACATTCCCTAAATTATTTATTTACTTGTATTTTCATTATATTATTTGCGCATTGTTATTTTATGTATAACGAATGCTTAGAATGACATTATACTAGTTATGTCCTACCACCCGAAAAGCCCCGTTTAACTTGATGGCCACATTCACCTTGACAAGACCTAGTAACATAAAATATAATATTATTAATAACATGGTAGTGTAGAATCACATTGAATCTTTATACTGTTAAGGTTTGGTATTAGTCTAGAACTTTGGAAAGTTGGGAATAGGATAAATGAGGATCGCAGAGATGGATCCGAAGACCTGATCCTAGGGTGGAGGCTGGTTGTGGATTGGCGGCAGTACAATGTGTACTGAATATGGGTTTGTGCGTGGATGATGCCTCAGTTAAAAATGTAAGGACTAGACCCTTATGCTGAGTAACGGACATAGTAACCGCCCAACCACAAGCGTTGACTTTGTCAACCTTGACTTAGTCAAACCTGGCCTAGTAGCTGCTCAACTTCAATTGAACCTCTGCAACTGGAAAGGGGGAGACAGAGGGTGAGTTCGTATGGGAGGTGGTTAACCATACAACTGTAGGGCTGTGATGAGTCGGACGAGATCCGTGGGGTCATCCGAGCTTGTTGAGATTAAACACCTACTGGGCAGAGTCTACACAAAGAATTGAGCAGTGAACATCCTTGTTGTCTTAACTCTCTGGCCGGAGTTAAGGGATCTTGTGGGTAAAGCAGGGCAGCTTTGCAAAGTCATGACAAATGGTATTCGAATACGCCGCTTCTTAGGTTAACAATTGTGTTTAGTGGGTGAATCCAGAATCAAGGCATAAGTAGTTTTGGAATGGTTTGGTAATATTGAGTAATGGTAATCAAGCTTGAAACCCCCCCTTTTTACTTTAATGAAGTCCATTTTAAAGGTTTTCAAATGGTTCCAACTAAAACTGCATCCACATAAAATAATAGACTTTATCCCCTTTTTCTTGATATACCGTGCATGAAATTATTTTAAGCTCCGTGTGACTTGTTGAGTACAAGTGGTAGTACTCATGCTTGCAAAAACATAAACAGAACCAACTAATTTTGAGGATGCAAGGGAAGACGAAGGGATGATTCCGTACGAGATTGATAAAGCGTGGAATTAGGGTCGTTCTCCGCTCAGGCGTGCCTGTGGCATCTTTTGCTATAATGTAAGTAAAGGCCGTTGGCCTGCTGTAATACTTGGCTTTTAGCTTTTATATGGTAATAAAGTTCGCTTTTACGCTTAACCTTGTGTTGGCAATGTTACACGCTCAATGGATGTACTCGCAGTTGAACAGTCCTGGGCAGCTGCGAGGATTTCATAATACTCCCAGAAGTGGGGGTGTTACAGAGTGGTATCAGAGCCCGCTTGCTTGACCGTAGGATGACCCTAAGTGTAGGTTTGGTTACGATAAGATCACGATTTCACAAAACCATAATTTCAAATACAAAAGAATTTTGAAAGCCATAAGTGTTATTGCTGTCTCACCTTTCCTATTTCTATCTTACCCTTCTTAGACAAAAAGCAAAAGCTTTCCTCTTGGGTTTTGTCAAAAGCTTAAAATGCGAGTAGATGTTTAGACTAACTTCATGCTGACCAAATGAAACAAATGCTAACCCTAGCCTAAGAAACATTAAAAACGATGTTAAAAAGGAGTAGTGTAAATACTCTGACCAAAAGCTTTTCCTTCTGAAAAGTTATAAGATTGCCGCTCGAGTAGTTAGCAAATAATACCCAATTGCTATCTTTGATGGCATGGGTGAACCATTCAAGTAGACGAAGATTTCTGTTTGTATGAATCGCCGAATTGCACTATTAGCCTGTAGGCTGCTATATAAGCAATTTGTGCAAAACTAAATTTCTGATTTTAAGTAAAGAGTATGTTAAAAACTCTACTCCTATCCCATTTCGTCTTTAATCCTTACCTACTCTGCTCCAATCTCTCCTCACCTATCAGGCAAATCTCAGAAGAAATTAAATGCAAATTTCTGATTGCAACAAATAGGTTGAATTATAGCCATGGAGTTTAGAGAAAGGAGTAGATAACCCATAAGGGATTAAAATGTGAGACGATGATGATCGAAGATATTAACGGAATTATGTTAACATTGGAAGGATCTGAAGGAATAAAGTGATAGAATTTGTTGGATTAAAAAAAATGTGATAATGATAATTATTGGATTTTATGCCTAATCAATGATAATATTCTTGGTGGATATTGATGATAAGGATTATTGGATTATAAATCTGATTAATGAGATTATCTTTAGTGGATTTTTCAAATGATGAATTAAATGAGAAGAAGATAGCAAGAAGCTTAGTTAATTATTGAATTGAGTCGACTAAGATTATGAGTTGATAATGAAAATAATTGGATTTTTAGGAAATCGGGATACAAATGATATCAGTAGGTTTAAAATAAGGATATTGGATTATACCAGGTGTGATATTGGATTTATAGTCATGGTTGAAGTTGGAATTTTTGTAGAATTTAGATAACCATGATATGATTAATAAAGTTAGGAGAATGCAATAGGAATTACATCTTCAGTGGATCATAGGAATCATTATACTTGTTTGGGGTTATCAACAAAAATGAGGTCATAACTAGGATATAGTGTAGCCCTGGTGTGAAGTAGAAACTAAATTAAAAGGGCACTGGATTTTAAGCCCATGTACAAGAGTAGTATGAGAATGAATTTAGCTTACAAACGTTGGAGGCTAATAGATGTGGGATTTATCCTTGCAAATAAGCAAGAAGATTTCCAAGTGGTGTCCTACAGAAGCAATCAGAAACATCATTTAATCTCACTTCATTTTCTTTCCTACCTCTTTCTTGCTCTTCCCTCGTTTTCGTCTCACTTCCTCTGCTAAGCCCAGAAATGTTACAGAACTGATTCCTAAGTTTTGATTACTGTCAAATGGATTATTACCGAGGAAACTGAGGATTTGATGGTGCAACAGATGGACAACGGAAATCAGAACATACTATCCATCTCGTCGAAAGCTCTATCCACCATAACAGAAGCCCTATCTGACATAAAAGGAGCTGTGTCTATCATGGAGAAGACCCGGATTGAAGGCGAACAAGGACAAGTCAGAATACCAAAACAACAAGCAAGAACATTGGAACAGCTCATTACAAAAGCGTCACCAGAAGAACTAGTACCAATGTCAAGTGCGACTGCATTCAAGTTTACAACTTTTCTGAAGACTCGACCTCCGGAATTCTCTTCGACAACGGAACCTTTGAGTACTGATAACTGGTTACAAAGCATCGAGAAGAGACTAGAAACCATCGGATGTACGGACAAAGAAAAAGATCTTTTCGCCGCCTACCAATTATCAGGACCAGCTAACAATTGGTGGAATGCTATCCAATGGATATATCCGAACGAGAATGATATTACATGGACAGAGTTCGTGACTAGATTTCGCAAGACTTATATGCCTCCTAAAGTCATCACAAAAAAAAAATATCAGGACTTTCTTAATCTCCGACAAGAAGACAAGACCGTTATGGAGTATTTGCAGCAATTCCATCATTTGTCACAATACGCCAAAGAAGATATCAATGATAAAGCAAGAAGGGTAGCATATTTTATACAAGGTTTACAACAAAAGATAAAGTGCTATATTACGACTATGGAATTTCTGGATTTACGGACTCTAGTCGATCAAGCCCTCCAGATAGAGGAAAGAATATCAGGATATGTGAAGGTTATCAAGCAAGGCAACCTTGTGACTATGACACACAAGACTTGTTTTCACTGCAACCAGAAAGGACATATTCGCTCCCAATGCCCATGGGATCCCTACCTAAGGAAGTGGCGTGGATACAAGCTAAGGGAAAGACATCGACATCTTATCAACTGTCAACAGAGAAAGAAGAACGCCACCCCAAAAAGGCTCGAGTGGAAAAAGGAGACAAATGCACCCTAAAGAAGTGACTAAGAGAGCAAGAAAGCTAGGCAACACCATTGGTTAAAGACGAAACATAGAATGAGTGTTATGTCATACTGTTGTATAAGCAAGTGCGTCTGTGTAAGCAAGTAGTCTCTTGAGACATCGAATGTACTGTGAGTTATCTGTGAGCTATCTGTACAGTGATATAAGGAATAAAGAAGCTTGCATCATAATTCGTTGTGAACTTACCTTCCAGCTTTGTGTAAGAGAAGTACGACAATATTTGAAAGGCTACGTAAAGGATGGAAGAACCAACTCAGTTTGGAAAAAAAAATAGAATAATACAATGGGAGTATGGACACTAGAACAAATAAATCAGAACTGTCTTAAAGGGATACTAAGGGGAAATTATAAGGAATGTTGATATGTAAAATACCTATAAATGTTATGTTAAATAAACCAAGAAAGTTTATGTGTAGATACAAGACATGAATGGTTTGGTATATACAAGGATGATATACAGGTACAAAAAAAAAAAGAGAGAAACAGAAAAGGGAATATGTATGAGCTTGAGTGTTAACAAGAAAAGTTCTTAGAAGATAAAGATTATAGCCTCAGTCCTATTAAAGATTGGATTGACTATAGCTCCAGTTCTAATATCCCCTAATAGAGATTTTCAACCCTACGGTCACACCTCAGAAACAAAGACTAAGATGTATGTTAATACAAGACGGAAGGATTACAACTTTTGCATTAAGATGCCAACACCTGAAGAAAAGTACACCACTTATGGCCTAGAATTAGTAGCCATAGCACATGCATTGGTCAGCTAAGATTAAATTCCTGACAATGAAGATGGTTTTAAATAATCAGGGACCGTGAGTTGGATAGTCAATGAAAGTGAATGTCCTGGTATGATCATCAAGTGTTATCTCTACCATGACAAGTAAATTCAACAGAATCCACTAGGGAATAAGCCAGAAATCTTGGGATCTCACAGTCACCCCTTATATTGAATGAAGAGGAATTCGAAGATTCAGTCATAAAAGTAACTTACACTTCACAGCTCTCTATACGATTTGATGGAGTAAAAATGAACCCAGATTTGAAGGAAGAATCTTGATGAGGTAATATAAAGCGAGAAATCTCAGGGTATAGCACTTACAACATTTTCTGGAAAATCAAAGACAGATTACCACAGTCATAACTAGTCCTAGAATGGAGAAGAGAAACCGAAGGATATTGGTGTAGATCTATGTTACAGACTCCCGAAAAAAAAGTATATGGGATTATGAGTAATCATGGGTCGATTGATTAGTACAAACACTACTAGACAAGCAATCCTCCCGAAGAGATAAAGTCACTACAAGGAATACGATGTTCTATGATGATCAACAAATGTCACGTTATATGCAAATTTTGTCATGCAATATGTTGTATGACATATTATTTTTGTCACACAGATCGTCATGGAAGCTGCATCACAGAATAAAATATGTGACGAAGCAGTTCGTGAGCGTCACTGAAACGTTTATTTTCTATGACGATCGAATAACGTCATAATACATGGTTTTTCTATGATGAAAAATTTTGTCACGCTTGGCAGGCAATATCGTCACATATTCGTCAAGTTTCGTCATAAATAAATTGGCCTGGTTGCTTAAGATGGGCTTATGCGATGACGAATTACTGGGATCGTCACAATCCATCATATATTTTATGACAAAGTTGGTCTGTCACGAAACTAAATTGACATCCATAGTATATATGCAATACCACCACAAATCACATGCCAAAAAATTACACAAATCCACACAGAAAAATGAAACTAAATTCCAAGCTTCATCTAGCATAATCCACCACTCCAGTGTTAACATTACACCATAATATTGCTACATGTACTTTTACTGTCTAGAGAGTTAAGTGCTATCACAAAAGTAAACTATATAACATTCCCCAATTCTAGGTTGATCATCCAACACCCTATGGATGCAAAAGAGCCATTTCCTAGCATAAGAAGCTAGTGAATTACAAAAGCCCATTGTCCCTACATACTAGTTTGGTTAGGGTTAACCTAAGATCTACTCAATAGACGTTTTAGTATCTCATCAGTTTCTGCTTGCTTCTTCCTGAACAATTCCATCTCTTCCTCATGCTTCCTTCTTGCCACATCTGACTCTTCCAGAGCTTTTCAAACCATCAATTTCTCAAGATCTGAGATTCAACATTGCACGCAACTCTTGATCATTTCTTCTAGAACTCTCTGTCGCAATATAAGAGTTTCTCAAGTCGTTGGAGACATGCGTAAGATGTAGCCCTCACAGATTTGTTTGAACTAGCAGATTGAATGCCATTGTTCTCTAAGGATTTGTTGGATTTACTATATCCAGAGAGAACTTGAACACAATATTCACATCGATTTAGGTTCTTCACCTTCTTCAAGTGTTTGACCCTTCATTGTCTCCATGGTGTCCTATGATGTGAGAGTTAACAAATGCAAATATTGATTACTATGAAAATTTAGTAGGAAGGAAAGAAAAAAATGCATAACTAGTTCTAGAGTTTCTAAAAAATGACTTGAAACCAATAGCATATCATTTTTATATTATTCTAAAGATATGGCATTGGTAACAAAATATAGTTCCCTTTTGGTAATCCTACAATATGTTACTTACAATTGCTTGCTGGGCAGCCTCATTGTATCCCTTTTTCTTGCTGTAATGGCAGCTCTTGAAAAAAATCAATCGCATCTAGTTCCTCCCCACTTGTGTTGCTGTCCTTCTTAATCAAGTGATAGCTTTTGTAATTATTTATTCAAGCATACAACATTATAGAAATTATAATGCATTAAATAAGTTAATAAACATGCAATTATATGCTTACTATAGAATAGCACTGGGCAATGTAACTCCGAGAGCCAGTGGTCTGGTGAAGTTTGACCTGTGCCCGGTTTTGTTTGTTTTTTTTCCAGAAGTTTCCTGTAAGATAGAAGCACAAATATAATATATTGTCAAATGCGCAAATTTTCACAAACACTTCATTTTATTCCCATACCTTGTGCTTCTGATCAGACCATTTGTCCACAAGCAATTTCCAGTCAGCTGCATCCATGCCTGGTGGTGGTCTTCTTAGTACTTCATTTTGTGGAATGCCATTGAAGTACTTCTTTTTTAGCCTGTAGCGTCGCTGTCGTACCCCATTCTTTAGTAGATCAGCACAAACATCTTTGGTTTCTTTATCATCAATGTCCATATCAAAGTTTATCTATTGAGGTGAAATAAAAAAATGGTTACTCATGTTTTTATATTCTAAAGCAATAGAAACTTCGGTGTTTCAGATCATAGAAGTTAATGTTACACATTTTCTAAGTAATTATACAAGTATATGCACATGAAGGAAATACAAGCATTAGATTATATAGAAAGATATTTCACTCACAGCCAAATAACCCATATACTCTTTCAAATGATCTTGTGTACAATGCTTGCAGGGTAGAGTTCACTCTTGGCATCCTCTAAAATGTTTGCAAACATTAGTTGACATTTATCTTGAGACCTTGTGGTGTAAAAATCTGATAATAGCTCTGGAATCCCATCATCTTCTTCATCATCCTCATCTGCTCCAAACACATCATGGGATACATTTTCCATATTTTCAGGTGATTGGTTTTCACTCTCAGTATTTTCATAATCTTTAGGAATAAGTGGTTCTCCATGATGGACCCATCTAGTGTATGTACTTCACATGCCATAGATATAAATGTGGTCCTCCACTTCTACTTGAGGTTTAAGTTTTTGATTGAGACATTCACAACATGGACAGAGTATTTCAGCATTTTCATCAAAACAAGCTCGAACAAAAAGCATGAAGCTCTTCACACCATTAATATAAGCGGGGGTAAAAGGTCTTTGATTAATCCAGCTCCTATCCATCTGATCATAATCTAGCATAAGTTAGAAAATTTTATAAATCACTGCCATGCCAACACAATTGATAATGAAAATTTTCCTTCTAGTAAATTGTTTGTTAGAATTAGTTTTTTCGTACGTTACCATACAAGCCATGGTTTTTTTTATGCAATAGTTTTCCTTCTCATAACATTTCATCCAAGTCTGAAATTTCATTCACTGTTTTCCCATTCAAAAACGAACAATCTCACTAGACATTTCATCGAACATCTTGCTTGCATCCAAATAAATGGCATTTTGTTCTTTTTTTCACTACTGCCTATGTGTTAAATTGGGGGGAAAATCCAACAAAACCAATCCAACAACAGAATAACATCTCCTAGAAAACAAGAAAACAAAAAATCGAGGAATGCATAGGGTAAGAAAATGTACCTTTATGCATATAAAGCAAATATTGTGCTGTTAGCTACACCCTTTAGGACGAATTTAGTAGAACGGGCCAAATTTGCTATAAATCCAATGGCAATCCTTGACATCTCTCAATGCAAATGAAGCAAATCTGGGCCAAATGTCCTCCTTGAGCTAGGGTTACTCTCTCACTAGAACAATAAGAACTAGAATGAATAAAATGAGTGGGTTCGGTTTCAGGGGGCAGGGGATATAACCTATGAAAACTTATGACGAAATGAAACATCGTCATTAACTAAAGTGAATATCCCATTATGCGCCTTACTATGACAAAACAAGAATCGTCGCATATTCCATAACATTTTGTGACAAAAATAAAACATCACAAAGTGAATATTTCGTCACTATTCCTCCATTGTGGATGCTTCTTTCTCCTACAGACGACGGTGATTGAACCCTTCTTTATTTTTGTGACGAAATATATCTTGCTGTCACAAATATATAGGCAGCTTCGGCCCACATTCATTTTTATGACAGGCACATAATATTCATCATGAATTGCATTTTTTCAATGACGTTTTTGTTGTGCGTCATAAAATTTTTGTCATAAAAAGACAGATCTCTTGTAGTGAGTTAACAGAACTCTGCCTGACCATAGTTGTGCTATTGCATAAGTATCCAGATGAGATTATCTTAAACCAGGAAGCACAAGTTATATCTGTACTTTGAGAATATCTTCATGAAATCTTGAGAGCCCAGATGACCAAAAAGGGGTAAAGCACCGGAAGCACCGGAAGCTCAATCAACAGTCATCACTGGAAGCTTACCCTAAGTAAAACAAGATCTATGGAAAGGAATTAGAACTGTAACAAGTTTTATTTTTCAACCATTCTTTAACCTGGGTGAATCTCGGTCGAGATTCTTTTAAGGAGGAAGGTTGAAACAAACCAAAATTTGCAAAATCAATTTGGATTTGAGTTTGCTTTTGATTTGAGTTTCTCTAGCCTCTCCAATCTATTCCACACTAATCTCAAAGCATCACGGTCCCTTAACCTCCTCATCACGGCGTGATCACGGTGAAACCGAGAATCACGCGCGATCGCTTCACCCGCCGAAAAATCTCGCCGCCACCCGATTTTTGCCGCCGCGCTCTTCGCGCCGCGCGCAGACGCCGCCCGGCTCCAGCCGCTGTCGGCCGTCAGACGCCCTCCATAAATGCGTCTGCACCGCTGTCGGCCGCCGCCAAGCTCCCCCGCTGCTCCCGTGCTCTGTTTCGCTTCCGCCACCGCCCGCCTCTGCCGTTTCTCGCCCCTTCTTCTTTCAGCTGCAGCCGCCCCGTACAATAGCCCCCCTGACACCCTTGACTGCCGTGGAGCGACGCCCAAGCCGACCTTGCCCGTCTTAAGCTCCAAGCCATGGCCGCCCAGATATCCTCCTCCCCTCTCCGGTGCAACCTCCCTCCCTCCCCCTATTTAAGTGCCCCGAGCCTCCCAAATAGAGCACCTCACCTCCCTGAAGCCCACCGAGTCCTCCCAAAGCAACCACCGCCGTCCCAACGCCGGTAATCCGAAAAATCCCCAATTCGGTGCCCTAACTCAATTTCTCCTCTCCGGCCACCCACTCTCCAATTACCTTCTTCAGTAGCATCCCCGAGCCCCCTGAAGCCTCCCCAAAGCCTTGCCCTAGCCTCCCGAACCCCCACCTTCCCCGGCACCGTGAGCCGCCTCCCTACCAAATCCGGCCACCGTGGCCAGCCCAAACCGAGCCATCCGAGCTTCGGCCAACACCCCTCCAACCCTCCCTACACCCCACTGATGCCCTAGTACCAGCCCGATTGCCGCAAGAACCTCCCAGTCGCCCTAGCTTTCAAAAAAAGGCCGTGGGAGAGATGGCCTCGCCGCCGGCGAACGCCGCATCCGCCGGGCCCCCAACCACCAGAAATGAGATCCCCTTTCTCCCACGAACCCGCCCGTACCCTTGGTTTGCATCGCAAAACACCGGAACTCCGCCGCCACTCGCCGCCCGTTTCCTCTGCCCCTCCGCGCACGCGGGAACGCGATGAAGAAGAAGAACAGTGCCCTGGGCACTGTTCATCCGACCGGATCCGCCCGAGCTGGCTGAGCCAAGTCGCTCGCCCCCGCGCCCGACCGCACCGCCCGCGCCGGACCGCGCGCGCGCCGTTGCCACCGATCGCACCGGCGACGCGGCGACCGAGCCTCTTCGCCGAGCCGACGCGCCGACCCGAGCCAAGCCGCCGTGTGCATTCGCCCGACCGAGCCCGTTCGACGCGGTTAGACCGAGCCGGCCGCCGCGTCGATCCGGACCAGGAACAAATTGCACCGAGCCCGATGAATAGTAACCACCCAAAGTCCAAAATACATGTTTATACTCCCGAATCGTTTGAGCCCGCCAACCCAAATCCAAAGCCCATTTCCCCATATAGCCCTCCTATAACCCAATATTCTCAATTTAATGGAGTTTTCGGATTTTCTTTTCCTCTTTATTCCTAGCTCAATCCTTGGGCATGGAATTAATTTTATTTTATGTGTTTTGCGTTAGTTTCAAGTCGAGATTTCACAAGAGCAGGAGGAAAAGCTCAAGTCCGCACTCACCACCATGAAGAATACGAAATAATCGAAATCAAAAATCCGCAAGGCAAGTCACACATATTTTTGAACATGTTGATCCTACATTCCCTAAATTATTTATTTACTTGTATTTTCATTATATTATTTGCGCATTGTTATTTTATGTATAACAAATGCTTAGAATGACATTATACTAGTTATGTCCTACCACCCGAAAAGCCCCGTTTAACTTGATGGCCACATTCACCTTGACAAGACCTAGTAACATAAAATATAATATTATTAATAACATGGTAGTGTAGAATCACATTGAATCTTTATACTGTTAAGGTTTGGTATTAGTCTAGAACTTTGGAAAGTTGGGAATAGGATAAATGAGGATCGCAGAGATGGATCCAAGAGACGATCCTAGGGTGGAGGTGGTTGTGGATTGGCGGCGATACAATGTGTACTTGAATATGGGTTTGTGCGTGGATGATGCCTCGCTTAAAAATGTAAGGACTAGACCCTTATGCCGAGTAACGGACATAGTAACCGCCCAACCACAAGCGTTGACTTTGTCAACCTTGACTTAGTCAAACTCGCCTAGTAGTCGCTCAACTTCAATTGAACCTCTGAATCGGAAAGGGGAGACAGAGGGTGAGTTCGTATGGGAGGTGGTTAACCATACAACCGTAGGGTCGTGATGAGTCGGACGAGATCCGTGGGGTCATCCGAGCTTGTTGAGATTAAACACCTCGGGCGAGTCTACACAAAGAATTGAGCGGTGAACATCCTTGTTGTCTTAACTCTCCGCCGGAGTTAAGGGATCTTGTGGGTAAAGCAGGCAGCTTTGCAAAGTCATGACAAATGGTATTCGAACACGCCGTGCTTAGGTTGCTAACGGCCGTGTTTAGTGGGTGAATCCAGAATCAAGGCATAAGTAGTTTTGGAATGGTTTGGTAATATTGAGTAATGGTAATCAAGCTTGAAACCCCCCTTTTTACTTTAATGAAGTCCATTTTAAAGGTTTTCAAATGGTTCCAACTAAAACTGCATCCACATAAAATAATAGACTTTATCCCTTTTTCTTGATATACCGTGCATGAAATTATTTTAAGCTCCGTGTGACTTGTTGAGTACAAGTGGTAGTACTCATGCTTGCAAAAACATAAACAGAACCAACTAATTTTGAGGATGCAAGGGAAGACGAAGGGATGATTCCGTACGAGATTGATAAAGCGTGGAATTAGGGTCGTTCTCCGCTCAGGCGTGCCTGTGGCATCTTTTGCTATAATGTAAGTAAAGGCCGTTGGCCTGCTGTAATACTTGGCTTTTAGCCTTTATATGGTAATAAAGTTCGCTTTTACGCTTAAGCTTGTGTTCGCAATGTTACACGCTCAATGGATGTACTCGCAGTTGAACAGTCCTGGGCAGCTGCGAGGATTTCATAATACTCCCAGAAGTGGGGGTGTTACAATTAAGAATATAGGAAAGATCCAAAAGAGGCGTTTGAATGTTACACAGAAAAAACACAGGATTTCATGGCACAAAGGAAACATAAGGTTGGAGCTCATGTTTATTTTCCTCCAAAATTCCTATGGAATAGCCCATTCCATAGGAATTTCAAAGGATTTTTTGGGTGGCATCCCTTTGTTCCAAACGGCCTCATAGGAAATTTTTCCATAGGAATTGAATCCTTCTAAATTCCTACGTTTGTCCTTCGTTTCAAATGGGCCTTAATGTGTTATAGATAATTGATAGGAGTCAGGTCTGAGGTGAAAGAAACTTTAAACACCTATTCTTTGTGCTCAGCATCTCTTTTATTAGTATTATATTACATTATCTTTATTAACATAAAAAAGAAGTTAGCGCTGATGTTGGTACGTCGTCTCCGCTCCCATCTCTCTTTTTGCCTCCCTCTAAAAAATCTCCAACAAAAGCAAGAAATAACCACCTCCCCAACAAACAAATTCCACGTCCCTAAAAAAAATCTCTAACAAAAAACATAAAAACCATCTCACAACAAAGATCAATTGGGCACGACGGCAGAGCTGAGGGCACGGTGTAGGCTGAGCACCTCAGTGGAGGCGTGTCGTAAGCTTGGTCGAAGCACGACCAAACGCGAAGTTGGAGCTGAGGGCATGCAGGTTGATCCCGACGATGTCTACTCGATGTGCACGGGTAATATTATATTTTTTATTCATAGCAAAACACAGGCATTCAGCTAGTGATACTATATTCTCCAACGAAAAGCTTCACTTTATGGTGCAGTGGTGCACAAGTGCGCTCCTAAAAAATTCTCCGATTATATTGAGCTTATGTGCTAGTGGATTTTTTTTGAGAACACACACAAAACTTGCGTGTTATTTCATTAATAGAATAAGAAAGGGTACAACTAATCACCTAACCAAATTGGTCAGGTGAGAAAGCACAATAGTGCTTGCTCAGGCCTCTTTCCAAATCAGAAACCAAAAAAAGGAAAATATAAGAGACTAAAACAACACTAACAAAAGCAACACAGTTATAATATCCAACTGTAAAGGCAAGAAGCTCTCGCCGAACTCCATAACAACCCTTCTTGCTGAATACTAAGCTGGTGGGCTTACGAAGGAGTTTTAGCTACATTTCATTTAGCTATTGGTTTGTCTAGTGCTACACTCAATTTTAGAAGTTTAACAAAACAAGATAGTTTCATTAGCTGACTCAAGCCAATCTGCTCATTTTTTAAAATTATTGAGCTCCAGAAAACAACCTTACATACTTTCCTTCTGTAGCCATCTTTTACTCTTTCTAATATTGTCAATCATACATGATGGCTACCGGACTGAAGGATTTTGCACAGCAATGGATTCAGAATTGAAAGATCTAATGAAGATGACAAACGGAAAAGTTGAGTTGCTAGTGACAGAGCACAAGAGTGCGGTGCGGGTGTTAAGAGTCAAGTTCCCTTGAGTGATCCAATACCACCGTTTCAACATTCTCACTTTGCTGTAGAGCATGATGAGAAGCAATATAAGCGTAATGAGTGTAATTCCAACAAATTAGAGGTAACAGTTAGATCATCCATTATTTCCTTCCCCATTTTTGGATCTTCAGACAGGGACTGCCTGTAACGCCCCCGTTTCCAGGGGAGCGTGCGGACACGACACCCCGTAACTATTCATGTATGAACAGTTATGGAATGCCGCGCAAGAGTATACCATTGTATGCTTACGACAAAAGTCCAGCATATATTTGACATAAGGATTAACATCCAGGTTTTGACAGCGGGGCGTGCAAGCCCAAAGTATAATTACATTACAAAAGACTTCCAGAATCCGCTTGAGCGTGGCCAAGACCTAGAGCCAAGGATCCTCGTCGAAGAAGAGGCCCTCGGGGACGTCCTCGACGGGGAGACTTCCACCTTCGTCTTGATCCTCTAAAGATTAGATTAAGCAAGCCGTGAGCCAAACAACCGGCTCAGCAAGTCCCAAAGGGACCCTAACTTATTACATGCACGGAACATCAAAGGAAGGGAGTATACTTGGTTTATTATCTTTGAGTGGATGCAGTTTTATTTGCAATCATTTTGATAAGATGGCCCCAAAAACTACTTCTCAAGATCTCAGGGGTTTTTCCACAAGAGTTAATTAACCAACCTAAACAAGTTAAAGCATGTATAAAACTACTTAAGCTTTGCTGCTGGAATCACGCAAGTGACACAGCTCCAATAACCGGGAGCACGGCGTATTCGAATACCATTTATTTGACTCTGCAGAGTTTGCTCAGCTTTACCCACACGATCCCTTAACTCCCGCTAAAGAGTTAAGAAAGCCATGTCGTTTCACTGCTCAACTCTTTATATAGGCTCTACCCGGTAGAACTCACTCGGGTCTGGCTCACACACACACACACAAGAGAAAACGGTGCCGCTTCGAGTGAACTCTACCGTTGTTAGGCACCCACAACACGGCCTGCCTAACCTCACTGCTAAACCTCCTCCTCCGCCACACCTGTAGAGTTTCAATCGAGTTGAGCAGCTACTAGACCAGTGTTGACGAGCCAACTCCTGTGGTTTGAGCGGGTTCTATGATATTTGCTCAGCATAAGGGTTTCAGTCCTTATATTTTCACATGGTCCGCAACCTCACTGCACCGCGACCCAACCTAGGGTAAGCGGTGGCGAAACCGTCTTGCGGCGCACCACAACCCCACTTACCCTACTCCAAGCCTAGGGTAAGAGATGGGTAAAACCGTCTCGCGGCGCACCACAATCCCCTTACCCTACCTTGTGCCCGCAAGCACTCTCCGCTCTAGGGCACGGTGTCCCATACCACCCTACCCTAGAGTCGGGTTTGCAAATTCTATTGGCCCGCACCACAACCTTATTAGTGTAAGACTTTGCATGATAATAATACCTACAATTTATCTAGATTAATGATAATTATTTCTAGGGTTACAAAGGCATGGCAACAAATTTAACAGGGCATTTAACGGTGGTAGGATTAACTACATAACAAGTCATTCTAAACATTTTATTTTATTTCAAACTAACATTTCACAATTAACATAATGCAAATAGCATATTAACATAAATAAACATCATGGGTTGCAATATGATCAATGGATTTGGGACTTGCCTTCAATCCGAATGATTTCCGCTAGCTCGAACGAAGAACCTCCTGGCTCCTGGGTGCAGAATCGAACTTCCGGAGACTCCGACACTAGCGCAAACATATAAAACAAATTAAATCCAGCTTGAGACTAATCAAGCGAGGGAAAATAAACTATTTAAAAAGGAGTAAATTGCATAAATCTCCAAATGAGGAATTTTAGGAATTTATTTGGGATGGATCTGTGGAAATGGAGGTCACCAATGGGTCTGGAATATTATTTGGAGCAAGGTGGTGAAATTTGGGAATTTTTGGGATTTTCTGTGATTTTCTAGGATTTATTTGGATTTTCTGGGATTTTAGAAATTGATAAACTCGGGAAAATCGGTGTGAACAGTAAAAGGGCCGGCCCGAGCTACAGTGCGGCCTGGCCCGAGAGCGCCAGCGCGTTCATTGCTGCTGCGCTGGAACGGAACGGGCGGCCGAGGAGGCGCCCAGCAGCCGCGCGCCAGCGCGGTCGGATGGCCGCCGCGGGACGGCGCGAGCGGCGGGATGCGGGCGAGCGGACAGGCGGGATGAGTTGCGGGGTGGATCGGACGGCGATGAAGAGGGGAAGGCGGGCGAAACGGTTCGGAAGATCCGACGGTCGACGTTAGAAGGTGGCGATGGGATCGGTCGGCGGAGGGGAGGCCGCGTCGCGGGGAGGAGTCGTCGTCTACCTCCAGCCGCATGCTGATGCGGCCGAGGCCGAGCACGGCGGCGGCGACGGGCCGTGCGCGAGAGGGGTCGCCGCGCGGGAAAGGCATCGGCGGACGCGGCTTGGCGAGGGGGTTCCATTTTTGGGCTCTGGAAGGGGAGGGGAACAGAGGAGTAGGCGGGAGGAGGATGGGGGCGCTTCGGATATTTGGTGGCGAAGGGGGTCACCGGCGGAGAGGGAGCTCAATCGGCCGCGGCTACACGTTCAAGGGGTCCAGGTGCTCACATTGGCGGCGGCGGAGAGCACTGGGGAGCTTCGGAGCGAGCTGGCCACGGGAGAGGTGCGACGGCCGGAGAGGAGCTTCGACGGCGGCGCTCCTCGGGCAAACACCTGTCCAATGGCATACACCAAAGGGGTCAGCGAGGGGAGGAGATGCTCTCGGCGAAAGCAATCGAAGAATGAGGGAGAGGGGAGGGAGTTTGGCTCCGGGGTGCCGCCAGCTCACACGACGGCAATGGGGGAGCTCCGGGCGGCGGGACTTCAATCGGCCGCTCGGGGAGCTTCTCTGGAGGCTGGGGAGGTGAGTGAAGGTGGTGAATCGGCTCGGGAAGCAAAGGAGGAGCGAGGAGCCGGAGGGGGGTTTTATAGCCGAGCGGGGAGGAGCGGGGCTTCGGGGAGAAGGCAACGGGAGGGGCTCCGGAGTCAACAGGGGCAGGTCGGCCGTCTCCTCCGCGGGATGGAGCGACGACCGGGGTGACGCCGGCTCTGCACAGGGGTAATGGCGACGGGACGGCACGGGGAGCAGGTGAGCTCGGGCATGGGCGAGGTAGCGTCCGCGCGCGGGAGAGGGAGAAGCCGGGCCGACAGCGGGCCCTGTGGCGGGACGCGGGCGACGCGTGGCGCGAGGCGCCACGGATTCGGACCGTGGCGCGGGACGGCGCGCGCGAGGAGGGATCGAGGCGGCGCTGTCCGCGCGAGGAGGCGGTGCGAGGCGGGCGCAAGCGCAGCGCGCGCAGCGCTCGCGCGCAGCGCGAGGCGGCGCGAGGGACGGGCGCTACCCGGCGAGGAGCGGGCGCGCGGGCGCGGGAGAAAGCGGGATCGGGCGGCGCCAACGTGGGAGGAGCGAAGACGCCGGAGGAGAGAGGCGGAAAGGGAGAAGACGCCAACGCGAGGGAGGAGGCGCCAGGCCGAAAAGGGAAAGCGACGGCGGGGGAAACTTTCCCAAAAAGGAAAGTTTTCAAAATTCACTCAAAAATGCAGCAAAAAATTAAGGAAATTTTTCGTTTGAAATTTTGGGGCTTTTCACTGCCTCAAATATTGATTCCCAATAGACTGGGGTGGTGATCGGTTAACTAAAAGCTCGTGGCTTATGGTCAAAAACATCAGAGTGGTGAAAAAGCATCATGTGATGAGGCTTATTTAGCGTAATTAAATTTAAAAAAATGTAAAAATGTAAAAATATGTTAGCCCATTACGTATATTACAAACAAATACGGGAAAAAAGAACCGGCAAAAAAGCTCAACGAAAAGCCAAAAGTTCAGAAAAAGACAAAACTTATGAATAGTAAAAAATAAGCCAGAAGCCAAAGCCGAGTTGATCAGGGCAAATTTGAAATGCCTGCTCTTAAAATTTTGACTCTGCTAGTCATGTTTGGTAACTGAGCTCGTATAGGCTGCCTATAACCTATTGATGCAAAACTTGGATCCGTATTGATGCATCACGAAAGCAAATAGAATAAATCTGGCGAACTATGCAGAGCAAAGAAGAGGGGTAAGCAAAACAAATTCCACTTCTAAAAAAGAAGCAAAAAAATTCCCGAAGTCACCTCCATATATTGATCAATGATCTTAACAATCTCGTGAAGAAAATCTCTTAAAATATCTTCGTGAAAAGTGCATCAGTGTTGACATTCTGCACACTAATTTCGACCTGGCACAAATTTTCGTTTCGTATAATACAAATAAATACGGGAAAAAAAAGAACCGGCAAAAAAACTTAATAAAAAGCTAAAAATTCAGAAAAAGATGAAACTTATAAATAGTGTCAAATAAGCCTCCAGCACTGTAGCGAAACCACAATGATCGCAGCCTAAGTAAGCTCTAGTCCTTAGTCCTTACATAGTCAGACAATCTTATGTGGTGGAGTAGACCAGCAGGTCTTAGCTACTCTGCGAAACGTTAATTTGACGCAATATTTCTCTTTTCACCAGCTAGCCGGGAACGCGCTGGGACTGCCTGGCGAGCCTTGGACGGCTGTCTGAGCTCGCCGGCGACAGGCAATAGAGGATGCAGAGTATCCCGCCTGCGTCCGCATAGCGCCATGGGTAGGGGCGGATCCAATGCATGATGTGACCCCAAGGGAATTTTATAAGTCCTATAGAAAATTATTGTTCATCAGTAAAGGTAATCTCATGGTGTAATGAAGGTGATCCGCCCTAATCCCTATGGGCGAGTTCCTGGTCACTTGTCGGCGTTGTCATGGAGCCGAGTGGTTAGTAGGCTAGCCTATTCATGGGTCATGTCATGTGCCCCTACAGCTGCGGGACATGATGCGGCTGACGGCCCATACACCATGGCATCATGCTCCTGGGACCGGCGCCCTCCATCCCGAACTCGATCCCTATTTGGCTAACTCCTTCCCCAATCTGGCGACCCCATTCCCATTCGACAATTCCTTCATTGCTTCTCTCCCCGGCTCCCCCTCAGATTTCACTCACAAGCCAGCGCGTCGGGCGGCAACCGGAGGTCCGGCAAGGCTGCAAGGGTTGCAGCTGGCATGGCAACAGTGTGGGTGGGGTGTTGGTTGGACGGGGTGGCAGCCAACAGCCAGAGGGAGGGGAGGCAACAAGGGGCCAAGGGGAGTGGAGGTGGTAAGGGTGCAGCCGGCCAGCAGGGGCGTAGGCCGGCAGGCACATAGAAGTTATTTTTAAGGATTCTTTTGAAAATAGGTGTGTTGTAAGAAATAGTTTAAATGTTTTTATAGAAATTAGAAAATCGAAAAGAAGCCTTAGTTTTATTTTTTTAGTAAGTCATTTTACACTAGGTAAATTATCTTGAGTTTCGCAAAACACCTTATTGAAAAAACTTTCACATAATAAATCCACTACCTTATATTTGATTATATCTATTACCCTTTTTTAGAACACAACTGGTAAAGGTGTAAAGCAGCTAGTTACTTGTAGCTACGGCTGTTTTCCAATCAAAGCACTAACTTTTTTTTTCTCATAGAAGAGGTATGTAGGCGTTGCAAGGTTACATCTACTCAGGGGCGGACCCAAAGCTTAATTAGTGGGGGCCTTGGCCCCCAGTCAATTTTGTTAATCACGTATACCTCCTGGATTTAATCCACATAGGCCCCCAGTCCGCAACTCAGCAGGCCCCCAGTGGCCCAGTGCGACAGGCTGACAGTTATAGTAGAAGGCCCCAGTGGCAGTGCATGCCCCCACTCAATTTTAGTTCTAGGTCCGCCCCTGCATCTACTGTTGATAAAACATATGTGTTTTAGGGGAGGAAAAAGCATAATGTTTTCTGTACAGCTCAGATGGCATGCTCATGTTGTTTTCGAGGATCCTACCTGTTTGTTCAATTGTCGAACACTATATAAACCCTTATGTATGTTGAAAGAGCATATCTCTTGTGTTTGGAGAGGCACTTTAGGGTTAAGATTTTTTTTTTGCTGGGAGCTTTGTGTGAGTGTTATAAGGTTAGAGCTCTATCCTCCATAATAGAGTGGCTATAAATATTCATCTCCAAGTATAATAGATTAACCAAACTTAACCAAATCTTTGTACTCAAGTTGAAGTTCTTATTTCTTGATTTGACTTGTTATTGGTGTCTTCTTTTTCCCTCTTGATCTTTTTTGTGCTAAGGATGTGTAAGTAGTGGAGACATCTCTTGGAGACCGGATCCCATCTATTTAGTCACTTTGTATGAAAAGTTCTTGAGTTAGTCCAGTTTTGATTCGTTTTGGAGATCTTCTCGTGAAATCTTGTTCTAGGGTTTTTAGCTTCAAATCTTTGTGTGTTCTTACCTGCTATGACATATGGCAACTCATCTAAGGTTATCTTGAGCATCCTTGACCCACGAGCAAGCCTTTGGCTCAAAGTTTGATTTTGGCTTAGTTTGATGCAACCTTACTTGTTTTGGGTAAAGTTCGGAACTTTGAAGTGATTTTCTTTATCTTTGATTCGAATAGGTTTGTGACATCCTTGTGAAAGTTTATACCAAGTTTCATAAGATTTTGAGCTGTCATTTTTGTATTGCCTCTTTTGGAGGCTTAAACCCAAGTTGTTCTTGTCTCTACAAGAGTTTTGGTCAGACTGGCCTAAGGCACCAATTAGATCAACAGAGCAGTCCAACCACCAATGACTTGTAGTCATACCGGTCAAGTGGCCAGACTGCTACCTCCTTGTGGTGAGACCGCCAGAGGAGTATTTGAGCTCAGTTTTTGTAGGGTTCTTGTGCTTGATCTTTCGTTGTATGTTTTGAAGCAGTGGATAATCCAAGAGTTCAATTTAATATCGAAAATGAGTGATCTCCTATTCACCCTCTCTAGTTGCGGCCTTCATCCTATGAATTGTTCTTGCCTTTTGTGGTCATCCTTCCAGACATGCTAATGTTGCGTCACCTGAAGGGATATGGTAAGCTATACTACCGCAGATTAAAATTTTCTACCACATAAACTAGCAAACCATGTGAGTAAGAGATCATATATTATCACCACTATATGCGCAGGGCAGTGAAAGTAGAGTTAAAGCGGCCAGTTCAACGAAGTGCGCGTCGATGTAGTGAAAATAGTTAATTGTACTTTGGCCAATCGTCTCTTTCTTGCAATCGTCCCGATAAGTGCCACAGTTGCAAAAACGCCTCTATCGAGGTCCACACATCTAGAAATAAAATGTCATGTGTTGGTGTGCTAGCACCAGCGTGTACGGCAGATGTTATGAGAGGTGGCAGCTATAGCTTCGATGGGTGTGTCTTAGGATATCTTCCTCAGCCCCTACATCTCCCTTTATATAGCCACCAATCAGATCCTTATCCAATACAACCAGATATCGTATGCAACGCAGAAAGCCTCAGACTGAATCTTTATCCAATACAAGTAGAGATCATATCCCAGTCGGAGAGTCTCCAACCAGATCCAATACAAGTAGAGGTCGTATCCCACTCAGAGTATCATCTGACACTTATCATTCTGACCCGTTAAGTGTGTGCTCTGTAGATTCATGTATATTTGGCCATGTATCGAAAACTCCTTTTCGGTCCATAAGTTAGTAGTGGTCCCTAGCAGGGCATAACGACTCCCAAATATACATAAAGATGGAATGAAACTATATAGTACTTATGTACCGATCCCTTTGCCTCATGATACGAGATTGAACTCAAGGGAAGAAGCGTGTCATTCTATGATATCTCGATCCTCTACTCGAACCTATGATTGATTATTCAGTTGTGATTAACTTCTAAACCTTATTCGGTTTGGCCATGCACTTCTTTAATCTAACCATATCGAGGAGTTTAGAGATATCTCTCCTGTTACATAGGATGGGCAAATTCTATCTTAATCGCTCATATTCATGTGCATGTTTTATAGTAAAGTCGAAAGTTACTTTTATGACTATCCAGTTATGTAGTAGTGTTTGACAACACCTAAGTAAACTATTACACATGTAGAAAACTGTGATGATTCCAGGTCTAAAGATTCTACATACATTATATACAAGACCAACTGATGACACTTAAAAATATAACAATTCCCACAGTGTCTCGTGTTAGATCAATCTAACACCATGTTCTCTAATATATGTCCACATTATTGATTTCATATCCCATAAGCATGATCCGTGAAACATGATCATCAATCAATACATATGCTGATCGGTAAATCATAATTATCCCACAGAATGATACAAGATTGGAAATAATTTAGAATAACATCAAAACATGAATAAAGCGTTCTACGAACAAGTCATATATTTGTTGATCAATATAAAATATATTTATTCAATGGACATATTATTAAAAAGATTATAAGCATAGAAGTAATATAATTATCTTCATAATTACCTTTAGGACATATCACTTACATCACTATCGTCACAAAAGTAATCCTTCCTGTGAGGGAAATCAACACAAACTTTACGTCAGGTCCGTCCTGAACAGAAAATGGTCGAAGAAACATTGCTGTCCTCTGTACATACCGTACTTTACGCGAAATCTGGTATTGGCATGTACAGGCCAGCGCAGAGCTAACGCCGAAAAGGTTCCAATTTTTCTACACAACCATAGCATTAGAAAGCAAAGACACGAGGATCACTATCAGAAATTAAATGGGAAACAGGATCCGGATTGCAAGGATGCATACAGTAATGAACTTCAGACATGGTACATTTTGACAAGATCAGTTAAGGTCTGTACTAATCCACATGCATCACCGATATTCTTGTGCAGCACATGATAAGGGGGAAAGGAATCAGATAGTAGAGATAAGTACTATGGGGTTTACCGGTGTGATAACCATACTGTAGCGTGCCCAAATGAGTCCATTGCAAGTCAGAGCTGCATCGCACAGCAGAAATCGTAACGCGCGTGCTGTCAGTGCAGGATATGCTGTGTGTTACAAGGGGACGAACGGATGAGTGGATCATGTAGATATACCAACTTGTTGAGGATATGATATATCTTCAGGTGGCTTAGCGAAGTCGGCAATATTAGCGATGGTGAGACACCATTTGAACGTGGGGGCCCAGAAATGAACTGCAGAAGAAGATTGCCAGAGTGCAGTTATAGCTTGCCTGAATTATAATGCACGTTACCCACTTCACAAATCACAAATCAAGTGAAATCAGACCATACTTCATGCTAGCTAGTTTCCTGGATTTTGGTTATTCCAGTGATGGATTAGTTCAAGTATAAATGAATAGTGAAGGATGTCATTTGCAGTCATGTCATGCAAAGAGCAAGCACAGTGGAAGACTAACTGGTTTTGGGGCCAGCGGGATGGTTCCATAAGGCTTGGAACTTCGAAGCAGCCATTGAAGTCGACGAATGTAAGCCGTTTCTGTCCCTGTCCCCCTTCTGTTCACCCACTTGATATTGATCTTTCCTACGAACAGATAGAGGAGAGGAAGGAAGCAATCACAACAATAATCAGAATAGCACCTGTACAACTACAGTGTGCTGATTCCTGGTTCAATAACTCATGAACACGGCATAGGTAAGCACTTGGGAGTCTTGGGCTTCTCTCTCAGACTCCCCTTTACACTTGCAGATTGAGCGCAGATACGACGAGCTAACCTGCTGCTGCGAGAGATCGCGTTCACCTGAAACCACGAGCAGGTCGCCGGAGACGACGACGGAGGAGGTGAGGGAATAGCGAGTAGTCAATAGCCAAATTGCTACGAGTATGTGTTATGCACCGTGCACTTATGCGTGCCCGGCTTGCCTTCTCCTCTCTTTTTTATTTCTTTTGAGACGCCGGTATGCCATTTCCTAGTTGCCTGCCTCTTGCGAGGTCGAACAGGTACAGGAATAGGGGCTCATTGACCGGAGAACCGCTTCCACGCAGATGGCCGATCTGAGCCGTTCGATGAGGAGCGCGGAGGTGATCGGACGGAGCATCTGGAGCCCCTTCATGGGCTTGGTGCTTGCGCTCCAAGACGTCCTAGAGCAGTCAACTCCTAATGGGCCTTGGCCAGTTTCAGGTTTGTGAGGTATCTACTGCAGTTAGGTTCCGTTTATGTTTGCTATAGTTGATGGTTTTTTACTGAAAATAAATAGTAATAGTTAAAAAATAATATTTTTTAAAGGAGAGAACGAGTAGTGAGAAAGTGAGGAAGAGATACGTTCGTGAGACGAGGGAGAGAAGTGAGGTGCGTGATATGTCTGTGACTCTCTATCTTATCTCCGAAGTTATATAGGAGTGAAAGAAGTAGATAAACCATTTTAAAAAAGGCAAGTGTTTATATTGACACTCTGATTCGTCCGAACAGAATGAAGACACATAAGTGATCATGAATAAACCCTTAGTTGGCTGGGCTTGTGACTGGTGCCTAATATGTGGCCGTTCGCTGGGCTTCACAACTCAGGGCTTGGACGTTTGAGAGCATACTGTGCTGTTTAACATTTCGGTTCGTCAAATCGTCATTGATGTCGACCTCATGGCTCTGTTGGCCACATCAGGTGTGTTCGCTCAATTTCGCCTAAGCAAACATGTTTGCTCTCGACTGTCCGTTTTTCACCGGGATGATTGGCCACAGTGTTTCAGAGGGAAAGGTGAAAGTTGGACGCGTTCCGTGGTACTGGAACAGCATAAAAAAAAACAAGGGGCCCTTCGGAGTGCACGTGATACGATCGGATGATCCGGTCCGTTTCTCGCGGCAGATATTCCTATAGATTTCGAACGGGAGGGCACTGGTAATCGCGTGCTAGCCCCGACGAACTTCAGAAGATTTCCAGTGGATTAGCGAACAGCAGCGTACGCAGCAATTGGACTATTCCGGTGTAGACACGTACGTTTCAACCACCCCAAAATCAAGACTTCCAATGGCCTGGCTGCTGATGCTATCTTTAGCTCTGCTCATTTCAGTTTCAGTTTCTGACTTCTGACTTATTTTTCATTATTCATAACTTTCATCTTTTTTTTCTGATTTTTTTTCACTTTTTTGAGCTTTTTTGCCGGTTCTTTTTTCCTGCATTTATTTGCATTGTCCGAGATGAGCTAACATATTTTTTTTTTCTATTTTTAAAATTTTTTAAATTTAATTATGCTAAATAAATCATCTTTATCTACAGTCAAATTTTAACTAGCTACAGTATATTTTAACTATAAGTCATATCTTTTCAATCTAACCGAGTAGGGCCTTGATTCTTCCCCATCACCAACCTGCTCCCTACTCTTCCTGACCTCATTGGCCATCTCGTAGCCATGGGCCGTCGACTCTGATTGCCATTAAGATAAGCATAAGCTGCCGTTCGGTGTGTACTAGTACAGCCACCTTCTCTGTCGAAATGTCAATTCTCGCGATAGTGATGGTAGTAATATAGTGCCAGCGAGCGGCGACTAGTGATGTGATGACCCAGATCATCATCGCCAAGAGAGAGAAACGTATAAGAAATCATACGCTGCACCCGTGGAAGCGGCCTTCTTTGATACGTGCAAGGTCTCGATCCCAGTCTTGCCATGGCGGCGGGGATCGGCGTCGTGAAGGCCGTGCTGCTGGTGCTAGCGCCGGTCGTGCTCGCCGTCGCGCTGTACAGCCCCAAGGACTTCTCGCCGGCGCCGATGCCGCCCGACTACACCTACGGGGCCGACGTGTCCGCGCCGCGGCACGAGGCACGCGCGCTGGCGGCGAGCGTGCGGGTCGGGGAGGGGCGGCTCCCGGCCCCCGAGGACATGGCGTACGACCGAGCCGGAGGGTGCCTGTACACGGGGTGCGCCGATGGGTGGGTCCGGAGGGTGAGCGTGCCCGGCGGGGACGTGGAGGACTGGGTCCGGACCGGCGGACGGCCACTTGGCGTCGCGCTCGCCGGGGACGGCGGCCTCGTCGTGGCCGACGCTTACAAGGTCAGTATCTGCCCCGGTAGTTTTTTTTTCTCGTGGTCCCTTGATTCCTCAGTGAAAAAAGGGCCGCTTTTAATTTCGGTACCATCTGTTTGTCGTCGTTGTAGCATGTTTGATATCTTCGTAACTGGTTAAAGGCAGCGACTAGGGACCTACGGATATACCCGCAAAGAACAACAGTGAAAAATCTCGTCCATATTGGTCGCTCGTGGATATGCCTATTTACCCGTGAATTAAGAGTTACTATCTAAGAGTTGAACTAATAATAGGTACATATAAGCAACAACTGTTGTTAGAAAATATAATAGCTATTAAAAAGTTTATAACAATCAATAGCAATTAGAGATATACAAAAGTTTATAACAAATAATAGCAATTACAGATATTGCTATGGCTGTACCACCTGTCAATCTATATCGTGAGTAAATAGGCGGGGGCAGGTATGGGTGGAGCTTAGCCATACCAGTGCCCATTTACCTGACGGGTAAAGTGTTTCCTTCATTTCCATACCCGTGGGTAAAGAAAATATCCTATACCCGGTTTCATTAGAGTATTTAGCCACGGATATAGGGTAAACGGGCACAATTGCCATCCCTAGTAGCGATGAGGATATAGTAATTTTTAAATTATTATTTATCTGTAAATAATAATAATATTTATACCCTTTATATATAAGGAAAAGATTATACAGAGTAATCGTAAACTCTTTTACGACCACTCCTATGTCGTAAGCTTTTCTACGATCATGACATAGTCATAGGTTATCTTGCGATTACCTTGTGATCGTAGATCCTCCTACGATTAAGTCAATCTTCGACTAACCTATCTACGATAACCCATTGCATTGTGGGTCTGTTTGATGAGACAATTAGCACGTATATTAATTCTCTGGAATAACTACGCATAATCTCTCTCTCTGACAATAACTGTCGCACGACGCATGATGGTACCACGTCTCTTTGATAATAACTCCCATCGGACATTTATCATTCGAAGCGTTAAGATATCTCTTGGCATGGAACAACTAATGCCGCTCTGCAAGTTATATAAAGGTGGACATCATGGAGAAGATGGAGGGGAGGAAAACCTCGCCGATGAAAGCATTTAGCCCTCTAAAAATATTTTTGGTAATTAATGACATTACGTGAATATGTGACTGACATGTTTATTGAGTGTTTCAAATGTTTAGTCCCGATGGCGAATGTGAGATCATGCTCAAGGTCAACATGAAATCAGTGTGGCTCAAGATAAAAATATAAGTAGTCTAGGACCTCTTTTTGATTTTACCGGTCTTAGGAGAAAGGATGCAAGATCGGATAATAGGATAAATATCGTACTATTAAGAGAGATCATGGATACTAATTTGATTGCATGTTCTTGTGCCATTTGGATCAATTTACAATCATGCATGCACTCAAAATTAAAATTCATGGCCAACTGTACATTGTTAGAACAATCGGAAGTACCAGAGTGTACACGGCGGTACTTCCACTACTTGGAAGTTTCTAATAAAACTAGCAGTATGTTTTTTCAGAGAGCACCCCTTGAATCACTTTGTTTCTTTGAAAAATGAAAGTACCGAAGTTTGAACGGCAGCACTACAGCAGAGTGGAAGAACCGCAACTCTGAGTAGTATTACTGCATCTCGGAAGCTTCGAAAATCTAGGCGGTACGTTTTTTTCTAGAGAGCACCAAGTTTTGGCCCCAAGACAAATGGAAGTATCACGCCAGAATTCGGAACTACCGAAGATCAAATCTACCACGATTACAATGGCGGTAGTACCGCGTCGACTTTCAACAACTAGTTCAAAAGCTCTGAAATAGCCGTTACTGTTGTGTTAGAACAAGTGCGGTAGTACCAGCCGATGAACAGCGGTACTTCCGCTTACCCTGATTTTTTTAGGGATTGCCTTGTAACTTCTAGATTTGATAGGTGGGAGTATAAATACTCCCCTGCCTGCTCAAGTATAGAATTAGATACTTCATTGCAACATCTTTGAGCATAGAGCATTCACTCAACACCTCATTTCCTTTCATTCTATTCATTTGAGGTAGTTGAGCCATAATCAAGTGCATTTATCTTAGATTGATCATTGGAACTTGATTGCTGTCAAGCGAAGCTTTGGTTTATTACTCTTGGTGTTGGCAAGCACCTAGATGACTTAGCGGGAGCTTACAAGGTGACTTATTCAAGAAGGTTGTGAAAAGCCTGTCGCCGACTTATGAGTAGTTTGGTGTCCACCATCTCCGAAGTGAAGGAAGGACAACCACTAGTGGATTGAGAAGTTGAAGCTCAATTCGTGGAGCTGGTCTAAGTCGTTTGGGCTTTCCTCAACGTGGATTAGGTAAAATCAGCAAGTTTTCGAATACCACAGTAAAACATCGTGTGTCAATTGTACACCATTTTAACTCCATATTAACTTTGTCAAACTGATTGTCAAGTTCTTGAAGAACACTATCAATGATGCCAAGATATACTTCTCTTCTAAAATGATTGTCATTTGCTTGTTTGGGGGAAGAAACGCTTTGATCTTCCAAAAAGCACAAATCTCTTATTTGGCTTAGGAACTTTAATGCGATATTTTTATACAAAATGATGTTACTTTTTTCTGACGAAATTCTTTCCACCCTTGACTCCTCATATGTTGCAATCTGTCCTTAGCTAAATTAACAAGTGATGTAGCATTAATGATATCACGGTCCCTCTTTTACAAAGATTGGTATAAGTCATCTGTGTACCTAAGTATGACTAGCATCAAGTTTGCCATGAAAACAAAATCAAATGACTCAAAGGCTGTTACCATAGCATGGATTTCCCCTATTCATTCTTTAGGGAGGGATCTTTTCTAATCTTTATGAGTACTTTGCGGATTGTAGAATACATACTAATAACATGCAAAATAGTTTTATAATGAGAACACCAACGAGTGTCACCGGGCCTACCCAACCCCATTTCTCGATTCAACCCTCGTCCACTTTTCAATTTCACCCAATTCTAGTGCTTTCAAAACTTCCTAAGCTCTAGTGTTTTGAAGAATTTCATGGCGCTTACAAGAAACTCCAATAACATTAAGAAAATTTGATAGTTAGTCAAAAAAACCGAACGCAATCAACATTGGCCTTAGGAATAGCCACAAGAACTAATTAGAGTTAATGTGCCAAACAATTGATGTAATAAGCAAAAAGAGACTCATTCATAATCAATGTTTTCAGCCCTTTAATCTCACATTTCATGTTATTAGTCCCATCATATCCTTACCTACGGACTTGAGTAAAACTCAACTCATTATCCATAAGTAAAGACTCAATTGCATCCTTAAGTGATAAAGAAATGATATCAACTACATAAACTACTCCAAGGAGCTGCTCACATACTCTTCCTAGTTTTTCAACATAATGCAAGCAAAGAGTTAGTTGTTCCTTTTGGGATACATCACTTGACTCATCAACTAGAATTACAAAGTTGACATCACCAATTTCTTCAATTATGTGTATAATAGTTTCCCTGGCACAACAGGTAATAATTTCCTTTTGTATGGGTTGGGAAGTTAGGCTGCAATTTCCTAGAGAATTTTTCAAAACAACATTATTAACTTCTTCATTACTTTCCGTAAATCTTTACTATTTAATAAGTTTGAGTTGGTGGTTGGTGCATTCTTCTTCCTCCCTTCTCAACTGTCCGATCTGAATACTAAAATCTTGACCATCTATCTAACATCTCTCTTCCTCTCTCTCTCTCTCTCATATCTAACTACCCCTCCTCTCCACTTCCACCAACAATTACCATCTCCCACCTCCTCTTCTACCCGGCCTCTCTCGCCTCCCTCCCCTCCTGCTCTGCTTGCTAAGGTGAAGTAGATATTCGTTGCTAGGATTTAAAAAAATTAGAACATATTTGTATGCATGTTCCAACAAATTTACCACCCGTTAATTTTAGAATATGTAGTATGATAAAATTTTAAAATCCGTAGCAACGCACGAGTATTCAGTTAGTCATTGTAAAAGTTTAAGGAAGTTTCCTTTGTTACTAGATTGTTTACTTTTATCATATCCATAGCATGCCAATTCTTGATGCAAAATAAACCTCAAGCATTTAAGTGAATAAGACAACTTAGCCTTGTAGAGACGTTCCTCCTCTTTAGTTCGCTTCACAACATCATGAGCAACTGAAGTTTTTGATTCACAAAGAAGTTGTATTTCTATTAAGCTTGATTATGGACACTTTTATACCACTCACATGTTTGTCAAATGCGTCATATCTATTCCAATTTTTCAACTACCTTTAACAAAGTTGTCACACCCACAATTTTCTCCTTGAACAAATAATAGACAAAGCAAAATACAACATCCTTTTGGACATTATATTTAATCCAATTGTACTTATCAAACCAACTAAGACTAAAGCAACGTCTTTTACTTGATATTTCCCTGACCGGAAAATCATGTGTATAAGGTTTGCATGACCCTTTCATAACATATCCTCTCCGAACTACATTTTGATCATTGACAGCATAGCTCGAGATAGGTGTCCTTTTCCCTACATCATGTGGAGAATGTTCAACATCATAAATCCTTTTGTCCTCACTGCTAGGAAGTGCATTTGAAGCTCCTGCGCTTCTAGGTTTAGTGGGTTGGAGTTGTTCATTGCTAGTGCCAACAATCACAACATCAGCATCACCATTCTTCTTCTCAGAAGGATGAGGCAACTTATTCCCACTTGCTTGAGTTGCTCCTCTTTCTTGAGTCCCCCCTTCGCCAGTGATAAAGAAGATTTAAATCTTCTTTGCCTCAGCTTGTGTATCCCAAAATTAAGAAAGGATGCCTCTCTTCCTCTTCATGTTTAAACTATTCAACTTGCTTCGTTGCTTTACATTCATAAATCACAATATTTTTTTTTCAATTCTCCAATCACAACATTCCACAAATCCCAAATCCCAAATTGGAATCAAAATCTTACGCTGTTACTATAAAATCCCCAAATCGCAGCTGCTCCTGGCCTCCCGCGCCACGCCCGTCCCTCCCCTTGGCGGCTCGGTTCGACTGCTAGCTGCTCCCGGCCTCCCGCGGCCCGCGCCACGCCCACCGCTCACCTTGGCGGACGCTCGGTTCGACCTCCAACCACTCTCGGCCTGCCACGCCACGCCCGCCGCTCCCATTGGCTGCTCGGCTCAACGGCTCAGTTGCCAGCTACTCCTGCGCTGCGCCCGCCGCTCGAGCGCTCGGCGCCTTGACCGTCCAGGGGCAGCTCCTCCCCTCCCACGCCGGTGGCAGCGTCGCTGCTTGCTCCCGCAACGCACCATACCCGTCGGCCGCCGCTCAGCCGTGCTGCGGCCTGCCTTCTCTCGCCCCGCGCGCGGCGCGCTGGTCCGCTGGACACTGGTGACTGTCGCCGAGCTGCTGAGCCGCTGCTTCGTGGTGGAGAGCAAGCAGGAGTCAGGAGACTTAGGGTTGACCGGAATGGGGCCTTGGCCACCTTGAGCTGATCCTTTGAGCTTTTTTTATTATTATTTTTAGATGTGCCCAAGCATACCGGCCGCCATACTAGCTCCGCCCTGGTTATCACCGTCGGAATGGTCCATCAAATTGCGCGAGGCAATCCATTCAGTTTCCTGCATTCATTGCACGGAAAGTGACTAGTGCGGCGGTCAGGCATGTAACAGTGAACAGTGTGATAGTAGTGACGGGCCAAATAGGAAACACGAGCTGACTTCCATGATCATGAGAGATGCTAATCGCAAATTTGCCATGCATTTAACAGGGCTTGCTGAAGGTGAGTCCGGACAAGACGGTGGAGCTGCTGACGGACGAGGCGGATGGCCTCAAGTTCGCCCTGACCGACGGCGTCGACGTCGCCGCCGACGGCACCATCTACTTCACCGACGCCTCGTACAAGCACAGCCTGGCGCACTTCATGCTTGACGTGCTCGAGGCGCGGCCACACGGGAGGCTCATGAGCTTCGACCCGTCCACGAGGCGGACAACCGTGCTCGCGCGCGACCTCTACTTCGCCAATGGCGTCGTCGTCTCGCCGGACCAGAACTCGCTCATCTACTGCGAGACGGTGATGTAAGCACCTGACCGATGGTTACCAAATCTGCGAACCTTGTACCTTGCTATGTCGATCTCACATCGTGCGACCTGCCTGCCATTCATGCTACTGCAGGAGGAGATGCGCGAGGTACCACATCAGGGGCGACAAGAAGGGCACGGTCGAGAAGTTCATCGACAACCTGCCGGGGTTCCCCGACAACATCCGGTACGACGGCGAAGGCCGGTACTGGATCGCATTATCCGCGGTAAGTAGCAACCAAATCCCATCACATTTGCGTTGTGAATTTGCCATGTATGATGTAGTAACCTGTGATTAAGCTGCTGCTCGTGCCAAACTCTGCAGGGGAGGACTCTTCAGTGGGACATACTCATGAAGTACCCGTTTGTCCGGAAGCTGTTGTACATCGTGGACAAGTTCGTGGCGATTCCTTACAGTCTGAAGAACTCGGGGGCGATGAGCGTGACGCTGGACGGGGAGCCCGTGTCCATGTACTCCGACCCCGGCCTCGCCCTCGCCACCGGCTGGCTCAGGGTCGGCAAGTATCTCTACTACGGGTCTCTGACCAGGCCGTACATCGGCAGGATCGACCTCACAAAATCTTCTATTGAAGCCTAGGAGAGATCCTTTCTGCGTTCACTGTTCGTTCGGATGGTAATTAATTTGTGTGCTGCTTTTGTGCGTGCAGCAGGTGCTTACAGGTTGCAAAAGCACATACGTTTGCCATAACTTCCCTAGGTAGTTTCATCACTTTCATGCATTCGATGCTTGTGTGATTGCAAGGGATATTGTCCTGTGCCACGGTAACATTTGAGCCTGTTTATGGTGGCTTCTACTCCTAGTTTTTACTTTTAGCTTCTATAAACCGTTTCTATCGGTTAATACTATTCATCGGTCACTATCTTTTACTTTTATATATTGCAACATAATTTATATTTTATGATATCACAATTCCATAAGTCGCATGATGGTCTGAATATTGTAGTGTCTTTCGTTACACCGTCTTTCTTATATATCTATTCATCAGCTATTACTATTTATTAGCCATGTTTCTATCAATTACTACTATTTATCAACTGTAGCTAAAAATTATCGGTAAAAATCAATATAAAATGCCCGAAAATATTACTAGTGCAGTCTGCCCTAAGGGCATGTACAACCCACAGACGGGGGTCATCTGCAAGAGCCTAGAATCTGGCATACAGACAGCTAAAAAGACAGGTCCTACAATGGAGAGTCTGTTTCACTGTTTGCAAGCTGTTTAATGCTTTGCATGTAGCCAAGATCAATCATGAACACTATTTTGTATACCATTGTGTTGCTATTTGATAGAAAACAGATCAAGCTTAAATAAGATGAACATGATTACAATATTTTTTTAAAAAATCATCAAAGAGTTAGGAGGCATGGGAGTTCACACTAACATATAACACTGATGTTCAGATACATGGGAGGCATGTTCACACCAACAGGTAGGTAACATGACTTTAACAATGCATATTCACACCAAAAATAAGCTCTTTCCAGAACTAAAATAGCACTAGTATAACTCCAAATTTAGAAGAGATGACAAGAATTCAGTGTTAGAAACATTTATCTTTATAAAAGATAATCGGTGGTAAAAACATGAAAACATGGTGTTAGGCCCTTACAATTCTTGATTCAAATATACTGATCTATGTTATCAATCCTCATCTATCCAAAGATTGAGGACATAGCACCTCTAACACCTGTACACCAACAAACGATAATAGGAAATACAATATGAATTAGTCATTGAGTGTAATGTACACTATAAAGCTCATTTCAATTTAATATTACCAAAACCAGTCCCCAATTTAATCAGGCTCACCTTCATGAATAATCTAAGGTGGGATCAAATAAAACCAACGTAAAAGTATAGTGCTCCTTGCATCAAGGATGACAAAAACTCAAATCAGTGTAATCTTACAGGCCCTTGGCTGCCGCAATGACCATACTTTTTAGAACTGTACTCATCATATTTTTAGAACTGTAACAGCTATTTTCAGAACTGAAACGACTATTTTCAGAACTGAAACAGAACTGCAATCACCAAAGAGAAAGAAACAATTGTAATTTTCGAAGAATAAGCGCCGGATAAGAAACAATTGTAATCTTCGGAGAATAAGTGCCGGATCAAATTGATCCGCGCAATAATTAATCAGGATCCTTCTGACTGAAACAAGCTTAATTAATCAGGATCCTTCTGACTGAATTCTGCAGGGAAAATTTTCTGTTTTTTTGAATTCTGCAGCTGTGGAAATGCAAGTGCTTCTTCAAGTAAATAATCAATCGAGTATAGTATTTGAGTATAGCTCAGTCTCTAGATCATTTGGAAGACATCCTAATGGATAAGGCTACAGTAACAGCAATTTGATGACCCATGCAGTGAAGCTCTAGCAAGTTGGCAAAATAACTTTCCAGTTAGGTATAATTGTATAGAGGATTATAGTAACTGACTCAAAAGCAATCTAACATTGAGTTTACTCTCCATCCTACGGAAGAATTTGAATAGGTATCTCTAAGTTATACGGCAACCAAAGATCTAACTATACTTGTTAGAGGAAAGCATCTCTCCCAGTGCGAAACGGCAATACTATATCATATAACCATATTATTGTATAGACAAACTATAATCTACTGAAGATGTTTCCGGAAAACAAAAGGCTGGTGAGATACTGAAGCACAGTGCAAAGATAGGGAGCAAAAGAAACTGAACTGAAAAAAGGACCAAGAGCGCAACAAATCTCCGAGGGGAGGAGGAGGGCGAGAACAGAGACAGCAGGGCTGCAGGGGTGAGCACGCCGTCGCCGATGACCATGCACGTCCCGAGCAGAGCGAGCAGCAGCAGCAGCCTCTGCAGGACCCTGTGCCGCTCCAGCGCGCCGCGTACGCTCGACACGGACGCCGGCGTCGCGCCGTCGCGCTGCCCCGTGAGCTCGTCGCCGCCGGGGAGGAGCCGCGCGACGCGGCGGCATATGAGCGAGTAGAGCACGAAGGTGCCGCCCTCGCTGTTGTCGTCGGCGCGCAGCACGATGAGCACGCACTTGAGGTCGGGGTGTGCTTCCACCGGGCGCGCCGGGAGGGGGTCCGGCCGGCGAGGAGAGCTCGGGCGGCCGTCCGGGCGCGCCGAAGGGCAGGTCCGCCCGAGCAAACCCTAACCTGTGCGCGACGCGCGCGCGCGCGGCGGCGTGCTGGGATTGGAATCGCGAGGAGCTCGGCTCGATGGGGGCTTCAAATCGGGCGTCGCGAGGAAGGTGGGGATGAAGGAGTACACCGACGCGGCGACAACTCCCTCGCGCGCGCCAAACCAGAACCCGCGCGCACGGGATCCGCGCGCCGCCGAGTCGGGAGGCGAGCCGCATAACGCCGCTGGAGTCGCCTTCGCGCCTCGAGCACGGGCCTTCCCGTCGCCTCACGAGGCGACGCGGCCTCCGTCTCCAAGCTACGACAGGGTGTTTTTTGCAAAAACAGCAATGAAGAGACGGGCGGAAGAGACCCGTTATACATGCCGAGCCCGCCGCGCTACCAGCCGCATACGTGCCTAAGCGGCGGGCCCACCCATTAGGGCACCATGCACTCTTGCGGCGCCTGCTCCGAAAAAAGAAGCCCTTGACGCGAATGCGGCCCTAGCCCGCGGCCTACTCCCCACGCGTCTGCATCAGAAGCCGCAGGCCGACGTCCCAAGGGCGGAGGCCGACGCATCCGTGCCCGCGTACGCGTGCCCCATCCCCAGTAGCCGCAGATCACACGCCATTGGCACCGCCTCCCTGATAAGCCGAAGCTTACCGGCGACAGAGGCAAACCTGGTTGCCGTCTCCGCCGTGCCGTCTCGTAGACTCTTTTTTTCCCAGATGCACGGACTGTTGTTGACGCGCGTGACATTAAGATACGGTGCCGTGCGGGATACAACACCTCATCTGCCAAAGATGTCATATCATAGGACTGCACGTCGATTTGGTACACAACACGAGTAAAATTTTTCAGTCGACCTTCCCACTAATCCATCTGCATCTGGAACCGTAATTTCTAATTGAGAGTATCGACCTCATGTGTTAAGTCTAATCATTTCGAGTATTGATACATTGGCATGTGAACCCTCGAAAAGAAGAAACCAAATTTTCAGGCATCTCCTCCCCTCGTTGCCTTTGTATAGACGTTGAGGCGGACGGACATTAAAATGAAATAGGTCCACTAATATGCCCAATATATCCGTAGCAATATGATGAGAAGCTATTCCCCCCGGAACAAAAGGATCAAAATTATGCCCCCTCCACCCTTGTCCATAGCAAGACCCACCAACGACAATGAAGCGAATGCGCGACCACCACGCTGTCGCCACCTCCTGTGCGGCCGTCATCGCATGGCTTCACCATTTGGCTGATTTCTATTACATTTTAGTTGAGTGTCATATAACAATCTTGTAATAATAAACGATGTTTTCAAGACATGTCAACCTACAAGGGTGAACTATTGTGAGTCCGAAGGACCATGTGAGAAGATTCAAAATAGTGTTGCGTGAACCATTGCTATTTTAAAGGAGTAAAAATTTGGAATTTACAAATTTGCTATTTTTGGACTTTTTGCAGACTTGATGGTCTGACCGGCTAGAAGAGACAGTCAGACCGGCCCCCACCAGCGGTATGACCTGCCACCATTAGTGGTTAGACCAGCTAGAGGCAACGGTGTGACCAGTCGACTAGGTTGTTTCAGCCGGATTTTAGAATTCTGGGATTTTCTGTCATGGATTGATTTGGTTTAACCTAGATCAGTGCATATATATTGCATGATCATATTTTAGCTAACGTGGGTCAAGTTGTGAAGAACTTGTACCAAACGATTTCTTTGTCTTTGGCTATTCAAGGAGGTTTGGAGTCAATCATGGTCAACAGTGGAGGATCAGAGCTACGCTCATGGAGAAGTTAAGACACAGAACAATCAAGTATGCTAGGTGAGATGGCTAAGGTTAAGTATAGCACGAGAAATACAGAAAATATTGAAAGGAAATTTAAGCGACGGGTTGCGCCATATGACTTAGTCGGTCCAAGTGAAACATGGCCCAGTGGAATTAGAACCGGAGAGACTTACCAACACGTGGCAAGCTAGTGGTGTAACTACATATGGCAAGCATGATGATTGCTTGTAAGGAAAGATGAAGACCGGGTCAAGAGGGTCCAGGGCTAACCCCCGTGTGAAGTACACAAGATCGGCCCTGGAGGCATCCAGGGCCAACCATGGGCAAGGTGCGCAAGACCGGCCCTGGAGGCATCTAGGGCCGACCCCAAGTGAAGTGCGCGAGGCCAGTCCCAGGAGGGTCCGGGGTTAACCCTAGGCGGGGTACGCGAGCCCGACCCCAAGAGGGTTCGGGGCCGACCCCGAATTGACCTCGGACACAGTGGGGCCTACGTGGAGCAAATGAACAAAATGCCCCCAGAAGTAGGCCAAACCCTAATGGCAATGTTGTAACTACACTGGCCACCCTCTCTCCTCCTATAAATAAGACCTCTTGTAATGGAAGAGGGGCATTTTGTAACCCTAGACTCCCATATGTAATACATTGGGTAGTTGTATGCTTCTCCTTGGGTCCCTTCGCACCCTCGGTGGTCTTTGCATCCAACTGGAGGTGCTTCTAAGTTTACTATCTGGACTCATACCGACAATAGTATTCGAGAATATTTGGATTCATATTCGTATTCGTTTACAAATATGGATATAAATGTGGTTTGGACACTATTCAATCCGTATCCGATCTGTTTTCACCCCTAGTAGCAACCAAAGCAAATGAGTTTGCATACATGTAGCATCTTCTTTTTAATCGGCATGCATGTAGGAACCAGTTTGGGCTGGGCTGGGCTTGGTTGAGAGGGCCTTAGCCCTTTGTAAGACAAGCAAGTTTAGATCTGTTCCTATTGTCTTCTTTTTTATCTTATGCTTAGAGAAGCTAGAAAGCAATATGGACACCTGGTTTCTCGAAGCGGCTTCTCCACTTCTCTCACTCTGAGGACGTATTACGTACCTTATTCCTCTCACTCCCATCTTATACACATATCTCTCCTTCACTTTTTTACACCACTCACTGTCTCCTTCTAAAAGCCACTTCTTCCAGCCGCTATTAATAATTTTTAGCCAAAAGCTATCAGCAGAAGTCAATACGGACGCCCGGTTTTCCACTGTAAGGTCCAGTCAAGATGAAATCAACAAAGTTAGGAGAAAAAGAGAGAGATGAATGTATTGTAAAACTATAAATCTAGTGAAAATTGGGTGAAAATCAAACGTTGGAAGTTAAAAAAACAATCTAAAAAACATACGCAAGAAGATCATGTTCTTATATTTGTAGTAAAATTTCAAGATCGAACTTGACCATATCCGTGTGATATGAAAATTACAAACCTGCAAAAAAAGTACATTGTTTGTTTATTTTTTCTCATCTTACATATATAATTGAGTTTTATCTTGGAATTTTGTAAAGATTTAAAGGCTCTGTTCCAAACAGCTTATGTATTTTGGTTTTTAGAAGTCAGACTTTTGAACGGAGTGACTTTTTTAAGATGTTTGCTATAAGCCGTTTGTAGGAGTCACTACAGAAGCCGCTTTGAACAAAGTAAATTCTCAACACTAATATCCTTTATTCCTTTAATCTCTCTAGCAATCAGCCAAAAGCCAAAAAAAAAAAAAAAGCCAAAGCTAGAGTACTTTTGAACAGGCCAAAGCATAACCTCACATAGATATGCTAATTTTGTAAGAACTTCTTACTTCCGCATTTGACGTTCACACGCCTTCACCGGATTCGTGTATAACATGCAACCAAGGGGGGAAAAGAAAGGCGATGGAATCGCATCAATCGGATGCAAGGGATGGGGACGCGACGCATTTAAGCTGCTCTCCTTGGAGTGGATGGCCTCGCAATAAGTTGGGTGTGGTAGGACGAGATTCCCTCGCATTAACCCCGGCCTGCGCAGCGCAGAGAGAGAGAGAGAGAGAGAGAGAGAGAGAGAGAGAGAGGAGAGAGGGAGAGAGAGAGGGAGAGGGAGAGGTGCCCGCACAACCACTCCGCCCGGCCGGCCTGCCATGCTCTCCAATCAACGCCCTGCCTTGTCTCTTTTGTCTCGCCGGCGGCCCGGCCGGCCTCTCCTCCGACCCGTCCAACTGTCCAGCTCCCCGGCCACTAGAGATCCACTGCGACTCATACCCGGCCATCACATGCATCTACGTATACTATACGTGCATATATGATATATGCATGCATGATTAGAATTGATTTGCAAGTTGCAAGATTACCAACTCCCCCCGGCCGGCCATCAGCTGGTGTGTGTGAGTGGCAACTTGATGTTATTTCTCCGTTGCACACAAAAGGACGTGCATCGCTCAACAAAAATCCGGGGAATCTCATTTATGTCTTTGCACCTACATATACGCACCGATCATGCATCTATGCATGAGAGAGAGAGAGAGGTTTACTATTAATGCTGCAACCTGTCTTACTCGTCTGGTAGCCGGAGGACTTAAATGCCCACCAACCCAGAGTGAGGGAATCAGACAAGTCCATATAAGATGACCTGCAGGGTCGGCCTCCTTCAAACGCATTCCTACAAACAAACACACACCAACCCTATCAAGCTTTCCTCTCCTCCATGCTTGCATTGCATTGCATTCCATTCATGAGAGATCGAACGATATATCCATGGCGGCCAATATATATATGTAGTCCACATGACGACGTTCGTTCTAGTTTAATTCCTTCTCGTTGATCTCCTTTCTGTTGCTTAATTCGAAGGCGCTGGCTGGCGAAAGAAATGAAATGGTAGCTATGATGTTGGCTCGTCTCACTCAGATCATCTAGCGCTGAACGAAGCATGAATCTAAGTACTACAGTCTTAGTGTAATGCTCCTGCAGGCATTTCTGATTGAGCCGTGCCAATATCTCAGTACCATTTCATGCATGTATGTGCGTGCACATCACCATCACTTCTTCTGCCATGGCTCGCGGTAATGGTATGGTTCTTGTTCTGCGATGTATGACTGTATATATACCGTCTAATGTACAGATACATACTACAGGTTCAATCTTTTTGCTTCTTGGTTTTACCTAACGTGTGCAAAGTGCCTAACCATGGCCATGCCTTGCATGATGAGTTATGACGTACGTTCTGCATGTTGCACCAGTTAGCTAGGTCATGCAGGAATTGCTCGGCAAAAGCACCAGGCGCACCCCATGTATATGCACAGTTGACAGTCTTCGATTTCCTTAATTGTATATGGTATAGATTATATGCAATATGCAAACTAACGCTTTCGATCAGTTGATGTTTATAAATTTGCAGTGGTGCTTTTCATCTCACAAGATTATGGTACCAGTTTTGCTGCTCGGCCTATTCCAGGAGCAAATAATGAAGAATTCGAACGTTGAATTGAGCTGAAGGCATTGCATGAATTTTGAGAGATCATGTGAAGGTCTAGAATGTGTTTATGATGAACAATTGGTACTTTGAATTAAAATTGAATTTTTTTAAAAGTTTTAGAAAATTTAGTTTCTGTTATCAGTGTAACTGCGGTCTGACCGGCCGGTGTGGTGTGACTGGACTCTAGCTGGCGGTCTGATCACCGGTGCGGTGTCATTGAATTCTAGTTGGTGTTTACTTTTTTTTACAGTGAGCATGTTTTAGAGTTGGACACATGCGGTCAGGCCGGCCAGTGGTTGGCGGTCTGACAGGAGCGATCCGACTGCCATGGGGAGAGTGGTCAGACCGATGTTGGGCGATGTAACCGGCCGTGGCATGGCAGTCAAACTAGCTTCTCGAGGGTAGACATGTCTAGGGTACCAAAGATATTTCTGGGATGTTGATGAAAATGGACATTGAGTTGGTTTTAGTGTGTGCATGACATGGGTGCCATTGGTTGATTGTGTTGTATTGCATAATGCATTGTTTTGACTATGTGAGTCAAGTGCATGGACTTGTGCTCGAGATGGTTGCTTGGTCTTTGGATATGCAGGTGGCTTAGAGAATATTAGCGGTGAACGGTAAAGGACCAAGACTAGGCGGGAAAGCTGAGGTCCGTTTGGTTGGATAAGTCTGGGTGAGGTTGCGTGGCTCAAGTGGAAAGCACAAATAAGACAAGGATCATGAAAATGCAAGTTGGTGCATATGGTGCACCGAGTGACGAGGCCGATACATATAGAGATAGTTCAGAGGAGACCGAATGCGTGAAGACGTTATGACTAGTCATTGGGCACTACATGCTACATGTAAAAGCATGCAGGGATGCTTTGATGTGAAGGTGAAGATAGAGTCAAGAGAAGGTCTTGGAAGTTCCATCGGGGGTATTTTGGTAGTTTACCAAAATATCGAGTTTGAGCCTTGAACAAAACTATGGTGTGGAGAGGTGCAAAAAATAAGCGATTTAGGTCAAGGTGAGTTGGTTTGGCTAAGTGGATCAATATCTAAGGTGTTAGTGGTTTGAGTCTTGTAAACATTTTGAGAAGCATGCGTAAATGTATAAAACTTGTGTTAGTAGGGTTGATGGGTGTTCCCATGTGCTTAGCAAGTTGAGACCCACTAAGTGGTGTTGGTTATATGAGAGAGGAGATGGAAAAACTAGGGTTGAGTGGTGAGAGAGACATAGAGAGGTTTCCTAAGTCTTGAGTAGCTTCTTCTCTCCCTCTCTATGTGAGAAATCTTGTGTGTAAGGGGTGGTGCTTTGGAAGCACCTTATAACTATCCATGTACTCATGAATCACCCACTTTACTAGCAATAGATAAAAACTTTAACCCATTCGTGGTGATTCACTTGTTCTTTATTTGGTTTTCATGTTCTTTAGGAAGAAATTCAAAATCATAATCTAGGTGGTTTTTATCCGAATCTTTGCCTTGATGCCCTTGATAGGACATGTGGGAGTAGATCTAAAAGACTGCATGTTTTAGATCCCACAAGCAAGAAGTAATTTGGAGTTTAGGGTTTCTGGGTGTTCTTGAGTCCTTGGATTGATTTTCTTCAATTTAGTGAAACCAGGTCCAAGAACCACAAGTTTCTTGCCTTGATTTGGTTTCTAAGTCCCTACAGAAGATGTGTTTAAAGTTTCAAGTCATTTGAAGTGTTCATCTAAAAGTCCCAAGAATTAGGGTTAGGATTTGGGCTATTTTCTGTTTAGACTGTCCAGTGGTTAGACTGCCATACACGTGTGGTCAGATCGGGCGACGGTCAAACTGGTCCTAAGTGGCAGTCAAACCGGCCTTCTAGCCACTGTAGTGCTCTGTTGAGAATCTGATCTTTGTAGCTGCACATAGGTATTAGAGTGAAATTTTTGGAGTACCTGAATGCGAAATGAAATTTCGATATAAGCATTCACCCCTTCTAATTGCCAGCATCGGTCCTACACATTTCTTGATGTTTGTATTTGGAAAAATAAAGTTCATGCATGTAGGAACAAGCTAGCAAATGTAGGAATCGAAAATGTCGATCTACACCATCTTCACATGCACCAACAATCTCTCCCCTCCATTATACCTCGAGATTTGTGCCAAAAAGAATGGTTGGAATGAGAAACAAATAATGTCCCATCAAAACCATTTTGTTGTCATATCACCATCTCCTAATCTCTCTATTCTTATTTCAATTTTTGAATGAGCCATTCATAGTACATCAATTTGAATCTTGCAACAGTCAAGTATTTGTACAACTAATCATGCATAAAAGAAATTAGTACTTTTAGACATACAACACAAGTGGTGTACAACACTTTGATTTTTGAAGATACACAGTAAAATACATCGTATAACACACAACACATACAACTCTCAAGCATGTTTACTATTTTTCCATTTTTTTTGCATTACAGTACACAGTTACACCAAAGTACCAAATTGTATGTACAAATCGTATGCACAAATCATATGTACAGTGGTGAATGGAGGTGGTGGAGAACCGATGAGGACAAGATGGTGGTGTATAGTGCACCTAGGAGAGAGGTGGAGCACTAGGGATAGAGGTGGCACGGGTACATGTCGGCGCAAAGGTGCACCAGTGAGGAAGAAGACGAGTGATGCCAGTGGTTGGTGTACCAGCAAAGAAGATGACATCAGGAAGATTTACAGATCCAGTGTAGGGTAGATGGCAGTAGCAGAGCACCTCAAAACACTACATGGTGGTTGTGGGGAGTACATTGAGACAGTGGAGCACCTCAGAGGAGTACATGTCAGTGGTGAAGCACCTCGGAGGAGTACATGTCAGCGGTGGAGCACCCCAGAGGAGTACATGGCTGTGGCGATGAATGGCAACTGGCACAAGCCAGAGCAAGTGCACGTTGGAGCACCTCGGCAAGGAAGAAGAAGAGTGATGGCAATGTACAAGGAAGAAGAAGGGTGGAGCACCTCAGGTACATCGATGGAGGAGATGCACTAGCTAGCAGTGGACCTCAGCTATGACATGACCACTGATGCACATCAATGATGACACACAGAGAGAGAAGGGAAGAGAGATGTACACTAAAAGAAGCATTGTACCACAATACTCCTATTGTACACATACACCACCAGCGGAGGTTCACCATGCACCGAAGATGAGGAAGAAGCACATTTTTAGGACAACAGAGGTACATAGATGTGCACCAGAGCTGAGGAAGAAGTATAGATACAAGGGAGGATTAGATTGTATACCTCAACGCATGGTGGATTTGGAGGTGTACCAGCGTGGAGCACCTCACTGACGCTGACGAGAAAGAAGATGAGCAGCTGATCCGATACGGTACACGTCGACACGGAGGAATACACTGGGCCAGTGCACCTTGACACAGAGGACGATGATGCATGGGCGGTGCACATGGACATCGTCGATGGTGCAGACGATGTGGAGACGGTACACCTCGACATGGCGACGATGGTGAGGACCATGGTGGAGAGGAGTACACCTATACACCATCGAGTTGGATGACAATGGAGTGGAAGAAAACAAAGCGATGCCAAGGAAGAGGAAAATGGTGGCGGAGGGGTACATGGCATCGATGGCGGAGGAGGAGTGCATGCCAGTGACGGTAGTGGGGGAGTACATAGCGATAGAGCATTACATGGTGGTGGCGAGGACCATGAGGCATGGATGAGCCATGGCAGTGAGGGAGTACATATGTACTCCTTGCCAGGTCAAAGGACGATGTCCCATGGCTGTAGGGTACTCCTCGACGATGACAACGCCGGTGGGGTGGATGATGAGGAGGAAGATAGAGAACGCGGAGGGGTTGGGATGGCTTGATCCAAAGGCAGCAGGGTTGTGGATAGCAAGATCTGGCGGTGGCAACAATGGGGATGGTGCAATCCAGTGATGCTAGCACCAAAGCACCTTGCCAACCAGAGCCGGTGCACCAACAAGCCTGGATCTAGCACCAACAAGCCGAAATCTGGCGTTCTGGCCCATCTATTGCTGCCGCTCCTCCTTCTCACCCACCGCCTCTCGTTTGCCTCGCCCATCTCTGATCATCGCTCTATGCCTCGCCCATCTCTGAGAGAGAGTGAGGAATGTGGCCGGTGGGTAGAGCAACTCAGCGATATGGTGGAGTAGGTCCATGATGGATTGGACCAGATCTGTGACAGGGTGGAGCACGTCAAAGGAGAGAAAAAAAGTGAGATGAGAATGGGAGAGAGAGACAAGAGAGAGGAGAGAAATGAGAGAGGGTAACGTTGTGGTGGCGGGCCCCGTGCACTATACATCTGACAGGCTGTTTTCTCTCCTCCATTGTGAAAATCAAAAGGAATTTCTTGCACCTATCTCGGAACATTCAATCTAGGGTTACGATTATGGGTATAGGTGAACCCACGTCCATAATCTTTGTTTGATATAGCAATTGATTAGTGTAACCACTGCTTGCGTTTATGAGTTCGTGATCTTTACCTTCATGCATGAGAGGGAAATGTATAGGTATTCGTTGATTTTTTTCCCCTGAACGAAAGAGCAACTGTATAGTTATTCATTGACTCGTTGATTGGTGTGTACTAATTTAACTTTTCTGCTCTTTCAATTTTGAGAGAACATATACTGATGCATATACAGCAATACATATACAGCTATTGTCAGTTGTGAGCATGTGTTTCTTCTCGTGATTTTCCTTGTTCTAGCAGCTGATATATGATGTTGGTACATCCAAATGCAGTTCCTGTTGCCTGATGGGTAATTTCTGTGGCAATTTCATCTGACCTTGTCTAATACTTATCATTAGAATACTACTAACAGTAAACTGAGAAAATCGAAGGTTAGCACAGCACAAACTAGAAAAATCAAAGCTTAAAAATTATTAACCAGCAAGCGCGTTCTTAGAGGTATTCAGATAGAGTTCGAGCAATTTGATATGGTTACTTGTCATGTATAATTTGTGTGTCTATATATATATATATATATATATATATATATATATATATATATATATATATATATATATATATATATATATATATATATATATATATATATATATATATATATATATATATATATATATATATATATATATATATATATATATCTATCTTGGAGAAACATGTGCATGTGCCAATGCTTCACTTATCCGATCCATTTACAGAGGAGATCATCATGACATGTGTGTGTGTATATATATCGTTAGTTGCAGACCATGACTAAATTTTAGGTATGACAAAGCCCCAAGCTCGAACCAAGCAATATTACCTCAAATCAAATGAATATATACATAAACTATATATCAGTGGCACTAATACGAGTATATGACAATAAATGGAATATAACAACTACAATCCGGATGCGAATATGTGAAGATGGAGGTAGGATATCGAAAAATACCTCATAAATAAAATTTACTCAACAATTTGCCACCAAGTTATTGAACAGTGGTTGTGCAGCCTCTAGTTCTTACGATTGTGCAACTTCTTATTCTTGTTTTTGTAGTTGTGCAGCCTCTTTCTCTAATTGGACTTGGAGTTGATCCAATTAGACTTCAAGTTGAGATTGTGCTTATGTGGCTGCTGTTCCGTTTGCACAATTATGCTAAAATACCTCTTTAATCCATATACCATATCAAACAAGCAAAAAATGACAATACATTCCAATACTCCATTTAATTTTGACAAGTGATAGATAAAAACTAAATATTTATCACTTAGACATTTATTTTTAGAGCTTTTCTCCATTCCACTGTTCCTTGCTTGCTCATTTTGACAAGCATCTAGCCTCTACTTTTGCAGTCTTACTTGCGCGCAACGCGCCAATAGCCAGCCCGGCCTCTGCTCGCCACTACGACTGCATGCCCGTGGCCCGTGTCCTCAGGCCTCAGTCATTCTCTCCTCCCAGCCACCGAGCCGCGCTACACCCCTACACCCTCGATCATTGCTCGCAGCCGTGCAGTGCACACCTGGCTTTTGGGATGCCACGTGCCCACGCCCTTCGCCGACCATGCTGGTCGCTTCAGTTGTCGCCTACCTGTCACCATCGCCACCTGGCCCACCTTAACCCTAGGGTTACGAGGAGAGGAGAAGCGATATGTGCCGATGCATGTGTGCCTCTCGCTGCCTCGCTCGGTTAATGCAGGTAGGGGTGAAAACGGATCGGATATTTCCCGACTGACCGATCGCCGAATCCGAGTCGGATCGAATTCGGATAGTCATATCGGATAATTATCGGATTCGGAGTCGGATTCGGATAGTTGTTTTGGATACGATTCGGATTCGGAGCGGACTATCCGACGGATACGGATACTATCCGAATTTTATCGGATAATACCGGATATAGTTTTGGATATCCGCCCATCACCAAATCATCATTTTCAGCCCATCAGCCCATTAGCAAATCCAAATAAATTCCAACAAATCCAATAAATGCAAATAACACCAAAAAAATTCCAGAAAATGCACAAAAAATACTATAAATCTAGGAGAACTTAGGGAAATAACATAAACTATTTTTAACTTTTAGAAAATAGTTAAAATAAGTTTTTTTGCTCTTGGCTTACAAATAAAATCTAAAAAAATCCAAATAAATTTCAACAAATCCAATAAAATATGGGATATGATATGGAATGAGTAATATCCGACCGAATTCGATCCCTGTCACTCTGCTACCTGGATTATGTGCTAAAGCAGCTATTTCCATCAAGAAAAAAAGAAGATATGCTAAAAAAGGTTCACCATATGAATATATGATATATATCTCTGATCCTCATGTTTCATTCATCGATCGTTGGTAAGAATCCACCTTTGATTTAGTATTGAGTGTTGACTGCAGCTTTTTACTAGTGAAATTGTACCTTTTGGAACTGTAATCATCTGTATTATCCGCCTATATTATCTGTTTCCGAGCCGAATTCGTTATATATCCGTCCCGATGGTACCGTATTCGAAACTCCGAATATTCCGAATTCGTATTCGTATCCGGTCTTACCGTATTCGACTCCGAATCCGAAAAATAAATATGGATTAGGATACGGTTTAAGCAATATCCGACCGAATCCGATCCGTTTACACCCCTAAATGCAGGTGTGGTGTGGGGCAGCAAGACAGGCCAGCTCAAGTGTGCAACTATACAAGCCCACAACGAAGAAGCACGGGTCGTCTTCTACCTCAGTCGTCTTTTTAGCCTCGCCAACGGACACCTAAGGGCTGCATGGTGGGTACTGGACTGGAGGAGGAAGCAGGAGCTATGGTAGCCGCTCGCCCTCGCTACAAGGGTCCACCCTTGTATATCCCCACTTATATTAATTCCACGGTACTGATCACTGCAGCTTCCAAACTTCCATAACTGTAAATGCGAACACAGACATGTATACACACAGCGATGTCTCCATGCTTTACTTCATTTCATCCCTTCAATTTGAAATGGAGAAAGGAGTATTCATGATCTTTGCTAGCTGTCTCCAATGTTCTTATCCTCTTGGCTCAACTTGTGAGATATCATACTCACAATTCATAGTACTCACTCCTCAGTTTGGGTAAACTTTCAGACTAAAAAATAAACAGCACTTCTGCTGAAATTTGCAACACAATTTCGCAATGACAATTTCACATACAAGGCAGAGACAATGAACAAAATTAACCAGAGAAGCAGGGTGTAGTAGCTAGTGGTAACTTTGTGGAGGGTAGTTGGGGCTTGCAAAGGAGAAGTAACTAGGGAAGTAATGACACGGGCATGCATGCATAAATGAGATGCAGGCCATAGGCATAAAACAAGGGACAGCAAGGAGAGAATATGGGGGCATGCATGGCCGCCAGCACCTTGCATCAGATCAGAGCTTGCATTTAACACAATACGCACATAGCAGTAGATGGATGCATGGATCATGGATGCTTACATATGGGCGCCCCAGCCTTTACTCATCGTCAGACAAAGATTCCCCCTCATTCACTCCTCCAGCACTGCAGCAGCAGCTGCTTGCTCGCTTGCTCGCTTGCGCCCATCCCCATGCCATTCACTGCCACTAGTAGCTTGATCGATCATCTACTATCTCATCAGTGGTCACCGCTCCTCCATGGGTGGGTTCTCACTTCTCACAGGCACATCACCTCTTCCATTCCTCATGCATTGCATGCACCTTGATTTGTGGTACTCCTCTTCTCCTCCTACCTGCCACCCCTATTGAATGCATGACCAGATCAATGGAGTAAATAAACTTTACATGAATTCGACAGGCTTGTGTTTAACTTGACTATGTACTGCACTGTACCTCTCTGGACTCTGGAGTGCTAATTTGTAGCACTACAGTTTTTGTGCATTGACTGGTTTAAGTAGTGGCACCATCTTGAAAGGTTGAAATCGCAAGCTCGGATAACCTAGGTTCTCAAGAAAGAAGTTTTTTTGCCTTGAAAGCGGTCAAGCAAGAAGTTCAGACTTTTCAGGTAGGAGTAGCTTATAAAAGAGAGAAGCATATGTGGCTGTTATGATCTTGGACATGTTGGTTGCTTAGAAGATCTGAGCAAAAGGAATTTAAATTGCTGCGAGTGTGGCTGTCCACCAGGAAGTTGGAGGCCGAGGCCGGCGCCTGCAGGGACCAGATAAAATGGTCCAGCAGGGACAAGATAAAATGGTCCAGCAGGGACAAACACAAGGCATGTTTGCAAAGACGGGTTTTCATTTAAATTTTTTTGCTTACGCCAAATCTGGAGTCGCTCTGAAACACTTGATGACACAGAAGTTACAGCTTACAGAAACCACAAGCTAAGGACTGAAATTTCAGTTTTATCTGAACAAAGGTAAGGGAACAATAAAAGGTAGTATTTGTTGAAATTAAGGCGGTTTTAGCAGGAATTTAGTCATAATTATAGAATTAATAATTGAAAGAAATATATGATTCCAAATACAATATAATGACAAGAGCATAAATAAAATCATGTCAAGACAATATACCATTCTCATGTCATATATATACCACCTAAATGAACTTAACATACTCCTTTATTACTTTATGTATACTCATATATTAATTCTAAGATATTCTAATACTAGCCACATGAAAAAATTGCAAGGGATCACATGGTTTTTGGCATATTTTGTTAATATCTTCATATTCGTATATAAAAAGGAGTATGTTCAAAAACTGTACGTGCCACCCTAAAAAGTATACATACCTCTTAGATAGTTAGATGGTCTTATATACTCATATACTACACGTACATACCCTCTGTTGCATTAGATACCCACTATATGTATGTACCATACCATATCAACTAGAACAAGAGTGAACAAATAATCAAATATCATATTACACAAATTGTTATTTTTATGATTGTGCCCTCAGATGTCGGTTGCACTTGTATTATAAGCAAGGCCACCTTGACACGGTTGGTATAATTCTTTAATCAATGATATAAGTGACTACACCTAGACATTATGGTAGTTTTGAGATCAAACTCACCACCTTAATCTATTGCAATTTCAAGAATAGCAACAATGTGGTATGCTGCAATGACAGGATATAACTTAAACAATTATATCAATAATAGTAGAATATAATAAGGATTAAGACTTCGGCAAGAACATGATAGTAGCATGCAAATGTATCCACTAACTCAATGACTAGCAGAATACCCTAAACAATCACAAATACTTCAATTAGACCATTAATCCTCATTGGGCATACACTTTCTTACAATTAATCATACAAAGTCTCACAAAACTAGTGTATATAATCAATTAAATAGATATGACAACACACTAATGTATGATTAACAACAATAAATAGTCGGCAACACTCACAATGGAGTGGCACTCGAAGCCATTAAGAAGCAAATCGGCTAGGCATGTTGTAGTCATTGCTGACCCAGAAAACCTATCACCACCGACTGGGTCGTAGTTTCACAGCGTGGCTCTCAGAGATACAAAGTCGCCTTCCTATACTGAAGTCATCAAACAAGAAGTTGATGTACTCAAGGATGCCGCACAAGACATAAGCCGAACAGAGTAGCAACCAAGTGTTTGGAGGAGTAAGACTACCCAAATCCTGGGCCTAACCAAACCCAACACCACCAGCACAGCACCACCATAGCGCCCTCACTCATGGAGGAAACCTCAAGGTCCGGCACACATTAACGAGACTTTGATGCAAAACTTGAGGACATAACTGTCTCACTTCGAGGATAGATACATTGAGGAAAGAACTAAGAGAAATCCACAACCAAACGTAAGCCACCCCTGTTATTACGGTACCTAGTCCCCCCCCCCAACGTCGGAGTACCTACGTGCCCACGCCACTTTCTGAACATAGTGACGCCCACTTACCTATCAATGACATCCAGGTAATGTACATCTCTTAAATGCTATATAGATAGACCTGGTAGACACCTTAGTTTATCGTGTATCGTTATGTAGGAGGTCACGTTGTGCATCCTCAGAATCAGAGTTGTTGGCTCCATTCCCATTGACACTAGGCGAGGGTTGGCGTATCCATGCCTGCCAGGAATGTTGGTGCACCGTGCCCAGCTAGGGACCGGTTTTGCGAAAGTCCAGATGGACATGATTAATGATATTTTCAGGGCCGTCCCGCTGGAGAGGCCCCCCAAATAGAGAAATCATGACACTAGGAGATGCCATCCACACATTCGTCTAGTGGTCCAAGAGGGGCATCACCCTGGATCCTTCCGTGTCGCAATCTCCACACAACCATGCCTGTCAAATAGAACGCTCTATGACTCCACCTCAAGCTTCTCTTCAGAAGGCCAATTCATCATCTCCCATGAAGGCGACACCAAAAATGTATCGCAAGCGAGGCACTAAGGCCGAATCGAAGAAGATTAAGGTGTCTCCTAGGGAATGGAAATTCATGCTCAGAGTGTCATCAGTCCCCGAGTCACAATTACTTAGCCTTGGACTAGTTTGTGGAACTTTGTATACCTGGTACATGCAAAGGTCCAACATGAAGCTAAACCAGTATAGTGGATTCACCATGAGATACACAGAGGCACATTCTTCCACAACTCGGGCTACTTCGTCATGACCTTCGAAGACTTATTCTTACTATTCAGCCTCAACGAACTCGACGTCTCACTTCTACTATGCTAGACACTATAAGTGTATTGTACAATCAAGTTCTACATTCACATAACATCGATAAATGTCATAACTCATTGCTTATGTATAGATCCATGATCCAACAAGTCTGATGACAACGAGAACCAATGGGTTTCCTCGACCCACACTTGGTCTCTGAGAAATCCATCAACGATAACGGATACTTCATCCAAGATTACATAACGAGAGGATTGCTTTCTCACAGTGACAAGGACTACATTATGATACCCTTTAACTAGGGGTAAGTGCTTCACTAATTGCCAAATAAGTTTCATTTGTACTTTGTACGCAATATAAACTTGGGATTAATCACTATGGTGACATACATGACTAGGGGTCACTGGATTCTTATTGTGATTGTACTAAAGTAGAGCAAGGTAATATACATTGATTCTCTACTTAGGAGCAACCACGACTTCACCCATATGCAATAAACAATTGACAAGTAAACTCATTTCCTTCATACATAACTCTATTGTAGTCATCCCTTCGTTTACAATGGTTAAGGCTAACTTTTTAGAATCACGTAGGTCATTCAGCTGTTACGTTGCCCAGGGAGGGAGATACAAGGAATCCAGTACCACACTGCGACACAGAACGCAATTTTCAATACTCTCTATAAAACAACAATCCTATATTCCTATGTATATAATTTTATTTTTGCAGTGCCATTAGCAATTACAGGGCAACATATGTGGCTTCTATGTTTGTCGCCATATGGAGAAAATCATGGACGCTAAGAGGAATGATCCAGAGATTTGTCAACCTACCAATAATTATTTTGTGATTATCAATTCATATATATATATATATGTGTGTGTGTGTGCGCGCGCGCTAATGACCTAACACTACTCCTAGCAACAGCGCGTGGAATTCAACAAAAGTGCAATCGATCTTGACAAACTCGCCGAAATTCGAGGAAAGCTCTCCCAATTTTTTTATAGCGGAGGTCATAAACAAGACTAGAGAGTTCTACCCTAGCTATAATTAGATGTTGAAATATTTGATACAATTGTAATAACTCAATTGTGCTTAATCAAATAATTCATTTAAATGTACATCATTTAGTTGAAATCTCTGTAATGATTGTCGTGTCCTATATATGAGATCTGTTTGCTTGCTTTCAGAAGGCATGGCTAGTATTTCCTGATGCTAGCCAAAAAAATATGAAATAACATAGGTATTTAAATAGCTATCACAAACGGTTTTTAGTATTAGCCGTATGTGATATCTAAGATATCACAAACAGCTATGTCTGAGAACCGTCTGTGATATATGACATATCACATACGATTTTTGGTATAAACCATCTGTGATACAGACGGTTTTTAGAAAAACTGTCTGTGTTGTAATTATCATAGACGATTTGAGAGCCGTCTATAATAACCATGTATTATCACAGACACATACATTTAGATGGTTTAGAAACCATCTGTAATAATGGTTCCGAACCGTCTATGATGAGCCTTTCTGTACTAGTGGCAACCTGTACAATTGTCACTTCAACACCCACTGGTTTGTCAGCAACTTTACCATATATAATTCTTCTAAGTCATTCAAGAGCGTCGATTAGCTCCTGCTGGATAGGAACATCCTTCACCACGCAGTGTCATACGCTTAAATTTCCTCCACTGTCAAATTTACCTACTTGATTCTACATCGTCGACATCAATCTTGATTTATACCACCTGAGTTTTTACTGACATTCCACAAATTAGATTAATCTGGCATTGGCTCTAATATCACTTGTTACACTATGGTACTCTTTATGTGTAGCATCCATCGGAGCGGATCAAATTTTGTGAGATACGGCAGGAGCGTATACGGTATTAATAACGAAGAAGATGAATATCATAGAGAACCAAAATAATATGTTGAAGTAAACATGACGAGAGAGAAAAGATTTGGCGAAGCCGACTACAAATTTCAAAAGTATACAAGGGACTGTCGCTCTCTCATAACTCTCTAAAATCTTTTAGGACACCCGGATCATTCCCGATGGAAGAATCTAGTACTAAAGAATAACATAGCCTCTAATTCTCTCATGCACTTCCATCTTTAGATGAGTGGCTTCTTTATTTTGTTGTTTGGGCTCTCCACGATCACTCCTTAGGACTTTATATAGTTCCCTCTAGCTCTTCTCCAAAGTGAAGTAGAAATCTTACTCTAAACAAAAGTAGGAATCCTAATCTTATTATGATTTTTTATAGGACACATTTTTAAATCTAAAAAAAGTCACCCTACAAAAAAAGACTTACGCTTCTTCTTTTTTTTTTTTTTGCAGAATTGGACATTTATCCCTCAAGAACTGCCTTTTTACGGAGCTTGCTAAGCAATTAACCTCTGCATTTTCTCTGCACATCTGAATTCTGAACATGACTGACGTACTTTACTCATTCGATCATTTTATTTAGAGTTTGCAGCATTTCGTTTTGAGGCAAAAGCCGATTGGTCGGCTACATTTTCTCTACAGCAGCGCGCGAAACTGTTGCTGCATGCCTTACGCGACAGCATCAATCCGAAGGAGTAGTACAGTACACAGCCTGCCTGGAGAGTGGGATCCCAGCTCCCGATTCCCAACAGTGAGTTTGGTATACGGAGCCGACCCAACATCGGAGCAACGAAACAACAAACGGGAAGACCTGTACGCTGCAGTGCCAAGTGTAATTGCCAATACATGGATGGACGGCATGCAGTTGCAGACTCGGTGGATTCAGTCCAATCATTAGGCCATTGTGGATATTAGAAATCATGAATGATTTCGATCGCAGTAACTAAATTCCCATCACATTTGTACAAGAGGTGCATGCAGTTGAGTTCACCAAGCAGGAATCGATGGATCACATCGTAAGGGACGAATCTTACAATAGTACAAGAGAAGGTTTCAAGAGGAGATGGCTCGGAATGATCAATCAGATCTTCTTGTACTTGTGCCAGCAGACGAGCATGACGACGCACCTGCGGAAGATGTAGAATCTGGACTTCTGCTCCCTCGCCACCGCCAGGCACCCCCGCCTCCCCTCGCTGCCGGCCGCCGCCTGCCGCGATGCGCACTGCCCCATCTCTCTCTCTCTCTCTCTCTCTCTCGGTGTGTGTCAAGAACCCTCCCTCCCCCAACTGACCGATCGCGACGGGCGGAGTAATCGGAGCCCAAACAGAGCCACTTTTTATGTCACCATCGAAGAGGTTTACCGATGGTGCTCTGCCGTGTGGGGCCCGCTCGTCAGCGGCACGGCTGGCCCGCTTGGGCAACGCGCCCTTGCTGGTTTGGTTTGACTCGGGCCCGGTCAGCGGGGGGCTGCCGGCTTGCCGCCGTGGGATGGCCGTGGACGGCCGCCGGCCGCCATCGTGATTGGGGTGCGTGCTTCTAGAAGGGGGCACAAGCGTAGCGCTTTTCCTTCCGGCGTGAGTGACGCGGTGGTTCGTCGTGAGTTCGTGACCGGAACGGAATTCCGTTGCTTGCTTGCTTGCCTTCCAGGTTAAGATAATCTGGACGGGATTTCGTACGAGTTTTGCGCTTTTGCTACTGTTTCTTTCTGCGTTTGTTTGTCATCTTCGATTTTGAACCGTTTGAAGGAACGCTGTACTCGTGAAAGATGGGACTCATCTGGATCAGATGAAGGAGCGGATGCCTTTCTTATTACGGTCTCATCAGCGGCGGTGATGGTAAGTTGTGGTTGGGCGTCTGAGTAACGATAGTAACTGAGTCAATGAGTTGATCGAATCATGTGAATCGTGGAGAAGATCCTGAACAGTAGCATGAGAATAGATCTTAGTTGTTAACTAGTGGACTTAGTGGGTGCGTAGAGTACAGATGTGTGTGCGTAAGACTTATTTAAGCCATATACTTCTTATTAAGCAATTAGAGAGGAGTTGCAAGTGAATAACAGAGAAGGAAAAAAGGTGTGCGTCGTCGCAAAAGAAGTCCCTCCTGTGATTGTTTGTCCTCTCTACTCGTGTGCGTATGTCGTTCCAAGGGAGAAAGCATGTATGTGTTTTCTCCTGGAGAGTCGTGATGGGAGCTGATGAGTTCAGTTCGAACATTTGCTATCAGAGGCTTGGTAATTCTTGTGAGTTGGAGAAGATGCTGAGGGAAGAAAGGAGTGTCTCCGCCCGTAGTGTGAGGCCTACTACAAGGTGATCCGTTCGCCTCTAGCTCGCAGGTGATGGTGGTCGTAGAGACAACCATGACAACAACGAAGACGATAGCAACTACGACACCATTGAGTGTTGCAAGCCGAGGCGAGAGGCTACCGCAGCTGACCGACAATGACACGTGAGTCTTGCAAGATACTGCTGTGTGCGGCAAGAAAGAAGGTTGCTGCGTGCGGCATGACAGTGTAGTTGAACACATCGAAGATTGACAACAAAATTAGGTGTTGATTGTTGGAACTAATCTTGTTGTTGTATGTGGTCGCTGTCAAGTATTCGTGTGTTCAAGTACTGCGTAGTCAGTGTGTATGAGTACTATGTAGTCGGTGTGTCCGAGCACTATAGCAGTTGGTAGTCATAAGCTACAATAACCGGTCGGTAATCAGAGTTACAGTAACCAGTCGGAAGACCTACGTGGTCGAAGACTGGTAGTACCGGCTCTGTGTGAGCGGTACTACCGGATATGCTGTGGAGAAACCGTAGTCAAAGTACTGGTAAGTCAAATAGCAGCAGTGGTCAAAGTAATCGTAAGTTGAGTAGCAGCCATGGTCGATGAGTCGTGGTCGAGATGCTATGGTTGAAGAATCGTGGTCGAGCAGCCGTGGTCGAGGTGCCATGATCGTAAGTCATGACTAGGCATCCGAGTAACAGTTATAACTTTAGTCAATGAGTTGGCTGAGTTGTGCGGATCGTGGAAAAGATCTCGGATAGTGGCATGAGAATAGGTCCTAGTTATTAGCTAGTGGACTTATTGGGTGCGTGGAGTACAGGCATATGTACGTGAGGCTTATTTAAGCTATGTACTTCTTATTAAGCAATTAGAGTGGAGTTACGAGTGAATAACAGAGAAAGAAAGGAAGGCATGTGTCACCGTAAAAAGAAGTATCTCCTATGTTTGTTCATCTTTCCTACTTGTGTGTGTATCACTTCAAGGGAGAAAGTATGTGTGTTTTCTTCTAGAGAGTAGTGATCGGAGCTGAACTCAAGTATGTGTGTGTTTTCTCTAAAAAAATAGCGATAGGAGCTCTTGAGTTCAATTCTAACAAAGTAGCCTTTTTTTTTAAAAAAAAATGTAGATTTGTTTTCTGTGCGGGTGCCAGGGCCGTCGGATCGTGTACGTTTTTCGAAGTTCTGCTTGGGCTAAAGTTTGGTCCGTCCAGCCCACCATGAGCCTGGTGTTAGAATGGAAAGGCCGATGTCTCCGACGAGTTGTCAAGGTATTAATTAAACTCGGCCCATGGATTATCCTTACTGTTTCATCAAAGTTGAACAGATTGTGTTTGCGCTTAGCAAAGCTCGTAGCGGTTTCGTTGCGAGTGGTCAAGTACATGTACGGTTTGCGCGTATGAGATGGATGTATCTGCCAGGCATATTCATACCGGTACTGGATCTGAGTAACTAGGAGAAATGAGAACGCGCCCTGAAACAAAGATGCAATGGGTCGTTTAAAAGTACACAAATGTTGTTGTTTGTTTTTTCTTAAATTTGTGTGGAGTCGCTACTAGTTGGACGCATTCTACTTGACTGAAAGCCTGAATTCTGATCTATTTGTCATGCATGCAAAAGAAAGTCTGAATTTTGATCTACTCGTCATGCAAAAAAGTTCAGTAAAAAGAAACATACGCACTAACATGCACACTGCAGACCCCCCTTGCAGTACGTGCTGTGCAGAAACAAGGTTTCACGTGCTTTGTAGCTAGTGACTAGTCCATGTGCTAGCACGGCCGGAAGAGATGATGCTGGCACTAGCACAGTAGTGCAGCACGTACGCACCTCGACACCTGACAACAGCAAACAAATGCTGGCTTACGTACGAATGATCGATCAAACGTATGTGCCTCGATCGTGACAAGTGAAGTGCCCGGAGCAAACGGGCAGCGCAGGCAGCCGGCCGGGCGGGGTCGGCTCACGGGCGCCGGGAAGCTAGCGAGCCGGCCGGCCGTGCTGGCTGTTGGGAGCAAGACAGCTAGTGGCATGCAGCGCGCGCGCGGCCGTCAAGATTCCAGAGTCGGCCGAGGGCAGCTAGAGGTCCTAACCTTTTTCCATTTAAGCAATGTCGTATCAAAATCAGACAAATCATAAGAACTTAAATTAAAATTTACTCATAGATAAAAGATGATCAAGATAACCTTAAATCTATTTTCATACATTCTAGCAAGCCTAAGAACATCAATAACCTAAGTCAAAAGCCCTCAAGATCATATCCCACAAAATCATCCTTTCTTGAATCAAAACTGAACAGTCAAGAGAACTTGCTACAGAAGGTGGCTAGATAGATGGGATATGCTCTTCAAAAGATATCTTCATCACTTACACATCCTTAGCACAAAGCAAGATCTAGTGTGGCGAAGAAAACACTAAAAATCAAGCCAAATCAAGATTTTAACACTTGAGTAAATAGTAGAAAGACTTGCATGAATTTTGATCTCTATTAATAGTTAGAGATAAATATTTATAGCCACTTCACAAGCCTAAGGATAACAATAAACTCTCACAAAAGTTCTCTCCAAAAATCCTAACTCCTCTCAAAGGTTCGACCTAAACCTCTTCCAAACTTTTTTCCATGCCACCTCTCTCCCATTTATATATGGAGGTTCAAAAGATAAACTTTAATCAACACCTCTAGCTGTGTTTTATCCACTCTTATAAGGACTAACCCGTTAACACAATATCATACCGGATTTTACACTCACACATGCACGCTTCTTAAAGCACAACTTTCACTTGACTCCAATAGCCTGAATTTGCTATACAGACTCCTTGACCTAATCCGCTTAAACGACCATTGCGGTTTCGTGCATCATCATTTTTTCGGTATCAGACAATTTACCAAAATGCTCCTTTACCATCTTTGTCGTAGGGGTGGCCCCCACCTAAACCCAGCAGGCCTGGTAGGAGATTATAAGGCCCAGAATAGGCCATGTGTAATGACATAACTGCCCCCAGAGGGGATAACCTGATGTAAGGGTATAACTGTAAAAGCACTCCTCATGTGTGTATATATATACGAGCAAGCCATGGGGAGGACCCAGGCCATTACACTTATCTTCATCACTCTCCACTACCACTTCTCTCTCTGTTTGGTCTGTAGCCACAACAATCTTCTACGAAGCTTCATACTTTCTTTGCTTTGAAGCAACCCCACGCTTCATCTTCAATTTCAAGTGGCCCTATTAACTTGCCATTAAGTCTCTCACATGTCTGGATCCCATCGAACCATCCTCGTTTGCATCTGGGCCCAAGTCACTTGGTGCGCCACATACCTGTCCTCGCACCATGACGGCACCCGGACTTACCGACTGCACAGACTTCAGCTACTCCCTGAGTTTAGTCTTGGTTCCTTGCTATTGTCCGTCATGTCCACCATCGATAGCTCCTGCTTCAATTCCTTGTCTTTCTGGTTTGTAACCACTCCGCTAGTCTTAGTCATCTTCTGGTGGCCCCTTGATTACTCTGAACCTTAACTCCCCTAGCTTAGTTCCGGTTCATTCCACCTCACTATAACGTAGCTCTGGAGTCCTTCACCTCAAAGCATCTCCATATGATTTGACACGCAGCCCATAGTACCCAATAACTAGCCTTCATGTCTTTACGTATTCAGACTCCCCTAAATTGTCTCTACATGCATCGACCTCGTCACTTAGCGCATCATATGCACCAACCCATCTCTCCACTATCTATCTTCTCTGTGTTCTCGCTTGAGTCACGTAGCCTCACTTAGACTTATATGACCGCTCCGGACCTCAGTATCCCCGTTTAGTCTTTGTCCATTGCCGTTGACCACTACGTCCTCTAAGCCACCTACATATCCAATGACCAAGTAATCATATCGAGAACAAGCTTTATGTATTTGACACATTAATCAAAGTAGTGTATTATACAACACATCACAACAAGAACATCTGCACCCATGTCGTGAACACACTCAACCATATCCATATCCATTTTCATCTACACCCCTCACATGTCTGCCCTCGAGACACCGGTTTGACCACCTTTCCTATGGCTGTCGGACCACCCTGGTTAGACTGCCAACCACTGGCCAGTTTGACCACTCAGCCGATGTGACCGTGACTTCAATGCCAGTCACACTGGTTCGGTCTAACCGCCACTATGGCCGATCAGACCACACATACCAAAATCCAAAATATGCTCTCTGAAAAAAAACAACTGTCAACAAAAAATCAATCATACCGCACCAGCAGTCTAACTGCTCCTGAAATCCAGTCACACTGGACCCACTAGTCTGACCGTTTACTTCATGCCGGTCAGACCACTTGAGACAAATAGCAACTCTAAGAATTGCAAACTCTCTAGAAATCAGACTCAACATTCAATAGAATTTACATATCAAAGTCAAGTACCCATAACACATACGATGACCTCCACGCAGTCTCACACTTAATTATCAGAAGAAAATAGAAGAAAGTACATCTGATGCTCAGTGGTTGTCGCCCATGCATGCAGGCTCGTACTGTAGCACGTACCATCTTACCCCTTAACACAAACAAGGCCAGTTTGTACGTAATGCTGTTACAGTCTTACATTACGAAAACAATGGACGAACCAGAGCGCCGGAGAGAAGAGGAGGGGGGAGGGGAGCAGCAACGGGGGAACAACTAGAGAGTGATAGTGGGGGAATGGTAGGGAGAGCATCAACAATGAGAGGGAGGAGAGGGGGAACAGCTAGAGGCTATTCCGTTAGATTAGGTCTAGCGGGATAGCGTTAGGTAGTAGCTTTCATTTTTTAATTATAGCATCATAGATTTTTAAAGTGTATAGCGTCTCATTAGATCCATGTTTATCTAATTACCGCCCAAAACCTTGTGGTCACCATTTACGCAAGATAACAGAAGAGTAGTCTTCTAGTACCCTTCAATGTTACTGCTATAGGCTCAAACTCATATCAACAACCGATGACTTGACTGGGTTAGGATTTCCTTCACTGCTGTCTTTCAAACAGGACGATTGATTAAGCATACGATAACATAATAGATTTAGTGGCATGTTTGTATTAGTTGTGGCTGATGATTTTTGGTTAAAAAGAAATAGTAGTGATCGAAAAAATAGCTTTTAGAAGGAGAAGACGAGCGGTGGAAAAATAAGAGGGAGATGTATGCGTAAGACGGGAACGAGAGGAGTGGGTTTGTGATGCGTTCATGACTCCTGTCTTATTCTCAAAGCGAGAGAAGTGGAGAAGCCGTATCGAGAAATCAGATGTTTATATTGGCTTCTAATTTTTTCAAACAAAAACTAAAATCAAAAATCAATACGAACACCCCTTGCAACACAACCGTTGCAAAGGAAGGCATCTTATCTCTACAAAATCACCCAATACCAAAGAAGTACAACCTTTGCGAGGGCTGAGGAAAACGACGGAAGCAAGAGAAAAAAAAGAACACATTTAATTGCACGACAATACCGTAAGCATGACAAATTACACTATTTGCTGTAAAATTCTCGCATTTCCAGACGGCTTACAAATGCGAGCCATCATCCATCGCCCCGGCTCCCCTGCAGATGGTCCATGACCTCCACGGCCCCACATGTCATGGAATACAAGGTCCCATGGCTCAAAGGATCCGATCGGATGGACACGTATGCGGGGCCCTGCCTTGCCAAGTTCCGGTAGCATCCAATCTTCTCCGGTTTCCTTTGCACCCTCCTCTTCTCGTAGGCTCGTCTCCTCCTCGTATTCACCACACAACGCAGCTCTTCGCCTCGTCGAGCACCACCCCATGCGCCGCCCGTGGAGGCACCCCATCCCCGCCGGCGCCGCGCGCCACGGCGCCGCTGACCTCTGCCTCCGCGAGGTCGGCGACCTCCTCCCCCGCCGCTTCGCCCGCCGCGCCGCCGGCTCCGAGGTCTCGCTCCCCCGTCCCTTTCCCCCACTTACGCTTCGATCGATCCGTCACGGGAGCAGATCGGCATAGGTAGCGATCGGGCTCGCCAATTTGTTCATCGGCGCCGTCTCGAGCTGTGATCATTCTGTGCAATGTTTGGGTTGGGGTTTTCTGTCGATTTAGCTGAGATTTAGTATTGGGTGGGTTTGGAGCCCCAGTGATGTTCGGCGATGCAATTTGCTTGTCGCGTTGGTGTTTGGGTCAAGACACATGTATTGTTTTGGTGTTTTACTCCTAGGTGTAGATTGCTCAATAGATTGGACCTGACAATATCTTGTTGCAGCTGATCAGTAGTGAACTTGTGATGATGGGCAAGTAATGGTGTTGCGACTGGGGATAGAATTGACTAGTGGAGGAGCGGATGGTAACGTTTAGCCGTCTTGATTTGGCAATCAAAAGGACCAGGATTGAATAGCTTGATCTGAACTGTTTTTTAGTGTGTTCCTTAGGAGACGAGTAGGATAAATGAAAAATGCATATATTTGTTGTGTGTTGCTAATGTGATTTCCATGCAGGACCTTGTAATGCGCCTCCAGATTCACAGGAAGCTCAACAGGCACACGGGCTGCGTGAACACGGTGGGCTTCAATGCGGATGGTGACACCCTAATATCGGGCTCCGATGACCAGATGGTGATTCTGTGGGACTGGGATACTGGCGCAGTCAAGTTGGAATTTCATTCAGGCCATGGTGATAATGTGTTCCAAGCACGGTTCATGCCTTACACGAATGATCGCACCATTGTCACTTGTGCTGCTGATGGCGAGGTTGATGGGTTTAACTTCTGTTTTCATATGCATTACATGTTTAGATGCTGATAGTGAGTTCAGTGGTAACGATCTGTTACTGCAATCAGGTGAGACTGGCCAATATTCAGGATGGTGGGGATGTGCCTACTACATTGCTTGGTGAACATGATGGAAGGGCTCACAAGTTGGCTATAGAGCCTGGTAGCCCCTATATTTTCTATAGCTGTGGTGAAGATGGCCTTGTTCAACACGTGAGGACCCCAAAACCCCAAACCACACCCCCTCTCACTCACTTGTGCACACATGCAACATTTCAGCTGTGTATAAATCAACTTCTGACTGCATATAATTATCCATTTCTCGTTCTTGTGCAGTTTGATTTGAGGACGAATACAGCCACAAATTTATTTCTGTGCAGAAACTCTTTGAGTAAAGCAGGATCCTCCTCTCATATCCAGCTTAATGCAATCACAATGGATCCAAGGAATCCAAATCTTCTTGCAGTTGGAGGAAGCAGTTCTTATGCCCGTGTCTATGACATCCGCAAGTACAAGTGGGACGGATCATCTGATTTTGGTCACCCATCTGACTGCTACTGTCCACCACATCTTTTTGACAGTAGGAGTGTTGGAATAACAGGGTTAGCATTCTCTCACCAGAGCGAGTTGCTTGTATCTTACAATGATGAAAATATTTACCTCTTCCCTAAAAATGGAGGGCTGGGACCCGACCCAAAGTCATCTCACAAGGTTGAAGCCAATGAAGGGTCCAAATCAACAATGTTTGCATCTGGAGAAGATGTTGATCAACCTGCGCCTCAGTTATATGTTGGGCATCGCAACTGTGAGACTGTGAAGGGTGTGACTTTCGTTGGGCCAAATCATGAATATGTTGCTAGTGGGTCAGACTGTGGTCGGTTATTTATTTGGAGAAAGAGAGACGGGAAATTTTTACAGGCAATGGAGGGTGATGAGTGTATCGTCAATTGTATCGAGCCCCATCCCCATGCTATGACGATGGCAAGCAGTGGAATTGATAATGATGTGAAGATATGGACTCCCTCTGCCACTGAGCGGGCACAGGTGGTGCATGTTGAGGAGGTAAATCTGCAGGCCATCTATACATCTCCTTATCATCTCAACTTTCAGTTAACCTATTATTTTCAATCCTAGATGTGATATTAACTTGATAATTTGCCAATAAACAAATATGTTTGCCATGCCATATTGAAGAGGCTCATAATGATCAGCTGTTTGCCTAGAAAATCTTTTTTTTTCTTCATCTGTAGGAAGCATGTGTAGATGAGTGTGTTCACCCCTCTTGACAATTCAGCTTCCTTCATTAGCCTTTGAAATTTAAAATTCCATATATTTACCAGCATTCCTTATTTGGCTTAATCAGGAAGAGTTGAGAACTTTAATATTTTGGCTCTGTAGATTCAAGTTGAAAATTTTGCTGTGATCATATCAGCACCTGTACTTTTTAGCTGAATATTGTCCCAAAATTTGAAGTCTACCGGATGTTTCACATTTTTTCCACTCCTCTTCCAGTTGAAGCCTCGCAAGAGAAGAGCCAAGCTCTGGTCCTTTGCCTTACCAGAGCAATTGATTAGGCACGTGTTGTCAGCGCGACGTAGGCGTCAAGCAGCTAGCGAAGATTTGTCTGAGGATCTTGAAGACAACACAGAATTGCTTAATCTTGTACTGCATGCTGTAGACACAGATGTGTTATCTGATGAGGATGAAGAAACCTCTGATGACTCTAGAGACTGTAGAGTCAACTGATCTATTGCCGACCTGTCTGGAAACGTTGCAAAATTGTACATATACAATAATAATTATCCTGTTTTCATGGATGATAACAGCATAAATGTGCCTCTGTAGCTTGTGACTCGTTATCTTTATTATAGGTTATGTGTTTGCAGAGGGTATTTCATCTTCTTCAACCATAAAAATTGTTGCCTTGGTGAAGCTCTATAATTTTGTTTGACAGAAAGAAGCAAATACTTTGTGATTATTCAATGTTATCTTGATGGGAATTTTCACGTGTTATCATACATATTTTTAATGTACCATGCTTGAGTGAGAACTTTGTTTACTTCATTTCCACTTTGCTGGTTTAAGCTATATGTTGGTATGAAAATGATATAAATGGTAGGCCCATGACACATGTTTGCAGTCCCAGATTGCCTAGATGAGGCGAGGTATTGCCAGGTGATGATGGCAGATGGGTTGGAAGGTATAGTAGACAGTAGCTTTTATTTTCTTGCTCTTCTGATTTCTGAAATATAATTAATTCTGTTTTACATCTGGCTTCGGTTTTCACCATTAAACTGTGTACTGCTCCGGAAACAAGTGTTTTGGTTTTCTCTGTTTTTCAACTAGTAGTCTTTGATGGTATTACCAAATGGGTATGAATTCTGGATACAGAAAATTGATATGAGATTTAATCAAATACTAAATACACTATTTTCTGCACGGGTTCCCTGCTTAGAAAATCGCTGATGAAGACGATGCCGTGAATTGAGATCGATAAGTTATTCAGTCTTACTTGCTCAACTTAGAATAGTTGTGTTGGGGGAGGGACCGTGCCACCTTTGGCCCACCATCATCTTAGAGTGAGCACCCGTTGCAGGGTCTATCCCGAGCAAAATCAACCTTGGTGGATTTGCGGGGCCAATCTGGGCGAGGTTGGCAAGACCGACCCCGGAAAGGTCCAAAGCCAACCCTGGGTGAGGTGCGCTAGATCGACAACAAAGAGGTCCGGGGCCGACCTTGAGCGAGATACGCAAGACCGATCCAGAAGGGGTTCTAGCTGACCCAGCGCGAGGTACGGGGCCAACCCTAGATAGAGTTCGAAGTTAGCCACGAACCGGCCCAGAGTCCTGGACATAACGTGATCCACACAAGGCAAATGATGTAGGCACGTGTTGTGGTTACGCACCAAACAGTAAGCGAAGTGGGTTACGAAAAGGTCGTGGAAGGACTACAGCAATACAAGACTATGCTAAGGCCTTGAAAGTTGGTATCGATTGACTCTTTGCTAAAAAAGAGTGCTCTCTCCTCCCCATAGCACACTTAAGCGTGTATATATAGCCATAGGAGTTTTGCTAGTGCATCTACTTCGGCATTCTCAGCCTGTGGTATGGACTTGATGAAAATTTCCAGGAAATGGCGTTCCTTGGCTAGGACCACCGCAAGGTACTTGGTCAAGTCAGGATCCTTGACTTGATAGGTTTGTCAACATGTGATGTGAGGAGGCAGGAATCGGTGTGTACATGTACTCTTCATGCCCCGAGGGCCTTTGCCTTGCGTAGCCCAAACAGGAGGGCCTCATATTCTGCTATGTTGTTGGTCACGGGAAAATCAAGGCGTGCAGTGCAGGCGAGGCTCATGCCTTTAGGTGTCATGGTCACAACCCCCACACTGGCCCTGACAGCGCTGTAGGCCCCGTCTATGTGTATGGCCCACACTGGCTCTGAAGGTTCTTCACAGGCTTGTTGGCTCCCGGGAGTCCATTCGACAACGAAGTCTGCCAACACTTGTGATTTGATGGCGATTTGCGCCACATACATGATGGAGAAGGGGGCTAGCTTGGCTACCCATTTGCCAATGCAGCCAGTTGATTCCTTGTTTCGCAACATCTCCCCCAAAGGGAAGGACAAGGGTACCGTAATGTCATGCGCCATGAAATAATGCCACAATTTATGTGAAGCCATGAGTAGAGTGTACGTGAGCTTCTCCATTTATGTGTATTGTGTCTTTGCCTCTTAAAGGGCCTCTGACATAGTAGACTGGTTGCTGCACGGGGCCTTCCTCCAGTACAAGCACAACACTAACAGCAAGGGGGGTTGTTGTGAGGTACAGCAAGAGTGGAGGCTCTAGTGTTGGGCACACAAGGTGGGGGAGCCTGGCGAGGTACTCTTTTAAGTCGTGGAAGGTCTGTGCACACTCGTCTCTCTATTGAAAGTCATCGGAGCCATGCGGCATTTTGAAGAAATGCAACACATGCTCTGCCCCTGGAGAGGAAGCAACTTAGGGTGGCTAGGCAGCCAGCGAGCCTCTAGACCTCCCAGGTGGTCTTTGGGGCCTCCATGGTCAGGATGGCATCAATCTTGTTGGGGTTTGCCTCGATGTCCCTCCTAGAGACCAAGAACCCTAGAAGTTTGCCTGCCTAAACTCCGAAGACACACTTCTCTGTGTTCAATTTAATGCCGACTTGGTGGAGGTTGTCAAACGTTTCTTGTAGGTCCTCACGGCTGGTTGTTGCTTGAAGACTTTTCACGATAATGTCGTCCACATAGGCTTTGACATTCCACCCTAACTGTGAAGCGAGGATGAGTGCCATGATCCTGGTGAAGGTGGCTCTGGCATTTTTCAGCCTGAAGGGCATCTGTATGTGCCGCCTGGGACAATGAAGCTCGTTTTGCCTCATCTTCTTTTGCCATCAGTACCTGATGGTACCTAGAGTACACATCTAGGAAACTCATCATCTCGTATCCAACCGTCACATCGATGAGTTAATCGATGCACGGTAGTGGATAATTGTCCTTGGGGCATGCTTTGTTGAAGTTGGTGAAGTCAACGTTGCGCCAGGCTCCGCTATGTTTCTTCACCAGTACGGAGTTGGCAAGCCACTTGGGATGGACTACCTCCCTGATGATGCCGGAGGCCTTCAACTTGGCCATCTTCGCTTTGGCAGCTTCTTGGCAATCGAGGGGCATTCACCTTATTCATTGCTTAACTGGCTTCGTGTCAAGGTGTACCACCAATTGTGCTCAATGACGGAATGCTTGACCCCCAATATCGCCGGGCGACCATGCAAAGATGTCTACATTCTTGCGAAGTACAGCCATGAGTGCTTGTTTCACCTCATGGGCGAGGCTAGCTCCGATCGATACTCATTTTGCTGGGTCCTTTGATTGGAGCAGGATCTTCTTCACATCACCACTTGGTTTTGGCTTAGGCATCCATTCGGAGGCAGAAGGCGGGGTGGGTCCATTACTGCATGGATTTTTTTGGTTTGGGCTTCGCGCACCGACTTTGATTTGCCACATGAGGTCCTGATTGCCTAGAACCGTGACGACTCCTTCAGGACATGGGAGCTTCATGCAGAGGTAGTTGTGGTGTGGGACTGTGCCAAATATGTTGAGGGTGGCCCTCCCTAGGATGGCGTTGTATGGATATGGTAGGTCGACAACATTGAACGTGACGATTTCGTGCCTGCTCCACACCCCTTGCCTAAAGAGCACTTCGAGTGATACCTAGCCTATGGCTTTAACCGGGCGCCCACCGAAGCCTTGCAGGGGTATGTGGGCCGACGCTAGTCTACTCTGGGGAGGCCCATTCGGTCGAAGGCGTCTGCGAACAAGAGGTCTGCAGAGCTTCCACCGTTGACCAGAACCCATCGTACTTGTAACCGACAATGTTGGCTACGATAACCAAGGGATCCTGGTGGGAGAAGTCTATCCCTGTGGCGTCCTCCATTGTGAACCGCCACGTGGTGTATCCAACGGGCATATACCCTTCACTGTCTTCCAAAGGAGAAGTCCAAGGACGATCCGCCTGAGATGGCGTTAATCACCCAGTGCGGGGTAACATGGTGGGAGGGGCTGAACTAGGGGTGCCTCTAGGCACTGCTACATGTGCACAATCACCGGTGTGCTAGTATCTTAAGTTTGCTCCCTACCTACGCTTTCGCGGAGGGCCACGATAGTGCAGTCGCGAGTGAGGTGGCCCCTGCGGCCATGGACTTCACAAAGCCCTTGTTGATGGCCGTCCTCGTGACCTCGGCCCCTTCCATGTCCATGGCCCCTTCGGCCACGGCCTCCGGCAGTGTTTTTTCATTAGCTTCCTGGATGCCAAAGATGTATTTGGAGCGAGCCCCCTTTGTCGCTTATGACATGACCCCTCTTTAGGGGGCCTCTGGGGTGGCCTTTGCTTCAGGGGCCGCTGGCTTCGCCTCAGCCTCCCGCTGCATTGCATCCTCCTCTACCCTGGCATATTCTTCCATCTTGTCAAAGAGATTGGCTATGGACTTTATGGGTTTTCATACATTGTATTTAGCGAGCAGGCCCTTTTGGAGGCCTCAGATGGCCGCGTTGATTAGGGTGGTGTCGTTGACGTCTCTAACTTGGCAGCAGACCTTCATGAAGTGCTTGAAATATGACCGCAGCTTCTCTTCTGGCTTCTGCCTCACCGCGAAAAGCTGGTCGATGTCAACACGCTCCATGTAATTGCCCTGAAAGTTGTTATGCATGAGGTTCCAAATCTACTCCCATGCGTATATAGAGCGAGGAGTGATGGTAAGAAACCAATAGAGTATCACCCCTTAGAGGACAAGGGGCAGTCCCTTGGTCTTCATCATGTTGTCGCCTCCCACCGCTTCAATCGCCATCTCGTAGATGCGTAAATTTCATGGGGGTCCATTTCACCTTTGTATGGTTTCAAGGTAGGCATCTTGAAGTCCTCTGGTCAGGCGCTCTGTTACAACCCCGCAGAGAGAGGCAACTCTGGGTCCAGGTGGTGAGAGGTTTTTGTGCGAGCTTGCCAATCCTCTGCTCTGGCCCTGGTCACCTCCTTTGCTGCCACGGCAGGGGTCACCAGGGGTTCAACACCCCTGCATTTCGCACATGGCCCACCGCAAGTCCGCTAGCTCCTGCTGTATCATCCCGCATATTGCGGTCAGGGGAGGGTCCTCTTGAGCCTTTGTGCGAAGACGGTGGCGGTGTTGATGCCAACACTGACTCCGAGGCTTGCATTAGCCACTGCCTCCATTTGCCACTCTTCTGACCCCCTATCGGGGTAGTCATCAAAGGGCCTCCTGTACTGGTCATCGTTGCCTCTGTTGCATCTATACTGGTACGTTGCTGCTCCAAGACCTCCCCGCGGGCTGCCTCCATTGTAGCTACGTTGGGCTCGAAGGTTGTGCTTCTTTTCGATTGGTGGTCGACACCATCACCTTTTTTGGGATCAACCTCTTCTTTGGCGTTGACACCTCCGCTTTTTTCGGCGTCATTGGCTCCGACCACTCTTACCTTCGCTTGCAGCTTCTATGTCGTCCGCATGGATGGCGCCAACTATTGTGGTTATGCATCAAATAATAAAGGAATAGGGTTATGGGAAGGTCGTGGAAGGAATGCTCGTAACCTGCCCACCTTGGAGATAGCAATAGAAGCTGTGCTAATGCCTTGAAAGTTGGTATTGTCTGACTTTTTGCTGAAAAAGAGTTCTCTCTCCTCCCCAAGGCGCACTCAAGCATGTATATATGTATATGTATATGTATATGTATATGTATATGTATATGTATATGTATATGTATATGTATATGTATATGTATATGTATATGTATATGTATGTATGTATATATATATATATCCATGGGGGCTTATTTTCACAGATATCCCTATGTGCTCCTTCCTTTATAGGGGCACACAAGTCCTTTCTCCTAATTGGAATTACATAAATATCTCTATCTAAGCCTACTCTTCCATGGGCATACATGCCATTCCCTAGCCTTGTGGGCTTCTATGAAGCTGTCGGCCTGTTCTGCTAACGCTGTGGGCCATTTGGACCAAGGTGGGGGGCATTTCTCCAACAATAATCATAGGAGTAAGCTAGGTCTCGAGGGCAAACTTGTAACTTTACTGGCCCTCCTCTCCCCTTCTATAAATAGGATATCTTGTAATGAGAAAAGGAAGGCTATCTTGTAACCCTACAATACTTATATAGGATACATTTGGTGGTTGTGTGTTTTTTTGGGTCCCTTCGTTTCTTCGGTGGTCTCCGTATCCGACCGAAGATGTTTCTAAGTTTACTGTTTGGATTCGTACTAATGATAGTTGATACAATCCTTAAGAACTCGAGTGGAAGCTACGTCGTTTAGAAAGGTGAATATACAGAAGGTTGTTCGGCGAATCCATGCCGTCCAAGCAGAGGTCCTCGGGCTCTGCCCAGTACCGTGCGTGATCGGGTGGCAATGTGGGCTGTCAGCCTGTGATGGCTTGAATGTAAAGGGCCATGTACTAGCAACACACCAATGCTCTTTCCCTCCATTATTGCGACTAGAGGTGGTAATGGGTACCCGAAACTCGAGTACCTGATGGGTTTTACCCGATAAGGAGGTGGGTATGGAAAGATATCTTCACCCGCGGTATACTGATGGGCAAAAATCTCTACCCATCAGGTAGAGCGGGTGTGGGTACGGCTGTATATTACCCGTACCCGCATACCCGTGGGTAAAATATACCTGCATACCTTATGTGCTTCATGGAATCATGGTGGCGAATTTACACATTACTAAGAGAATTTTGTACCATATTAATCATTTGGCATCAACATTAAGGAAAAGAACTCAACAAATAAGTAGTCAATACTCTGGAATAAGCTAAATAGAAAGAGGAAAATTTTAGTTCCAAATTGCACAAGATGATACTTCAGCAAACTAATTGGGTATGGGTTACCCGTCGGGTATAAATACCCGTGCGGGTGCGGGTACGAGTAAGTTTCTATACCCGTGTACGGGTACGGGTATCGTAGCGGATAAAATTATATCTGTCGGGTGCAGCTATGAGGTGGTTATACCCAGCGGGTATGTACCCGTTGCCATCTCTAATTGCGACCAAGTGGCAGGAGGACCATGTGCGCATGTCCTCTCAGTTCTGCTGGCCTCCTCTCATATAGCTTTAGGCCTCGTTTGGCACAACTCAGCTTCACTAGTGAAGCTATTTTTTTTGTTTCAGCTTCACGAGCAGCTTCACCGGTGAAGCTAAAGCTGTTTTGGAAAACTATTTGGCAAAACAGCTTCACCAACAGTTTCATGCATGGCTGAGAGAGGGCAATTGTCCAAGATGTCCCTGTCTACCTGACTTGTTCTAACATTTGGAGTTGTATGTTTGTATATGGTCATATGAATTAAAAATAATATATTTGAATGAGTATGAATTAAAAAATTAAAATAAAAAAATAAAAAAAATTAAAATCAGTGCGAACGGGAGGAGAGGAAACAGGCGTGGGGACCCAGTGGCAAAGTGCTGTAATTTCTGTCAACTACAAGGGCAGTGGGTTCCTAGAACCGCGAGCCTGAGGGAGAGAGCTGTGAAAAGCTACTATTTTCAGCTTCACCCCACCCTATTCCCTTGTGAGAGCATGATTTAAGGAGCTTTATCTATGAAGCTATTTGCAAAAAGGGTGTTTGGCAAAAAACAGCTCACAACAGCTTATGAAGCTGTTGGTGAAACTGTACCAAACAGAGCCTTACTCTTTTCTCAACTCTGGGCCTCTTGCTCTTCCCACGTGGCTCTTGCGCTCCCAACCACTACTCATCCCCTCCAAGCAACCTGCTCGCCTCGGGTGTCTCGACGAACGTGCTCCCCGCGTCTGGCCTCCACGCCAGGGACCTCCACTGCGTGGCCCTCCACGCCGTCCAGTCCGGGCTCCAAACCGCTGCCTCGCCAAGTCATTGCTTCGTCTGGACCGGGCCCGGAGGCCTCAGCGCTGATCCACCTTGTTAGACCATTTAGAGATTATACGTTTAGTGATGATAAATAACTAATATTTGAATTTTATTAAAATTTATGTTTGTAAACATTCTGATTGATGCGTTCTTGTTGCTAGAGTATTCAGGTTAGCAGGTCTGGTCGGCAGACGTCGACCACGGCAAATGGAGCACAGCAGATCGAGCATGGCTGAACGACCACAGTTTGTCGATCACGGTATTTCGATCACAGTTTGTCGATCATGGTATTTCGACCACAGTTCGTCTGGACCAGGCCCAGAGGCCTCCACGCTAATCCACCTTGTTAGACCATTTGGTGATTGTATGCTTAGTGATGATAAATAACTGATATTTGAGTTTCATTGAAATTTGTATTTGTAAACACTCTGGCCGATGCGCTCTTGTTGCTAGAATATTCAGGTTAGCAAGTCTGGCCAGTAGGCGTCGACCACGGCAAATCGAGGACAGCAGATTGAGCATGGCTGAACGACCACAGTTTGTCGATCACAGTATTTCGACCACAATTTGTCGATCACAGTATTTCGACCACAGTTTGTTGATCATGACATTTCGACCTCAACAGGACGACTACGATGAGGTAATTAGTAGGCTCCGACCTAGTAACAGTGAACTAGTCGGAGGTCGTAATCTTGTAGTTACAATATTTTGTCATAGTTTTAGACTTTAATGGTTGGTAGTCGCAGACTGGGAGTGCTACGATACTTATGATTCCTGAGTATTCCGAGCAGAGCGATAGTAATTCCCGGGTAATTGTGTTTTTGAGTACTCGAAAAGCTGGCGGTCATAATTTGTGATCTGAGGCTAATTTCTGAAAAGAGATAGGTTTTATGGTTGTGATTGATCTTGTTGGATGGTTAAGGATGTGATATGAGTGTGTGGACTAATATCTGTCAAGTTGTGAAGAAATTGTGTCGGAAAAATGTTCTTTAGTCTTTGCATGTTCAGGTTGGTGTGGAGGTGACCATGGTCGGTAATGAGGAGGACTAGGACTAGAATAGGGAATCTGAGGTTCAGGCGCTCGAGGATGTCACGCGAGGTGGTCGGGCTCATGCTGGAGCACGTGGAGATCAAAGGTGGTGATGTGTGGAGAGGCTACAGGAGTTGCTACCCTGGGGCTTCGATACGTGAGGTGATGGTGCGTGATAAAGATACAGAAGGTGCAGTTTTGAAGACTTCATCACGTGGTGAGTTAGGAGTTGTGGAAGGAGTCCATAACTAAGATCGAAAGAGTTACGGATAGAGTCCGTAACTTGGAAGGTGTATAGATTTGAATAAAACCCGTGTTCGGAAATGTTTCGGTCCCTTGATTTTTGGAAGAGATAAAGTTTTGAGTTTGTATTTGAGATAAACACTTTTTGAATGTTAGCCTATAAAAAGCAGAAAGAGGCTATAGGCTAACGGGGGGTTCGGAGAGAATTTTGAGAAGGTTTGGCTTTAGGGTATTTTGTAAATCCACTGAAATCCAATAATAAAAATCATCTTAAATCAATCTGGTTCATAATTTGTTGAAAATTGTTGGTGATTGCGGTTGGGTTGAAACATACGACCATGTACAAACTGGTCACAAATAAAGTGATAGAAGTGGTCGAACAGAGCAATCAACGAGCAGCTGAAGATGAGCGATTGTTCGAAAACCATGTGATGAGCGATCAAAACCCACCTTGTCATCATCCATGATCTCATATCCCGGGGTGTCCTCATTATCAAGCCCACTCTCTTCAAAACCCAGATAATCCCCTGCTAAGTATGGCTCTGAAAGGGGGAGATTAAATAGCAAGGGTGAGTACAACGTTCTCAGCAAGTTTATAAATAATGATGCAATTTTATCCATACTTCTGTCCGAGTTATACCCGATCCAGCTTCCAAAAGACAAAATATAAGTTTTTAAAAAAGTTGGCAATGTTTTTAACTTATGAAATTTCTATCAATCATTCTAGAATGAAAGAAAAACCAGTGTTTTTCCCTGTAGACTCTTATCCAAGAGACTGGTATGAATTCATGATTTTAGTACTACGTAGACTTGTATCATTTTACCCATAATTATTCTAAATTTTTATGGACACTAGTCATTCGCATTTCCTTTGATGCGACCCCAAATTTAGAATACAGAATGTTTTCTCGACTCTTATTACTATATCTCCATTCGACTATAAAGTTGTTGGTCGAGTGGTTCTGAATACTCGACACTCCACATGCGCTAATATAAGTGACTTGGGACTACTGGTTTTTCCTACTGGTCCGAGCCCCTCTCCTAATTTATTACTTACCCAGCATGGAGATAGTAGTAATAAAAGTGAGTAACATGTACTGCTCGTTCAGCATGGGAGTATGGTTGATACAGTTTTACGGTTTATTTCAGAATGAAGATTGTTTCTTAGTCCTTATATAATAACCATATGTAGAGGGTCTCACCTGCCTCTGAACTCACAACCAGAGCACCCTCTACCCTCCTTTATTATTTTCTTTATAGTCCACTGCTACTCCAGTGACCCTGTTCTCTTTCGATTCTTATCATGTTATCCATCCTTTAATCAATTTATTTTCTTTTAGAAATTACCTTTAATGCAGCATCCAAAAATTTGGAAATAACTATGTCAAAACAAAGCATTTCATGAACCACAACAAGTTTGACAGCCTGCTTTACTTGTCTAACTGAGATGTAGTGACCTTAGTGGTTGTCTGGGCAATCTCCTTCCCTGGAACCAAATCCCCTCCAGCATTATTTTAAGATAAAAATTCCATTTTTAATTTCTATTTATATTTTAGATGAAGCAATAATCCTTGTTAAATCTGTAACCTTTTTGGTCCTCTTAATATGCTTATGGGTATTATTTACAAAGTACACTTCGTTAACAATTTTATCATACATTTTAAATTGGTATACATACGTACGTATTTTACCTTGCTATTCATTTATTTTCTTTACTGTTTATTTCTGTGCTGAACCTCTTTTGAAATTTATTTACTTAAATTTGTCCCACTCGGCCTTTCTACTCAACTCGAGTCGGCCTGCATGGCCCAGTTGGCCCAGTTGGTGCCATGGTCATATGACCCCGACCGACTCCTCGCCTCCTCGCCCCTCTTCTTTCTCTCAACTGCTTCCCAAATCCTCTCATCTCTCATGTGGCGACTCGCTGAGCCTGTTCCCGCTGGCCATGACGCCACCATCAGTAGGCCTCTTTGCGCCGCCCCTAGTTGGGTCTCGCCTCCCCCTCGGCTTCCCTCTCTCTCGGTGCCGCCGGTGTTCCGGCCTTGCCGTAGATGCTTGCCCCTTCTCGGTTTCTACCGTCGATCTAAAATCGGCCAATCCTTCTTGAGGATTGAGGTGTTGGCTTCATGGATCTGGTACGGGGAATGAGTTTAGGCTTACTGGATCTAATTTTTCTTTTTTGCTATGGTGTTCTTGTTGTGGATTTGTGGAGCTTTATGAGGCTCATTGGCCAGTCGATGCTATGCACCCAGCCGACGCTACCTACACACGCCTTGGCAGAGCTGAAGCTCTACTGATGCGTGGAGGCTTAGTTGTTTCTTTGTCTTTACGATGTGTGCACCCCGGCAGTGGCACGCTTCCGGCACACAGTTCTGGCACCGAGCCTCGGTCCTCGTCGGCTCGCCTTCTGGTTACCCTTTGCCAGTCTCCTGCGCCACGATGGCCATGAACCACCGACGCAGTGCCTCGGCTTTTACCTGGTTTCTCTTCTCCTCCCTACTACTTTCGTGCTTTTCTTTTCAGTTATTCATGTGGACTATGAGTGGTGTATGAGTATTCTTAAGAGTGTTCAGATGGGGAGTTTTGGTGAGCAACCATACAGGTGACTGGGCATTGGCATTACGCCGGGGAGCATGTCAATGGCCACGGGCTCATGGATGGCTACTGACTTGGTTTTGTTTTGGGGTTTGGTGGTGAGCAACCGTGGGTTGCTTGGGTTTTCTGCACGTGCCTTGGAAGGCATTGATCCATAGCCCAAGGGCACACTGGATGGCCACCGCCAGACTACTGTTCTAATGTGATGAATTGGTTTTATTTCTTATCTTAGCTCTACTGACAAGCCTTGCCATTAGCAATCTATTTAACAGAAGTAGCAAGGGTTTTTAGGGCTTTACCTTAGTGGTGTTTGTCAGCTCGCAATTGGGGATGGCTGCACTATCCTGTTTTGGCCGTGTGGGGGTGATCTTGTGGGAGTACTTCTGGGTCGTGGTACTTGACGACGATCCTCCTGTCTTGTGGTCTCCTTACCTTCGTCTTCTGGCTATGGCAATGCTAGATGAAATGCTAGGGTTTATATGGGATGGTGTGGCTTCTTAGTCATTGCAATGGCTATATGGAATTGAATAGAGATGTTGGTGGTTTGTGCTATGTCTTGATGATTTGCAGTGTCTCTATATGGTTCTTCCTTTGGGTTGTGAGCTTGTGAGTTCACTGGTGTTTGGGAGTGGTGATGCAAGGTGTGGTATTGACTGTCTTTGATAGCGAAGGGGGTTGTGCCGTGTGGGGAGTTCAGGCAGTGGCTTTGAACTATGAGCGCTCACTGCATGGCTTGTGGCAATGAGACATGGCGCCCCTCCTCTACTGCCTTTCTTGTGAGCTTGGCTCGTGGCAATTTTGACTGGCCATGGGTGACAGGTGGCTTTGTGCATGCTCCTAGAGGAGTGAATCCTCTAGTATAGCTTTAAACAGGTAAATAGGTAAGAAGGTAAGTGTTGAATGTCGGATGATGAACATCTAAATACGCAAGTTGGTGCCGATTGGTCCCGGATAATCTTGGTATCTCTATGCATGTTTTGCCCAAGTGCAAAAATTATAACCTAGATTTCTGACGGCAAATTTTACTACTCAATTTCATTTTAGTTTTTATTGTCTTTTTGGCTAACTATTTGATACAAGTATTTTGGTGGTTGTGATGATATGGAGTTTTTTTATGTAGTTTTGATGAAATTTATGTTTGTATGACTTTGTTGTATGAGATGAATTTCCAAAGTTTGTAATATTGGATTGTAATATTTATTCTTGTAAATTTGGAGATTGAACTTATGTATGTGAATTCATTTGTGAGGATTGTTATTGTAATTGAGTCCTTTTTGTAAATCAAATTGTTGATTCAAATATATTCTCATTTGATTTGTGCAAATGGAAATTTAATTTATTAATGTTCCCTTTTTAAATGTGAATACTCTTATTGGCATATTAATTATCTTTTTAATAGTGTGCTTTTGGTTAATTAATTTTGAGGGTTCTCACACCAGAGGGGTCCAGGGCCAAACCCGGAGAGATTTGAGGCGGACCCCGGGCAAGGTACGGGGCCAACCTCGGACGGAGCCGAAGTCAGCCATGAACTGACCCTGGAGTCCTGAACGTGACGGGGCCCATGCAAGGCAAATGATATAGGTACCCCTAGGAGTAAGCTAGGTTTCAAGGGCAAACTTATAATTTCACCATCCTCCCTCTCCCCTTCTATAAATAGGGCCTCTTGTAATAAGAAATGGGAGGTCATCTTGTAACCCTAGAACACCCATATGGAATGCACTTAATGGTTGTGTGTTTCTCCTTGGATCTCTATCACCGAGGATCCGATTGAGGGTATTTCTATGTTTCCTGTCTGGATTCGTACCGATAACAAGTTGCTAGAGTAATAATTTGTAGTTAGATGTTTTGAACTGCATTTCAAATTTGCAGTGTGCAGCAGATCAACTTGGAACCATGGGCTGGCATAAATGAACAAGGAATTTACACAAGTGGATGTGGAATGCAGTTTTGCAGATGAAAGGATAAGAAAAACAAAACCTCAGCACTAACAGGTCAGTGATCCACATAGCTTTATCTGTATTCCTCTAATTTGGATGTCATGCGTGTTAGGACACACAGTGTGACATAGTAACAAATGATATTTACCATCAATATTTAGAAGGTAACTACGCTAGAAAGCCTGACTATTTTTTGAAAAACCGTTACATTATTTACTGATTATTCTACACGTGATAAATGATAAGATTGGGAGTGACCAAATGAGGTGTAAAGTTCAAAACTCAATGACTGAGATCATTTCGCACAACGATTGTGTCAACTATGCAGATCAAAGGTTGCATAGTTTTTTTATATGTGAAGTATACCCGGTACAACTTGTAGACATCCATACACGCACACCACCACACGCACATAATCACACATACATAACGCCTATAGAAGACTAGAAGTTTGGAGCTTGACGAAGTCACCACCAGCGTCTCACTTACTATGGGCATATTGCCTCCCACTAAAAGAAATCTTTATAAATAAGACACGCAAGATCAAACCTGAGATTTGAACCCTGGTGAGCGGAAGATATAACCACCTCCACTAGTCACTCAAGCTAAGCTTGTTCTCTTATGATCACGAAAAGGTTGCATAGGTTGTGTACTTCAGCCTTGCATTCCCAGCTAATTAGCGATATGTTGAATCAGCATTTGTACTATCAAGTAAAATTGCGCAAACAATCTCAAGCCTGCGAATCTGCTTCTACTTCTAATATTTTACACCACTATTTGCTGTCACTATTAATCCACTATCAAGGATGGAACAGCTACCTAAGTTGACCAGGGCTATTGGCATTGGTGAAGAAAGTGGAGAGATCTAGACATCTATCGTATATATATGGACATGTGTTCACTTGTTTTTAACCACAAACCTAGAATACTCATTAGGGTCTTCTATTTGTTATCTGGCTGAACTTCTTCTGGCCTCATATTAATGCTCATTGTGAGTGCTACCAACTGCAAAGTGTACAGTAAAAAAGTAAAAGTTAATATCAAGTGCATAGAAGTTCATATCAAGAAAGACCTATACAAATAAAAAAGCGTAAAAAAGTTAGATTGTACAACAAAATAGTTTTACTATATTTATAACATGTTCAATTAGGGAGCCTACCGTTGCAAATCCAGCACAGGCAAGGCTGAAACCCTTGAAGTTGAAAGGTGCAGTTTCCGATAGGAACCAGGCTGTCAAGCCAATGTGAGAAAAGTTATGTCTAGTGAAATCTTTGGCTAAGCTTGTGGGCAGTGGCATTAAAGGATGGAAGAAGTAGAACTGGACATGAAAAACCTAATGTGTTCTTAGTTGAGAGGTATTAGTAAAGATAATGGCAGGCGTTTACCTGTGAGAGGAGTAAAAACTAGAGGAGATATCACATTTGCAGTTGAGCTTATTCCAGTGATGCACGCTTGAACCATTCCCTTGGGTTAAAATTGCAAAAATTACATGATGCAATGAGAGTATTTGGTATGTTATGGAAAATAAGCAGCTTCATTTATGTCACGGATAAAATTACATGATGTAGATTGGTACCTGCTCAGAAGGCCCTACTCGTTTGGATACAATGCTCCTTATCTATTAAGAATAGATTCAATAGACAAATTTTATTCACATGGTTCAATTAACCAAAAAAGAAAACTAAAGAGGGGCAACCGATAGATTACTACTTACACAAGGGCTAACCAAAATGCTTAGAATCACAAGGCTTGCAGCAAGATAAGGGACCACTTACACAAGGGTTAACCAAAATGCTTAGAATCACAAGGCTTGCAGCAAGATAAGGGACCTTCAAGAACCATGAAACATGAAATTTAGCACAATTAATACCAAACAAACGCTCATGACTAAACTGCCATTTGATCAGTTGCATACCCAGAATGACCATGCAATGCTGTATAGGAATCCCTGCAGCATCCACACCAGATCAGATTAAATAGTTCTTGCAGAAAATTAACCAAAAACAACTAAGCAGGACTATACACCAATAGTGGTGCCATTACGTTCATGCAGCTTCCCAGAAGTGCTACAATAAGTAGCTTGTGCTCACCCAGCTTTGGCGCTAGGAGAGGCATCACGGTCAGCTGCATCATAAGTCAAAAACTGCTTTAGGTGCACCTAAGTAAAATCTGAGCACAGTAATGGTCATAAATTGAGGCATCGCAGTCGGATGAGGATAGAGACTTGGCTGAAAGCAAGGACGGGGAAAAAGTGCGGAAGCTTAGTCTTTCTAGTTTTTTCATAGTCCTTAAGCTATCTCTCCTGTTGTTTTATGCCCCTCAGTTTTGAGGCTTTGAACCTAAGCGTTCGTGTAACTTTTGGCTGTATATATCCCACGTGGATATAGAGACCGGATTTTATATCCTTTATCTAAAAAAAATTGAGGCATCGCAGAAAAAACATTACAAAATAAACCTGTACCTGTGAGAAGCTTCCTGTGATGCCAATAATAAGCAGCAAATTGGCATACTGGTTCTTGGTATAGTGGAATTGTGCCTTCAGGAAATACTGCATTTGTATCCCAAAAGACAGAACAGGTTGAAGCGTATTTGGGATATCCGCCCGGTAAACTTGAAAAAACAAACTATGGGCATGTAATGTAAGACATCTGATTGTTCATGATTTCAGCTTACTGAGTTCTTTCAAGAGGCTCTTTCAAGAGGAACCTTTGCGTAGTATTTACATCATTAGAGTCTACATCTATGTTTTTACTTGTCTGTTGTATCTTCTTTCCTACTGGAGAAAAGAGAAGTACCAATACTGCAGTTTGCAGGCCTGTATCACCAAGGCTGTGGAAAAATGTGACAACCGCTGCTCTTGAGAACGTGGAGCTGCAAGTGATTAGCAGTCGTTCAGCAGGTGATCTGAGGTACATATCATGGTGTAGTTTTCTTTGATCATTGACAGGTATATAGTTTTGGCAAGAGGGGAGATGTAGGGTCATGTTGGGTCAGTCTGAAACTGAAAGAAACCCTGGTCGCTGATATACATCAAACTCAAGGAGTTGGTAAGAACAGAATTGATGACTTGAAATTTTAACCTCTGTATGGTCGTGGCTGGCGTAGGCTTAATCGAAAGGTCAGTAGTCTTTGTTCTCTATAGTGAGCTAGTCACAGCAGCAGGATCACCCATTGCACTACTACTAATCTCAACATGCAGACTGAGCTCATATATGTAGGCTATAGCTCTTATCTTGCTTTGCAATTCAGAAACCGATTGGATTTTACCAATGGGGGGATCCACAACATGTCACCTGCTGGTAAGAAGGGCGGCCATCTCTGACAGCGACGGCCCTTTCCGAAGTGGCGGAAGCCTCGGCGACGCCTCCTCGTTGCTGGAGGAGGGAAGGCAGAGCGGACGGGAGGCTTCCTCGTCGCGCAGCAGCAACGCTCCGCCGTCCGTCTCCTGGACGAAGGCCCTCATGTACACCGCCGCCGCAACCGCCGCCACCGCAGACACCTGCAGAGTACAAGAAAATCAAGAATGCAGCTGCCGGATACATGCACAAACCACCAGCAAAGTGCACATACGCCCAAAGGTATGTATGCGTACCTGAAATGTAGAGGAGACAGGGAGGAAGCGGGCTGCAATGGTACCGACGACAAAGCCGGCGGTGCAGACGCCGGAGAACACCCCGAAAGCCGCGGCCCGCCGCGCCTCGGGCACCTTATCAGCCTGCAGGAAGGTTCACTCAGCAGCGTTAGCACGGGACAACAGAAGCATCGTAATTCGGTGCATGCTTCCAGCTGAGCCATCCATGGAAGGTGCCACAGTTGGTGAGTCGAAGCCTGAAGGTGACAGGCACGCTGTGGCGCCTAGACAGCACGCACACATACATCAAGGCACAGAGGGACGATTTACCACATAAGCAAGTGAAAGGCACATGATGCTGCCATCGGAGATCATCGCCGTCAGCGTCTTGGTTATGTAGTACGCGTAGAAGTACGTCTTTGTCCGGCCGCACGCCAGAATGGCTTGTCGGAGAAAAGAAAGGAAAGAAGAGAACTTTCAGATCACACTAAACTTGCGTATAAGTGAAGAATGTACTACTTGTTGCAGTAGTATCTTATCCGGTGAATATTCAGTTGTAGGAGATGCGACAAGTACGTACCCAATGGAACGATGGACACTGCTGCAGGGAGTGTAAGCAACGCCTTCCGGCCGTACCTGTCGGACAGGTTGCAGACGATCGGCGTCGCCACAACAGACCCCAGGGCAGTAATCTGCGGTAATTTCCATGTAGAAAAGAACACTGTCACTGTCACACAACAGCCTACGCACGGAGAACATTTTCAGTGCTCCCACCATGCTACCCATACTTTTGTTGTTCGAGAAATAGTTCAAACAGTTTTAATTTTTAAAAAAAATTATATAAATAAGATATGACATAGCCTAAAATCCTATAAAACTTTAAATCTAAATTCGATCGACACGTTGATAAACGCCATTTGGAATTCTGTTTGAAATCGCCACTTGCGACTTCTGTGCACACTTTTTCACCTGTCTGATGAATGAACTCAATAGATTCTGAGATTGCGTGCAGTCGCTACTTGTCGCGACCCGCGACCTCGTTAGGGCGACCTATCGGTGCGTGTCGACGTCGTCGATGGGCACGACACAGCACGATGCGTGCTTAGTTGCAGCAACTTTTCTGTCTGTGAACTGTGTAGGCAAGCCTCGTCTATTCGGTTTCTTACACTATAATGATAATAGAGTGTCCTCTTAAGGTAAATTTACTAATTAATTTTAGTAAATAATATACCGATTTTAGTTATATCAGTCAAAATTCTACGCGACTGTCTCTCTTTGTGCTCTCAGTTATGAATATACAGAATTCCAAAGCCATAACCAAAAACATAGGGCATCTTCTTTTTAGTTTCTAGAAACTATTTTTCGACTTTTTTTACATTAACTAGATTTCAGATGAAATACATTTTCAAGTTGGGGTTTACAAGTTAATTGTAGTACACACTGTAGCAACTTCATTTATATTGACCAAAATCACATACAAGTTTTTGTTACTCCATACTTTCTCTTACGAACAAACCTAAAAGTAATAAACTATAACTAAAAATTATAAACCGAAATAAAAAAATAGGCCAAAACCCGCAGCGAAAAAAGTGCACCAGCTATTAGAGCAACTCCAGCAGTAGCCCTCAAAACAGGGCCCCTACTTTTCATTTGAGGGCTCCCCCTACTTTTGAGGCCTGCTTTCTGGTCAGACTCAGCAGAGCCCTCAAAACAGGCCCCTACTTCTCAATTCCTCTATTTCCTCACACATTATATGCATATGTATGGGACAAAAGCACAATACACAATAAAATATTTATGATTTCACAATGAGAGACAATATTTAAATATATGAATTCAAATACGAATATTCAAATTTAAATTCAAATTTGTTTCGAATTTAAATTGAAAGCACAAAGTTCATCACATAACATTCAAATTTGTTCCGAATTCAAATATGAATTCAAATACGAATATTCAAATACGAATATTCAAATTTAAATTCAAATTTATTCCAAATTTAAATTGAAAGCACAAATATTAATTCAAATACGAATATTCAAATTTAAATTCGAATTTGTTCCAAATTTAAATTGAAAGCACAAAGTTCATCACATAACATTCAAATTTAAATTCAAATTTGTTCCGAATTCAAATACGAATATTCAAATACAAATTTAAATTCAAATTTGTTCCGAATTTAAATTGAAAGCACAAAGTTCATCACATCACATTCAAATTTAAATTCAAATTTGTTCCGAATTCAAATACGAATATTCAAATTTAAATTCAAATTTGTTCCGAATTTAAATTGAAAGCACAAATGTTCCACAAAAAACGATGAAAGCTGAAAAATGAGGGCCGGAGTAGGGGGCCCCTAGGAATGAGGGCTGGAGGGGGGATTTGAGGGGCTCCTCAAATTTGAGGGCTCTAGTAAGGGCCCTGCTGGACCTCTATTTTTGCCTCAAGCCCTCAAATATGAGGTTTGAGGGCTCAAGTAGGGGCCCTGCTGGAGTTGCTCCTAGCGTTAGCCGAATAGCACAATAGTATTGTCGTGATATGCAATCGCACATAGTGGGCTCAGTATCCGGGGGCCCAAGTTCTACAGCGATTGTGCAGAGCCCATTTTTCTAGACGTCGGTCATCGCATGCGTCATCTCGCTTTCCGGCAGATTTGACAGGAATTACCACCGTCCATCGTCTCTGCAGAACTCTTCCACTGTCTTCCTTCCCCTGTCTCACTCTTTTCTTCTTCATAGGGTAACCTAAGAAAAGGCTAAAGAGTGAGCTCTAGTTGAGTTATTTTTCTTTGTCTCTTTTTATTTATGGGACGAGACTAGTACTAGTACCGACGACTTTTTTTTTATTCTGACCGCATCTAGATTCTGGCGATTAATGCTCCTTGTTTTTACATCACGGGAGTACAAATGGTCGGTGCGACTTTTTGCAAAGGGCTTTCGTAATGTCCTGAAAATCTCCTGCGTGCGTGGTCGTATCGCCGTGTGACATAAGAATGACCACAGTGTACCGGCTCAGTTCTGAAGAACTAGTAGCCTGCTCAAAGTGACCGTCGTGACGATGATATTGTCATCACCGACACAACGGTGATAAAAAAAAAAGAATATGGACCTGAAACCAAGTGACGCTTGAGGAGGTGGTGGTGAACATTTGAACTTATTTTTGGTGGTTTATAACTGTAAAGCATTGTAGCTGACAGAGGTTTATTTAGTATAATTAAATTAAAAAATTAAAAAATATAAAAAAAATATGTTAGCCCATTACATATAATACAAACAAATACGGGAAAAAAGAACCGGCAAAAAAGCTCAACAAAAGCCAAAAATTCAGAAAAAGACGAAATTTATAAATAGTGAAAAATAAGCCAGAAGTTAAAAGCTGAAGCCAAAATGATCATTTTGTTTAAGTTTTAAAAATTAACGAAAGATCGTTATACCCTCTCAAACAATACAAAGAAATAAGAAAAAAACTAAAATAAACAAAAAAAAATTAGAAACAAATATGTTTTAAGTAGTTTTTAGCTTAAATAAATCAAAAGTCAAAAAAGCTAGAAACTAAAACCGTTTGAAACGAAGCATTCCAAGTAATTTCTAACTTAAATAAGTTAAAAATCAAAAAATCACAAGCTGAAATTGCCTAGAGCAGGCCTCACTCGTGCACACACTTAATGCCTATGACTATGCACAGTACAACGGCAGTAACTTGTTAATCGCTATGCAACTTGTTAAAACTAGCAGATGGAGTGGTTAACTAACGAAAGAATCCGCAAATAAGACTCGTACCAGACTGCTTCTGGCAAGTTAAAAGCCATTTCGAACGTGTTAATTTTTTAACATTATTTTTCTTTTTTTTCTTTGTATAATCTATAGAGATATAACGGTGCTTTTATTTTTTTTCTTCTAATTTTTGTTTATTTTTCTTTTATTGAATACAGAAAAAGTAACAACTACTGTAGTATCACTTTATCCAAAATCTACAATACTTTTAAACAGTCTTAAGGCGTTGCCTAGTGGGGCTTCCACTACTCTCTCCCTCCATGCTATCTCCGTGTTCTTAGAAACGAAACGAAACAAATCAGCAACCATGATATATTGTACGTGTGCAATGACATCTCAATCGATTTCCTATGTTAATTTGTATCCTTAATTTTGTAATTGATCGCAGCCATGCTGCTTGGCAATTGGCATGCTAAATCATGCAGTGAACGATGGCTAGCAACAGGCAGGTCCCAACTGAACTACAACTCGTACGCATGCATGCATTCGCCAAGAAACCGATGAGAGTATGCATGCATGATCGATCTTACTGCTTGCTGGAGACCGGTGAGGTAGATGGCGAGGGAGCACACGTCGCGGCCGGGGCAGAGCGCCTCCATCGTCACGTCGGTGATCACCGGCGCCGCCATGAAGGCGCCGAAGCAGAAGAGGAAAGCGAACACCAGCAGGTGCCCCAGCTCCGCCAGTTCCTTCATCCTTAATCAATCCCTGTCCTCTCAGCTCTCCTATGTGCTAGCTTTCTCCCTCACTCCCTTCCCTCTTCTCTTTTTTTTTTATATTTTCCTCTGCTTTCTTATATTATATGTTCCTCCAAGCTAGTAGTACGCAGGGTGGACGCACGTGTAAGCACTGGTAACGTGTCAAGTCTCAGTGTCTCACCGAGATTAGTGCGCTTAAACCAACGAGGTAGGAAAGTAGCGACTAGCAACCAACGAGGTAGGAAAGTAGCGAAGTAGACAATGGGGTCCCTTCTTTCCGGTTTTTAGAGGTAGCTTTTATTATTTATTATAATATCTAATTTTTAAATAGAATATTTTTTTTAAAAACGGTATCTATAAGTTACTTTTACTATACAGTAAAAGTCTATTACTATATCGGCTAAAATTACATACGAATATCTCTCTCCGTAATCTCTATCGTAAACAGCAAAAATTCAAAAATTTCAGCTAAAAGCCACAACAATATAGAGCAGACCCAGTACTAGCGCTTATTTGGGCTTAAGCCTATAGATTTTGGACTTTTTGGTATTATTTTAGGCTTTTTTTCACTGTAGCTGCTATAAATTTTTTCCATGTAATTAAATTTAAAAAATTAAAATTTAAAAATATGTTATCTCATCGTGAACAATGCAAAGGAATACAAGAAAAAAGAAAAGGCAAAAAAGTCCCAAAAACCAAAAAGATCAGAAAAAACGAAATTAAGAAGTGAGAAGACAAAAGCTTAAGTCCAAATGAGAAATGTAGCGCATATTGGAATAGCATTTCTTTGAAGATTAGCTTGAAAAATAATAACCAAGCGGAAAAACTAGAGCAGGCCAAATATTAAGAGTGCAGCGTTTTTTTAATAAAGATAAAAAAAAAGCAGCGCCTGGTTTGCTCTCAAGGAAAGAAATGTAAGTGCAGCTTTCGTTTTCGCCATCTTTTCATATTTAACTAGATTCTTTTCATATTTAACTAGATTCGGCTGGATCACGAGCATCAGCTCTTACGTCGGCACGTACAGAAGAAACTACGTGTAGTTTGGTTTCCTGCTAGGAAACAAAATAGAACTAGCCAGTTGATTAGTAAGGGGCCACTAGCGCCTCCCATTGTATGCTTCTCGGGGTAGTTAATTCTAGAGTGAAATGATTCTAGCCGTTCGATTTAGTATAACAGATAAGCTTATCTTTGTTCGATCTCTATCCGTCATTGCCTCGCCAGAGTTTTAGCTTACCAAAGAATGAGACTGTGGCAGATAGCCTCCCTCAAGCGCGTGCGACGGCAACCTTAGACTAATAACTAGCGTTGGAGCTTAGGATACCAATGCCAGGGCTTATGACGCCGGTTGTCATAGCCTGTTTCCAAGTAGAAGGCGCAACGAGAAAGAGGACAATATCCCGAACGCCGTGGGCTTGTCGGAACCCCATCTTGCTGGAGGAGGAACCTAATTTGTTGCAATAAATTTACAAAAAAAAAGACGCAACATCGATACAATGAACATGCAATAAAAATTCCCTATGGATGCAACAACCAAAACCACAAACAAAAATATAGCTGCAAAAAAAGATTAATAAAGCTTGCAAAAAAAAATATGAGACTATGTGGAGATCACCCCATAGTGTGTGATTAGTATTTAGCTTTGTTGTGCTAGTGTAGTTGAAGTTTGAATTGGTTTTATTAATTGCGTTTTTGGAGTTGTTGTCTATCTCAAATCGACCTGTAAAGGCAGTCTGACTGCTGTGCCTGTGCACAATGGTCTGACTAGCCTATAGAGGTGGTCAGATCGATGTCCTATCACAGAAGTCTTTTTGTAGAGTGGTTGTAGTCACACCGGCCAAAGGCCGGCGGTCTAACCAGCCATAGTGGCCGCGGTCAAACCGGTTCCAATTCCTAGGGTGAAACGAGTGGCTAGCTAGGTGTTGGCGGTCTAATCGATGCTATCTAGCAGTGCACTGGGTATGTACACCGTGGTTCAAGGTTTGGTCATTGGGGGTTAGAATCGGTGGTATAGGTACATACATGTTTCATGATGCATTGTTTTGACTAACATGAGTTAAGTGTATGAAACTTATAGTCATGGTTGTTTGGTCTTTAGATGTGCAAATGACTTGGAGGGCGTAGTGGTCGGTAGTAATGGACGGGGACTAGGTGAGGGTGCTGAGATCCAGAGTGGTCATGTAAATCTGGATGAGGCTACATAGCTCAAGCGGAAGCATAGAAAAGACAAGGATCGTGAAAAGGTGAGTTGGTATCTGTGGTGCACCAAGTGATGAAGTCGATACACGTAGAGATGATTCGAGGGAGACCAAATGTGTGAAGGCATGACGGCTAGTCATTGGGCACTACGGGTTGCGTGTCAAAACATATGAAGATGTTTTGGTGTGAGGTAAGTGTTTATGGCTCATCAATTATGTCAATTGATGATTTTATGTATCGTACGATGCTATGTGATGGTTTGTTGTTGTTGATTATAGGACTCCAGTGCTAGGTCATGGTGAGGCGGACAGGACCGGGTTAGGCGAGGGGCGCTAAAGTCCAAAGCAGTCAAGGGATCACAACTAGGCTTAGGAGGAGCTGAGGTCTAGAGTGATCAATGTGCCGCCAGAAGATGACTGAGACTTGTAGGATGATTACAAGATAAGAAGACAAGAAGTCGGAGTGGGAGGTATCGGTGGTAGACATGATGGGCAACGGTGTAGTCGAGTAAGTCTAGGTGCTGCCATGGTGCGAGGAAAGGCACGTGGTGCACCAAGTGACTTGGGCCCGTTCACAAGCAAGGACGGTTTGGTAGGATTCAGACATATGAAAGACTTGGCGACAAATTATCGGGGCCACATAGAGTTGAAGATGAAGTGTGGGGCTGCTTCAAGGCAAAGGAAGTAGGAAGCTTTATAGATGATGATAGAGGGGTATTTTGGTAAATTATTCAATACAAAAAAGTGGTTGTGTGCGAAACCATAATGTTGACCTAAGTGGTTTAGGTTAAGGATGTGCTAAAAATATTAAATAGATCAAGTGTTGATTTACTAATAGGTTAATGGGTGTGTGCGCTTTTGGAAGTATGCTTATGTAAGTGTAAAATCTGGTATAATGTTGGGTTAATGGGTTATCCTATGTAAGTGGATAAAACCCAATTAAAGATACTGGTTAGAATTTTCCTTGTGAGCCTCCATATATAAGGAGGGAGAGATGTGTGTAGGGCTAAGCTTTGGGAGAGTTTAGGCTTCCTTCTTTACCACTTATGGCTTATAGCTTATGGTTTATGGTATAGTAACTAGATTTCAAAAGGTGCATTTTTTCAAGGCGGGGTCAACAAAAAGATTGAAGTAAAAAGTGTACTGAGTTCAGCTGTACTGGCAAAATTGCATGTGATTATTTTCCTCTGGATACTGCCTCTCGTGAACAGCTAGAATTCAAAATTTTAAACCATAAACCTTAAGCCACAGCCCAAAAGAACCCACCCTTAAGCCAAACCTTTGGGAGGAGTTAGGATTCTTGGAGAGAATCTTTTCTTCGTTAGTTGAGTTGTGATTCTTAGCCTTGAGCTTGTTGTCATCCTTAGGCTTGTGAAGTGGCTAGGGAGTCGTCGTAAACATTCATCTCGAAGTATTAATAGAGATCAAAATTCATCCAAGTCTCTCATTCTTGTGTTCAATTGTTGAAATCTTGATTTGGCTTAGTTTTTGGTGTTCCTCCTTCCCTTCTTGATCTTGTTCTGTGCTAAGGACGTGGAAGTGATAAATATGTCTCTTGAAGACCACATCTCATCTGTCTAGCCACTTGTTATTTGCAAGTTATTGTGATTGCCCAGTTTTGCTAAAGAGAATCGTGTTTTGGGAGTTTTGATCTTATGGACATTTTAACTTGATTTCGTGCTATGATCTAGTTTGCTATAATATATGAGAACTTATCCAAGGTCTTCTAGATCATCAAAACTCATGAGCAAGAGTAGATTATAGTTTCTCTCTTTTGCCCGATTTTGATGTAACCTTTCTTCAAATGAAAAAAATATCAGAACTTTAATAATGATCTTATATATATTTGATTGGAATAGCTTCTTGATATCCTAGATAAGGTGCATGCCAAATTTCAAGTACTTTGGAACCTTAATTTGAGAGTTGGCTCATTTTGTGGTTTGAACCTGGTTTTGGTGCAACAAAGCTTTAAGAGCTAAAAGGCCCCAACTTTCTTAAGTTCTTTCAAAATATTTGATTGGGATAGATTCTTAAAGTCATGACATAACCTTGGTTCAAGTTTCATGTCATTTGGAGTTATGAATCAAAAGTTACATCATTTCTTGGATTTGAAATCGTGTTGAATTTTAGCTGCCATGAAGGAGAGGTCATACTACCCCTCTCACATGTTTGACCCCCCTAGGTCAGTCAGACTGCCCGAAGGAGAGGTTAGACCACCCTAGACCGGTCAAACCTCCATATACATTGTAGTTAGACTGCCCGGACAAGATTTGGTTCATTTTGCTTGGTTTTTCTTAGATCTTTCCTCCTTGATGATTGGTCTCTGATCTTCATAGCTTCTCATAACTATTAGAGTGAAGAGTTTTGATTTCTCTTATAAGTAAAAATAACACATTTGCAAATAATAACATTATTCCTAAGAGAGTTAGAGCAAGTGGAATTGAAATATCAGCACATGATAAAACTCAAGATACTGGACAAGACTTCTCTTAATAGTTCGACAACCTATACTAACAATTCAATCTCTCAACCAAACACCGAAATAGGTAAAAAAGTAAGAACACATCCTTAACTTACACTAGCTATACCTTTGCCTTGCGTCTCCACTTGGAGCATTCACTTGATGGCAATCATGTCATCTCCAAGTTCGGGTTCTTCTCTTGATGATCATTACATAATGATATCCTTCACTTCGGGATCTTACCTTGATGTCCATCAACATATGATAGGTATGTCAATTTAATACTATATTCTCTAACATATGTCTACATTATTGGTTTGATATCTTTATATCTATGATCCATGAAACATGATCATCAATTAATACATGTGATGATCTATAAATCATACTTGTTCCCTATAATGATATAAGATCAAGGATAATTTAAAATAATATTGAAACATGATTAAAGAATTTCAAGAACAAGTCACATATTTGTTAATCAACATGATAGACATTTATTCAAGAGACAAAATAACATATTATTCAAAAGATCATAAATATAGAAGTGACATAACCATATCTATGATTGCTTATAGGGTATATCACTAACAAACCAGGACTAGACATATTTCACCAACTCATAGAGAGTGTTAGTCCAATATATCTGGTTATTATTAATCATCAAAATATACTATTAATAGATAATAGAAGGTCTTGATCCTTCGGCAGGGGAGCAACCATCAATATCAGCAAGAGGTCAGAGACAACAAAATCAACAGAGATAGAATTCAGAAGTAGGGGGAGTAGGGCAGGGATGTCAGAATGCTCCTCTGGTAACAAATGATCCAGACCCTAGATATCACGATGTCATTTGCAACAACTGTGGATTGTTGGGTCACTTAATGGGAAATTGTTCACAACCAAAAAATCTGCTTTGTGTGTAGCAATGTAGGGCATCACATGACCACGTACCCAAAATGGGGCAAAATACACCCGTGTGCCACATATTATGGTAGTGCTAACCAGGGTTTAGGCTTCTATCATATTGATGTAACCACAATGAATAAAAAAATTGGCTTAATTTTAGTAATTGTGTTGTGATAACTATGAAGAAAGGTGAGATCTCTATGGTTGAACTGGAGTCAAACCTATCAGAAATTTTCAGCAAACATTGGCCATGGCAGATAAGAGAATTAGCACCAAACAGCTTTCTGGTTAGGTTTCCACTACATAAGAAGGTTTCAGAGTTGGCAATTTTAACTGGAATTGATCTCAAGAAAGAAGGTGTTAAGGTTGAGGTGGCTGAATGGATAAGTGAGATAGATCATTCTGGAGAACTACAAGAAATCTGGATGCAGATTAGAGTTCCTCCTAAGTGGTGTGTTTGGAAGGTAATAGCACAGATAGTTTCCTGCTTGATTTATTGATTGAGGTTAATTGGGCCAGACTCTTTAGATCTTTCTTTGAAGTGGTAAGGGCTAAGATTGCCTGTAGAGACCCTGAAAGGATCCCTCCTTAAAGATTGGTAGAAATGGACAAGATGCTATATCTGTTAGGCATTGATATTGAGTTTATGATCACCGAGGAAATGGGGAGGCACCACAGGACCCGAATCTGGGAGATGATGATGATGAAGCTGACGACTTAGATGAACCAGAAGATACAACAGTAAGCAAGGCGAAGAGGATATGGATATTGATCAGAACTTAGGCGGTGGACCTGATGCAGATGGACCTCCACAGGGAAAAACTCCTCCTGGTGATAAACCGGATCCATCTCAGAACAATGGCAAGAGAGGAGAAAAATCATGTAGTGATGTTGTTTGCAATGCACACACATTATTCTGCTCAGCAGGGATAACAGAGGAATCTTCATGCAAACAAATGTTCAGAGATTTGGAAGGAGATGAGTTTGACTATGATGAATTAGATAGAGTAAAGGAGGAAGCACAGGAAAATCAGAAGTGCAAAAATGGGGTGAATTTGCTGGAAGCCTTTTCTGAGTGTGTCATGGAAAGTTCAAACAGTGAATAAGAAGTATGTAAGTTGGTGGCTGTTTAAGGGGTCTGTGGTAATAGAAAAGAGGAGGAAAATCAAGTGAAACCCAAAAAAACAGCAGTGGGGACCTGTACCGGCAACGAGTACAGGCTCTAGAATCATAAATGGAGGTGTTTCCATCATTGAAAAAGCTCAGGAACTCCAAAAACACAGGAACCTGGAGAAGCATTCATTCAAAGGTAAAGGTAACGCAAATTTATCAAATTCCTTTGCTGTTTTACAAAATGAGGAACTTATTAAAGTGGCTCAAGATGTTGGGCTAGTGTTAGGTAATTCTGGTGAGGAAATTACAGAAAATGTTGAACATATAAAAAGTATTGAGGATGATTGAATTTGTGACTTTGCTATTAAAACCCAGAAACTTTTTTTACCTCAGAATATGGATGTGATGGTAGATGAGCATCTGATGGATGCTATATCTACGAATGATGTAAATGGCAATGATATGAATCCTTTAGAAACTCTTCTGATGGAAGAGGGTTCTAAAGATAACGATAACACCTCCTGGGCTGAGGTTGTTAGTGGGAAGAAAGGTTGTAGTCAAAATAAAATTTTGACTTATGAAAGGGGTTATATGGAATGGAAGGGGGCTAAATAAGCCTGGTAAAGCTCAGTGCTTAAATAAAGTGATCCAAAAGTATAATCCTGACTTTGTGGGATTTTCTGAAACAAAAAAAGATTGTTTTTCTTATAGTCTTTTGAAAGCTATTGTGGGAAATAGAGAATTTGACTGGAAGTACCTCCCTTCTAGGTCCACTGCTGGTGATATCCTAGTGGGGATGAAAAAAGACTCTACTGATATTGTGGATAGTCGGCTATCCCCGTTTTCAGTATATGTGATTTTGAAAAAAAAACAAAAAAGATTGTGTTTGCGGTTGGTAGTGGTCTATGGATCATCCTATGAAGAACACAACAGTTGGTAGTGGTCTATGGATTAGCCTATGAAGAACACAAACAAGAGTTTGTGGAGGATCTTCGTAACTTGATGGAAGTGTGGCAAGGCCCAACTTCAATTGGGGGAGGATTTAATCTGAACAGGACTCAAGAGGAATAAAGTAGCAGTTTGATTAATCAAAAGTGGGCTGATGGTTTTAATACTTGGAAAAATTAAATCCAAAAGTAATTTATTTGAGTTCCCTGTGTTCCAAAGTATTTTCCTAAATTTCCCAAAAAAATTTCTAAGTTCATTTGGTATTTGTTGTGGCTTATTTGGCTTTCCTGTATTTTCTAAAAAGGAAAACTGCTCAAATTTTGGAAAATGCTCGTGGGACAAATCTCTCTCTCCGCCCAACTCTCTTTCTCTCTCTTCTCAAGTCGAAGCCCATCTTCTTCACTTGCCAGCCCGCTTGCTCTTTTCTCCTCCACATCTTGAGCTGCCCCTAGCCGTCGCTTCGGAGTTGTCGCGAAGCTGCTACATCGGGAGATCGAAGTCACGACACCGCTGCCGCCTTCATTGATCTTTTTTGGCACCTCCGGTGAGCTATGAGAGCTCTGAGCCTCTTCAACCTCGCCCTTGAGTTCACCTTAACGAGATCTACACCGTTGTGCCTTCAGTTTCGCCATAGAACTGCTGCCTCACTGACTTCACCGAAGCCTGAAGCGCCACTGTCGCTCAAGCCTTGGCGTCGATTGTCCCCGTCGACCTCATCGGTCGATGTTCGACTTGGTGTGACCACTTCGGTTTCGACTACTTACAGATCGACCACTCACTAGTCCGTGATCTCACCAGTTGGAATTCATCTTGCTTCAAACTCTTGAGTTTGTGAACACTCTCATATCCTCGACCACGTTGGTTGTTGACCGCACACGTTGGTCTTCGACCATGTAGTTTGCGATTACATCAGTCTTTGGCTACGTTGGTTTTTGACCGTTCATTGGTCCTGGACTATGCTGACCTTTCGACCACACACTAGACATTGACAACGCTAGGTTTGACCATGTTGGTTTCGACCACGTTGGTTACGACCATATTGGTTCGACCACGCTAGTTACAACCACATTGATTTCAACCACATTAGTTTCAACCACGTTGGTTTCGACCACAGTGGCTTCAACCACATTGTCTGCCTTTAGACCACGTTGCTTTTCTCTGCTGACTGTTTGCGTTCAGTTTGGTTATCTAGTGCTTTCTGATCAGTAGTCATAATTGACCACGTTGTGTTTTCGATGAGTGGTTGTAACTCGACCACGTTGTGCTCTGATCTGGTTGTACTGAGCTCTGTGTTTCTCTAGTTTTCAAATGGACTTCACTTCCTAATCTTCATAGCTTTGTAGCTATCGGAGTAAAGGATTTGTGAATATTTGAGAAAATTTTAAAGGCACCATTCAACTCCCACCCCCTCTATTGCCTGTTTGGTCCTACAAGTGGTATCAGAGCTATGTTGGCTCTTTGTCTGATCTTAATCGATCTTAAGCATGGCAACTAGTAGGAAACCTTGTGAGCTTTTATTTGCATCTTGTCGGGTGTTTTTGCCAATGATGTCCTTTGTGATAAGAGACTTGAAATCAACTAGAGAGTGGTTTTATTTATAAGAAACCACAAGTGTGAACTTTGTGGCACATTCTTTACCTTTGATTGCTGTTCAAGTGCCAGGAGGAAGAAGCTTTTAGATTCCACAAATGATAATAATATTGACAAGGAGGATAGGCTTCAACTCATCATGAGCAAGGTAAAGCCTCAATGTGACCTTGGTTTTGTCCAAGATGAATATGCTTGCTTTTAGAGATAATGTGATATGCCTAGATGATAAAATTGCTAGATTGTTTGATATTGGTTATACTAGGTCGAAATCTCACTTAGCATATGTAGGTTGTGAGTCTTTACATGTGGATGTTGAAATTTTGAATTCTCTTTTTGCATGTTTAAAATCTAAAAATGAGAAATTAAAATTGGCTCACCTCACATATGTAGAGTAGCTTGAGTTAGCTAGGCCCGGGATTAGTGAGCCTAATGCTTCTGTTCATGATTCTCTTATTGATAGCCTAGCTTTTCTTGTTTTATGTTTGTACTAGCTGTGTTCCTCATGTTGATCTAATTCATTGGTTGCTTACATTTTCATCTCTAGCATATATTGTCATTCTTTGAGAGATGGTGTAAATGCTTTGAGGAGAGAACGCGATGATGTGAGCACTGAATCTTATGACTTAGTCACCTTCTTTCATTTGGATTTGCATCTTTCTTGTAGTGAGCATAGTTCTATCGTTATTGGCACTTGTGCCATATCTTTAAATGCTCCTATTTTGGCTAGAGCAATTCTTGTTAGCTCTTCTAGTATTGTCCAAGGAATTTCTAAAAATAAGGGTGCTTCTTTTTTACATGATACTACATCTTTCAAAGAGAAGTATCATTGCACTTTTGTAAGAAAGATGGATATATTGTTGAGTTTTTTACTCCACCGTGTTAAGCACGAGCGTCGAGTTCATCGTCGAGCTTTTTAGAACACACATCGCCCATCTCATGGCATGTGTGAACCTAGTGCCGACACGAGGTCTTCATGCTTATTCTAAGGGACTTTTCTTTTAATAAGGATAGTGCTTTATCCTCCTGAACCATGTCTCTTAGTAGACGTTTACACCATTGCTCATTTTTTAGAAGGATGGACATCATATAGACTCTTCCTTTCGGTGTGCGAAACGTATACATCGAGTTCATGCTTCTAAGTCTCCTTTTGGGGTCGCGTCGTCGCGGCCTCGCGGGGAGCCAGGGAGGCGGGAGGCAGGACCGCGGGAGCCCAGGAGGCGGAGGCGGGAGCGGGGAGGCAGGAGGCAGGTAGGGGGAGGCGAGACGCGGCGGTGGGGAGCCCGAGCCCCAGGTGCTGGCACTGGGAGCTGGCTCTGCTGGGCACTGGCTGCTGCCTCTGCGTGAGGGCGGAGACGCCGGAGGATGCAGAGTGAGCCAAGTGACCGAGACCGACTGAGTGACCGACTAGATATTCGCCACTGCCCTTGACCGAGACACCGAGACGACTTTATTAGGTTTGCAAATTACAAATTTACAATTCATTTCTTAATTAGTCCTCTAACTTTAAGTCGTGATTCAAGCTAGTGGTATGGTTCTTTTATTTGAAATGTTCATGATCATTTAAGTAATTAAGTACAATTTGCTATTGTATTACTATTTTTTATTTTGATATACAGATTGTTATCTACCGGAACCATATTTACATATTTTTGGGATTCACTTGCTATTAGCGAGGTACCTCCATTGTATCTCTCTTTTTACTTTGCTTTTATTCATGTATGAAGCTATGAATTTGATTGCACAAGAATAGAAAACTATGTTTCTTACAAAGTAGTTTAGTCATTCGAGATGTAGAGCCAGCAATTCTAAAAAAACTTATGATTTAGCATAAGAATGTATAATTTTTCAGCCCACCCTTATTTTTCATTCTGGATTCACCACTGAAGTCAAGTATCATCATGACTTTGTATCTTGTTGTATTTATCATGTTTTATTACTTACATCTTGCTCCTTATGTCCAGACACCATTATTTATACATGATTAGCATACTTTTCCATGAGTTTTGTTTGTCATGATGTATGTCTACATGATGCATGTTTGATTATGGATATTTAGAGCTTGATTATATTTTGGGTAATTTTATATGTCATAATTCTATGTTTATTGATGCCTTCTTATCCTTTTGGTTCATGTGTACATGCTTATGCTTGGATCCATGCTAGCATATGTTTTTATGACTTTTTCTTGTCACTTGTTATGTATGTATGGTTGTGATTCATTGAGATGCATGTATCCCTTAAACTTATCATTTCTATTCTAACATAAAAATAGTTTATATGACATTTTGGTAGCTTTTGATTGTGCTTATTCCTAGATATCATGAGAATTTTGGTTAGTCCACAAGTTTCTTCTAGATTTGGTTTGCAATAGGCTTTGTTATTCTGGATGCTTTGATGAGGGCTAGATTGAGCTTGTTGTGGGGGTGTGTTCTCATATATTCTTTGTCATTAGTACTTGTGATGCTACTTTTGTTGTTATGTGTCTCAGTACTGGATCCATACTTGTATATCATTTACCCTGGTACTAGGACACCAGTTATTCCTGTGTTTGAGTTACAGGTTGTAGATGTAAGGGGGCGATCATGTAGCTTATGTTGATGTTTTGGGCCTCGCATCCCCTTTGAGCTTTTGGTGAAGAGTTCTATTGATCTCACGATGCATTTCAGTCAGCCTCCACTACATCAACTACACCACACCACCAAGCGATGTGACAGAGATTTGCTCCCTTGTGATCTTTAGTTTTGTAACATCCCGAAAATTTGAAATTTGAAAATGTGAAGCTTTTAAATTATTTTTGTAATATATTCTATTTGGATTTGGATTTTACGATGTTTTCCTGAATTTGGTTGAGGTTCTAAAAATTGAAGAATTAATAAAAGAGAAAGACAAACATTAGTAATACCAAAAAGTGAATATGCAAATAATAGAAAATTAAAATCTTAAATACTAATCTGAAAAGATGATCCAGTATAAGGAGAAGGAAACCTGAGTTAAAAATATAAAATCTCATTTTGAAAATAATAGCATGAAAAGCAATAAAAGCATATGAACAAAATACAAACACACATACATATATATACATATATGTGTATACACAAATTTTGCAAGAAAGAGTTTAGCAATAGGAAATAATAATAATAATAATAATAATAATAATAATAATAATAATAATAATAATAATAGAAGCTCTCATTTAATATCTGAAAATTTAAAGCTTAAATTCTAAATGTCATGCAAAAATCAATAATCATAAATATGAAACAAAGAACCCCAATTCTCATATTTTCCTCCCCCTTCTCCTTTTTCCCACTCACTTACATGTGGGCCCAGCCACTTTTTCTCCCTCTTCCTTCCTCCTCCCCCGTGCGCCCGTGCTTTCTCTGCGGTGCTCAGCTTCTTTCCTCCGCGTGGAAGCCATGCCCCAGCTCTTGCCCACTGATTTCCCCGTCGCCCCGGTTTTTACCCGCACAGCCCACCGTTTCCATGGCCTTCCCGTGACCATAAGATCCTCCCTACGCCTCCTTTTTTTCCGGATGCCATCTTGCGCGCCGGCCGCTGCCGTGCTCCCGTGCGGCCTCGGCCAACCCAGTGCATCCTGCGCAAAAGTGTCCGCGTCACATGGTGCTCCCACCCCCCAGCTACGCCACCTATGGCTTAATTGGAAAACGCTGCCCCATGCTCGCCGCATTGGCCATTTCCCCGCCTCCGACCACCAGGCCAATCCCGCCGATTGAAGCCGCCTCCGGTCGATTCCGCCGCCCGGGAGCTTCCTCGTGGCCCCGCCAGCTCACCCCCACCGCCGCTAGGGCTTCTCCCTCACCCCCGGTTGCCGGCGCCATGGCCCTCCTCGCGCCACCGCAGGCTCGCGCCGCCGGCTCCACTGGGACTTGCTTCGGCTCGGCCCAGCGCATGGTGAGTCTCCTCCTGGCCCCTTGTAGCTCGTGCACGCCCCGCCCTCTTCCTCCTCCCCTCCGGTCGCTGCCGCCCCATGTCCACCTCACCGCCGGCCGCCCCACGCCGTCACCGGCCCACCTCACCACCGCTTCGGTCAAATGCGCCACCCTAGGAGTTCCTTCACCTCCCCCGCAATCCATTTCAGTGGTCGCCCCTCCCTCTCCGGCCGCCACCCACCGCCGGCAAGTCAGCTCCGCCCCGGCATCGGCATGCTCTGTTTTGGGCCCGACCCCAGAGCTGCTTCTTCTAATTTAACCATCCCACCCTTTCGCAACAAGTCTGCTGCCCGGTTGGTTAGCACAGTCGCTAGCTTGGCATCAGGTCCCGAGTTCGAATCCCTCTCGGTGCATTTCTTTCCATTGTTTTTACTAGCCATTTTTATTTAGGAAAAATTAGGGAATAATCTAGGGAAGCTGCTAAAATTGATGGGGGCATAAAACAATATTAATTAAGATTTAATATTGGATTAAATGTCGTATATAAGAAACTAATGTAGATGGAACATTTAATTTAAATCTAAATTTTAACCAAAGGCATTAATAAAAGATGGATTTGGTTGTATGTCTAGATTTAATAAAGATTCCAATTATATATATATATATATATATATATATATATAGTTCAAGATTAAGAGTAAGGAAAATAAATTGAATAATATGTGTACTTATAAAAGAAAAAAGGCTTTAAAAATAAAGACTATCCTTAACTATAATTAAATGGATGCCCTAACATTCGACATGCCGCCATTAATCTCAGTGGTAGATTTAATCAAATGACAAATCAAGCAGTTTCGCAAAAATTAATTAAATGGCTTGTCTTAATCATTTAAAAATGAAATACATATATATATACAATTTGGAAGACATAAAACCCACCATTAGCCGTCACCGATAAATAAATCTTAACGACGAATTTAGTGGAATAAAATTTGGGTATAGCGAGCTCGATCCTATATAAATAGAAGTTTAACTAAAACATGCTAATGCAAAGGATAAAGTAACAATGATAGTTGGTCCTTAGAGTATTTCCAAATGAAAAGTCATGTTAGTGTGTAGATGCTAAAGTATAGTAGCCCTAGGTCATTGGACGTTGAGATAACCTCCCTAACAAACAATCCGAAGAAACATATAATATTATGACCACTAGCTGCAGATGAGTAGCAAATAAGAATATACTAAAGTTTTCCATTAAACCTCCATGAAATAATAGGATATGCACGTACTGCACTGAATCATTAAAACTAACCATTAGTTGTACACCTCGATTAGCGAATAAAATCCCATAAAATACCATAACCTAAGTTATGAGGAAATACATACCCTAAAGATGAAATTAATGCACTAAACTCCTATATCAGTCTATAGATCTAACCTAGCTCATGGAACTTCCTTGATAAATATAAAAATAATAATAAAGGAAATTGTTAATAAAAGATCGAACCTCGCCTTTCTCCAATCGGCTATGTTTGGCCACTTCTTTTCCAAATCCAATAATTCCTATAGATACATCCTCACTTTTGATCTCTTATTATCCCAAAATTTTCCCTCACGGTAAAGCTATTCAAATAACTCGTTCTCTTGCTCAAATCCGGCTACCACTGTGTTGGCAACACATTAAACCGAATCATCCTTCTATTCTCAAAATCGTAATAAATGTATAAATTAAATTAAATCGGGCATTTAAAGTATTCGGATTTATTTGGATCTCTTGAGTTATTTGCTTTTATTTGGATTCAGTCGCTTATCGCATAGTTAGAAACTGGAGCCCCGAAGAATCAATGGATCAAGTGTGATCAAGAGCAAGGTGAAGATAAGGACCGGAAGCTCAAAACCATCGTAGGAGAAAGCTTTGAGTGAACTCAAGACCGCGGTAAACCGCGCCAGGCGAGTCAACACTTTGATCATATTGAACCCAACATTTCAAAGCTATTTCCTTTTAAATTATCAACTTGCATGCTATTATTTCATGAAATATGTTATGTTGATTTCAGCAAGTTAGTTAAATCATGTTGTTGCTGTTGTGTATATTATTCTCCTTGCCAAACTTGAAAATGTGAACCTTGTCGCCATAGTAAGAATTAACATATGATTTCACAAATTAAGTCCTTATTTATATAGCACGCTTAGGAATGCTAGACACTTGGGGTGACACTAATGCCCCAAGGAATATTCTTCAAACTATTATGAACACAATAGGTAACTTATGGTGTGATGCCATAAGCAACATATGGTGCGATGCCATATGTAATGTTGGTGCGATGCTGACAATTAGCGTATGGTGCGATGTCATACGCCGCCCTTGGTGCGATGCCAAGAGGTAACTTATGGTGCGATGTCATAAGGTTAGTTGGTGTGATGCCAACAATGAGCATATGGTGCGATGTCATATGCAGCCCTTGGTGTGATGCCAAGAGGTAACTTATGGTGCGATGCCATAAGGTTAGTTGGTGTGATGCCAACATGATTACATGGATTATTACAATGAATGGTTTAAAATGTGATTTCAAACCTGCTAGGTCATAGAAAATTTTAGTAATTGCATTCAAAAGCACTCTTTGGCAAACAAAATAGCCATATGCCTTTCCATTGACAAGCCATGCATGTTATATATTTGCATTATGTGTGTTGACTTGCGGAGCACGGGGTTGGAGTACTCACACTCGCTTTTGCGACAGAATTCAGAATCAGGAATCTAATCACCTCGCCTCAGCAACAAGATTGGACAAGCTGGCCAAGAAGATGAAGATGTCAAGGGCTAGGTCACGAACCTCCAGTTGGCTGCCTGTGGGCATGTCCTGAAGGTCCCACCTGTGTGCTTCGTTCTTCCGCTACTGCAATTTAATGATTTCGGCCTAATCGGCCCATGAGTAAGTTTACTATTATATTTACGCTTCCGTATGATATGTAATTTGATGCCCATTACTGTAACTGTGTGCACTATCTATTGATCCAGGGAATAGTGCAGTAAAATCACAGTGGATTTGGATTGAAAAATCCGGGTCCGACAAGTTTCTTGCACCCCACCACTTGACTTTGCATAGTATTCTTGTTCTAATGGTAGGAAGGGTCTGATTGGATAGATAGGAGCCAACTCTAGGTGATTTTGTCTCAGTCACTCCTCTTATCCAAATGGTTCTCTAGAATTATTTACTGTCTAGTTTGAGCTTTAAATGGTTCTAGGGTTATCTACTACCTAGTTTGAACTTTCTTCTTGGCCACTAATGTCTTGTGTTTTGATAGTTAGTGTTGCTTTTTGCTCCGTGGTATGAGGTTATAGGCTAGAGACCATGAAGAAAGGGTGTGTTTAGAAATCATCTCGTTGAGTTTGAACCCTCATTTTCTGGATTTTACACCTAATTTCTTGGTTCTTCTTAATTTTCCTTCTTTAGGGGGAGTTGGAGATTCTTTCTTTTCGGACTATTTTTCAGGGGGAGCTTACTTCTTGTGCATTTATTTATATTATATTGCATTATATATACATGAATGCTTATATAAATTATAGAGCTTTGACTATTATCCGTATGTGACATGATATCTTGCTTTACATTTTGCCATGTCTTGTGTTAGCTTGCTAGATTTATCATGTCCTTCTATGTATAGCTTAGGTTTTACCATGCTAGCTTTATTAAATGTGAACAACTTAAATTAAATCGTGCTTTGTTGGATCTTGTGACTAGTTCGGCTCTAGTGATCCTCTTTATGATTCATGCTATCTCAAATAAACTAAGTTGAGTCTTGAATCTGCACTGAGCATTAGATTGAGCTATGCTAGTTCATTTGTAAAACATGAGTTAGTATTAACTCTTTGTTCTTGAATTAAGTCAAGAAAATGCAAAAAGGTCTCTTTTGTGCGAAAAAACTGATCTCACCAATTCTTTCTCATGAGACGGCTTGTCATTGCGTGATGCATGAACTCAGGGGGACTTTGGATGACCAAAATCACTTCCTTAAGTTTCTTACTTAGAGTGGTCACATAAGGTTTGAGATCTAACACATGGCTAAGAAAACAAGATCTTATGAAAAATGGTTGAAGCCAACCATGAATTTCTGAAAATGCTAATGTGCTAAATTTGCTCAATTACAAGTGATATCTAGTGCTTGAATACAATATTTCAATCTTAAACTTGTAGCATTCTTAATTGACTCAATTATAGCTTCTTGGTTTGACTTAGAATATTGATATAGCTTAACTCATTTTTGGATACTTTTAACTGGACTATGATCTTGAATGACTTAACTTATTAAACAATCCATTTAATTTTAGATTATGGATTATTTAGCTATAGCTTGGCAATATTCCTGAGTGGCTTCTCAGCATGAGTGTCCCTTACTCTCTTAATCTCTCTCACAATCAACCAAAACCACATCACTTTTGAAAAGGACATTACCAGTATAGTAACACAATTGTCCAACCTGGCTCCAACCTCATCCTTCATCATATATTTCAAACTACAACCTTCAAACCTGGTCTGATTCAAATCATTCAGCTAAGTTCCATGGAATTTCCAACCCAATTTAGTCACAAAATAACGTGCTTGATTGCAAAGCAAAACTGGTAATAGCCATAAAAGTGACTCAAAAAGAATTAAATCGTAACCGTTGATCAAGCTACAACCCAAACTCCATGTCGCTGGTGAGCTGTGTCTGACGTTGCAAACACGGGTTCTTTTAGATTGTGGCTTATATTTTTTGAATTCTAGCTATTCGCGAGAAAGAGTACAAAGAGAGACAGTTACGTCAATTTTGGTCGGTATAAATAGAATCGATATAATGTATACTACAATCAACTTGTAGACTATGTATTGAAAAAACGCACCGTTTAAAAACTAGTTACTGTAGCAAGGACAAAAGCCAAAAGCGGTAAGCCGATTCGAAGCCAGCCATTGGATGTGTTTGGGACATGTTTGCTTTGGCTTTGGCTTATGTTTGTTACAGTAACTAGCTTCTAAATAGTGTATTTTTTCACAATGGGGTCTATAGGTAGATTGTAGTAAACACTGTACTGAGTTCAGGTATACTGGATAAAATTGTATACGATTATTTTCCTCTATATGCTATCTTTCACAAACACCCAGAATTCAAAAACCACATCTCAAAAGGCAAAACCATACCCAAAAGAACCCACCCATTGACTCGTTAAAAGTTGGGGAAAACCATATATTGTGCAGACCGTCCGATCTATAAAATCAATGGTCTTGGATCGAGCACACTCCAGATCTAAAATTAACAGTCCTCTCACCATTTCGAACCTACGCATAAAATCTTCCCATTTACCCCCTCAGATCGCCATCTCCACCCCATCCTGACCCCTTCTCCTCTCTAGTCAAACCCTTCGCCGTCCGTGGATCCGGGGAGATGGAGGCCGCGACAATGGCGTGGACGGCGGCGGCGGCGGGGCTCGCACTCGCGTACTGGTTCGTGTGGGTGATGGGCGCCGCCGAGGTGAAGGGCAAGCGCGCCGTGGACCTCAAGATGGGATCCATCACCAACGATAAGGTCAAGGACAAGTACTCCCAGTACTGGTCCTTCTTCCGCCGCCCCAAGGAGACGGCGGCCGCCGCCACCGCGGAGAAGGTGCCGGCGTTCGTGGACACTTTCTACAACCTCGTCACCGACATCTACGAGTGGGGATGGGGCCAGTCCTTCCACTTCTCCCCCTCCCTCCCCGACCGCTCCCACCGCGAGGCGACGCGCGTCCACGAGGAGCGCGTCGCGGATCTCCTGGAGGCGTGCCCGGGGCACCGCCTCCTCGACGTCGGCTGCGGCGTCGGCGGGCCCATGCGCGCCATCGCGGCGCGCTCCGGCGCGGACGTCGTCGGCATCACCATCAACGAGTACCAGGTTAACCGCGCCCGCGCGCACAACCGCAAGGTCGGCCTGGACTCTCGCTGCGAGGTGGTCCACGGCAACTTCCTCGCCATGCCCTTCCCCGACGCGTCCTTCGACGGCGCCTACTCCATCGAGGCCACCTGCCACGCGCCCCGGCTGCAGGACGTCTACGGCGAGGTGTTCCGCGTGCTCAAACCCGGCAGCCTCTACGTCTCCTACGAGTGGGTGACCACCCCTCTGTACCGCGCCGAGGACCCGGAGCACGTGGAGGCCATCCACGGCATCGAGCGTGGCGACGCGCTCCCGGGGCTGCGCCGGCAGGACGAGATCGCGGCCATCGCGAGGGAGGTGGGCTTCGACGTGCTCAAGGAGGCGGACCTGGCGCTGCCGCCGGCGCTACCCTGGTGGACGCGGCTCAAGATGGGGCGCCTCGCCTACTGGCGCAACTCGCTGGTGATCCGCGCGCTCACCCTGCTGCGCGTGGCGCCCAAGGGCGTGTCCGAGGTGCACGAGATGCTGTACGAGACGGCGCAGCACCTCACCCGCGGCGGCGAGACCGGCATCTTCACCCCCATGCACATGGTGCTGCTCCGCAAGCCAGACGCCGCCGCCGCCGCCGCCGCCGCCGCCGGAGCGGAGGCCAAATAGGCAGTAGCAAGGTCTGTGCAAGAATGCAGTAGCAATTCCTAATTTTTACCTGTGAGAGAAATAATACAGCTAGCTCTAAGGATTATAGGCAGGCAGGGAGGGAGTTCTTGGCATTACGAGAAGAATGCGATGCTCAATTTGATGTTAGGATGATGGGTGATGCTTCTTGTTCTTAGATTAAGATTGGTCATTCTGGGGGTTTAATTAGCGGGCTGGATCCAAAATTCCATTGCGGATCGATCTATTTCATCTTGCTATGTATGAAGCGAAGACTGGATTGGAAAAGCCATCTCTCGTTACAGATTTTTGTTGCAAAGGAGATTCCTTGCCATCCCATCGTCGTGCCGATTGCTTGTGTGGTATGCATACTGATACTCTCATTTGTTCAAGGAGCATTCTTTGCTGCGTTTTCTCCTGTTATTTTCGTATCTGGGTAGCCTAGTAGTGGTAGTTCTTACTACTGCTGTGTCCGTGCCCGGCATGGCACTGCAAACTTCAAAGAAGCAGTGGTCCGAGCCCGGCATGGCACCAGCAGCGGTACTAGTTTTTACTCTTGTTCCGTTCTGCATTCTGCGAGTTTCGGTGGCGTTGTTCGTTGTTACCTCTCGGCAAGGTGAATCCGTCCGGCGAGGTGGGCCGAGATCGGATCTGCAACTTTGTTAGTATTATTTCTCTGCGCAGGACGAATCTGGGTATCAGGGGATCCTGTTCATGGAGATCTGGTTTGGAGGAATGGATGGAGCTTAACTAGGGCCCGTTTCAGGGCTGTTTGGCAACGGCTGCGGTCTATAGTTTTTTATTGAAATTTTTGAATTTTGGCCGTTTACGGTACAGATTACAGAGAAAGGGATACTCACTTGCGATTTTGGATGGTACAGCTATTGGCTTTTAACGTGTACATCGTTTAACTTATAGACCTCGTTTTGAGAAAATACTCCGTTTGAAAGTTAGGTACTGTAGCAAAAGTCAAAAGCCGCCAGCTTCGGGGGAAAAGAATAAACCCTCAAACACCAATTGCTTCTGACTTCCTGCTTGGAACGTGTTGGTTTAACGCTGCTTTTTATCTTCTTTGCATTATCTATAGGATATAATTATGTTTTTACTTTTTCTATTTTTTATTTTTCTTTCATTTAATACCTCGTAAAAAGCTAATAGTCACTATATGGTCTGTTCTTAATGACTGCGGTTTTTGACTTTTGGCTGAAATTTTTAAATTTTGACTGTTTGCGACATAGATTACGGAGAAAGAGATAGTCGCTTGTGATTTTGGCTGGTACAGATATTAGACTTTTAACATGTACTACAATTAACCTGTAGACTTTGTCTTGAAAAAATACTTCATTTAAAAGTTAAGTACTGTAGCAAAAACCAAAAACCGCTTTTAAAAGTCGTATCAAACAAGCCCATATAGTGTCATTTTAGGTTCTGATCTAAACGGTTTTAGTTTCTGACTTATTTTATAGTGTCATTTTAGGTTCTGATCTAAATGGTTTTAGTTTCTGACTTATTTTGACTTTAGGCTTATTTAAGTCAGAAGTCACTTGGAACACGTCGGTTTTTAATTTTGGTTTTTTTTGTTTTTTGTCTTTTTTTTATTTCTTTGCATTATCCGTGACGATATAATGGTTTTTTATTTTTAACTTTTTTTAAAAAAATTAACAATCATTATAGTGTAATTTTGATCGTAAATTAAAAATCACAACCAGAAACATCATGAGCTATTTAAAACACCACCTCAATCGAAAGATACAACAATTTAGTAGCAGTGAGTCAGTGACCACGGCGGCACGTGACTCCCTAATCAGTGTGCAACTGCAATGCTACGGAACTAGAAGAGGAGCACGGGCTGTAAACTGTCGAAATGCCTTCGTCCTCCCCTCCGGCCGATGAGATAAATGTCTACTGGAGCATGCCGACGACAAGTGCCAGGTGGGCTGGCTCTTGTGTTGTCAGCGTTGCTTCATCTAGCATTCCTGAGCTAGAGAGATCCGAGCTGGGACCAGTTCTGTTACACAGTTGCATTTACGTCTCGCTTATTTCACTTTGAACTTCTAATTTATGATTTATTTTTTACTATTCATATATTTCGTCTTTTTCCTGGACTTTTGATATTTTTTGAGTTTTTTTGCCAGTTCTTTTTTCCCGTATTCGTCTACGTTGTCCGTAATGAGTTAACATTTTTTCTATTTTTAATTTTTTTTAAAATTTAATTACGCCAAATAAGCCACCTTCAGCTACAGTGTAATTTCAGCCAGCTACAGTGCAATTTCAACCATAATCCACTATTTTTCAGCCCAACCGAGCGGAGCCTTAGAAGCAAAAAATTCAGAACATTGGGTGTGTCGTGCCTCGTGCAGTGGAGTCATGCGTGACATTGGTGGCGCAATTGTGCCTTTCAGTCTTTCACTTTCGAGGACAGCTCTCACTATTACAGTTCGATTTACTTAACCATGGTGTACGGTTATTAGCATTGTTTTAGGTTGTGATCTATTCGGCAACGGATTATGATTATGGTCGATAGTTTTTGGCCCTAGCACATGCTAGAAATTAAACAATTTTAGTAATATTTTTATATTAATTTCAGATTTAAGCAATAACAATGAAGCATATGACAAGCAAAAAAAATAAATGGCATGAATATTAAACAAATATCTCTCAAGACAGATATAGCATTCAAGTTATTTAATAAAAACAACATGCTTAATTGATTAAGATAGTGGGCAATTGAAATCTGCTTAGTACACATATTATTTTATGTAAATTTGCTCTTAGCTGAGAGTTACTCAAGTTATAAACTTGGCCTTCTCAACTCTAGTCAATATATCAATAATTTAAGTGACAATTCTTTTATATTCTGCTACTTTGTCAATCTAAACATTACTTTGGAATAGTGATTGAACCAATTTCGTGTTCTAATTAAACCATATAAAAATGTGCTGCTGCTGAATCAACAGAATTCAAGCTATAACCAGAACAAAACAGTAGTGAATAGACACTAAACCGAAGTATAATTAACAAATCAAACTAGCAAAATATTTCTAGACAGTCACTGTGATCTCAGATATGATTAGTTTATTCATCGAGCAATCTCAAAAGCCCACAATCTATTATGTAAAGTCCTCCTAGTGCTAGCAATTATCACAGATTTCTCACAGCAAACTCATGCACAATAGAGATTTCAGAATGTAAAAGCTCACTGGACGGTGGCAATCCAAGCCACTGAGAAGGCGCACAGTAGAGGCAAGACTCGTCGCAAGAACGATGTCCCAAAAAACCAATCATCGACGTATGCTCGGATATTGTTGGAGAGGTTAACAGAGATACAATGCCCAACTTCACAAATAAGTACTCACCAAATCGTGAAGTCGAGATGCAGGTGTTGCTGCACAAAAGCCAACGTAATCCCCAATTAGATAAAGCAACTAAGAGTTTGCGACTACAACCGTTTATGACTACGGCAAATCACGACCACGGCACAAACAATAACAATCAAGACCGACTACACCACAGCGGATCAGATGAGTCTCGCTGGCGAGAAAATCACCAAGGTCTTGAAGAGCTTACAAGTGCAAGCTGCTCGGGAGACCAAGGAAAGTCCTCACCGATTGCTCTCTGATTTTGTGGGTAACTTCTTGATTGTGTTCCATGAAACGCTCTTCCATCTTCCATGGCTTGATTTAAAGGGAAAAGAGAGAGATCCCAGATCAGAGGTGGCAGCTTTGTCATCCAAAATGGCTACCTCGGCCTCATGCCTGAAGACCAGGGGAGAGAGATCAAGAGAACACCGTGGATCTGAAACAACCCTCGGCCTTATCCCCTCTCCTCCCTTACATGTGGACCCATGAGGATTTTCTTTTCCTCTTTTCTTTTATTTTAGAAATGAGGGAAATTCCCATATTGCTCAACATCACGAGCGCTTGTGCGAACGAACCGAATGCCGATAAGCCGTTTTGAAATAACGATGAAAAAATAATTCCATTTATTTATTTGAGAGAAATCATAAGTCGTAAGCCATAAGATGAAAAGAACAAGACAAAGTTCTTCGGACTTTCATACAGCTGACATGAAAAAAGTTTTTTTTCTTGTTCTCCACAAAATATGTTGGCTGTTCTCGGAAGCATCTCATGCGAGATGGAAACACGGAAGCACGATCTTTCTGTAAAACATAGAAGATTGGATTGGACTATACATATACGATAATATTTTAGAATTTATATGCATGATTGTTTTTTCCCCTCAGGTCAACTGTGCAAAGCCATTAGTGCTAGTGGACCAGCAGTTTATATTATGTATGATCGTCTAGCGGTATATATGCGTAATCGGCAGTTTACTACGAGCAAATCATTAGACGAGAACGGCGCCAACTTCGCCGTGGCAGCACGTAGAGTATGATCATTGAACCATGTGGAATCTAATAACCCCATTGACTTGTACCGAACTAATTCCCAATTCCAAAGTCAACCAACAAATCAAGCGGCCGGATCACGAGCAGCCGAAGAACAATTATACTCAACAAGTCGATACGGCTGACCACCTACATAAAGGCATAACCAACAATGCCCCATGGCCAACGCACAGCGAGCACATACATTTTTGGTACGTGCCATCGATCAGTGGCAGCATGTACGGCTGCTTACCTTTCCGTGGCCATCGGCGGCAAGCGCTTCATCAGGGCGGCCGCGGCGTGAGCGTGACCGTGACCGTCGTGTCCCGCGGCGAGGGCAGCGTCGACGACGGCGCCGCCCGCGTCAAGATCGTCGTGAACAGGGCCGAGCTGGAGCGCATCGTCGCGGGCGTCGCCCGGAGGCAATGCGGGGCCGCGGCTCGCCGTCGGTACGTAGCCGCGCCGGCCGGGTCTCCGGACCAGCAGCTGACGCTCGCGCACGACCTGCTCCGGAGGCGCGGCGCGGAGTCGGAGGGGGGCGCGGCGAGTGGCATCCCTTCGCCGGGCGGCATACCGGAGGAAGTGTAGAAATAGAATGGCAGAGGATCAAGTTCCAGGCTAAATAATCACAGCGCTGCGTGGAAACACGCTTGATTTAACTTCAGGCTGGAATTTGCAAATTGCAGCTGTTTGTTTCCAGGAAGTGCTGCTGCTCTGCACTCATGATGCTTGTTTTGTCTCTCTCTCGTTGATATACTCAGAACAATTGTTGCTTAATCGTCTTGATGAAGAAAAGGTACTTATGCTCAAGTTTCGGTCGAGTTTTTGTCATGGTAAATAACTACGGTTTCATGTTTCAAGTTTCAAGTCTGGCATTTTCAACTTTCAAGTTCAATTGTATTCCTTTTTTTCTTTTTTGAGGGGAGTTCAATTGTATCCTGGTACTATTGTTGTATCAGAAATAGAAAAGGTAGGGATGCTCGTTGGATTGGGCCCACTTTCAAGTGGGTCTACAAAAAGATTGTAATAGATACTATGTCGAGTTCAGTTATATCGGTCAAAAGCGTATGCGACTATTTCTCTTTGCATATTGTCTCTTACGAACAGTCAGAATTCAAAAACCTTATGCCAAAGCCACAGCCTAAAAGAACCCACACTATGACTTATAGCTGCGGCTTATAACTTTTAGTTATTCGTAAGAGAGAATACGGAGGCACAAATAACTTGCATGCAGTTTTGGCTATATAAATAAAGTCGCTACAATGTGTACTACGATTAACTTGTAGACCTCATCTTGAAAATACACTCCGTTTAAAAGTTAGTTACTGTATAAAAACATATTTTAGAAGCTGAAAAGAAGATGCCTCTTTTGTCCGTGGCATATGGCTTATGATTGTGATTGATGATTTTTAATCCTAACATTAGTGTTTGTGCAAATGAAACGAATACCGATAAGCCATTTACAAAAGACTGTCTCAATAAGTCGTTTCGAAATGACGACGGAGAAATCATCCTATTTATCTGTTTGGAGAAAATCATAAGGCATAAACAGAAAAGAGTGTATGATCAAAGAAAAAGAAGAAGATCAGAAGAATGTGTTCAAAGAAGAAGAAACTGAACGCCGTCAGTTCCCACTGCTGTTCGCTGCTTTTGATCCTCTCCTTTGAAGTCACGGTGTTCAGATGAATAAGAACCCTCACCGGCCGGGTGTTTTTCTTCCTCCGTCACGTACGTACTCCTTTCTTGCACAGCGCTTCTGAATGCCTTTCGCCTCTTAATTTCTGCAGCCATTTCACGCAAAGCAGCAGCTTGCATTTCATAGCTTTTCTAGTACGTATGCGTACGGATTGAACGTACGGCGTTGCCAAGATGCCGACCAATCAAAAAACGGTCGTCGTTTCAGGCTGTCATGGCACACAGAAATTAAGCATCCAAGGGAATTCTCCATGCATGCACGTGCATGTACTGTTTATATGTTTGAATTCTTAGAAATGTGTAGCATCCTAATTTTCGTTATTTAATCTAAATTGTTATTTTCCATAATTGCTAAAAACTTTCGAATTGAAGTTTCCGTTTACCCAAGAAATTTTATTTCTTCAATTTAAATTTCTAAATTTTCTCGGGAGTTGGAATTTTTATTTGGCTTTTGTTCGGAGTTTAAATTTCCAAAATTCGTAAATTAATTCTTTTCCCTATTTTTGGGCCGATATCTTTTCGCAGCCTGTCTCCTTTTCTTCTTCCCCTTGGCGCAACTCACAACCGAGCCCATCTCGCCCTCTGATCTCACTGACAGAAGGCCCCACCTGTCATCCTCCCCCTTTGCCTTCGCACTGTGCCGATGCACAGCGACTCCTCCCCTAATTTTATTTCCTAATCAAACCTCTAATCCGATTTCGGTTGCAATTACGGTTGCAATTCTGATTATTACTCCTACTTCCTCTCCCTGCTTCCGAAATTCCCATTCTGCGACGTCGATTTCAGTCCCGCGCGTCCGCATTTACGTCACTGCGTCGTCCTCGTCCCGTGCGGCGAGCTCGGCCAGTCGACGCTCAAGCCGCTCCGGTTACTGGAGCCACGACCGAGCATGGATTTGGGTTCGCGCTCCTCTCCTCTGCATCTTCTCCTCTCTCTCTCTCCATCTCGATCGGCAAGCACCAGAGAGGGAGAACGAGCTCGAGGAGCTCGCGCTCCTCTGTTTCTGCCCGCCGCCGCCGCCGAGCCCCAATCAGGCGCTCGGGCGAGTTCAAGGCTTGGCCTTCTTGCTAGTTAAGTTATCGTTGCTCCTTTCTAGCTCCGGCTCACATTGGTATCTCCCATCTTCCACAGGAACGGCGCCGCCACTCCATCTTCCTCCTCCCCGGCGACGTAGGCGACCGCACTGCCCGTCTTCGCCGAACCTCTTTCGCCGGCGCCGACCACCGTGGGCAGACTTGCACAGAGAACACATTGTCGAGAGAATGGAACCACTATAGCAGCAGGAGGTCACGGATACATCGCGCACTCTACTCCTCTCGTTTTCATTATAAGTACGTATTTACCCCTCATTTTTTTACCGTTCGCTCCTTCCTTCTAAAGGTCGCTACTATTCATTTTCAGTCAAAAGCTATCAGCAAAAACCAACACGAATGCTAATAAAATTGAGCCACTGGTTCCTTGATCGACGCCCCGTTACTACTCCCATCGTGACTCCACCCATCAATTTTTGGAGGATTTCCTTAATAAAAATAAATCAGTAAAGAAATAAAATCCCAGCTAGCCCCACTTGTTAGAAAACTAGTTGTTTTTCTTTTTTCCCTCATCTTCTTCTAATTCAAACTTTAGAGAGTCCGTTTTTTCTCATCCTAACTTCGATCTATCCGATTCTACTTTATAAATTCGTATAAATTCACAATCAACATCCTAGTGCCAAGTTTATTAATTTTGGAACTTATTTTTGTTTTATTTGGATATATTTGAATTCATTTGAATTTAATTGTTTCCGGTCAAATTTGTGTAATTAGATTTCGAAGCTCAAGTAGACTGAAAATTGAAAAGGATCAAGATTATGGGCCTGTTTGGTAACAGCTGCGGTTTATGGCTTTTGACTGAAATTTTTGAATTTTGGCTGTTTACAGTACAGATTACGGAGAGAGATACTCACTTGCGATTTTGGCTGGTACGGATGTTGGGCTTTTAACATGTACATCGTTTAACTTGTAGACTCCGTCTTGAGAAAATATTCCGTTTAAAAGTTAGGTGCTATAGCAAAAGCCAAAAGCCGCCAGCTTCGGAGGAAAAAAAATATGCCCATAATTATGATTGTGAGCCAACTGAGTCATCACTTTGATCATATTGCTTCTATGTTTCAAATGCAATTATGTTGTTTTATCAAATTGCATGCTACACTTTAATTATAATTACGTTGTCTTTAGCTCATAGTTAATCAGGGGCGGATCCACAGGGTATACCGGGTGGCCACGGTATACCCTGGCCCAGCCGCAGTACCGGCGCCAGTCGGCCTGCCGCACGCGCCGCGACTTCGCGTCACCCGCACGCACGCACCCGTCTGCTACTCGCCTCTTTCTCTTCCCCCTCCCCACACCCAGAAGCTCACGCCGCTGCCTCCCGTCAGGCAGCGGGGCAGGGCCTGGGCCGGCACCACCCACTCCGCCCCGGAGGCCAGCGGCGGCTTCGTCGTCGTCGATGACGGTCTCTTTGAGCTCCTGAAGGTCCATTTCTCTCTCGATTCTTTACCTCTTTTTCCCTGCTCATTTCTTCCTTCCATCGTAATGAAGTAATTAAAGAACCGCTGCAAGAGCCAGTAATTATGCGGCGTAGGTAGATATTTAGTAGTAACAAATTGGAATATTTTTCAATGATGAACTAAATCTATCTGCTAAAATTTATCCGTTTTATTAGACATTCTAGCTTGCCATGCCTGACAACCTGTATCAATGTAGATGTCCATCACTTCAAATTGGTAGATAGCAGTGGGCATAGTGTAAATGAGAGCGATCTAATGATGGGCTCTTGACTATGTAATCTACATAGCATGTTAGATTGTTTTTATAAATCCGAAAAAGAATGCCTCAAATTGAGTACAGCATGTTCGTGTGCTTAGGGATTATTCCCATGTAAATAATGGGGATGAGGATTTGTTGTTTCAGAGGGACAAGAACGGGAAGTTTCCCTTCAATGGTGCTAGTAGAGTCATGGATAAATATGTTAGTCATGCTAGCAGAGCTGAGGATCAATTCAACGATCAGTGTAAGAGAAAGAAGGAAAACTCTAAACATATCAAGCACTCTTTATCTGTCGTCTTAAGCACTGTTTTACTGACGTTTCAAATCTTTTAGTCTGCTTGGTATTCTTCACTTGTATAGTCGTATGTATACTTACAAGAACGTGCTTTAGTTTGGGAAAATTTCTGAACTGTGAAAAATGATTTGTAGCCAGATATGATCATATCAATGCACATAGTATATAGTCTGCTGCCTCTTACACTGTGGATGCATTATTTTGCTTGTTGGAATGTGGATTCTTATGTGTAGGGGGGCCTACAATTCAAATGTTTTTGCATCTGGAGTTGGGTTGCATAAATAAAGTATATCAAGTACAAGATTTTCATTTCCAAATTTGAATTATTTATCAAGTACAAGATTTTATGTATATTTGAGACTATTAGTATGGTGTTTGAAATATTTATATTGTAATTTGTGCAAGTTTCCAACTTAATCCTTAAATTTAAGATTTATCATATTATTTAGTGTCTGTATACTAAATTACGATGCAAACTTTACAATTATTTACCAAATTGGTAAATAGTTTTATAGAATTGCATATAAAAATTTTGGTGCGGCATACCCTTTGGTAAAATTCTGGGTCCGTCACTATAGTTAATACCTCAATAGTAATCATGCTATTAATTTCCGCTCCTTAAATTTTGGACATAATACCTTGGTGCCCTAGGATTGATGGTAAGAGCCTATCTGATAAAACTCTATATTTTAATTTATCAGCTTCTACTTTTAGTTCTCTAAAAATCTACTTACATAAAAATCTGGAGCTGTCTCCGCAAAGAGTGATCTTTTCTCAGCATTCTCATGCGCGCATTGTGTGCAAGCAAGTGCCAAATGGTCAAAGCATCGACATGGACAGTACGAGACGTGACAAGTGTAACGACCTAACAATGTCCTCTGCATCGTCATTATTTAGTTCCATTGCACACGAGTCACCTAGCAAGCAGGCTATATAACCATCAAAACTGCCCTCTCGCATTGCATGCACATACCAGCAGAAGCAATCTTGCAATGTTGGTAAACATCATTCGAATATTTTCTTTTTAACAAATATCTAGATTTAAAATTATTGAATTAGATATCCAACAGCCATAAATTCACTTCTCTCCCTCCAAAAAAAACTCTCCCCCTCCTCTAAAAAAAATCTTCCCCCTCCAAAAAAAGAGGACGTTGGATCTCTAATCCAACGGTCCCAAATCTGAATATTTGTTAGAAAGAAAACATTCGAGTGATGACTAGACACACCCATCTTGCAAACCACCACACATCACATATCAGAAGAGCCCTAGCTAGGACAGACAAAGAGTAGAGTTTATCAATGGCGATCAGATGCTTCTTCCTCCTGTGCCGATCACGATCAGGCAAGCGCGGGCTCCGGACGCCGGTCGAACGTTCCGCCGCCGGATCTGATGCAGACGTCGCCGCGGCCAGCCGCGTTCTCGAAGAGGGCGGCGTGATGCGCGTCAAGATCGTGATGACCAAGGGGGAGCTCCGGCGGATCATGGCCGCCGCGGGGCTGCCGCTGGGCGGCGAGCTCCCGCCTCGCCGGTCGGCGCGCCCCGTCGCGCCGGAGTCGCTCGACGAGCTGCGCGTCGCGCTCAGGAGCTGGCGTCTGAGGAAAGAAGCTGAGACGTGGGGCCCAGCGCTGCAGACGATCCCAGAGGAAGCGCTGCCGCCTACAGATCAACTTGGAAGCTGAAACTGTTCGGCTTTGCATGTCTAGGTGAAAGTTAATTATGTGTTTGTGGTAGGGGTGCCCCACCTAAGCTCAGCAGGCCTATTAAGACTTAAGAGAATGTAAGATCCAGAATGAGACATGTATAGTGACAAAAGTACCTCTGAGGGGAGTACTCATGTGTAAGGGTGTAAGTACTGTAAAAGCACTCCCCAGACTGATGTATATATGTAGGACATAGGCCATGGGGAAAGCCCGAAGCCATTCATTTTACTCAACTCTTCACTACCACACTCTCTTTCTGTTTGATCTGTAACCACAAAAGTGTTCATTGGTCTCAAACAAAAAAATGTTTATTAGTATTTCGAACGTCAAAATATATATGCTCGTTAATTCCTTCGTGGTACTAGTAGAGTACAGGTCTGGGCTCGCGAGGAAATTAAAGCCCTCGTTTTGCTTTTGGAGGCGCAATATATATATAAATTGTGATCGTCGACCGATGGAGGATTTTGTTATTATCGACGTAAAATTTAGGTCTATTCGTTTTGTTCCTTCGATGTATATTCAACCGCAGCAGAAATTTCTCCAGATGAAAAAGGGAAGGACAGTAGCAAGTCATGACCGGGCCGTTCATAAAGGCTTTTAGCTTTAGTTTTGACTTTGACTTTTAAATAGTAACAGCTAAAAGAGAGAGATATTTCGTATACGATTTTGGCCGATATCTCCTGGCCATCCTTGTCCTGGAGCTCGCACAGTGCTGTCGAGCTAGGACACCCCATCCCCATCTCGAGGCACGTGGGCATAGATGTCCAGCCCAATGTTGGAGTCGCATCATCCCATTTTGCTGATGTACTACTTGTCAGAGCAAAGGATGGCAGCAACAGTGACAACGGTGCACAATGGGGAAGAAGGGATAGAGGGCAGCTAGATTGGGTGGCGACAAGCACGTGCGCGGCCGGATACAACAATGTCTGGCTTGGGGGTGACAAGTTCCAAATAGTGGCGGTGAGGTAGACCGATGGCAATGGCTTGCAGGACCAATGGGGAGAGAGTCTAGGGAGGGAGAGAACGGCGAACCTAGTATTAGTCCGTGATGGAGATTAGGGTTACAAGTGGCGGTGGAGTTTAGGGTTAGGGGTGGAGACGCTGTACCTAGCTAAGAGGTGCGCACGGGAGGGGCGAGGTCACTACCACTGGTGGTCGTCATCGTGGTCACCTGAGGCGTTGCCATGGTGCACGCAGAGGGAGTCGCTTCTAGTTGCTCTGACTCCAGTTGTGCAAGTTGGGAGGCGCCGATGCGAATGATTGCACCTAGGGCTCGGGGTGTGGAGGGGTGAGGGGGGTAAGGTAGTGGCATTTGTGGGTAAATACCAGCAACTTCAATGGGTACCTCTGTTTTGAGTGGGTTAGCTCCCCACGAGAATCCACCCTAAGGTCGCTTCGAGTTGCTAGTATATTTTTCGCTCCACGCCTCACGAGAAGCAGGATCTGCTCTTTTTAGAAAGCTTAGTATTTGGCGTAGCTCCACAAAATTCAAACGAGAAGCTAGAAGTAGGAGCTATACCAAACAGACCCTAAATATCTATTAAGTTTGTATAAGTGAAACACTTAGAAAATGTTGCACTCGCGGGCACTAATTTGCCTCATAGTGACTTAATGATCAAGTTTTGTTTTGGGCAGTAATTGGATGGAAATCACTGGTATCTTCAACTTATAAAGTTATTTTCGAAATAAAAGTCCAAAATTTGGTTTAGACTTGGGTGGACAATAAGAATGATTTGGTGTGAATGGAGCATGAGATCTTGTAGTGTAATAGTTCCGCTCGAGTCTGTTAAGAACCAAGTCTTGTGATGACCTCCTGGGTATAAACAGTGCAACTATAAGTCTATAATAGTGTCAACTTGGCCAACTAATTTGTGACGTCTCGGTGTTGGTTTCGACATTTAGTGGAATATGATAAATAAGTTGGATGGAGACAGTTTCTCGCATGACGCAAGAGGGGGGCCCCAGCTCGGATGGGTTTAACCCACAACGGTTGAAACCTTAGTGGGCAGAATCGTGTTGGGGTGGAGCATTGTAAACACCATGTGATGATCCTCTTTAGTCGTATGCCCATGGCAGCGTGCGTGATGGTATGTGGAACATCTCTTACGGGTAAATTTGTGCAATCCCTGCAGAATGAAAATTGTCTAGATAAGTGTACCCATGGTCATGGATGATGCATGGAACTTACTTGACTAATCTTCAATTTTGAGAAAATGTTTGTGGGTGGAATGAAAATGTTTTAAAGGGTGGATGGAACCCTCTGTTTTATTCCTGGGTGGATGGAACCAAGAAAAGTATATTGGAGGGATGGAACCCATATTATGAAATTAGCATTAGTGGATAGAACCATGGTCTGTTCGTAGGTGGATAGAATCTTATCAATATTATGTAGTATTACTTAGTTTTATTGTCAAATTGTTTTGGGTCAAAATTGCTACGTAATAGGTTTTGGAAACTACTAATAATCATATTTCAAAATTTGGTTTTACGCTTACAAAACACCTAAAGTCTTTCTTTGTTCCGCCTGGCATCTATTATAATTATATTATATTCCATGTGGTGACTCATGGAGAACGGTTGTTTATACTTACACTTAAAATAAATTACTCATATCCTTCTGATCAAGACCCCTACGTCTACTTCTCACCAGACAGAGAAGATGGTGACGAGATATAGGCCGAGACCCAGTCACTTGTCTGTGGGCAGTGATGATGGATCCATCTTTTGCTTTCCACTTCCGCTGTTATTGTTGTTTATATTATGGATCAGCTGTGTAGTTGGTTTGATCAGCCCATAATATAAAACAATGACCATACGGTCTACTTATGTACTATGAAATATTAAGTATTGAATAGACGGTTTCAATGTACATGTATGATCTAACAATAGACTGTGAATATATCTACGAATCTAGAGAACAATACAATAAAATACAGAATGTGTCGGATTTAAAATCCGGGTCCCAACAAAATGTACATACATACATGTATATATATCTCCATCCAAATTAACGAAGCTACCAGGTACCAGCCACACAATCTAGATAAATACTGTGATCAATAGTCGATCAATCGCGTCCACAAGTGCGAGAACTAAAAACAGTAGCTCCCGTACGTGCGCTGGTCTGTCTCTTCATTTGTTAGCAAAGTTTGGTCGGTCAATCCGATTCTGTCGTCTTCGCCTTGCACCATTGCATCAGTAGCCATGCATGCAGAATAGACATGCAAGCATGCATGCGTTGCTAGATGTGCATGAACCATGACAATAACGTGAGAAATGCATTCATCTGAAATAGGTCAGTTGTGCTGGGTGTACCATTACGTACGTACGTGGAGCGAGGCAGCCAGCCATTCACATTGACATCCATTCAGGCAAATGTTTTTGTATTATATATGGGCACTAGTACGCTAGCTAGAGCCTAGAGGCAGTGATATTTGGCGACATTAATCGTACGCGCGTACACTGGATGCAGAACTTCTTCACCACAGATCGATGTTCTGGAGCTGATAGAATTGACTTCTTGGCTAATTTGGCCTTGAAACCCTCATTTTATACTTGTAGGACCGATTGCTTAATCCTTATCACATTACAAACGGCACGCATTTTCAGAAAGCTAGCACGCTAGCTCGTACGTGATGCTCTCTGAAAATACAAAATTAGGATTCATCAAATATCATTTCTCATTTACATTTCCCAGCAAATTAAACACATGCATGACGAATGATCTTAGCATTCTCATGCGCGCATTGTGTGCAAGCAAGTGCCAAATGGTCAAAGCATCGAGAAGTACAGTACGAGACGTGACAAATGTAACGACCTAATAATGTCCTCTGCATCGTCATTATTTAGTTCCATTGCACACGGGTCACCTAGCAAGCAAGCAGGCTATATAACCATCAAAACTGCCCTCTCGTATTGCATGCACATACCAGCAGAAGCAATCTTTCAAATATCAGAAGAGCCCTAGCTAGGACAGACAAAGAGTAGAGTTTATCAATGGCGATCAGATGCTTCTTCCCCCTGTGCCGATCACGACCAAGCAAGCGCGGGCTCCGGACGCCGGTCGGACGTTCCGCCGCCGGAGCAAAGCAGCACTGCGAGCGCCCATCTGATGCAGACGTCGCCGCGGCCAGCCGCGTTCTCGAAGAGGGCGGCGTTGTGCGCGTCAAGATCGTGATGACCAAGGGGGAGCTCCGGCGGATCATGGCCGCCGCGGGGCTGCCGCTGGGCGGCGAGCTCCCGCCTCGCCGGTCGGCGCGCCGCGTCGCGCCGGAGTCGCTCGACGAGCTGCGCGTCGCGCTCAGGAGCTGGCGTCTGAGGAAAGAAGCCGAGACGTGGAGCCCAGCGCTGCAGACGATCCCAGAGGAAGCTCTGCCGCCTACAGATCAACTTGGAAGCTAAAACTGTTTGGCTTTTGCATGTCTAGGTGAAAGCTATGTGTTCACTGGCCTCAAACAAAAAAAATGTTTTAGTTTTTTGAACGTCAAAATATATATGTTCGTTAATTCCTTCGTGGTACTAGTAGAGTACAGATCTAGGATCGCCAGGAAATTAAAGTCCACGTTTTGCTTTTGGAGGCGCAATATATAAATTGTGATTGTCGATCGATCGAGGTTTTTGTTATTATCGATGTAAAATTTAGGTCTGCTCGTTTTGTTCCCTTTGATATATAGTCAACCGTAGCAAAAATTTCTCCAAATGAAAAAGGGAATGACAGTAGCAAGTCATGAGAGGAAATCAGCCGGGCCGGGACTTTGCAAACAGCCCAAGGCGCCAGACTGATCCACCTACGACGCCCAGTTCGTTAATGTCGTGTTGTGTTTTCATGCCCAATTTTCTCCCAGCAAGTGAAGCCGAAGCCTAACATACAGGCCCTATCCATATTGATTTCTACTTTTATCTTCTGTTTAAACAAGACAGAAACCTTAACACCTGATTTTCCCAAACAGCCTCCCAACTTCTCTCGCTCTAAAGATAATGCAGGGGATCTCGGATGCATCACGCATCTCGTTTCACTCCTCTTGTTTCTGTATCACGTACATATCTCTCCCTCATTTTCTTCACCACTCGTCTCCTCCTTCTAAAAGCTATTTTTTCAATCACTGCTATTTATTTTCAGCCAAAACCCATCAGAGCCAACCAATATGAGTTGGTCAGTCTGTTCTTTTTAGGCTGCGGCTGATAACTTTTGTTTGCGTTTTTTGTGACGACAGTAGACTACAGAGATGTCGACACTGAAGACGCATAAGTTTTAGACTTAGGAAGACGTGTGGAGAATCTACTTCAAAAAACCATTACTTTGTTTCGATTTTTTGAGAAATCAAAAGCCAAAAAAACATGTTCATGTGTGGGCGTGTGGCACTGGCCATACGATCGAGTTCTGATCTATTATAGGCACACAAACGAAAAGGTTAGCTCTACCATTGAAAGTTGCTCCCTTGTGCCATCCATCTTCCAGGCCTGCGATAAACCTTGTGCATGCGATATGCAAATTAATAGTACTCGCATCATAAATGACAGGCAGGTTGATTGGTGAACACACTGAAGTCTAAGGCTCCGAGTCATTGATCTGTGTTCGTATGCTATGTCAGCTGTAGCCCATCTATAAATTGATAACCGGCTTCTCCAAGTAAAAACCAACAAAAACATTGCTGGAAGTTGTAGCTCGCCATCCTCTTTCTAGTCTTTTATTGGTACGTAGTTGCAACTGATAAGTGGTGAATCGTGCGCAAGGGGAAAGATGAGGGTGTTTCAGTGCCATTTGTACTCAAGGGTGACAGATACATACGCTAGGAATAGGATGCATCGGGAACTTGAGTTGAAAGTGGCGCATAGCATGGACGTTCTTTGCCACTTAAACTGCGAACGAGCATTACTACACTAGAAAAAGGCCATAAGATTCGGCTTGTGGAGGTGGGGTTTTTTTTAGATTATGGCTTTAATTTTTAGCTTATGGTTTTTGAATTCTGGTTACACGTGAGAGACAGTATGAAGAGCGAAAAGATCGCATATGATTTTGGCCAGTACAACTAAACTCGATACAATATTTACTATAATCAACTTTTAGATCTTATTTTAAAAAATACATCATTTAAAAACCGGTCGCTGTAATAGAAAGTGATAAGTGGAAGTTAAAGTGGAGATGAACCCACCCATCAAATGTTTATTCTGCAGCTACATGCTCAGGTTCACCAGTAGTATGTGATCCACTGAAGAACTGCTTCCTCCATAACTTGAAGATATTTTCAAATATCGGCCATTATTGCGCTTGTATGTATATCCCTTTTCCCTTTCTGTACATAACACTGTTTACTTATTATTAGTAATATACTAGTTATGTACCCGTGCGTTACAACAGAACTTATTGAATATATAGAGAATCATTCTATAGAAGAGAGTTGTTTTGATCAGTTAGAAAGTGAAGAATGGTGAGAAGTTAAGTGAATAGAATGGTTGGAGGAGAATGAACCTACAACCACCAACTCCTTTTATAATAGTAATAGACATACAGTATGAGCCTCCCCTCCCGTTTGCTCTAAAAAAAAGGGTGTTCAGATTGCTAACAACCAAACTGTATAAAATACATGCCTTAGGGAAAAAAATGTTTCTCAAAAAAGAAAGAACAGCAGCGTCATACGAGTGCTTGTTTTACACACACACACGTGTATATACACTGCTGGCACTGTCACGTACAATACGATCAAGCTACTGTATCATTTCCAGCAACTTTTTTCATTCTTTAATAACTGTATTGTGTGCTTTTTTTCTCTAGTACACGTGATATTCAACCTATGATCCTAAAGAAAACAAAGGTACTAAGCACATTGTGTAGTTTAATTCTATTTTTTCAGATGTGTAGTTTAATTCTCAATACAAAGGTGTATGCATCCCCACGGATACGATTGTTCAGGTGTATGCAACTGTTTACTTATTATTATTATTATGGCTTATGAAGTCTGTCTGTTCGCGAAAGATAGTACGGAGAGATAATTGTGTATGATTCTGATCGCTATAGTTAAAGTTGGTATAGTATTTACTACAATCAACTTATAGATCTTAACTTTAAAAGATATTATGTTTAAAAACTGATTAATATAGACTCTAAATCCATAGGTCAGAAGCCGGAAAGATATGATCAAAAATTTGAGTGTTATGCTGCCCACTTGAACACTAAGGCCCACGGTGGCCGGCAATAGCAGCCCATGGAGCTCCGACCGCCGAAACACCCCGCCAAGCCCAACCGACGGAGCAACTGATGTGGGTGCCGCCTAGTTGCTGCCTCTTGAGGCCCACGAGGGAGTTAGCGTGCCGCCGTGCCGGCCCAGTTGCGCAGGGTCAGGGTCCGGGACGGGCTGATTCATGTGTGTTAGGTGCCGCGAGACGAGGAGGCAAAGTCCATTGCTTGCATGGTGCAACCCAAATCTGGACGGTGCCGTGCCCAGCCCAGAAGCCGGTTTCGGAGCGATTTTTTAAAAAAAAAATCTATTTTTTATTCGAAATGACATAAATATGTTTGACCAAAATTTTTTATAAAAATAGGCTTCAGTTATCTAACCATCGAATGATTAGAGCCTATCGCACAACGACCACATGATACGTAAGCAATCCGCTAGCCATTGGACGAATTGATTGTAGTCGCCGAACCGCAAGTGACTGCTTCCAGTCGCCCAACGGTTAGGCGATTGCGCTTTCAGTCACAAGGGTTGGACGACTGGAAGTGCAGATAAAAGGATTGCACTGCTGAGCCGACTCGTGTCGCTTAACCACCCGGTGAATAGACGCGACATAAAAGAAAAGGAGAGGAGAGAAGAGAAAAGGAGAGGGAGGAGGAGAGGAAAGGAGAGGGAGAGGGAGAGGAAGAAAGAGAGGAGAGAAGAGGAGAGGGAGGAGGTGAGGAAGAAGGAGAGAGAAAGGGGGAATGAGAGATTTTACGATTCTTGTGAGATAATTTTTTTTTGGTATTTTAAATTTTGTATATGAAGTAGATAGTTTATTTAGTGTTAGTATCAGTAGAAAATGTAGATGTAGAAAACAATAGTATAGCTTTGGTATAGAAAATTTAGTCAATATAGTTTTAGAAAATTAACAGCCGTAGTAACCTATAGTTGTGTAAAATTTAGTGAACATAATTGTAAAAAATTAACATCATTAGCAAATTGGCATGGGTACAAAATTGTAGTTGTAGAAAATCCAATCAACGTTACGTAGAAATTAATCATCTATAGAAATTTGTAGCTAATCAAAATTCAGTCAATATTTTTGTAAGAATTTAATAATTTGCTTTGTATAAAATAATAATACATAATATTTATGATTAATTACGAATGAATGTATTGTCGTTAGTACATTGAAAAACATGTGTACCATTGTAACTCGTATATAGGCATTTAAATTGATATGCCATATAAATTGTCAAAACCATTAGGAATTATTTGCAGTAGGGGATAGCTCAAGTAGCGAGAAAAGAGCGACGTCGGTGCGTAGTCTGCCGATAGGAAGTTAATGCTACGAGATTAGTGTAGTTGGTTACGACAGGCAAACGGTCATTGAAATGTAAATTACAGTACATCAGTACTTTGTAATGTACGATGCAATTTGACTAGTTGCAAAATTGAAAATATATGCAGGCAGACATCAGTAATGCCGATACTCACTGCATTGAAAGTGTATTACGGTGTTAGAACCGTTCGTGAAGATCCAAATGGTGTGGACTTGAGCGGTTTTGCGCAAGCCACTTTGGTACACCCGGACGGCGAGAATGATTGAATCGCAAATGTGATGCACTGGCTTACCTGCAGTTTTTCGTTGGACCCTGAGGTGTGCAGTGTCGTCATACAAAGGCTTTGGAGCTGGTCTCCCACGGACATTAGATGGGAGTTGAGAACATTGATACACACTGTTGCATGGAAGGGGTTTATGCAAGGGTGTTGGTGCTGTGGATATGAGTGTGTGATGCTTGTGCAACCATGCCCAGTAAAAGCTATGCAAGGTCATGCAAACAGCCATCATCTGAAAGGTGCAAGCAGTCCAGGCGGTCCGCATGTTGGTGAAGAGAAGGAAGTTGCTCGTGAGGATGCCGATGCGGTACATGGAGGAGAGAGATAATGGTCAAGCCATGGTGAGGGTACAAGACAAGATGATGAAGGAGAGCATATAGAGTACATAGTGCATCAAATAGAGTACGATGATCGGATGGATTAACCCACACTGCCAGTTATAATCTACGAAAATCACAAATGGATTAACCCACACTGCATCTTGTTTGCAGTTGCTACCCAGCCGAGCGACTGGAGCCTGTCGCCAAACAGCTTACAAACAACTTTATTGTCGCGCGACCGTTGGGCAATAGGATCCAGTCGCCCGACGGTTAGGTGACTGGAGCCTATTTATGTAAAAAAAAATGTTCGCGCGGATATATTTCTGTTATTTCAAATAAAAATAGAATATTCGTAAAAAATTCCTTCGGAGCTCAACACGTTGCAGCTGCTTCTTCTTCTTCGTTTTACCAGGATATGCCAGTATCCTATATGATACTATGATTGCTTGTCTGCTTCGATATCATCCGGAAATGCTCCAAGACTCGCCTAATTTTGTAGGCCCTAGAATTAGCATTTCAGAGTTTCGCACGTACTTCGGCCTGCATGAATCGCCAAGGCGGCGCACGGGCGTTCGGCTCACCTGGCCGGAGTTAGGGAGTCCAGATTTTCGGCCGATCCAAAGACCACGACACGAGAAGATGATAATTACAAAATAGTACAAAATTAGGGCCACTGGCAACGTACTTGGTACTCTTCACTAAAAAACGCCCATAGGATCCGGCTCCTGGAGACCCAGCCAAAAAATGTTTATTGGATCTCAATAATGCAGAACTCATGCCGGTACACTGAACTGCTTGCGGGCATAGCTGCCACCCAGATTTTTATATGAGCATGATACGCCATTCATCAAACTAATTAAAGCGATATCTTGGTGAAAAAAACGTTCCATCACATATAAACAGAATGAAAACAACAATGTACTCCCTCTGTCATTCCCAACAACATTTTTCATTGTACGACCGGTTGCTACGTATGCAGACTACTGTTGGCACTGTTACTACCAAGTTATCACAGACGGTTCGTATTAAAAACAGTTTGTGATATGTTTCTCGCCTTGCAATTCTCCAAAATTTCATAATTTCCCGGTTGAGTCCGAGTAGAATTCAGTTTTAAGAGACCTTCAGTAAAACAGGCATAACTTTTGCATACAGTGTCTGTTTTCGACGTTCTTGCACTCGTTGGAAAGCTAACAATGAGACTGATCCAAAAAAATGACCACCTTGCACCAGTTGCCCTCCAAGACCCCGGAAATCGGCCATCTTTGGACCTAAACCTGCGTCGCAAGTTTTTTGTTTCTGTATTGCCCTTTTTCTTGCTCTTCCTTTCGGAATTTGGATTTTGCTTCAACTGAAAAGTTGTAGATCTCATCGAAACCTTTCAAATTAGTATATATAAGCCATATAAAACTTTGCTATTTTATCTTTTCAGACTAGTTATTTATATTACATCAGTATATAAAATTTTGTACTCTAATTCACAGATAGTTGGCATATAGAACCGTATGTGATATTCATTCATCACAGACGGTTCTAGGTACCAACCGTCTGTGATAATCTAACCGCTGGGCCCGTCGATCCTCCTCAACCCAATCCTAGCTAATAGAAATCCACCAATTCTCACCCCACGGATCGTAGCTCCACCTCTCTGTCCTCACGCCAAAAAATTTCGCACTCCCTCCCCTATAAATAATCACCAAAACCCAACCTCCTTTCTGTTCTCCTTCTTGTTGTTCTCCTTCTCCTTGCTGTTCTCCTCCTCTTTGTTGTTCTCCTCCTCCTTGCTGTTCATCTCCTCCTCCTTGTTGTTCTTCTCCTCCTCCTCCTTGACCCATACCATAATAGCTCCACGAAGTAGACGATACACAAGGCAGCGCTTAATCAACGCCGACGATGGTGGACGTCAAAGACATCCAGCTCGTGCGCTGCATCAGGGGCGAGAAGGACTAGGCATAGAGGATCTTTGCTTTTCTCTGTTCTTGTTGTGTTAGCTAGATGCGCAACCTATTTGTTGTCCTCCTCTTCCTTGTTGTTTGTTGTTTGTCTGTCTGTTCTTGTAACGATAGGTTGTAATCTTAATAAAAATAAAATGTGTAATGTGTTTCATACTATATTTGCTTGTTTTCATTTCAATTAATTGATTTGTGAAATGAATTGAGATGTGAATTGGATTTATATATGTACATGATGTTCTGCTTGTTTCAGAGGACATAGCTAGCATTTCCTGAGGCTAGCCAATAAACAGAAATAGATTTAGCGGTAGAAGAGAATAGAATAGACGGTTTTTAACTCAAAACCGTCTGTGATATTTAGATATCACAGAGTTTTAGTTAAAAAAACTGTCTGTGATATTTACACCACAGACAGTTCGTAAGTCGTCTGTGATAAACTCGTATCATTACTGACCCATAAATTCAGATGGTTCACAAAACCGTCTGTGATAATGTTTTTGAATCATCTGTAATACGGTTTTGTGTAATAGTGACATTGCAGCTTCTTCTTCTTCGTTTTACCAGGATATGCCAGTATCCTATATGATATTATGATTGCTTGTCTGCTTCGATATCATCTGAAAATGCTCCAAGACTCGCCTAGTTTTTGAGGCCCTAGAATTAGCATTTCAGAGTTTCGCACGTACTTCGGCCTGCATGGACAAGGTACAGCTAGTTAAGGCGTAGCTCAGGATATTTTGCCACGCATTTGTTCGTTTTCCCCGGCATCCCACTCTCTTCGCCAAGGCGGCGCGCGCGCGTTCGGCTCACCTGGCCGGAGTTAGTGAGTCCAGATTTTCGGCCGATCCAAAGACCACGACACGAGAAGATGATAATTACAAAATAGTACATAGTTAGGTCCACTGGCAACGTACTTGGTACTCTTCACTGAAAAAACCCCCATAGGATCCGGCTCCTGGAGACTCAGGCAAAAAATGTTTATTGGATCTCAATAATGCAGCATTCATGCTGGTACACTGAACGGAGGCTGGGGAAGGAGGGGATGTGAGGGAGACGAGGAGGATCTTGCAGAGGATGATGTCCTCCACCTCATTAGGCGCTGCGGCCACGATATCATCGACTTGGGCGAGGATGCCATCAACAGTGGCTATCGGCCCAAACCCCAACGCCTCCCTAACCCACCGCAATAGGATTCCCCAAAGACAAGTAGAAGGCGAAACAGTGAACACCATCACATGCATCCTAGCCTCGCCGTCACCTACCTCGAGCTCACCATTGCCGAGCTCCTCTCGAAGTCGCGCCCCTCCTCGCCCTGCGCCGAGCCCTCTCGCGCTGAGGTCGGCGGCCGGTGGATGGAGCCGTCTCGGCGGCGGTCGGGGAAATCCTTGTACGATGTAGGGGATGTCGACGACACGGTTTGCAACTAACGGGGGGAGGGGGCGCCACCGTCGGACGGAAGGCGGCATGGCAAGAAGAGGTCGTGCTTGTTTCGGTGGAGAAGGAAGAGGGAGGAAGCCTTGTGCGGAGATTGGTGTATGCACCACATGTCTTCAATCTGAGGCAATCCTCACGGAGAGAAAATGGGACCGTACCCTGGGGAAGTCGCTTCCACACTGAACTGCTTGCAGGCATTGCTGCCACCCAGATTTTTATATGAGCACGATACGCCATTCATCAAACTAATCAAAGCGATATCTTGGTAAAAAAACCGTTTCATCACATATAAACAGAATGAAAACAACAATATACTCCATCTGATTACAAAAGAATGTTGCTAAATGTTGTTTTGAAGTACGTGCAGTCAAACTTTCTAAATTTTATTTGTTGGTATAGTTTTCAATATTTATATTTATATTAAACCTACGAAAATAATATGTATAGATTTGTCTTAAAAAGAACTTTCATAAGAGTATAATTTTATTAGTTTTTATAAATCTATTACAATAAAAATTAATGATAACAATTACGTTTTTAGGACTATAATTGGCCCCGCTCGGTTGGGCTGAAAAGCTGTGACTTATGATTGAAATTGCACTGTAGCTGAAGGTGGCTTATTTGGCGTAATTAAATTTAAAAATTTTAAAAATAGAAAAAATATGTTAGCTCATCACGGATAACGCAAACGAATACAAGGAAAAAAGAATCGGCAAAAAAACACAAAAAAGCCAAAAGTTCAAAAAAAATCAAAATTTATAAATAGTAAAAAATAAGTCAGAAGTTAGAAACTGAAGCCCAAACGGTCGAGTAAAATGACATTAATTCCTGACCAGAGGGAGTAGCACCGGTTGCTATGTATGCAGACTACTGTTGGCACTGTTACTATCAAGGTACCGTGTCATTCCCAACAACATTTTTCATTGCACGCTGCGGTTTTTTGGCAGCTAGATTGCCATCCGTTTCACACACTAATTCGCATCGAGCTCGACGATCGTGCTGTGCTCTCGCTCTTGGTGGCACCTCGCCATCCCCAATCCTCCATCATCTCTTCCCATGTTGTACATATCGCAATCTAGTTAAACAGCCATTATTATCGTCGTCGTCGTTTGCCACAACCTAATTACTGTTGCCAATTGATGTTCTCGAAAGAAAGAAAAAGCTATTGCCGATTGATTGCTGCCGTTGTTGGCTGCTGGTGCTTATGCGCTCTGTTGTTTATGTGCGGCCGGCGAGCGAGCGTGCGTCCCGGTCGCCGCAGTGTTCAGTAGTTAACGTTGGCGTTGGAGCAGAGCAGAGCCGGTCGCCGTCGCGACGTCACGACAGCAACCGCGGCCAAGCGAGCTAGCGAACCCCTGACACGACGTGCCGGCGTGCTACTCTGATCTGCATTGCATTTGCACAGACCGGGAGGGAGATATCGGTGTCGTTATGGACGATGAACTCTCGATCTCGCCTGACGTTTCACCTGCCGACTAAGTGGTAGGTTTGATACTTATATTATCATGGACCATCGCATTGCATTCGATTTGATTAGTTCAAGCAGGTTTTTCTTTTTCCAGTTGTAACTACAGTCATAAAATGCTAGCTACTGCGAGGATAAGTCAGACATGACATGATCTGCAATCCTAGCTAACTCCTCCGGTGTCCATTTTGATTCAAGTTGATTCTGACTTGCAACTCGTCTGTCTCTATACGTTGTCCATGCCTGCAATTTGTATTGTACAGTTGTACTATTGCTCCTGTATGCAAGTTGGTTTTGTCTTGCAACTCGTCTGCCTCCATTCCTTGTCCATGTCGTCTGCGACACGTATTCTACTGAATTTGAGGTTATCCTTGTAGGATTGGTCGCCTACGGGGTCCCGATCCTGTTGTCATTTACGGGGTTGTTTGCTCAAGTCATGTTCTGGTATTGATTAGGACTTATGGCGATTTGGCCGTTGCGCTTACACTGTATCTTGCCTCAATTGTTCATTGCCAATTTGCCAATCTACTTCAGGGATGTCAACTGTAGCCATAACCTACTTCCATAGGATAGGGTTTAGGTCATCTATAGAGATAGTACAATTGTTATGATTTAATATTCAGGAAAAAAAATATTGTAACGTGGTACTGTAGTACGCATCACTATTCATATGGTGCACTGTAGTACCAGTACTGTAGCGCATGTACTATTTAGCTCCGCACGCATTAGGTATTATTTGCTATTTAGAAATCTATCTATTAGGTGTTTGCTATTATCTATTAGTTAGGTAAGTTATTATTAAATTAGATTATTAGAGATAAGTTTTTTATAAATTATTTCTTAAAAGTCTAGTCTAGTCGTTCTAATAAAAGGAATAGCATATATCCATTATGAATGAAGCAAAAATGAATAAACAAGTTCCTAGTCTCTAAAGTCCAACTATGGTCGTTCCCTTGGTCGGCTATTCTAGATCTATTTCTCCCCCAATCGGTGCCCTTTTTCGTCTAGCGCCATTCTACTTCAATTCGTCACCGTCCGATCTCCCTTCGATAGATGATTACCTCCTTATTGTGCTAGTTCACAATATTTGATATCAAAACCACTCAACATGGCTTCCGGTGCCACACCATCTCTTTTGGAGAAGTTAGAGGCTAACAACGAAGAGCAAAAAATCTTCAAATGTGGTCATCATCACAGCTCAAGGGTAAGCTGCCTCACTGTGAGGGTGTAATATTATGATCTAATATTCAGGAAAAGTACTGCTTCACCACGGTGCACTATAGCAGCTGTTACTGTAGCGTGTATACTATTCAAGCAAGGGTACTGTTACATCCTGGGCCACAGGTCTAAATGGCCTGAACACAACTAAACCCACGGAGCAACAACCTTATAAGTGGTATTGGGCCTTCTCCCCCCCCCCCAAAAGACTAGTCCAATGGGTGGGGACTCCCTCACACTTATAAGTTGTGCTCCTCTCCCACAATCCATGTGGGATTATTCCTAACAATCTCCCCCTCACACGTGGATTGGGCACTTCTGCAACCATGAGGTCCAAGGAGATGTTAGGCACCTGAGCTCTAATACCAATTGTTACATCTTGGGCCACAGGCCTAAATGGCCTGAACACAACTAAACCCACGGGCAACAGAGCAACAACCTTATAAGTGGTATTGGGCCTTCTCCCCCTAAAAGACTAGTCCAATGGGTGGGGGCTCCCTCACACTTATAAGTTGTGCTTGCTCCTCTCCTGGCCGCATGCTTAGGTCCCATCGGGTACCACAGGTTTAAATGGGCTGAACACAACTAAGCCCACAGAGCAATAGAGCGACAATCTTATAAGTGGTATTGGGCCTTCTCCCCCCAAAAGATTAGTCCAATAGGTGGGGGCTCCCTCACACTTATATGTTGTGCTTGCTCCTCTCCCACAATCCATGTGGGACTATTCCTAACAGGTACTGTAGCGCCGCGCGTATTAGGCATGATTTGTTATTTAGAAATCTATCTCTTAGGTGTTTGGTATTATCTGTTAGTTAGGCAAGTTATTATTATATTGAATTGTTAGAGATAAGTTTTCTTATATATTATTTTTTAAGAGTTAAGACGGTTCGTCTCTATAAAAGGGATAGCATGTATCTATTATGAATGAAACAAATATGAATAAACAAGTTCCTAGTCCTTAAAATTTGGCTGTGGTCATTCCCATAACTGACTATTCTAGATCTATTTCTCCCCTGATCGGTGCCCTTTTTTGTCTAGCACCATTCTACTTCAAATCGTCGCCGTCCGATCTCCCTACAACGGATGATTACACCTTTATTGTGCTAGTTCACAACAAAAATGGATTTTGGAATTGTAGCCGACCATATTCGCGGATACAGATTATCTGAGCTATAACAAAAACTTTATTAAGAGGAAAAGATTAGTCGACGTTAAGATATTTTTCACACTGCAGTACTTATCTGAACTTGTTCAGTTACTCTATCCAGCCGTTTTTAGAAACAAAACTACTTACTTGGAGCCTTCGTTGTTCCTTGTCAAATTCCACCAGAGTAGGGGGTGATTGTGCTAGTTTATCTGCTCTAGCCAATTTGGTGCCAAACGCCAGTCTCCTGCCAATGATGGCACTGCATATATACTATCAAACTGCGTTGATTTTTGAGGTTTGCTTAAGCCGTTGTCGTCGCCAATACTGTGCTTACTTGCCGGCAGTTGAACTTGCTTCATTTGGCCGTCCCAATTCAGCAACACGCCTCCATGGCCACACCGAAACAAGCTCGATCGATCGATCAGCAGCCATCTTTTTCCTTGGACGAAATGAAAGTGAAGCCAGGATTGGTACTAACTTCTGCACAGTCTGCATTGCCTGACGATCCGAAAACACTACCCATCTTCATCATTCTCTCTCACACACATACACACATACATATCCCTTTCTGAGGCCATGCTTGGCTTTGTAGTTGCAGAGTACGTGTCCAGTTCTTATCTCGAGATATTGCCGACAGGTGGATCATAACTAGGGCAGATCTTGTAGCTGAGCCCGAGTTATTGCGTGGATGCATACCACTGGCCTGGCCATGTCAGCGTTGCTCTACCCTGTGGGCTTACTTGCAGGGCGGCAATGGCGGTATTGCAGCGCGTGTTAGGCTTGTATCCCCGTTTGGAAATGGCCGGTCATGGTATGCAAGCGTGTGTACCATAGCTTGCCTAGTTCGATCGACGACGGCATGCTCATAATGCATTTTACTACAAGTACCTACGTATTAAATTATATGTATTAATCAGTTCATTTAAAACCTTAACTTCCTCACGTCTAAACTCCTTTAGACCTAAAACGCGGACTAAAAGTGAGACATAAGTATTTTTTTAATACAGTGTTAGCTAGTTTTCAAACTCAAGACCTTTTAGCTTGATACTATACTGAGCTATATGCACTAAACTGTTCATCTAAAACTAAAAGATTAAACTGATAAGAAAACATAGATAATATACTTCAACAGTACTAACTTCCTCTCATAAATCGCCATAGATCGGGCATCCTTAATGTGCAGAAAGAAATAAGCAGACCATAAGGCCTATATGGCAACCTTACAGCCGGTCACAAGGCCTATATGGCAACCTTATAGCCGGTCACAAGCATTGAGGGGAAAATTTTGAATCGGTCGGCCCATGTTGGCCCATGTGTGTGTGCATATGAATTTCTGGGTTAGTCCCATCTTGCTAACTTAACTTGAGTATCCCTTACATATGAGCCTAGGAGTTCCAATGGTAGCACCCCGGTTAACGTTTTGCGCGAAGCGAGGACGAAAGTGCAAGCGGATTGCTACGTGTGCGTGGTCTATCCAGAATGTGGTTAGGTCTGAGCCGGTTTGGACCCTAAGGCGTTACAAATGGTATCAGAGCCGACTCTCGCGGTTACATGGGCGCGTGCGGGTCAGGGGCGCGAGCATATAGCGCATGGTGCGTGTGGGCCCGGAGTGGACACACGGCATGGCATATGTACTGGCACTGAACGCACGGACATGTGTCAAGAGGGGAGATCCTTATCATTTGCCCCGGTGTGGGTATGTTGGTCCGACGAGGACGTCGGGTCCTTTGAGGGGGGTGTATGTGACACCCCGGCCCATATTGGTCCATGTGTGTGTGCACATGAATTTATGGGTTAGTCCCACCTTGCTAGCTTACCTTGAGAAGCACTTACATATAAGCATAGGAGTTCTAATGGTAGCACCCCCAGTTAACCGTTTTGCGCGAAGTAAGGACGAAAGTGCAAGCGGTTTGCTATGTGTGTGTGGCCTATCCAGAATGTGGTTAGATCTGAACCGGTTTGGACCCTAGGGCGTTACAGCCGCCGTTCAGCGATAGTGAGGACCAAGATGGCAGTCACCACTGGATTCGACAGCGGGGAGGGCGGGGACAGTGAAAAGCCACCACCGCACTGTGAAATTAGAGGGAGAAGGGAGGGGGTGGTGCCGTTAGAGAGGAGAGGAGGAAAGACTGGTAGGGTGGAGAGGAGTGGTAGCGCGCTGAGCAGGATGACCGGAGAGGAGGGCGAGGCAGTGATGGTATTGATCGGTGGGTGAGCGCGGTGAATGGGTGGAGAGGATCGGGATAGGTGGATGGATGGGTTGAGGAAGAAGAAAGGAGAGGGCTGGTATTTTTTACTAGATTGTTATGGCCATCTTAATGTCTCCTGAAGTAATAAGCATTGCAGCAAATTTTCATAAGTCATGTGTGTCTCACCTTATGGCCACCCCCAGGCCATAAGCATTAGAGATGGGCCCTGCAATGTCATTGGGGATTTACATTACCTGTTTATTGTTGATTCTTTTTTATGTCAAGTCTCCCTCACCAAGCTAGTGAAATGGAAACATGCTGAAAGAGTGGTTGCTGTCGACTTCTCTTGTACGAAAAGCCTAATCAATCGACCAAGCTTGCGAGGTGGAGTCCCATCTGGCCAGTTGATGTTGTACTAGACTGTACCTGGTCACGAGTCCCATCAGGATTGTGATGAAAAATGTTTCTGCAGGTAGTGCCGCAGCGTTTAGACGTGTGGGCACATGGTGACTCAAACCGTCAGTGAGTGCCACACTGCCATCGGGACATCGCTTTCAGCTCAAGCAGAAATTAAATTATCGACAGGGACGCTTGATTTGTTGCGCTCCATTCAGTAGTCAAGACCCTACGCCACACTTTGGAAACCACTGTGCCTGTGCTTGTAAACCGAATCCATGGATGGCACCAAACACACTACTTGCACGTAGTATGTTGCTATCTCAACTGAACTCTACTAGAATGCACTCCGAGCGGATGCAAACGGGTATTTATTCCGTATTTCTATATTTTTGTAGAGATGTATTTAGATATGTCGTATTTGTTTTGTACACTTTTAGTTAGTCAGAAAGGTGAAAAATATTCTCTGCGTTTACATTCCTAAACTGCAGCAACGCACATCCACACCCCTCATTTATAGGAACCGGATTCTCTGAAGTCGCGTACGGCGACTTCAGAGTGCAGTCAAATCTGAGCCGTCCGATCGGAAAAGAACGGACGGATCGGTTTGCTACTGATAAAAATTTCTGTAGCTACAGATAAAATGTCTTGTAGCTACGATGAAATTTTCTTGTAAGCAACCGATCTGGGCGTTCTTTCCGATCGACGTTCGATTCAGCGACACTCTGAAGTCGCGGTATGCGACTTCAGAGAATCTCATTTCCATTTATAAGCCACTAGTTCTTTTTTTTCTTTCTTTTTGTTGCCATACCATGACCGTTTGATCCGTAACGCACTGTTCTATTCTCTTTTTCCGGGTAAACAGAACTGTTTCTGTACTCCAAGCTACTGGTAATCTGTCCTTTTTTCGCATCGATCGACACACTAACCTTTTGAAACTTAGGGCCTGTTTGGTTGGTGTCTAAGCTTAGACAATATGTGGTTGTCACAAAAAGTGTAGTTAACAAAATCGAAGCCACACTTGTGGCAAAGTTTGGCAAGAAACTGAGTCTATGACGTGTGGGGCCGGGTGCTAAGAAAGTGTGGTATGCCACAGTTACGTCAGTGAACCAAACAGCTACCTAAAAACTGTGGCACGCCTAATTTGTGGCTAGGCAACTTCTGATCATGAACCAAACAGACCCTTATAGCCTACATTCAGGCAGGCAATTTGCCCAAATCTACCAGTGGACTTTGATTTCACCATTCATTTACAGTAGACTTGCCCAAATATGGTAAAAGGAAAACAAATAATATCTCACCCTGTCGTGAGGTGTTCAGTGCATAGTGTCGTTGATTGTTTTTCCGGATGGGAGTGACTATTGCTCAGATGACTGTTTTTTTTTCTTTCATCTTCAGTCACTTTTTATATTACAATTTTAGATAATTGCAAGTACAACTTCAGGATGGGAGAAATTAGTACACTGTAACTTTAGGTGATTAAAAGTGTAACTTCAAATGACTAAGAGATAAAGAAATTTTAGTCGACTGTGCAATAACAAAACCGTTTCCGGATTGTATAGACCCCTAGCGGGCGTTTTGTGTTAGACAGTTAGCCTCGGAGTTCATCGTCGTTGTACCCCAAACTAATTTGTTATTCTTCTAATATATTGACACACAAAACTTTTCCAAAATTTTTACATGTTCGTTAAAAAAAAAATCTAAACCAAGAAGTTAGTCTACGTGACAGAGTACGGCCCAGAAGAAGTAAAACAGTAAAGCACCCGCTACTCCACTGCGAACAACTTGCTTTAAGATTCGCGCAAATTTTAGTTTTCAGAGCAGCGTAGAAGCACTGCTCAAGGTTAATAATAGATCAGAAACTAATGACCAACCAATAGCAAGCCGAGGACATGCATGAAACCTGAAACTGTAGCTACTACCTCCCTGCCCCAGTTTTTGCCCCAATGTTCGAGGACACATGACACCATGACAGTCACCAGGCAGGCAGCAACCTGCGAAGGGAGAGCGCGAGGGGGCCGGAACCCCCGGCTTTGTATAGCTTGCTATTCCTCAGGTCCCGCTCATTTCTAATTTATTTTTTACTATTTCTAAATTTTATCTATTTCTTTTTTTAGTTTTTTTAGTTTTTTATCAGTTCTTTTTCTCATATTCGTTTGCATTGTGTATGATATGATAGGTCATTTCTAATTTATTTTTTACTATTTCTAAATTTTATCTGTTTCTTTTTTTGGCTTTTTTAAGCTTTTTATCAGTTCTTTTTTCTCATATTCGTTTGCATTGTGTATGATGGGCTAAATTTTTTTTCTATTTTTTAATTTTTTTAAAATTTAGTTACGTCAAATAAGGCACAATCAGTTACAGTATAATTTTAGCCATCTACTGTGCAATTTCAGATGTAAGCGAGCTTATTTTAGCCCAACCGAACGACACCTGAAATGTGGCTTAAAAGTAGTGACTTTTGATATTTTTTTTTAAGTGAATAAAAATATACTATAATGGCTATTAACTTCTTCTAGGTAATTAAATTTTAAAAATAAAAAAATTTATAACATCATGAATAATATAAAGAAATAAAAACGCCTAAAAACCTAAAAAAATAGGGGGGAAAGATAAAATTGAGAAGCCAAAAATTGACACTGTTTGGAGCGAGATCTATAGCTATATAGGCGCTGCTCGGTTGGCCTGAAAAGCTGTGGCTTATGGCTAAAATTGCACTGTAGCGGTTGAAATTTTATTGTAGTTGAATGTGACTTATTTGGTGTAATTAAATCTAAAAAAATTTAAAAGTAGAAAAAATATGCTAGCTCAATATGAACAATACAAAACGAATACGGAAAAAAGAACTGATAAAAAAAGCTAAAAAACCAAAAATACAGAAAAAATAAAATTTATAAATAGTAAAATAAATAAATCACAAACTGAAACTGAAATGATGGGGGCACGTAAAGTGGCGAGCAGCGAGCTCGTCTACTGCACCCGGTGCAGAGCAGAGTAGCAGAGAAGCCGGCTGGCAGCAGCAGCAGAACAGACGCGGGCCACGACCACGCGCCCAGCCGCAGCCCGAGAGACAAACAAGGAAAGGAGAAAGCAAACAAGAGACGAAACCGACGGACAGAACAAAACCGGTGGCCACACCACCGCACCAGACCACAGATTTTATACTCCCCCGCCGCTATTTCTACACGCCTCGCCTCCCTCCATTCTAGCACTTGTCCACTACTCCTCTCTCTCTCTCTCTCTCTCTGCGTCATCGGTGTGCGTGCGTTGTTCAGTGAAGAACAGTTGGCTTCTTGGTTTCCAAATGGACCTGTTCGCGCCTCCCGGCTCGTCATCCTCGTCGTCGTCTCCTCCCGCAGCTGCGCCGGAGCAGTGGCAGTGGACCGGCGCCGGCGGCTGTTCCGGCTTCGGCTCCGCGGCGTGCGAGCTGGCCTGCAGGGTCCTCTGCGCCGTCGCCACCTGCATCTTCGCCGCCGGTGCGTGCGCGGACACTCACGGACAGACGAACAGAGTGTGCACTGGCACGCGAGGATTGTTGCTGAATGTTTGGTTGGTTTTTTGCAGTGGGGTCGTTGGTCGGGGCGGTGACGGGGTCGATGATCGGGCTGGCGACGGAGAGCGGAATGCTGCGCGGCGCCGGCATCGGCGCCATCTCCGGCGCCGTCTTCTGCATAGAGGTCGCCGAGTCGTCGCGCGACCTCTGGCACTCCAGCGACTCCGGCGTCTGGAGCTTCCTCTACATGGTACGCAGTTACTACACTGATCACCATCAATTCTCCATTACTCTCCCACTCTGTTAGGACTATAATTCGACTAGCATTTCCAAACTGTGAAAAAAAACCAGTCAATACTACAATTGATTTGTTTTGAATTCGGTGGCCTGTTGATGTTCGAGAGGTCATGGTAAGGGTATGGAGCGAAAAATTCAAAAAAAAAAGCGCACCTCCTTCGCTTTCACGGGTTATGTGAGCTTGACGTCGATCGCAATTAGGTGCGCCCCGTGGTTTCCATGGGGAGGGGTTGATGCTAATTCTGCCCTGTCGCGGACACCACGGTTAATAAAAAACAATCTTTTTTTGCGTCTCTTTTCTTATCGAATCGAAAGCATGTAACCATCGTTGCATTTGGTACTGAATGTTTTGCTGCATTGGGTGAGAGCGAAATCTCCCCATCGAGTTAACGAGCTACAGTTTGATTAGCCCCGTGCTTGATTGTGCTTTGTACTCCTGCACTGTGCATGCAGGTGGATATCATCTCCAGCCTCTTGAGCGGTAGGCTGGTCCGCGAGAAGGTGGGGCCGGCTGTGCAGAGCGCCGTGCAGAGTCAGGTAGCCACTCAACCTCAGCTCGAATGCACCAAGATTATGGCATGTTAATTTTGATCAATTGAATCTGCGCATATTTAAGCCTGCTCGTATTGCGCGAGCAGTGTGGTCGATCGGACGGTAGCAATAGGTCGATCGCGTTGTCTAAGTTTTATTGTGGCATTATTGTCCAAGCTTGATCAAGTTCATGCCTGAAACTCTGAATTTTTCCTGCTAAATGCTGATGCACATGCTCATCAGACTGTAAAAGCATAACTCACTCTAATAGCGGTTGGTCTATTAGCTTTGATGATTGAGTGTCCATCGCACAGGATTGTTTCCATCACGCTGTTGGCTCCAAGTGATCAACCACTCCAATTAGTCAAACCGACACACTATATATACCAGCATTTGGTAGCCTGAAGGGAAAAAATACATATCATTTGAGTTTCAGTTCGTCCATGCATTGCCCGGAAGACACCGTTTCCATCCAGCGCAAGCATTTCTTCCGGGAGAGACGAATGAGAACAAAAGGGTGGGCTTTTAATAACATGGTTAGTTATAAAGGTGCTAGCTAGTGCTAATCGTCTAGATTACTCACTAAGTCACTATAGTGAGGTGAGGTCACCATCACCTATTCACCCACAAGCAAAAGAAAGAAAATTGCATCAATGGCGAATGATTAACTAACCCGCGGGTTGCTGCGGGTTTTCTGCGCCTTTTCTATTCCGAGTGGGTCAGTTTGCCGCAGCAAATAGAAGAAATACTTGTCGATGTGATTTGACCTTCAGATCAGCTCAAAGGATTAAAAGAAAAACAGTACTGTTTCAGAGTTTCACTGCCTGCATTTTTTTCCCACCACAGTTTGTAATCTTTTTTTTTCAATTATTTTCTGGACGCAGATAAGCGCCATCAGCTCGCCGTTTGCCGAGACTAGCGACCTCTTTGAGACCGGCGCCACGAAGGGGCTGCCGGCGGACTCGCTCCGCCGGCTGCCGGAGATCAAGATCACCGAGGAGAACGCCGTCGACTCGGCCGGCGAGGCCCTCTGCTGCTCTGTCTGCCTGCAGGTTGGTTGAAATTCTTCTTCAATGCAGCATCTCATGAATTGCTCCTTTTTTTTCTTCTTGTTGTATGATTCGTTCGCTTTCAATTTCTGCAATATTCGCAGGATTTCCAAGTAGGCGAGTCCGCGAGGAGGCTGCGGAGCTGCCGGCACGTGTTCCACAGGCCGTGCATCGACTGCTGGCTGGTGAGGCACGGCTCCTGCCCGCTGTGCCGGCGAGACATCTGACTCGACACGGCTTGTGCTTGTACTTAAACGAGCTCTTCACCAGAGGAGCAATTAATTAAGTAGGCTTGTTTGTACGTAGAACGGCGGCACCTGACGCCCGTAAGGGAACGGGGCGCGAGCGAGCGAGCAACCGCAGTCGCAGATGATGGAGCGACCTGGTAAAAAAAAAAAAAGAAGAGAGAAGAAACGTAAAGAGAAACGCATGTGTAACGATCGAGATGAATCGAATCGAATCGAATCGCAAGTGTGGATAAGAAAAAAAGGATGCTTCGATTTCAGAGGCTGGCTGTCTCGTTCTGATCTGGCTTCCTTATCTGAAGATCTTGCACGTTCTGGCCGTGCGCTTACCTTCAGATTCTGAACATGGTCATACTGTGTGCTATGTTCAGTTCGGATTCCGCTTTAACGTTTGTTTTCAGCATAACTGCACTTAGACCCGGCCATTAGTATGATTCAGAGCCCAATTAGTCGTAATTGAACAAGGCGTGCAGGCCTGAGCTTGCCCTGGTCCCACTATCTGCGGCCCCGTAAGACTGGCATGGCCTGCATGGAATACTTCCGCCCATTTCAGCTTTAACTTCTGGCTTCCCGCTTATTTTTTACTATTCATAAACTTCATCTTTTTCTGAACTTTTAGTTTTTTGTTGAGCTTTTTTGCCGGTTCTTTTTTCCCGTATTTATTTGTATTATACGTAATGGGCTAACATATTTTTTATATATTTTTTAATTTTTTAATTTTTTAAAATTTAATTATGCTAAATAAGTCTCTGTCAGCTACAGTGTTTTTTCAGCCAACTACAGTGCTTTTCGGCCATAAGCCACCCAAAAAAAAGCCCAAATGAGCACCACCTAAAGCTGTTGCTGAATTTGGCAAGATGAGCGGGCCATCCTCCCATACATGCAGGCGTCAATCTCTCTGCCGTGCCATAACGCCATTACTACGGTGGTTCGGTTCTGTATGATCGGTACAGCGAGTCGAAAGAGAGAAATAAAAAATTTAATTATGATATTACCAACACGATACAGTGAAAAATATAAATTCGTAAGTTTCACTAAAATATAAGCCAAATATCATACCCACGGCCAGACGGCGGTCAGATCGGATCACATGGGCGGTCTAATTGCTCCACGAACAGAGACAAAAACAACACTGCTCACGACTAAAAAAGTAGCTAACTCTTAAAGCACTTATCCAACAAGATAAAATTTGATACAAACCCTCCCTATGATGTCAAGAATCTATTACAACCATTCACCATGAAGATCATAGCCAAAATTGTGACATTTACCTAAAATGAGGAAGATTACACGACAACCGGGCAAATGAGGAAAACTTTAATCTGCACTTGCTCGTGAATCATTGATAATCTAGATGACCTTAAATTTGTTCTCACATATCATAATAAACTAGATCACAGTATAAAATAGGAAAGAACCGAGATAAACTAAAAACACAAAATACCTCAAGAAGGCAAGGAAATCAAATAAAAACACATGAGGGCAAGATAAACAAGTTTGATCTTCCATTAAAATGAAGGAATGAAGGATTACAACCTATCTATACCTTGAAGGACAGAGTTCCCACTAGAGCACACACGCAAAGCTTCCAACACAAGGAAACATAACCGTAACTCCCTCTCTTCTTTCTCTTCCTCTCTCAACACAAGGGCTTGTATAGTCAAGGCTTCCCATCTCTCACTTAATCCTAAACCACTAGCACACATAGTGGATACAACTACTTACAAATGAGAAAACCTGATAACCCACACACAAATGGGTTTTACACTCACATACTTGCATGCTTTTCAAAGCGCGACTTACACAAATGTCAGACCCCAGAGCAACAACTCCTGGATTCTCTATGTAAATCACATTAGTCCAAGATCAGCTAGTGCACACAGTGGTGACAGGGATACATATCAAACACAAGCGCAATGATAAACTGTATTAATTAAAAGAGTATGGCCTTATAGCCAAAGTTTACATCAATGCTCATTAGCAAAGATAATAATGGAAATTAACAGTGAAAACCAACTGATAAATAGCGAAGCCCAAGAGCATGCCCACAGTCAGACAACTGTAAGACGCGATCTACTCATCCTGATTCTCAACGTAGTCGAAGCAGTCTTCCTCTGAGATGTGATAGCAAAGGTAAGTACAAAGCTGTACTCCACAAGTTACATGGAAAATACATTAATAATACAAGGCTAACAAAGAAAAACATATATAGCTATTTGAGCATAAAATAGCATTTGATGCTATACAATAATTAAATATAAAATTACTGAATTTAATATAATAAGAAAAGACTATAATTTAAATAAATTAAAACCATTAGTACATGTACAACCTAGCACTAACTTAACCATGGGTATCCCACCTAGACCATCATTCTCTAAAAATATTTCACATTCCCACCTAAAACCATTTTTGTGAAAAACAAAGTCTAATCTGTGAAAAATTTTACTCAGCATACTCATGACCGCGAGTACTGCTAGCTAGGATAATTTGTACACTCTGCAGAGGTGGCACAACTTTACCCACAAGATATGATTAACTCATGATGTCGGCCACTACACGCTTCCGTAGGCATATGACTGAGTAATTATAACAAGGCCTTTACAAAGCAACGCCTTTAACATGGCCATGCCCCCACTAAGATTTCACCCCAATAAGAAATTCATAGAATCAGGGCCTGCCATATAGCATCATGCCAGCATGAGCGTCAATCAGGTTAGCAAGAATGACATTTGGAATTGAGAAAATAGGGAGTAGAGCACCTCTTTCTGCAACGCCCACCACAACGTGTCTGTAACAATGCAACCGGTCTCAGGATTGAATCCTAATCTTGATGCATTGCACTTGAGGGTCTTCCACTTTGCATACTCCCATTTCAGGGCATCCCAGCGGTTCTTGAATTGCTTCTGGGTGTATGACCAGCTGGTGTACTCCTTGAACTTGTGAAGGAGGTGTGCGTATCCTCGCCTATTAAGACTCCCCGTTGGGCAGTTGTTGGCCAGCACCTCTTCATGGCAAATCTCTAGGAATGCCAAACTAGCCACCTTGTCATTCATGGGGGAGTTGTCTATCTGTGAGCCCATCAATACAATTTGAAAGGTGCCAAAAGTCAATACAACGAGTAGTGGAACAAGCTGTTTACTTGTAGTGCGGAATCATTTTGCTTAGACACGGTGGAGAGCACTGCTTGCAATATGGAATGAAACACGACTGAAGAAACTGCACACACAAGGGTTTTCACGACGAACAGGAAGGCGACAAGAGCATCATATAGGGCACGTGCCGTAGAGTGGACCTCGAATGGCTGGTGATCATGGGTTCGATCATTTGAGGTTGACTCATCGTTCGACCCCTTCTCAAACTTCGGGCGGCCGCTTGAAGACGATGGCGAGGAGCCTAAGTGCGGTGTGGGGCACGAGCGGAGTTGGCCAAGCGGCGAGACGATGCCTAGTGAGGACGAAGCCACCAAGCCAGACTCTAGGCACGCTAGCGCGGTGCACGGGTTGGAGGAGGCCAGGGAGAGCAGATCTGGGGATTGCATGGGGAAGAGCAGGGCAGAGTGGATCTGGGTGTGCAAAACGCCCTTGGGGAAGGAGGAAGGGTGGGGCCTGGCGCCAGGCAAGAAGGGCGAGCAGAGCAGATCTAGGGGGTATCGCACGAGGAGCGAAGTGAGAAATAGGCGAAGAGAGCGAGTGTGGGGAGGGCCTAAGGAGTGCCGCGAGGGGACGGTGGTGCATGGGGAACCACAAAGGACGGAGCCGAACAGAGCAACTACAGCGGCGGCCACCGGAGAGGCTCTATAGGAAGGAGCTGGGGCACCCACGGGCTTTGGAGGTGGACGGAAGTGAGAGGCGGGGGGAATGGCTCAGACGAAAAGAGGCGCGCAGGGACCCACCGTGCTCAGACGTGGCCATAGTGAGGGCAGCAGCGGACGAGCAAGTTGGATCAGGGGAGGTAGGCACGTGGTGTGGCAGGAGTAGCGATGACATGCTTGGGGGCTGTTTTGTCAGCGCGGAGCAGGTGCATATGCGGTTGGCCTACTCCCAAATTGGTCCCCCGTTCGACGAGGCTCACGGCTTATGAGGTACAAAGTCTAAGTCATCGAGATCAAAAAAAAAAAAGTCTAAGTCATGAGCCACCGGACAAGCCTTCCCGACCGGCCCCATGCATTCGAATAGCTTACAGAAACATCAGTATGCAAGTGCGTAGAGAAGTTAACCGAGGTGATGTCAAGTTGGCCGTATTAGAATTTGTTTTTCAGATGGGCCGCATTAGAAGTTACTAGCTTGTTTTACTAAAAAAAAAAGTTGCCTTGCTCAGACCTCCCAGACTCTGCTAATTGGACCAGACAAGGCAGCCCATAGGCCCAATTCGGAGAAGACGGGCCATTTTCATGTTCCGTTACAGCCCAGATTAATGCTTCGCGTCTGGACCCTCCTCCTTTTTGTTTTCCTTTTGAGACATTTGCATGAAAATTCCGAGGAGCTAGCAGGGGTCAAGTGCTTGAACTGCCTCCAGACATCCACTTGAACTTCTACCTAAATTTGGAACGCACGACTTTTCCGTAGAAAAACTTCACGTCTAGATGGTGCAAATTTTGTCTCGAGCAGGCGACGAGCATGTCACTATTGTATTACCCTTGCCAACCTTCACCGAGTCACGAACGCACGGTAGGCTCCCCCTGGTACGTAGCCCCCTCATTTCACCGCCTCTTTCAGGAGCATCTCTTCAATCGATTACCGCATGCAATGCATATCGAGTTGCACAGTCCCTCTCACATCTAAGGTCCACTAGGCTCAAGACCTGGACTAGAAAATGGGTTACAAATTATTTTTTAAAATATTGTTTTGAACTCATAACTTTTAGACTCTAAAACTATTGTAGCACCCTAAAAAATAGCAAGGAACTGTGACGTTAAAAAAACCCATCTCTACCTCTATATCTCTCTCCAACAGGTATTTCAATCTTTTGTCTCTCTTCCAACCTGAGGAATCAATCTACTGTTTCTCTCTCTCCTTCCAATCTCTCTCTCTCCTGCGTGGGCGGCGGGCTAGGCGACCGCTGGCGGCGAGGCGTCGGCGACACCGTGGTTGGCTAAGGGCAGCACGCAAGCGAGCGCAGGCAATGGTGTGGCGACGCTTGGCGCGAGCAGCCAAGCAGCGCGGAGGTGGCAGCGGCCATGGAGGCATGTGGCGCAGGCGGCCGAGCAGCGCGGAGGTAGCGGCTGGCCGTGTCAAGCGACGCAGCAGGCGTATTGGCGCATGGCAATGGCATGGCGCACGGGTGGCGGCGGCGCAGTGTTGGCCGGCGGTGGTGGCGAGTAGCGGCAGTCGACAAGAGCCAGTTTGGCCGCACGGCCGAGTGGCGTAGGTGGACAGGTAGGCGGTGGTGTGGCATGGGCAGCGGTGGCCAGTCGGGCGGCAGTGGCGATGATAGCCAGAGCAGTCGGGCTGGCGGGAGCATGACCGAATGTAGATTTGCATGGGAATTGTGCAAATTCACGCAGCGGGACGTCGTTCGTTTAGCCGAACGTGGTTCGCTCGGCCGAATGATGATTCGCATGACAAAATCCAACAAATGCATTTTCTTTTGGCTGATTGCACTTCCGTCCGTTTGTCCAAAAGTTTATGTCAGCTTTAAACTGATTCGCCTCCGTTCTATCTCATAGTTTCGCACGTAGCATTCGAAGAAACGTTTGGGCAGTTGTGCACATTTGGTCCCTTGTGCAGTGGGTCCGCTAAACATACTCAAGGCAAGCGCCTTGTGGTCGTGACCTTTCTGTTTCGCATATCACGTGTTTCTAGATTACTTATCACCTTATCATTGAGTACAACTATCATATCACTCATGCTTACCTGGCTAATATCATATCATTAAAGTTATCTGGCTAATATCGTATTAACAAAGTTAACTAGCTAATATCATATCACTAAAGTTACCTAGCTGTTAGCGTATTTCTAAACTTTACTTGGTTATTATCACATTACCAATGCTTGCCTTATTTTTATTATATTACTAACTTGTTTGGTTATAAATTTCTAATATTGTTTATCTTGTTTCATATGCTCTTAGGTTTATTCAAATGCTTTGTTGATTATATTTTAGAATTTATGCTTTTAATTAGTGATTTAGAAATAATGCTTCAATCTATTTTTCATTTGGTTAGAAGTGGATCAGTCCCATATTTCAAACATTAATTTCAGCTTCTGCTTGTTCTCTAATAAAGTACTCTTAAAGTTATAATTTTTTTTGCTATTTCCATTACTGCTTTTACTGTTTATTCTTACTTTGACGATAACATTCTATAATAATATCTCATATTGGTAGTGAGGTGCTACAACTATATTGGATTGTATATACCAACTAATTTATCTTAAAGCTTAGACTGATAAGATTAGACAGATCATATGCTACAACAACGCAAGCAGTAGCAACACTAATGTTAATGGACGTACGGATCAAACGATCAGGCGAAAGAGAGGACACAAACCCATTGTTTAACCTGTGGCCGCCATGGCGTGGAAACCCTGTACCCCAAAGGCCAAGAGCGGACGGGTCCCTGACTTGGAAAACAATGGTACGTGCGTGGCCATTCGATTAGAAAATGTGTTCCCGGCTTCTTTTCTTAAATCACACTCGCTCGACCAGTCGACCCGATCAAACTAGCAAGTCACCACTAATCATTCTTTGATGGCACGTGTAGACTGATCCGTGTATAAGAGCCAGCTGAACTGTGAGACCAAATCTCAGCGAAGACTTTTCGTACAAAAGAAAATCCAGTGTAGACTTGTCACTTGTGTACTACCAACCACTCGACGGTGACTTTGTACTAGATGATCTTTTACTGTTTTGTTTTTGGATATTTCCATTTTGTTGGTGCTCAAACGAAGTTGTCTCCAAGTTTTTACCAAAACGATGGTTTTTTCCCCCTAGGTATGTTCCATCTTCCGTTTAACACCAAGTCGATCTGGATGTAAAATAAGAATTGGACCAAACGGTAAGACAACTATTGAACAGGAGTACCAGCTTCTTACGGGGGAAACCACTCCTATACTCATGTACACGTATGGGTGAGTTTTTTTTTTCATACGGCTAATAGCTTTTAATCCTAAAACGAGCATTTTTGTGAATAAACTGAATACTGATAAGTCGATAAATCACTTTAAAAATTCTATTTTAATAAATCATTTTTGAAAAAAAAACGACTAACAAATCGGCTAATCTATTTATTCAAAGAAAACAGTGGGGTGTCTGCTAAGGGTGCCTGAGTGCCGCCTCCTTTCGTTCGTTTCATTGACCGGTAGCGGCGGCGGCCGGACAGCTTAACTGCAAATTAATAGGTCGGTTGGAGCTAATTATAGCGATAGTACATGAACCACTAATTTGTCACCTCCCTTATCTCATTGCCTAAAATCATATCGAATAAGTCAAAACTACACGCTAAGTATATCTCTCCCTGTAGAAATAAGTGCTCCACGCACGATATATATAAGAATCACGTATTATATATTCATGCAACTAGCTAGCTAGCTTCTTCCAGATCTATGATGGCTACACGTACCATTAACACACATGGTGCATTGAACGTGCTTAATCCGATCTACACCTTCACCATGAGCATTGACTTTTTTTTTGGTTTTTCCTCCGGATATAATCAAAATGGTATCATGATGTTTCGGACATAATCGGAATAAATAAAATAAGATCGAACTGAACTGTTCGCTTTTATAGATCTCATTTTATATGTGCAACCGGATGCAGTCCTCTTCAATCACTAATATCCAAGTAATTGTCTCTCTCTCTCTCTCTCTCTCTCTCTCTCTCTCTCTCTCTCTCTCTCTATATATATATATATATATATATATATATATATATATATATATATATATATATATATATATATATATATATATATATATATATATATATATATATATATATATATATATGCACGCGTCTTTATCTTTCTTGGGGTTTGATTTTGATCTAGTTCGCCGGCATCTTTTTTATAAGAAGAAAAACTAGCTGCCGGCTATCAAGAATTCAAGATCGATACAGTGCGTCATGTACATATCAACACGAAAAGAAAATGATGGGAACCAGTAGTAACTTACAACAAAAAATAAGGTCGTATTCCAAACAGCTATGGCTATTAGATTTTGACTGAAATAACACTTTAACGGTTATTAGTTTTTCTAATATATTTAATTAAAAAATAGAAAAAATATTATTATATCTTTAAGATAATGCAAAGAAAAAAATAAATCATATTAAGAAATCAATATTTCCGGAAGACGTTTGGAACGGACCTAAATAAACACTAATTGCGTGTGGTCAGTAGAGATGGGTACGCGATACATCGTCAACCCCTGGCCCCCTGCCTTATCGCCTGCAGCCGCAGGACGCCAGCTAGCATATAAACCGGTAAGCATTTCAGCCATAGAAAAGTAGACATATCGATTATATATTGGCCGTTGCATTTGGACGTTCTAATCGATCAAACAGCAGCTGAACCCAACGTGAGGAATTTGGGTACGTATATAGTGTGCATTTTTTTTACGGCCGCGGTCCATCAGAAAATAGTGTAAATTAAGGTGTTGTTTGGTTGGACTAAAATAAATTAGCTTATGGTTAAAATTATACTATAGCTGATTGAAACTGCACTGTAACTGATAGTTACTTATTTAGTGTAATTAAATTTAAAAATAAAAAAGTTGACCTATCACGGATAATACAAATGAATACGGAAAAAACCGATAACAAGTTTAAAAACCAAAAAATAGAAAAATAAATAAATTTTAAAAATAATAAAATATAAGATAAAGTAGAAGCCCAAACCGAAATATACGAGTTCTATATACAAGCCTTACATGGCGCACAATTACATGCGCGCGTGTCCAGATGGGCGCACACATGAGGAGCCGAATGATTCGCGTACGGCGCGACACATGCGACATCCAAAAATCGTGCCGCGCGGCGCGCGTACGTGTGCAGCCTGCAGTTGCGAGCTCTGCAACGCACTTCATGCACCACCACCATGCATACAGCCCCGGACCCAGCACAAAATTTTAGGTACGATGATAGCGGCGTCCATATAAATCAAAAACATTATCTAATATTAAAGGAGTATATATATATATATATATATATATATATATATATATATATATATATATATATATATATATATATATATATATGTAAACTATATTGTAATCATTCGTTTTCGTTTTCTTGTGCGTCTATTAAATAAATTATATCAACTTATCATGACGTCACAATCTTCAAAAAACATAAGATTTGTTCAATAGTGTAATAATATCCAATCAACCATCAAAACTAATATATTTACATAGCATTATTTATCTAACGGTAACCACACAAATAATCATATAATGTGGCTGTATTTCATACGAATTAACACATTAGAAATAACAATATAACAAACTTGCACATTAGATGATAAAAACAACGATCTCATACGGTGATAAAAACAACAATCTCATACGAGTTAATGTATTCACACCTCCAGCTTAGCTAGCCTGCACCTTGAGAATTTGACTATCTGAGATCGAGGTCGGCCGGTTAATAGTACACGGCAAAAGGGGTAGAAAGGCATGGGGGCCGGCCGGTCAGTCGGGCTCGATCAGAGCCAGGGTTGAAAAGCCCTGAAAATTTCAAAATAAAAATTTCCAATTTTTGCTGCATTTTTGAGTGAATTTTGAAAACTTTCCTTTTCGGGAAAGTTTCGTCGGAAATGCGCTTTCCTTTCTCGGCCTTTCCGCTTTCTTCTTTCGGTGGCGCCTCGCCTCCTTTCCGCCTCCCCTTCTCTCGCGCGCCCCGCGCCCGCGTCTCCCGCTGGCGCCGCCTCTTCTTCCGCCTTCCCCGTCGCCCAGCGCCTCCTCCATTCTCCTCGGTATGGCGCCGGCTCCTCTCGCTTCGCCTCGCGCGCGCGCGCGGCTGCGCTACGCTGTGGCGGCGCTGCGCGCGCGCCGTCCCGCGCCGCCCGCCCTCCTCGCGCCTCCGTCGCCCGACCGCTCCCCATCTCCTCTGCGCCCGCGCGCCGCCGTGGCTTCTCCCGAAGAAACCCCCTCCTCGCGCGGGTATAAAGCTCCCTTCCCCGCCATTTCTTCCCTTTGCTTTCCGAGCTCCCCAAACACTACCATTTCCTCCCCATCCTCCGAGAGCCCTCCCGAGCGTCCAATTGAGCTCCGCCGCGCGTAGCTCCCACACCGCCCCTGCGCCGACGACCCCACGAGTCAATCTCCTACTCCTCCTCATTCTCCAATTCCTTTGCTCCCCGAGCTTCCCCTCAGCTCACTGACCCTCCCCATGCTCTTCCCTGGACAGGAGGACCTTCGAGGAGCTCTGTCACCGTCGACCTCCGCCGGCCGCACCCACCTCTCCGTGGCCAGCTCACTCCGGAGGCCCTGAGCTTCAGCCGCCACCACCAACGTGAGCTCCCAACCCCGTAGATGGTGTAATCCCGGCCGATTGGCCCCTCTCGCCGCCGGTGACCTCCACCGCGAGATCCCCGAACCACCCCCTTCTCCCTCCCTCTCTCCCCTTTGGTCTCCGCAAATGCTAACCACCCGAAATGGGTTCCCCGCTGTCCCCTCTACCCGCCGGTACCCTCGGTGATCGCCGACGAGCCCTCCAGCGCCCAGGCCGCCGTCGCCACCGTGATCCTGCCGCGCGGTCACTGTAGCGGCTGGAGGTAGAAGACGACGGACGTGGCCCCTCCTTCGCCGTCGGATCTTACCCTCACCTTCTAACCTCAGCCGTTGGATCTTCCGTCACCGTTTCCCCGCCCCTTGAATCTCACCGTCCGATCTTCATAACCGCATCGCTCGCCGCCGTTGGATCTCTCCGTCACGGTTCGCGCCTCCCTTAAACCTCGGCCGTCCGATCTCGCTCGCGTCATCCGGCCGTCGGCCCACCCGCATCCCGCGCTCGCGCCGAGCCACGCGGCGGCATCGGAGCTGGCATGGACGCAGCGTTGGCGTGGCGCGCGCCTCGCCGGCCTCCGTCCGTCCGCAAGCGCGCGCGTAACAAAGCGCGCGCCTTGGCGCGCGGGCGTTTTCGGCCGGGCTGCAGCATTGCGCGGGCGCCCACTACCGTTCATTAGATTTTCCAGTGATTTATCAATTTCCAAAATTCCAGAAAACTCAAATAAATCCTAGAAAATCACAGAAAATCCCAAAAATTCCCAAATTTCACCACATTGCTCCAAATATTATTCCTGACCCAGTGGTGAACTCCTTTTCCACAGATTCATCCTAGAAAAATTCTCAAAATTCTATTTGGAGTGTTTATGAATTTTATTTCTTTTTAATAGATTAATTTTTCCTCGCTTGATTAGTTGCAAGCTGGATTTAATTTATTTTAATTGTTTGCGTTAGTGTCGGAGATCCCGGAAGCCCAGGAGCAGATTCAGGATCCAGGTGCTTCGACGTTTGAGCTCGCAGAGATCATCCGGATAGACGGCAAGTCCCAAATCCTTTGATCATATTGTATCCCATAATGTTTAAATATGTTAATATGTTATTTGCATTGAGCTAGTTCTGAAATGTTAGTTCGAAAATAAAAATAAAATGTTTAGAATGACATGTGATATAGTTAGTCCTACCACCGTTAAATGCCATGATTAAATTGTAGCCATGCCTTTGAAACCCTAGATTTAATTATCATTAATCTAGATAATTGTAGGTTATTACTAACATGCAAAATGTTACACTAATAAGGTTGTGGTGTGGTAGATAGAATCTGGAAAACCCGACTCTAAGGTAGGGTGGTATGGGACACCGTATCTTAGAGCGGAGAGTCTTGGCGTGCACAAGGTAGGATAAGGGTTGGGAAGAGCCGCGAGACGGTCTTTGCCCACCTCTTATCCTAGGGCTGGAGTAGGGTAAGGGTGAGTGGGAAGCCGCGGGACGGTCTCGCCACCGCTTACCTTAGTTTGGGTCGCGGACACAGCGAGGTTGCGGGCCATGTGAAAATATAAGGACCGAAACCCTTACGTTGAGCAATTGTCACGGTGATCGCTCAACCACAGGAGTTGACTTGTCAACCCTTGTCTTTATTGCTCAACTCGATTGAAACTCTACGGGAGGGTAGCGGTGAGGTTAGGCGGCCGTGCTACGGATGCCTAACAACGGTGGAATTCACTCGAGCGGACGTTGTCCTCTGTTGTGTGTGCGTGTGTGTGTGTGTGTGTGTGGGTGGATGTAGGCGGACAGAGTGAATTTCTTTGGTAGAGCCTATATAAAGAGTCGGCGGTGAAAAGACACGGTTTTCTTGACTCTTTAGCGGGAGTTGAGGAATCGTGTGGGTAAAGCCGAGCAAACTCTGCAGAGTCAAATAAATGGTATTCGAATCGCGTGCTCCGGTTATTGGAGTGTGTCACTTGGTGATTCAGACAAAGCTTAAGTAGATTTGTACATGTTTTAACTTGGTTAGTTGGTTAATGTACTCTTGATGAAAACCCCGAGTTCTTAAGGAGTAAGTTTTGTGTCAGTCTTATGAAAATGTTTGCAAATAAAATTGCATCCACCAAATGTAATAAACCAAGTATACTCCCTTCCTTTGATGATTCCGTGCATGTAGTAAGTTAGGATCCCCTTTGGGATTTCTTTGAGCGGTTGTTTGGCTCATGGCTTGCTTAATCTATTCTTTAGAGGATCAAGACGAAGGAGAAGGGCTCCCGTTGAAGAAGTCCCGAGAGGATCTTTTCTTGACGAGGATCCTGGTATGAGGTCTCCGCCGCTCAAGCGATTTGGAGCCTTTTGTAATGTAATATACTTTGGGCTTGCACGCCTTGTAAAAAGCGGATGTTAATCCGTATGTCAAATATATCTGGTCTTTTGTTGTAAGCATGCAATGGTATACTCTTGCGCGACAGTCCATAGCTGTTCATGCGTGAATAGTTAAAGAGTGTCGTGTCCTGACGCATACGGAAGCGGGGCGTTACAAAAGTGGTATCAGAGCGAGTTCTTTGACCGTAGGTTGAGACCTAAAGCGGACTAGGAAGCAATTTTATCGCAAAAATTAATTTAAGGCATAAAAAGAGTTTGTGAAAAATATAAGGTCTATTGTTGTCTTGTTCCTCTCTTGTTGCTACTTTCTGTCTTAGTTTATTTACGCTTAAGTTTTAATTTTCGCAAATGTTTCTTGTCTTACTTGTCTAATTTCAAAATTTTCGTTTTGGCGAGATGGTGCGCCTCGTTTTCTCCCACTTGGACCGTAGGGATGGATGGCACCACAAGCTATGGAAATGCGGCGATTCCTCGGGCGAGAGAAACCACGGCCCGTGATCTATCTTGAGGGCGATTCCGCGGAGACCAGTTCTCACGAGTACAAGGCTTGGATGGTCCTCGATCCCTTGCCTACCCGCCCGAGCAGAAGCGGAGGTTCACCGCCCGACGGGTGGGCGGTGAGATCTTTGTTCGGGGCGTGGCTCAAAGCGCGCTCTATCTCGAGGACTACTACCACCGGAGCTAGCGAGGGCGCCCGCCGACTGGTGCGCGCCGCACTTTGGGGACTTTATAGTCCCTAGGTTCGGTGAGATGGCGATCCCGCCTAGCGGGTATCGCCACCCTTATGGCGCGGCGAGCCGCCGGCCTCTGACGAGAGCGATCGAGAGGCGAGTCCGCAGGCGGCGGTTGTGGGACACTCGTGAGAGGTTCGGCGCCTCGGAGTCCTCGCCGCTTTGAGGCCAGGAGGCGGTGAGGGTTGAGGCGGTGCGAGTCGCCGGCGTTCACTCTTCTTGTGCTTGGTGCAGTCTAGGCCCAGCGCCGGATGGCTGCGGCGCGATCGCGTCCGGCCCGCCCGCGGCCCGCTTGCCCTCCCAGCACGGGGGCGGCGAGGTAGACGCCGTCCGTTAGTGGTAGCGACCTTTGGTGATAGATGTACTTTTGTATGTAATGCAAGTGTAACATGAACCTTTATGTGGTCATGCACCACTTGCTTAATGTAAATTATGTTGCTACCTCTTTTAATTTGTTTGCTTAATTATCAGTATGTTCTCCCTGTGTTCAAAGCTTTCTCCTGTCCCTTTCGCTCTCGTTCTTATCTTTTCGTCCTATACTTGCCTTGAAAAATTCAAAGTCTTACTTATCTGTTCTTGATTGCCAAAGCCGCTGCAAGGCTAACCTCAAGTTCCCAATCAACAGATGGAGCCGACAGAGCAGACAGGTCAGACCAGCAGGCAGGGTGCACCTGCCACCGACCAGAACACACTCGCCAATGTTATTGCAATGTTAGAACGGAATCGATATCAAGGAGAGCGAGAACATACTGCGAATGTTGGATCAACGATCCGATTGATTGAGCGACTCGCCACGGATCCCGAGTGCGAGGTGGAGGCAATATTCCACGGGATGGTGCTCCAATTACCACGGTGGAATGACTTTCTAAAGACACGTCCACCCACTTTCTCCACAACCGCTGATCCTATGGTTGCTCTGAAGATTGGTTGGCAGATGTGGAGAGAAAACTTCAAACTGCACAGTGTGACGATAGAGAGAAGGTGTTATATGCATCCCACCAGTTACAGGGTGCAGCAGCGACTTGGTGGATCAATTATCAGCGCACACTGCAGAATAGAGAAATTAGATGGGAAGATTTCTCCAAGGCCTTCCGTAAGGCCCACATCCCTGACGGCATTATGGAAGCAAAGCGCCGGGAATTTTTGGCGATTAAACAAGGTGGCCGTACTGTAATGGAGTATTTACACCAGTTCAACCACCTCTCCAGATTTGCCCCTGAGGATGTTGACAACGAAGACAAGAAAATGAACAAGTTTCGTGCGGGTTTGCGGCGATCCTTAAGATTTCACATTTCACCTTGAAATTCAAGGATCTGAATGATATGGTTGATGGCTTGATCACCTCGAAGAAGCTAGAAGTGACATGGAAGACTATAGCAAACGCAAGGCAAAGACACGGATCGCGATCATCTTCACACACCGCCCAACGAACCAAGACATCGGGATCTTCTTCATATCGATCCCCATCTTCCCGGCGGTATGTGATGATGCTTAGAAGAACGATCGATCGGACTCGGCATTATACTTCCCCTCTACCATTGGCTCTCAAGTGCCCCACTTGTGGTGGAAATCACACGGCTAGTAGCTGCGCGAAGGTCAAGCGCGTGTTTCCACTGCGGTGAGATAGGACACTACAGAGACCAGTGTCCCAGGAAGAACTTGCCATCGAGATGCAGCCAAGTTACAAGTTCAAAACCAACAGAAGAGAGTAGGACACAAGCAACTCCGGTACCCTAAAGGAGGATTCTTGCAGATTAAAGCGGCCGACTCTCGGTCACTGCGAGCCTGCAAATTTCTCACCTCTGAGCAGAGAGAGGAGGCGAAGCAATGTCGGACCCACTTTCTATGCGAGTGAACCATGTATCTGCAGAGGATGCGTGGTGCAAGTGACATCATTGCGGTATGTTTCCAATCAATTCCATACTGCATTGATTTTATTTGACCACTGGTGCAACGCATTCTTTTATTTCAAAGAGTTTTCTTTGCAAGAAATCAATTGCCTTCATTTGCATTACCAAGACCTTATGTGGTGGAAACCCACAGGGTTAGAATGGAGTCCCACCGTGGGTGTGCGGGACTTAACATAAAAATCAAGGGTAGACTTTAGAAGCAGAACTTATTCTGATTAGATATGTCGGATTAGATGCCATCTTGGGCATGAACTGGTTGGCGAGGAATAAAGGCAAGGTAGATTGTGAGATCAAAGCAGTGTCATTGGTTAACCACGAAGGTCGAAAATAGTAGTAGAGACGGATCGAAGGTCTTGAAGGATGCCAAGAAACGAATGATCAACATGATAGCAGCCACACCTGACCAAGTGCCAATAGTACAAGAGTACCCTGATGTATTTCCAGAAGAACTACCAGGAAGACCCCCTGACAGGCAAGTAGAACTTGCAATAGAATTGGTACCTGGTACCAAGCCAATTGCCAAGCACCAGTACAGAATGTCAGCTAGCGAGTTGAAAGAGCTGAAGAGGCAGTTAGATGAACTGCAAGAGAAAGAATTCATTCGCCAAGTACTTCACCATGGTCACCCAGATCTTGTTTGTGAAAAGAAGAATGGCGAATTGAGAATGTGTGTAGATTACAGAGGTTTGAATCTGTCACCATCAAGAACAAGTATCCTCCCAAGAATTGATGATCTGTTTGACCAACTTAAAGGAGCCAAAGTGTTCTCCAAGATCGATTTGCGCTCGGGTTATCATCAGCTCAAGATCCGAGAGCAAGATCGAGAGAAGACAGCCTTCATTACCAGATATGGATTGTTCGAGTTCACGGTCGTGCCCTTTGGTTTAACCAATGCGCCAGCATATTTCATGAATCTTATGAATTTGGTGCATATGGACCAATTGGATCGATTTGTGATTGTTTTCATTGATGATATTCTGATCTACTCCAAGAGTGAAGAAGAGCACAGACAACATTTGCATATGGTTTTGACCAGATTGAGAGAGCATAAGTTATATGCAAAATTTGATAAATGCAGTTTTTGGTTGAGAGAAGTCGCTTTCTTGGGTCATGTTATATCTGAAGATGGAGTGAAAGTCGATCCAGAAAAGATTTCAGCAGTGATGGAATGGAAACAGCCTAAGACAGTAACTGAAGTGAGAAGCTTCCTAGGATTGGCGGGTTATTATCGCCGATTCATAGAAGGTTTCTCAAGAATATCTCGACCACTCACTCAACTATTGAAGAAAGACAGACCTTTCACATGGGTGATGCATGTGAGGAAAGTTTTCGATGTTGAAGACCAAGTTGACAACAACACGATCTTGACTTTACCCAATCCAGAGAAAGAATTTCAGATTTATTGTGATGCCTCAAAGCAAGGTTTGGGTTGTGTACTTATGCAAGACGGAAAAGTTGTTGCCTACGCATCAAGACAGTTGAAGCCGCACGAGGAGAATTATCCCACACATGACTTGGAACTAGCGGTGTAGTGCATGCCCTCAAAATTTGGCGGCACTACCGCTAGGAAATCGTTGTGAGATATTCTCGATCACAAGAGTTTGAAGTATTTGTTCACACAACCGAATTGAACATGAGACAACGCAGATGGTTGGAACCGATTAAAGATTATGATATTGATCTCGGTATCACCGAGGCAAGGCAAGCGTAGTTCTTGATGCACTTAGCCGTAAGGCTCGTCCAAACAAAGGAAGTCAATCAGTACCCACGAAGCTGCGAGAGAGACATATTACGGCTAAACTTGGTAATCACAGAACAAGGTGAAGAAGCGACCTTAGAGATTCAACCATTGTTGCGGATCGATTAAAGCGACCCAGGATGAAGATGAAGAAATTCAAAAACTGAAAAGAATATCCAAAGAGAAAATTCATCGAGTATGCGCTAGGCGAGCATGGAATCCTTACTTTCCGTGGTCGCTATTGCATACCCAACAAGAAAGAGTTGAGAGAGTTAATCTTATCGAAGCCCTCCTCTCAATTCTCAATTCATCCAGAGGCACAAAAATGTATCAAGATTTGAAGAAAAGATATTGGTGGAACCAAATGAAGAGAGAAGTGGCGAATATGTAGCTAAGTGTGATGTGCGCCAATGAGATCAAGATAGACCACCAAAACCATCGAGATTGTTACAACCTTTGCCAATTCTGAATGGAAATGGGATAGCATTGGTATGGACTTCATCACGGGACTTCCCAAGACTCGTGAGGGATATGATGCTATTTGGGTCATTGTTGATAGATTGACCAAGGTGGCTCATTTCCTCCCGATCAAGCAAACTTATGGGAAGGATAAACTTGCCGAGTTGTACTTGACCGAATTGTGGCGTTGCATGGAGTTAGAAGAAGATCGTGTCAGATAGAGGAGCACAATTTACATCTAAGTTCTGGGAAAAGTTGCATGAAGCCATGGGCACCGATCTGAATTTCAGCTCAGCATATCATCCACAGACAGATGGACAAACAGAGAGAACCAATCAGATTTTAGAAGACATGTTGAGAGCTTGTGCGATAGTGTATGGAGCAACATGGAACACTGTCTACCATTTGCTCGGTTCTCATATAATAACAGCTATCAAGCCGGCATTCAAATGGCACCATTTGAAGCACTTTATGGCGAAAATGCAGACTCCACCGAATTGGGCGAAGCAGAGAACGACAACTCATTGGTCCCAGTTGCTCAAGATGCGAAGCACATATCGAATTGTCGAGACGGATGAAGATGGCACAAGACCGGCGGAAGAATTATGCGAGATAACGCGAGAAAGACACGAGTTTTGAAGTTGGAGATTATGTCTACATTAAGGTCACTCCCTTCAAAATAGTCAAGAGATTTCAGGTCAAAGGCAAATTAGCACCAAGATATGTAGGACCGTTTCAAATAATTGGAAGAGTTGGGAAGTAGCTTATCAAGTGCAGCTTCCGCCCAACTTATTTAAATTCTAGCGTGTTCCACGTATCCCGGCGGAAGTGTCTCGTCACCAAGCGGATAAAGTACCACCATCGGATATTGAATTGCAAGATGATTGCACATATCTTTGAAGAACCACTACAAATACTTGAAACAGCAGAGAGGCTCGAAACAAGAACGTCGGGTTTTGCAGTACAATGGAAGAATCATACACTGAAGAGTCAACTTGGGAACGAGAGTCGGATTTGCAGCGAGATTTCCCCAACTTACTCCCTGGACCAAGTTAATCTCGGGGTCGAGATTCTTTTAAGGGGGGTAGGTTGAAAAGCCCTGAAAATTTCAAAATAAAAATTTCCAATTTTTGCTGCATTTTTGAGTGAATTTTGAAAACTTTCCTTTTCGGAAAGTTTAGTGAAATGCGCTTTCCTTTCTCGGCCTTTCGCTTTCTTCTTTCGGTGGCGCCTCGCCTCCTTTCCGCCTCCCCTTCTCTCGCGCCCGCGCCCGCGTCTCCGTGGCGCGCCTCTTCTTCGCCTTCCGTCGCCCGGCGCCTCCTCCGCTCCTCGGCCGCAGCGCCGGCTCCTCCCCGCTTCGCCTCGCGCGCTGCGCGTGCGCGCGTGCGCTCGCCGTGGCCGCGCTGCGCCGCCCGTCCCGCGCCGCCGGCCCTCCCTCGCGCCTCCGTCGCCCCGACCTGCTCCCCATCTCCCCCTGTCGCCCCGCGCCCGCCGTGGCTTCTCCCCGAAGAAACCCCCCCTCCGCGCGGGTATAAAGCTCCCTTCCCCTGCCATTTCTTCCCCTTTGCTTTCCGAGCTCCCCAAACACTACCATTTCCCTCCCCATCCTCCAGAGCCCCTCCCCGAGCGTCCAATTGAGCTCCCGCCGCCCGTAGCTCCGCCACCGCCTCCCCCTGCGCCGACGACCCCCTGGAGTCAATCTCCTACTCCCCTCCCTCATTCTCCAATTCCTTTGCTCCCCGAGCTTCCTCACTCACCGACCCTCCCCATGCTCTTCCTCGACGGGAGGACCTTCGAGGAGCTCTGTCACCGTCGACCTCCGCCGGCGCACCCACCTCTCCGTGGCGGCTCACTCCGGAGGCCCCGAGCCACCGCCACCACCAACGTGAGCTCCCAACCCCGTAGATGGTGTAATCCCGCCGATTGGCCTCTCGCCGCCGGTGACCCCTCCACCGCGAGATCCCGAACCACCCCTTCTCCCTCCCTCTCTCCCCTTTGGTCTCCGCAAATGCTAACCACCGAAATGGGTTCCCGCTGTCCCCTCTACCGCCGGTACCTCGGTGATCGCCGACGAGCCCTCCAGCGCCAGGCGCCGTCGCCACCGTGATCTGCCGCCGCGGTCATGGCATTTGGCCGGAGGTAGAAGACGACGGACGTGGCCCCTCCTTCGCCGTCGGATCTTACCTCACCTTCTAACCTCGGTACCGTTGGATCTTCCCGCATCGCTTCCCGCCCCTTGAATCTCACCGTCCGATCTTCATAACCGTGCATCGCTCGCCGCCGTTGGATCTCTCCTGCACGGTTCGCGCCTCCCTTAAACCTCGGCCGTCCGATCTCCGCTCGCGTCATCCGGCCGTCGGCCCCCCGCATCCCCGCGCGCTCGCGCTGAGCCACGCGGCGGCATCGAGCGCCGCATGCGGACGCGTTGGCGTGGCGCCGCCTCGCCGGCGCTTTCCGTCCGCGCAAGCGTTGCGCTGCAAACAGGCGCTGGCCTTGGCCGCGCGTGCGGCCGTTTTCCGGCCGGGCTGCCTGCATTCGCGCGGGCGCCCACTACCGTTCATTAGATTTTCCGGTGATTTATCAATTTCCAAAATTCCAGAAAACTCAAATAAATCCTAGAAAATCACAGAAAATCCCAAAAATTCCCAAATTTCACCACATTGCTCCAAATATTATTCCTGACCCAGTGGTGAACTCCTTTTCCACAGATTCATCCTAGAAAAATTCTCAAAATTCTATTTGGAGTGTTTATGAATTTTATTTCTTTTTAATAGATTAATTTTTCCTCGCTTGATTAGTTGCAAGCTGGATTTAATTTATTTTAATTGTTTGCGTTAGTGTCGGAGATCCGGAAGCCCGGAGCGGTCGGGATCCGGTGCTTGACGTTTGAGCTCGCAGAGATCATCCGGATAGACGGCAAGTCCCAAATCCTTTGATCATATTGTATCCCATAATGTTTAAATATGTTAATATGTTATTTGCATTGAGCTAGTTCTGAAATGTTAGTTCGAAAATAAAAATAAAATGTTTAGAATGACATGTGATATAGTTAGTCCTACCACCGTTAAATGCCATGATTAAATTGTAGCCATGCCTTTGAAACCCTAGATTTAATTATCTGTTAATCTAGATAATTGTAGGTTATTACTAACATGCAAAATGTTACACTAATAAGGTTGTGGCTGTGGGCCGATAGAATCTGGAAAACCCGACTCTAAGGTAGGGTGGTATGGGACACCGTATCTTAGAGCGGAGAGTGCCCGGCGTGCACAAGGTAGGATAAGGGTTGGGGAAGAGCCGCGAGACGGTCTTTGCCCACCTCTTATCCTAGGGCTGGAGTAGGGTAAGGGTGAGTGGGAAACCGCGGGACGGTCTACGCCCACCGCTTACCTTAGTTTGGGTCGCGGACCTGGCGAGGTTGCGGGCCATGTGAAAATATAAGGACTGAAACCCTTACGCTGAGCAATTGTCACAGTGATCGCTCAACCACAGGAGTTGACTTGTCAACCCTTGTCTTTTAGCTGCTCAACTCGATTGAAACTCTACAGGAGGGTAGCAGTGAGGTTAGGCAGGCCGTGCTACGGATGCCTAACAACGGTGGAATTCACTCGAAGCGGACGTTGTCCTCTGTGTGTGTGTGTGTGTGTGTGTGTGTGTGTGGGTGGATGTGAGCGGACAGAGTGAATTCTCTTTGGTAGAGCCTATATAAAGAGTCGAGCGGTGAAAAGACACGGTTTTCTTGACTCTTTAGCGGGAGTTGAGGAATCGTGTGGGTAAAGTGAGCAAACTCTGCAGAGTCAAATAAATGGTATTCGAATACGCCGTGCTCCGGTTATTGGAGTGTGTCACTTGGGTGATTCAGACAAAGCTTAAGTAGATTTGTACATGTTTTAACTTGGTTAGTTGGTTAATGTACTCTTGATGAAAACCCCGAGTTCTTAAGGAGTAAGTTTTGTGTCCGTCTTATGAAAATGTTTGCAAATAAAATTGCATCCACCAAATGTAATAAACCAAGTATACTCCTTCCTTTGATGATTCCGTGCATGTAGTAAGTTAGGATCCCTTTGGGATTTCTTGAGCGGTTGTTTGGCTCATGGCTTGCTTAATCTATTCTTTAGAGGATCAAGGCGAAGGAGAAGGGCTCCGTTGAAGAAGTCCTGAGGATCTTTTCTTGACGAGGATCCTTGGTGTAGGTCTCCGCCGCGCTCAAGCGATTCTGGAGCCTTTTGTAATGTAATATACTTTGGGCTTGCACGCATTGTAAAAAGCGGATGTTAATCCGTATGTCAAATATATCTTTGGTCTTTTGTTGTAAGCATGCGATGGTATCTTTCTTGCGCGACGATCATGCGTTCATGCGTGAATAGTTAAGGAGTGTCGTGTCGTCTGACGCCACGGAAGCGGGGCGTTACAGTATCTGGCTCAGTTCGGCTCAAACCATGTGGATTTGACCCGTCGATTCGGCCGCCGGTACAGCCGAACCAGCAATGGCATTTCGCAGGCCGCGGCCGCGCACATGCATGTGACGTGCGCGCGCGCGCGAGCTGATCACGTGCGTGTAAAGGGCCGGCCTATTCAAACGCGTCGTGCCGTGCGCAAGTCTAACCCTGCAGTACGCGCGTATCATCACATTCAAAAACCACGTGAAGTCGCACAGCGACAGGCCAAGTCCCCTTCTCCCACGAAAAATTGATCGCTGCACGCGCGATGGCGCTAACATCTTCGGCCATGTTTTTTGTGTTGTTCCGTTTTGGTTTCTTCGAAAGTCTTTTTTCGAAATAAACAGATTGATTTTTTAAAACAGATTCTTTAAACGATTTTTTTTCTAAAATTATGTACACTGTTCGCTATTATCTCGAAAAATATAGACAGAATTCATCAGCTATAGCTAAAAGGCATCCATTGCAGCCGAAAAAGATAAGGCCTTCGCATGAGTAGTGAGAGTTGCGACTGGTCGGTGGGACACGAGCCGTTGGATCTCGATCGAACGGTTTGGATGGATGGAGCATGCACGTGTCCTTTTTGGGAAGGGTATGAGTGGCTCCTATTGAGTGAGGACTGGGGATGTCCTAGCTTGTACGACCGGTCAGAACGATTGGAATGCACGTACACCATACGTGCTTAAACTTCTGACTTTTAGCTTATTTTACACTATTTATAAATTTTATCTTTTTATATATTTTTGGATTTTTTTTCCTTTTTTGCTGATTCTTTTTCTCGTATTTGTTTGCATTATACGTGATGGGTTAACATGTTTTTTATTTTTTATTTTTTAAATTTAATTATGCTAAATAAGCCTCTATCAGCTACAGTGTTTTTTTAGCCAGCTACAATATTTTTCAGCCATAAGTCACTAAAAAAAACTCTTTTGAGTAGGGCCAAAGGCCCCATTCTAACTGGCTATGGTTAGAGGCTTGTTCTTTTTGGCTGCAACTTGTGACTTTTTGGTTATTTATACGAGAGATTACAGAGTAACAGAAACTCACGTGCGGTTTTTACCAATATAAATGAAGTCAGTAAAGCATGTACTACAATTAACTAGTAGACCATATCTTGAAAAATACTTCGTTTAAAAGCTAGTTACTGTAAAAAATCCAAAAAGCAGCTTTTAGAAGCTGAAAAGAACAGGGCCAAAGACTATTGGCTTTTGGTTAAAATTGCACGATAATGGCTATTAGCTTTTCTGTGTCATTCAATTAAAAAACTAAAAATAAAAAATAAAAGCACTATTATATCTAATGCAAAGAAATAAAAGAAAAAAAAGTAAAAAAAAAGAGCTGAAATTAAAAAACCGATGTGATCATTCCAGATTAGCCAGAAGCGGAAGACACTTAAACGGGGCTATACGCCAGCAACGAGTTGTCCTGAATGGTTCAGCATGTTCTCGTGTACTTACTATACGCTTACTTCTAATTGGATCCCAAGAAAAGCAAGATACGTACGTGCTTAAGCCCATTCGGTCGGTACTAAAGGGTTACAACACATGCCGATTGGTGCTTACTGCTTTCCTAGTGGGCGAAACGAATAGCATCCTCTCTACGTAGGCCGCGCACAACATTGAGCTGATGTTGATCTGAGTGATCAGCCTCTTTTTAAGATCGATCCTACACTATAGCCAACTCCATAGCTAGGTCAACTAATAAACACGTAAATACGTTTTTAGTAAGAATTTTATGAGAATATAAATTTATTATCAACTTTCGTCTTTTTAGATATATGCTAAAATGATGTATTTATGTGTGAGTGTATGCAAGTGGTGTGTGTGAGTTTGCCTTTTTGGTAATCACAAACAAAAAACTTGACTAGGGGTACTATTATATAGCCTTGCAAGCACGCAGCATTTTGTAAGTTGAACTCTAAGAAAATAGAATAGTGGTCATGATATATAATGTCCAAGAAATTTACATAACAAGCGTGGCCATTGTACCATCAAATATAGGGTTTTGTTAAACGTCATCTGGATATTTTCTTCCTAACTATCATCCAGATTTAGGACCATTGAATTAGAGATTCAATGGCCATAAATTCTACCCCTCCCACTTGAAAAAATCTCCCCCCTTTAAAAACAATGGACCCCTTGATTTCTAATCCAAATGTCATAAATTTAGATGATAATTAGAAAAAAAAAACATCCGGATGATGCCTATATACTCCCTCAAATATATAGGTACAGTCACATATGATCCTAGCAACTAGATCCCGTTTGCTTCAGAATTTGTCTCATATCTCTTTCCTTTTTGCAACATCAATATTGGAGTAGAGGGATCCCATGCACTAAATTGTCGTATCACTCTAGAATGCATAAGCCTAATTTAGTTTGCGTATATGTAACTGATGTTTCATGTATGAATATAGCATTAGTAGGTCAAATTTGACGGTGAAATGCATGCTTACCGCTTGGAACAAGGGCACGCAACATGACCATATATATCCATCGTTCACGCCATAGCCGTCGCCGTTGAAATTTTGCCGCTCAATTCCTAACTTGTGGGTACGTACGTTGTTCTTAACGTAGTTTGCATTCCAAGAATTTGACCGATTTCTTGCACGACCAGGTTATTCCTTCACTGCAAATTAAGTAATCAACTGCAAATTAAGGAATGATATGATCATAAGGACAAGTTGCAACAAAATAAGAATGGATCGGTTGATCAGAGTTGCAAATTAAGGCAGGTCCACTTAATTTTGTTTCCTCATAATAATAGATCACCCCTGTTATTTCTTCAAGCTCAAGCCTCTAGCTCACATGCCATGCTCGAAAATGTCACGTCCGGCGATGGCCTTTCCGCTTGAAGATTGAGTATGCTTTTTTGGTTTTTGCATGGATGGGTGGCCCGGGCCAGTATCTTTCCTAGGCCTTCTTCTTTTTATACTGTGGTTGATGATTTTTTAGATATGATTGATGATTTTTATTTGTATTTTTCGATATAGCGGTGGACAGTGGATACGTAGACATAGACGACGTATACGATTTTGGGTTTAGGAGACATTTTAGAGAAGTTACTTTATTTGTTTTGACTTGTAGAGAAGCCAAAACTAAAAGCCACAAAAGATAGGCGTGTTCTTTTCGGCTACGGCGGGTGACTTTTGACTGCGATCGATGAATAGTAATAACTGATATAGAGTACAGAGTAAGAGAAACTCATGTGCGATTTTAACCAATATAAATAAAATCAATGTAGTGTACTATAATTAATTTGTAGATTCCTGTAAAAAAATATTTTACTATAAAAAAAAATCAAAATATAAAGCTAAAAAGTATGGGCAAAAAAAGAAAAAAAAAACAGGGCCCTAATTGGAATCGAGCGCAAACGTTGCATCCATCTACATCGAGGCAAGGATCGAAGTAGTACAAAGTCTTGATGACTTTTCTCGATGGAGTACATGATTGCTTTTATGATCTGTTGCGTTTTGCGTAATGCATGAATACGGAACTAGTAAAAGGTCTCTGCGGCTTTTGTAAAGCGCATTTGATGGGAGTCCTTTTGTTTGCACTAATTGATAATCTTGAATGCCATGTAACCAAGGACTCTGTGTGAATATAGCATCCTAGGATTTCTAGTTTTCCCTGTGAATTATGATACCGTACCTATGTGCTCCGATCTAAATTTTAAGATGCCTAGTTGTCACAGAGACAGCAAATCACCTCGCAAAAAAAGGACAAATAAAATAGAGACAATAAATCTCCATCGTCGAGAACTCCAACACTCACATGTCTAAAGAATCATAACCAGCTTTCGTAATTCTCATTTTCCACAAATACAATGGCCAGCGACAATATTTGATTGTTCTCGTCAATGCCCATGGCCGTCAGGATCTGGCCCTTGTATTTACCTGTCAGAATGGTCCTGTTAACTAAGATCACATGCAGCATGTACCTGAATACCTCGATGCACGCATCGAATGTTAAGAAGACCGTCTGCAACACCACATAACCTGGCGGCCTTGCAGAAGGCTTGTCCTTCATAGCGATATACGTGCCCGGGTTCCTGTCCTACAACACCTGAAGCATACGAGGAAGATTGTCGTATGCCGCCTTGAAAGACCCAAGCTATTTTTCCAACGCTTTCTACTTCACACGCCACGCCTTTTGAGGTATCATGATATGTTGTGTAATTGTTTGTAATTTTTCACAGTTATTTTATACCTCTAAAAATTCTTGGAGCAACGCATAATTAACCAGACGATTAAGTAGTTATGTACCGTTCCAAGAATTTTTAGAGCAGGAAAATAGTCTTGAAAAATTATGAAATTTTCGTTGCAGATTTCTAATGCAGTGTGCTACATTGTGTATTTTTTACGTAATTTTTTGTACCACTTTGCTACCTCTAAAAATTATTTGAGTGACGCGCAATTAAATAGGGGATTAAGCACTAATGGCCAGAGGATAATGGCCTGCTGTCCAGCTACTGTGTGGCACTAGTGTGCCGCACAGTGGCTGAACGGTAGGCTATTAGCCCTGGCCATTAGTGTTTAATTGCTTGTTTAATTATGCACTGCTTCAAGAATTTTTAGAAGTAGCAAATGGTAGAGAAAATATGAAAAAATTACACAATATAGCATGCTACCTTGGAAAGTCCTCTAGAAATTTTATAATTTTTCATGACCATTTGCTATCTCTAAACAATTCTTGAAGTATATATAACTAAACCAGTCATTAGGGCTAATTGGAAGCCTAATCACCTATCGCCCGGTTACCGAATGAAAGGTGACCTGCCACGCAGTGACCGACAACAGGTGGCCTGTTACCCGATAATGGTGGATGCGGTTCGTTTGCTATATGTAACAATTCCTACAAATATCAAAATCGTCCAAATTTTTAAGCTACATTCAGAACGGGTAAAATTATCAAAAAAATCACATAGTTAAGTACGCTATGTCGAGAGACTGTATATAAAAATTTGTGTTTTTTTTGGCACATTTGCTATATTAAAAAATTCAAACAAGTAATATGAAAAATTAATGCAGGTGATTAAGCTGGCTATGGGAGGCCACCAAAGTGGGCCAGATGGCGGGGCGGCAGGCATGCCATCTGCTTGCAGGATGGCAGGCTAGGTGGTAGGCCCACGTGTCAACAAGCTGACGTTGTTGTCCAGCCACCGAACGGCTAAAGTGTCATTTTTTGTCAATACGGTTTGCGTACTGTTATTTTTGTAAATATAAATACAAACAGTACCATATATGCCAAAAACTCAGACTAACAAGACGCCTTACTTCTTATATGCATGCCTACGAATTGATTATATTTTTATTGGTTTAACAATAAGGTATATGAGCTTTGTTTCTCCTTTTTTATAATATAAACATTTACGCTCTATTCGTATTGGATTCTAAAAGCCATTTTCTACGATAAATGCCTTTTTCTATAATACCTAGCTTTCATACGGAGTATCTTTTCAAGGCAAGATCTACTAGTCGATTGTAGTACACACTATAGTAACTTCATTTATATCGGCCAAAATCACACGCAGGTATCTCTCCCCCCGTATGGCTTTTCTAAAGCTGTTACTTTTTATAAGCTAAACCTAAAAGTTGTCAGTCAAAATCAAAAGCCATTAGCTAAAGTCAATATAAATGGTCCTATCTTTCACTCTTTCTTCTTTTTAAAAAAAGGGTATATAAAAACAAACTTGCGCGGCAATTCTGGCATGCGCAATCACGAAGCAATGTTGACGCTGGTGGGAACCACGAGCATGCTGCATGCATACCCCACAATATGGATATAGTCAAAACAGCATAATGCACCCATATGCATGGTCATAGCCATGCCGTTACCCTTGTCCCACACGGTACCATGCGCGAACTTGTCTCACACCATCTCAATTTACACGTGTGAAAATGAGGATATTGAACTCGATAAAAGGAATCATAATTTTGATTGACCAGTCAGCCATGCAAATGATGCAAGGGGCCTTAGGCCCTGTTTGGATCCGATGATCTAAAGTTTAGTTGTTTAAAGTTTTGGACTAAACTTTAGTTGGCTAAACTTTAGCCACTAAACTTTAGTCGAATGTCCTGTTTGGATCATGTACTAATGGATAGGACTAAAGTTTCAAAAAGACCATACTACCTCTCCTCGTTTCGTGCGTCAGCCATTAAATAGGAGGTGAGAGACCAACATGCATGGGTAAACACGTCTTTGTGCCTAAGAACCCAAAACTTTAGACCACTTTAGTTCACTTTGGTGGACTAATGGTCTAAAGTGTTTTTTAGGGGTTAGCTAAAGTTTAGATCTAACTTTAGACCACCTGTTTGGAGACTTTAGATCTAAACTTTAGTGACTAAACTTTAGATGAAGGGATCCAAATAGGGCGTTATAATGTTTGTAGCAGGGGCAGTACAATGGGTACATCAGAGCCCGACAGGTACCTTTCCAAACGTACAATTAGGGCCCTATTTGTTTCCACTTAAGATTACTATAATCTAGCTTATAAATCATAAGTGGAAACAAACAACCCAGATTATAAGGTAACTTATTATAATCTAATAGCCCAGATTATTGTAATCTAATAAGCTCAAAAAAGGAGCTTATTTCAGCTTATAGATCAATCTTTTATCTTAATGACCATAAAACTTTAGGAATATTACCCACTTTTACCATTCATCCAACCCCCAACTCTCGTGCCTCTCTCTCCCAGGGCATTGTAGTCTTTAAACATTCAAATACAACAATCTATAACTCTGATAATCCAGGCTGCCAAACACTGTGACTTATTTCCACTGACTTATTATAAGCTAGCTTATATAATCCCCACCTATAAGCTAGATTAAAATAATCTTAAGTGGAAACAAACATGGCCTAGGTCTGATCATTACCAAATACCGTTGACAACGCCTCTGCCGGCCACTTCTGCACTTCTGATATCCATTGAGGGCTTGTTTGGAGCGCCAAAAACTCATCAATAATTGTCCAATTTCCATATAAATTTTGATATTTTCTCTACTAAAGGGGGGCAAAATGAAGAAGAGGAGACACATCATGCGTCCTATTTTTTTCAGCTTTTTGCTTTTGATTTTTCTATAGTAATTATCTTTTAAATGGAGTGTTTTTTAAAGATAGGATTTAATAGTTAATCGTAGTACATACTGTACTGATTTCATTAATATCGGCAAAAACCATACCTGAGTTTCTATTACTCTGTAATCTTTCACATGAACAGCCTAAAAGTTATAAGCCGTAACTAAAAATTGTAAGTCTTAACAAAAAGGACATGCCCAAGCTTTGAAACCATCTGACGAAGCTTCTGCTGCCATAGGTGGTGATCAATTGGGCTTTTTTGGTGGCTTATAGCTGAAAGCACTGTAGCTAGCTGAAAAAAACACTGTACCTGACTGATGCTTATTTAGCATAATTAAATTTTAAAAAAATTTAAAAATATAAATAATATGTTAGCCTATTACGTATAATACAAACAAATACGGGAAAAAAGAACCGGCAAAAAAGCACAAGAAAAAGACAAAAAAATTAGAAAAAGACGAAATTTGTGAATAGTGAAAAATAAGCCAGAAGTTAGAAGCTTAAACCGAATTGATCAGGTGGACCCAAGGTGGACACGAAGCTCCTACCGTCTCACGAGGGATTTTCATTTTCAGGCATCGGATTCTGATCGGACGGTCCACGAGGACGTGCAGCGCAGGCCCCGGCGCGCAGCCAGAGCGCGCGGCCGGACGCCGCGGAGTGGAGACCAGCGAAGGCACAGCTGGAAGCCAAGCGGCGCGCGCGCGGATTACACTGCACAAACGGGGGGTTTCAGCCGTGGACCCCGCCACGCGCGTCCTTGTTGTGCACGAGCTGATGTCAAGCGCGGCCTAATCTGCGCGCCAATCGCTCTCCCCCAGTAAATATCAACGCAACGCATGCACGCCACCCAGCCAAGATACCGGCCTCTCCTTTTCGACTTCTACTTTTGAATTTTTTTTTACGATAACTAATTTTAAACGGTTATTTTTTTAAAAAATCAATAAATATATTGTAATAGACATTATAGTGATTTCATTTATATCGATTAAAACTGCATATAGGTTTTTTTTACTCAATACTCTTTCTCACGAAAAGCTAAAAGCCACCAGCCACAACCAAAATCTACCAGCCGCAACTCAAAAGAACAGTCCGATCCGACAACTACTTGCATACATAACACCGGCCTTAACTTCCTCATATTTGTTGCTATGTACAACATATGTCATGTTCTTTTAGGCTACGATCGATGGCTTTTGTTGCGTTTTTCGTGACCACAGTGGATGGTGGAGACAGTTGCGGACGTCACGTACAGTTTTGGGCTCACGAAGTCATTTGAAAAATCCATTTCAAAATACCATTCTATTTATTTTGACTTTCAGATAAACCTAAAAGGCAAAAACCAAAACACCAAACCAAAGACCAAAAGACCAAGTCAACACGGACATAGTGTAACACAATGACACAGATGTAGCATCGGTGGGTGGGTTCTTTTGGGCTGTAGCTCACGGTTTAATTTTTTGAATTCTGGCTGTTCATGAGAGGCAGTACGCAAAGTAAAGTAGTCGTATGCGATTTTGACTGGTACAGCTGAATTCAGTATATTTTTATTACAATTTTTCTGTTAACTTTGCATTGAAAAAATATTATTTAAAAGTTAATTATTGTAATATAAGTCATAAATTATAAATTGTAAGCGAGTCTTTACTGCTGCCTTTTGTAACAGTAAGCATCGTTTCAATTTCGGTGTACTGTTGTCTAACCAGAGAGTACATGACTAAGCTTAACTGCAAGTGGAAGACTAGCAAGCAATAGCATGTGTTTGTTTGACAATCACTGGCTCCATCTAATCTGGTACGTACTACAGTTTCAGTCTCGATCTCAATTCTCAATGTACTACCGATCTCTGACCAGATGAACATGAGATCCATCTCTACTTATGCCCCTGCTGCTACCGATTTTTATTTAGAAAAAAAAATTAACACAAATATTCAGTTTTTTGAAATGGTTTCTCTACTGCTCTCATTACCGTTTCGATTCAAGGATAAAACAGGAGGTTATAGGTGTATAACGTATCCTACTTCTCTTGGTCCTATCACGCTTATGCATTTCTTCCCTACTTTTTTAATGTTTGTTTCTCCTTTTAAAAATCACTTTTATAGGCATTGCTATTTATTTTCAGTCAAAAGTTATAAGTTATAACTAAAAATCATTAACAGAAGTTAATAAAAACTAATAAAAACGTCTTCTAAATCGATAAAAAAAAACAAAAGATAGTATCATTGAACCCCTTCTGGAGGATAACCCCGAGCCACCAAAACTGAAAGCAGTAAAGCTGCAGGCAAGGAAGGCAAGCGAGTATCATACTATCATTGAACCCCTTCTGGAAGATGACCCCCGAGCCACCAAGACTGAAAGCAATAAAGCTGCAGGCAAGGAAGGCAAGCGATGCAGAGCCGTCCAATGAACCTGTGCGTCAGCCAGGACAAAGATGTTCAGTTCAGCAAGAGGCTTCAGGCTGAAGAAAGAACCAGAGACATCGCGAAGATTACCATCCGCCGCTGCCTCGTAAGCTCGCTTGTCCCATCCCAGCCGCGGTCGCCGCGGCCGTCCAGAAATTTTGGCCCTGTTTGGATACACTTATCTGAGAATCGATTTTAATTTGATCAAGATTTTCTGATAAACCGCGATCTGAAAAATCTGCGATCTGAATAATCTGAATAATCCTGATGGGGCTTGCGGTACAGGATTTTGGATTCTCAGTGCAAATGCTGATTTTTCCCACCGCGGCGGTTGAAAGAATCGAAAAATAATCAAAGCGTTTGGGTGGGATTCTCGCTTAATTCTACCCAGAATCGGATTTTAAGCGTATCCAAACAGGACCTTTATCGCGTAACCGTTGCACAGATTGGCTTCAGGACCTGACAATAGATTGACACGTGGAAAAATTACTGTAGATACACTGTTGAGCACTGTCGCAAACAGTGTTAGCATTAAAAAAGAGTGAAAACTCAAAGAAACTGCTGCAGAGTTCTTCTATGTGCTACAGTGCAACTATATACAGTGTTACACAAGCCGGTCTACGTAACGCCTGCGTAACGGTTGCATAATAAAATTTCTGGTCTGCTTAGGCTCACCACTCAGTGTATCGTCTCCTCCACTTGTCTGCATCGCTTCACAATTGGCATGGCGCTGAGTGGTAGTGTCATTTTTATTTTATTTTTTGTTTTTGGACTTTTTTTCTTTTTGGCTATGACTAGAGTAAGCACATGTAAAAACAAATTGGATGTCAATAAACTATTTAGAAAATGTGATAGAAAATATGTTCTATTTATTTATTTAGGAGAAACTATGAATCACAAATAGAAAATAATTGGGCTTGGCCGAGATAGCGTCCGAATTCAGGAAATTTCTTGGAACATCACCTTGCCATTTTAATGACCTAATCATTTCGTTTTCAATTTCTGGTTTCTGACTTCTAGTTCACTATTCTTTAATTTTATCTTTTTCTGGCTTTCTGGTTTTTGTTTGTTTTTTCTGTATTTATTTGCATTGTCCATGATGGAGTATGCTATTTTAATTTTTTTAAAATTTTAATTACAATAAAAAACCATTAGCAATCCAATACAAACTAAATTAATTATAGCGTAAAATAAACCATAAACTAAAAAAAAATCCAAACGAGCGCCCTTAAAGTCCATGATCGAGTGAAAGGAGAAGCAAGCCCTGTTTACATCATGTCGCGTGTCGTACTGCTTGAGTTAAACCGGGCGCGTTAGGTACGGCCATGTCATTAAGGGAATCGCTTCGTGTTCCTTACTACTGCTCGCTTCTCATAGAATTGGTACCACACAGCTAAGAATTATAAGATGGATGTATATGAATGAGGGCATGCTTTTTTCAATCGAAATTAGCGGCTTTTAGTTTTTACTATAGTATCTAATTTCTAAACAGGGTATTTTCAAGATAGAATCTACAAGTTAATTGTAGTACACGTTAAAAGCCTAATATTTGTATTAACCAAAATCGCAAGCGAGTATCTCTCTCTGTAATATCTGTCGTAAACAGGTAAAATTCAAAAATTTCAGCCAAAAGTCATAAGCCACAGTCACACCAAACAGACCCTGAATTCCTATTCAAACGATGAGCATTTTTTACATACAACCACTGCTGACAGAAAGATTAAGCTCTTCAGCAAGTTTCGAACTCGAGACATCAATTTGAACTGGTATTATGTTAAATTTCACACACGACTCGCTCATGAAATATTTTCATTTGTTAGGGAAACAACACGAGAAATCCCACTGACAATGTTGCATGGATCAGCATCTGAATAATCAGTCACGGTAATTTTGTACTGGTTGACTTGAAACTTTAGAGAGCACACATCCTGTCACTAATATTTTTACCTGACAAAATTTTTCCATGCTTGAAAAGTAGTGAAAACAAATAGGTTAGGTCAAAGGAAGTGAGACCAACAAAAATAGAAAATAGCACAACAGCACGTCATGCATATTAACAAGCAGAGAAAAAGGTGAGAAGAGGGCACTGTAAATGTTCCCTTTTCGGTAAGAAATGTGTAGAGACTTCAGACTAGAGAGGAAAAAAGGGGTTAATGGAACAATGCCACAAAACAGTCACCACCACTCCCAAATTCCCCCTCTGGTATGGTAGAGCCCATCTCTGAGCCCCTGCCTCGTCGGCCCTGAGCTCTCTGCCTCTCCCTCCCTCCTCTCTCTGCCTGCCTGGTTGCTTCTCTTTATTTTTCCCTCTTCGTCTCTCTTGCTTGTGCTCTCTTGCGCAGTTGTTTGTGGAGTGGAGAAGATACCCTGATATATTTGTTCATCGAGTCTGCCTGCGAGATTTGGCAGGCAAAGAAGGGGGAACAAAGCGAAAAAGCGCATCTTTTTTTAGTCTTTTCGGTTCAGTTTCTTGGTTGCTTCTTTTGGATCCTGGAGAGGAGCCCACCGTTTCCACCAAAACCCAATCTTTTGTGTGTTCTCCGCGCTTGAGATCGATAGGTTTCCAGATCTAAGGCCCCCCCCTTTGGTGGTAAGATCGCAGGAATCTGGGAACGCCAACTCTACGGGAAGCTATCCAAGAAAAGGTGAGTTCTTTTTTTGCGTTTTCTCCGTCGTATCCCAATGCAAGTAGAGCATGGTGATCTTGGCGATCTCTCTCCCTTCGATCGTGCAGCTCCTGTTCTAGATGCTCGGTTCTTGATCTTGGTATTTGTCTTGCTTGATTCCGATTGCAGATTTCGCGAAGAAACGAAAGGAAAAGAAGATACTGGAAGGGAAGGTAAAGAAATGGCCTTTGTGAGGAAGTGGGCGATGGGGAGGTGCCGGAGATGAGGGATGCTATCGGCTGTGATGGAATACTTGAGATCTTGCTGGGGCCCGGCGTCGTCGCCGGCCGGGCGCCCCCGCAAGGGATTGGATGCGGCCGGACGGCAGGACGGGCTCCTGTGGTACAAGGACGCGGGGCAGCTCGTCGATGGTGAGTTCTCGATGGCCGTAGTCCAGGCCAATAACCTGCTGGAGGACCACAGCCAGGTGGAATCCGGGCCGCTGAGCACCACGGAGCCCGACCTGCAGGGCACCTTCATCGGCGTCTATGATGGGCATGGTGGCCCGGAGACGGCACGTTACATCAATGACAACCTCTTCAACCATCTTAGGGGTAAGACCTCAACTACTGCTGAATTTTCATGTTTTAGATCAAATGCCAATATAGCTATGCTATCTGATTATAGTTGACTCGTCCAATTGTTATGATCTGCAAGTGTATATGAGCTGATTCTGATTGCTGTCAAGTAAAAATGTTTGCCATTTAAGTAGATCTCTATTGTGACCTTGCATTGCAATATTGCATGGGCGTGGTTCTACGTGTAGTACTACGAAAAAAGCGGGCACAAATTTAAATGCATTTATGTTTAGACCAGGGGGCCAAGATTACCCTAGTTTCAATCCATACTTAATTTATTTGGAATAGAATGGAAGCACAGTGTTGCATGTAACAGTGCGACAACTGAAAATCTGCAAGAAATTATTGATGACTGTAAAAGTTAGCATCTTATACTCACTTCTTCTGATTGTATTGTGATTTGTTTTAATTACTTGCCAATTTTCATATGTTCCCATGCATGATGAACTTCCTATTTCAGGATTTGCATCTGAGCAAAAGTGCATGTCAGTGGATGTGATTCGGAGGGCTTTCCGAGCGACTGAGGAGGGATTTTTTTCTCTAGTTAGTAGTCAATGGTCGTTGAGTCCTCAATTAGCGGCGGTAGGTTCTTGCTGTCTGGTTGGTGTGATTTGCGCCGGAACTCTCTATGTTGCAAACCTTGGGGATTCCCGTGCTGTTCTTGGGAGGCTTATCAAGGGAACTGGAGAGGTTCTTGCAATGCAGCTCTCAGCGGAACACAATGCATCGTATGAGGAAGTTAGGCGAGAGGTGCAGGCATTGCATCCCGATGATCCCCAAATTGTGGTCCTAAAGCACAATGTTTGGCGTGTGAAGGGTATTATCCAGGTAAATATCCGGAATTCTGAATTGTAAGGGCATGTTTTTTTTTGGCTGTCGTTTATGACTTTTGGACTGTTTGTGAGAGAGAGTACGGAGTAAGAGAAACTTACATGCGGTTTTGGTTGATATAAATGAAGTCGCTATAGTGTGTACTACAATCAACTTATAGACTCTATCCTGAAAAGACGTTCTGTTTGAAAGCTAGTTACTGTAGAAAAACCAAAAAACAGTTTTTATAAGCTGAAAAGAAGAGGCCCTTATAATTTGCATAAGATCAAGTTGCTGGTTCATTTTGAATCATCTATCTAATCATTTTGTACATTCTTCAAACATGTGGCTTAACCTCTTGTTATAATCACAATTGCACTTTTCATGCTGTGGTTAGGTGATTTTGTAGAATTGTAGTTGCATTTTCTTGTGTGTTTGGTATTAAGTAATTTCTCATTTATCACAGCTAAATTTAGGTGTATTAATGATTATTGCTTTCAAGTTTCAATAGTCACGAATCAAGCTTTTCCTGTCTCAACAATCTATACAAATGCAATAATATGACAGTGTTGTTATGAATTAAGACAACACAATGCAAATCTGTTGAATGTATTTTCTTAATTGCAATCTCCCCAAATGAACTCATTATTCGTGTTGTGTCTTAAACAGATGTAGGCGTGCTAGTCATGATATGAACATATGCATTTCTTAGACGAATCACGTTTCATATGCTATTTGTCTCTTGCATAGCATTAATGATTAGTTTTTTTTGTTGCAAATGCCATACCAATTGCTTCTGGCGCTTAGTGCATATAAGAGATTTCTGCCATGCCATGTTGCTTTGTTGAACTGCATTGCTTCCATCCCACATTTCACATGTTATGATGTGTTGCAGATAACAAGGTCCATTGGAGATGTATATCTGAAGAGACCAGAGTTCAACAGAGAACCTTTGCATAGCAAGTTTCGGCTTCAAGAAACTTTCAGGAGACCACTTCTTAGTTCTGAGCCAGCAATTACTGTACACCAAATACAGTCAACTGATCAGTTCATCATTTTTGCATCTGATGGACTCTGGGAGCATATTACTAATCAGAAAGCAGTTGACCTGGTTCAGAGTAATCCTCGCAATGTATGTGTTCTTATTTTAATTTCTGTAACTTGGTTCTTTGAAGGCTAACTGCTAGTTCGTGTTATTGCTTGCCCAATCAAAAGTGTGTGTGTGTGTGTGTGTGTGTGTGTGTGTGTGTGTGTGTGTGTGTGTGTGTGTGTATGCTTTTGCAGTAATTTCGTCATGCTTTGACTGATGTTTCTGTCAAGGTAAATGATGTGCTTTTTTAAGAAAATAGGGAGCATTATATTAATATATTTAAACATCTTTAGAACTTGTTCAAAGTTTCTTTAAGATGTAACAAATGTTCTGTAAGAAAATAGTAGATATATGTTATCATATGAAGGCACCTTAGATTGTTTAATGCCACAAGGGTGGCAGTTGAATTAAATGTCTCCCAACTTCTCAAGTTCGTAGCAGTGCCTCGGTCTGTTAAGCATTCAAATTTGTATGGACCTGCTATTTTGAGTATGGTTAATTGTTATATGCAGCTAAATGTAGTTTGAGACAACTGCATTGTGGTTTAGTCCCTACAAGTTTGTATTTTTCTCCCAATCTTGGATTAGGTTATGTCCCGGATAATCTGGCAGGTTCCTTTATGCGGTAAACCCTTTTCATTTCACTTCATTTGAATCCTTAGTCCTTGAATTGAAGCTTACATGTGTAACTTTAATTGTTTCCAGTTCGGCTATGCCTGGTTGCTCACTTAGTGAGGAAATTTTCAATAGTAGTTATCATCTGTAAATCTCATTAATATGGCAAAATTGGCTACAGGACATCAAACTTTTGTGGCATTGCTTTAGGACATCGGTTTTTTGTGCCTTTGCGTAAACAACTAAACATACTGTAAAATCATGGGCATTTGCCATAAGATACTATCGTCGTTAAAAAATATATTTGGCTATTAGAGGAGAAAGAAGGTGTGTGGAAAGTCTATTTTGCCCCTATCAATTGGGGAGAGAATCTGAAATATAACCAAATTGCCCCTTTCGTGAGATCAGAGTGAAGAAGAGAAGGGGACAATTTGGCCATATTTCATATTTGCTGTCCTTGACTGACAAGGGCAAAATAGACTTTCGCCCACTTTCTCTCCTGTTTAAGCCAAATATATTATTTTAATAGCCGGATTGTCTTGTGGCAAATAGCCATGATTTTGCAGTGTGTTTGCGCAAAGGCACAAAAAAACGGTGTCTTGGAGCAAATGCCACAAAAGTTTAGTGTCATGTAGCTAATTTCGCCTAATAACATCTGCATTCAACATGGAAAGCAATAGGAACAAGCTATTTTCTTTTTGACTGGTTTGTTTATATTCACACCTTCCAAACTATCATGCCTCATAATGGTCACTATGGATCCACCTCACAATGGTCATGTTTTTTTGAGCTTATTTTTCCAAACAAACCCGGGTAGTACAACCCAGCTTCATTAATTAAAATCTTATACTATATCTTCTTCATTTTTGTGCTTCTTTATTCATCTTACTGAACAACATCATTTGCTTATTTTCTTAATGCTCCTGTAATTTCTATGTATCAGGGGATTGCTCAAAGACTAGTTAAGGCTGCAATGCAGGAGGCAGCAAAGAAGAGGGAGATGAGGTATTCAGACCTCAAGAAAATTGATCGTGGGGTGAGGCGGCACTTCCATGATGATATAACCATCGTCGTGGTATTTTTCGATTCAAATGCCATAACCACTGCTAGCTGGAGCAGACCCTCAGTTTCTCTTCGAGGCGGTGGTGTTACTCTCCCTGCAAATTCTCTTGCTCCATTCGCAGTTCCTTAGGAGCTAAGCAGCTCTTTCTGAAACCGAACTAGAGTTAAAGAAGGCAAGAAAAGAAGATTGTGTATTTCTTCCGTGTTGTCCTTGCAAAACCTTTTAGATTCAACTTGGTGACTAGTGTACTGATAGCAAGGTATAAGATTAGATTATTCGTAGTTTTTTTTTTCTCTTTTCGTTCATGGGATATCAGATGGTTGTACATTCTCCGGATCATCTTGTGATAATAGTTCATCACCCCTTCTTTTGTTAGCTCCTTCAGAGTGCTATTTATCCTGTCATCTCAATGCTGCCATCTTGGATATGTAGCAGGTTGCTTTCATGACACTTTCCAAGCATCATGATTGATTAGATATGGCCCATGGATGATGCAATGCCTAATCTGTTGAGCTCAGATCAACATGATCTCGAAATCATTCTATTGACATGATGAAAGTAACAGATGTCACACAGATTATGGACGTCTTGAAAGGCTCCTGTCAGGAGTCTGACGAAGGGTAGGACAAACACATACATGAAACCTGAAACCTCCCGGCTAAATGTTACGAGCATTGCGACCTTGTCAGATGTAATCCATCCGATTGCCCAAAAATCTTGTGGATAAGTTGGGAGAACATTTCTTCCATGAGAAGTTAAGAGGTGAACATTTGGGTCTCTCTGTTTGATCATTTCTAACTACTCTCTTTCCACGTTTTTTTTGGGTATCATCTTCTCATCACATGGAGGAGTGAAGGAAGCAGCATACAGTTTGTGATTTGTCAAATAAAAATGCATGACTGCATCACGCCACAAAAAATTGACTACTCCAAAAGAGGAAACTAGGTTAACTAGTCGACGCGTGTGATGCCCTGCCTTTCACGGTACCAAAAATTAGCAGCAGGTGATATCTTTTTTAATTGCACAATAAAACAGTAGGAATTATGGAATAGAGGATGCATGTGCAGGCAATCAAGAAACTCTAATTCTGCAGCGACCGATACTCTCCTTAAGCAATCAATCAACAGCAGCAATTTGACTTGGATAATCTCACGGATCAAGTAGACGTAATTCAAGCAGCAAGTATATCCTCTAATTCAACTGGGAAGTAGCAGCAACAATCACAGATCGGTTTCCAACTAGACCAGGAGATCAGATGCAAACTGTGAGAAAATAATGCCTCCAACCCGTTTCCTAGCAAGAACACGACCAGTAGGAAGGAATCAACCAAGATTCAATGCGCACTCAAGCCCCAAATGCCCTGATCACGCAGCAAGATGAAGCCCTAGCCACCTCGTCAAGAACTCAGGATAATCAGATAGGTCGCGATCTCGGCTTTTCTAGAGTTTTACTCGATGGTAAAATAATGTAATGTTCTGATCTGCCTTACACGGCTCTAGGGCTGCCCTTTTACATGGCCTAACACACGCACACACTAGATTAATTAGAGACCCATATTAGGCCTCAACCTGGACTGGACATCGAGTGGACTGAACAAAATTAATTACTAACCCAACAAGTAGCTAAGATACAAAGCGATTCAATTCGGAATTCGGTCTCCAGGCCTGTATTTGGTACACGTGTTAGTTGAGTGTACCAATGGTTCCCTTTCCATGTATTGGTGTGAGAATATCTCCGAACTAAATATAAACAACAGTTGGAGTAGGACCCAACTCCATGTTGTAGCTCGGCTCCTTCCTGGCAGCTTCCTCATGGCGGGAGCAACTTTTCTCGTGCGCTGTGAGGCATGGCATACAAGCTTTTGCAGCGTCGTCATTTCCCATGCCGTCCTCCCTCACCTCCCTCTTGGCACTAACAAGTATTTTTCCAACTAGAAAAGAATTATCACCAGTGGAAGCTTTTAAGGTTTGCAGGGCAGCATCAGCTACATTTGTTAATATTGAAGAGAAAGCAGCTGATCTAACATCGTTTCAGTATGCAGCCAATGGAAAATAACAGCATATTTATCTTATTTACTACTCATGATACATAAATATACCAGTCATATGGTTCTCCTCTGTCCTTCAAATGTTTGCTCCTTGCCGTAAGACATTATAAGCGAAAGTGCATGTCACCTTAACAATGACAAGGCTCTCCATGACTTGCCTTCACTTTCTGTTCAAGGACCGAGCAACTTCTTCCACCAGGCGTACCCTAATAAAACGATGAAGATTACGAAGCAGCCCGATGAGGTACCCCCAACAAACGGCCAAAAGAGGCTGCCATCAGCAATGCTGTACAGATTGCACGGGATGTTCATTGCAAAAGCCCCAGCTATGAAGGTGTTGACAGCTATGCCAAAGGATGCAATGGTCAGTGTAAGCTGAAGCTGAATGAGTTCATTACGCTGGTTGTCAAGTTGAATGTTGACATAGTCTTCTGTGTCATCAATATACTCTCGAACCTGTTTAATTTTCCAAAGGAAAAATCAATTCCACAGCAAGATGAATATGAAATAAGAGTGTCAAACAATTCTACTAAGGACAAGATGCAAGTGTTCATCCACTCAATGGAAAAACCAGAGCGAATAGTTTCTTCACCAGAAACCAGAGATATGCTCCTGATAATTAAATAATTGAGCATCTGATATTTTTCTACCTCGAATATTAGCTGAGCTCTAGGTTTTGCAGAAAAAAGGCCATTTTATCTTTGCCATTAAACTCTCTCTAATAATGACATAACAGCTACACTCTGTATGGTAAGTCAGTACCAAATAAGCACAAAATCAACAATTAAGGCAAGCCATAGTGTTAAATAGCTCAGGAGAACAGCAGCGATGCTATTTCAATATGGACATATGGTAATAGGTAAAAGGACTAACCGACAAAATTCTGTTGCGAATTCCATCCAGCTGCATGAAGTAGGCCTCAAGCAACATTTCTAGGTCTTCAACGTCATTATCCAAATGCATGCTGGTAGCAATGCTCACGCTACGCCGAAAACTAGAGTTCAGCCTGGGCAGACTTGCTCCTGCAGGAACAATGCTATTGGAAGCAGCAGATGTCATTAAAGCCTCAACCTGTTGGTTTTGTACTTGCTTCCTTGTTAAATACAGATGTGCCATGTCTTCATTATCATCTAGAAGATGTTCTATTTCATCTCTGACCTAAAAATGATACGGCAGCAAAAATAAATAGCTTCAAAAGAAGAACCTAGTTTAGAGCAGCATATGGGTTTTCATAAGGTTCTCAAAAGCACGAGCTTAAGTAGAATGAAAGAAAACTAAAATTCAACACCAAGAACAAAAAAATGATCACTTAATTATGATCCTTTTTTCTATATGTCTTTGCAACTATCCAATCAGAATTAGAATTACTCAAATGCGTCTTTTGCTAATCCAAAGCAGATACACTGCAACATTTGGTTCTTTATATACTTGCACCAAGACAGTTCTAAGTACATCAAATAGTTGCTCCTTCATGTCATCATGTGCATAGGGCCAGGTAAGAACAAACATGAAAAACAGTAACTCTAGCAGGACCAGATGGTGACTTGGTGCACAACCAATCACATCCTATATCCCCATGTGCGAAAAGATGCCGTTTATGCCAACCTGGTTTCAACAAACTTCTTTGGTGTAGGGGGATTTTGCCTATCCAAAAATTGTCCAAGGTTCTATAAATCTTACTCGATCCTTCCCAAGATGAACAATAATGAGGGTTTAGATCCCGAGTAGACACAATACATCTACACCCAGCCTCGGAAAAGTCCTTCTTAGGCCTTATTCTATGCTCAGTTTTGTGATTAAAACTTCAGTTATATCTCAATTGCTGCTAATAAGAAACAGACTGTTGAAATTCAAGGGTCAGAAAAGAACAGCAATGACATAATATCAATACAACTTTTGATCTATAAATTAATCTGCAAAAGATAACAGACAGTAAGGTAGAGATTAAGGTTTAAACTTTAGATAGGCTAAGGAATTAGACAAGCATATATATCACTGTAACGATACCTTCTGCACCCGGGCAAGCAAACGGGTAAGATCACTCTTGAGGCTTCGCACACGCTCGAGGTTCCTCGTGCTCACATTCTTGGTCAGCTCATCGAGTACAGGAGTAGCATGCCTCTCAAGATCAGCCACACTTGAGTCCAGCGATGAGCACACGGCCTCGAGTGCAACCTCCAGCACCTGGAACTCGAAAGGCAGCTCGTGCTCTGCCCCAGTCGCCTCATTAAGACAGGGCACCTGATCTCCAGGCGAGCCATCCTGCTTTTCCCCATGGCCATCACCACCATGTTCGCCGTTCCCACGCACCAGACTCCTCAGGGGCAGATGGTGCCTCAATCGGTCAACGAAAGGGAGCACCTCGTGCGCGAGAGGGTCCAATAGGAGGACCTCCTCGGCCGTAACGATCGCCCTGATGAATTCTAGGTTGATCAACATCGCCTTCTCCCTAGCTGCACAATAAATCTTTGTATATTATTATACCAAAGCATTGGGTTTTCTTGTTTTCTCAACACCAACAGCGACCCTAATGGCGGTCGATATTAATGGGCGAGCGCTAACCGAGGATGTTGGAGGAGTGGGAGAAGACGGGGCCGAGGATGCGGAGGTCGCGCGGGGGCACGCCGGCGAGGCGGATGATGGAGGCCTTGTCGAGCTCCAGGATCTCGGAGGCGCCCCACCGGTCCAGACGCATCCACAGGCGCGCGCCGGCCTTCTTCTTGCCGACCTTTCCGGACACGCCGTCCGCGGCAGAGGCGACGGCGAGGGAAGGCGGAGACGGGGTGAGCTGCGTCGCGGCCGGCGGTGGGGCGGCCGGAGAGGTGGGGGACGGGGGAGTCCTCGCGCGGGGCTTGGGGATGGAAGGGAGGCGGCGCGCGGAGCGGGTGCGCTTGGAGGAGGACGAGGAGGAGGCGGTGGAGGCGAAGAAGGGCAGCCTCCTGCCGCCCGATCGCCTCCCCATGGCGGCTTGGGTCAGAGCGCGGCGCGGCAGGCGGCGTCGAAAGAGGTCGTCGCGTGGCGTGGTGCGGCACGGGAGACGCGTGTAGGTTCCGCTCCGCCTCCAATCTACTGCTTACTGGGCTGGGCTGCACCCGAACCGGTGCGGGACTCGCGTCCGGCCCAACTACCCCGCTTTCCTCGAGTCTCGGCCAGGCCGCTTCGGCCCCATGCCAGTCCAGGTTAGTCGGCTCCGGTTTATAGTTTTTGGACTGTTTATAAAAGAGAGTTTAAAATAATAAAAATTTATATATAGTTTTAATCGATATAAATGAAGTTGCTACAGTATGCACTGTAATTAACTTATAAACTCACTTAAAAAGATGCTCCGTTTGAAAACTAGTTATTATAGAAAGCAAAAGGTAGCCACCATCAACACGTGGCCATGCATCATTCGCGTTATTTTAGTGCAAGCCAGCAGCATCGTGTACTGTACTATGCACACGTTGAAGAGCCTGGAAGTTGGAATAGCTTGCTCTTCCGTGTGTGATGCTGATCCGGAGGAATTGAATGAAGGTTCCTTTATTTGTGCATACATACATACATCCAGGTCGTCCCCGCGAGGTTTCCCGGCAGCGTCATGCCCCGTAGTTGCTGGGCCGAACAACAAGAGGACCGGCGACAAGCCAGTAGGGCAACGACGCGCCAAAATCCACATAGGCAGAGAAAACTATAAACTATAAAGAGAAGTTTGCACTTCCCTATACGACTTCTTCGGTTCCTTCCCGGTGAGTGTAACTCTTTTGGGCCTCGTGTTTTTTTTTGGCACTTGTTCACATTGGGTGAGTGAAACAAAAATTATTATTAAATTAAATTAATTTGGTTTAAAATAAAAATAAGAGTTTAGGTTGTGTGAATTTAGAATTTTAATTTGGCCGGAATTTCTGTTTTGAAAAGGCTGGATTTGAAAAGTAATTTAAGTATAAACATATAATATTATTAAACATTGGCTGAAGTGGAACAAAATTTAACATGCAAAAGTATATTTTTGTTCAGTTTTCAGCTGTTGTTTCAATTCATTTAAGTAAATTAGATTTAAAATTTTGAGCATGAGTACCTTTTAGGTTTTTAATTATAATTTCACTCTGTTAAAAAAAAGATACAGCCTACAAATCCTGAATGCATGACTACGATTGTACTAAACAGCTTAGACAAATCCAAACAATAATGTGCATGTTTTTTTCAGGAAATAATGTGCATGTTTATTACTATATATGGTAGAAATGGAGAGCTATGAAGAGAAATAGATTGCTTAGTTGTAGTTCTATCCGATTCATTACTTCGCTGCAATCTCTCACTCGTAGACTCATAGTAAGTGTACCAGTGGGCCATGTAAAAGTCATTAAGTTGCTTGATTCGTATCTTAGGGGTGGGAAGTTACTTGTCTGGTTCTTAATCTTGGATATCTATAAACAAAAGAAACTGTGGATGAAGTATGCAACATGTATTTGGCCATGTCAAGATTGTCTCAACTCATGCCATGAGCTTGGAATATTTTGAGCTTGCAATGCATAATATATAGGCTTTATTTTGTTCTTTTTTAACTTTAAAAAAAATGATAAAGAATACAATGTTTTACTTCTTCCCTTTAGGTGAAAAGAAAAATGCTATTTTCACTATATATGGTCGGTTTTGAATCCCATGTCATAAAAATATGATATCAAGAGCATTAATTGCCAAATTTCAGCTATTGGATCAAAACCTGCCAATATCATCCATGTTTTCCTTATCTGCTAGGCTGCTCCTTTGTTTGTCAACATCTAAGCTAGAAGATGCCACAGTTTGTCCAATTTTATGGCGGATAGTCCTTGTTTTGTTTTATACTTTTATATAGCTGTTATTGCAGTGACCAGCAATGCAGTTGTTATTGCAGTGATCAGTGATGCTGCCCGTGACTGCTCCAATGCATTTGTGTGGTGTAACTTTTACATGGCATAACATATTTATTTTGTCATTTTGCAGCTTTGATTTCCCATTCAGCCTGACAAAGTATATCCCGTTCTATGGAGGAGCAGAATACCATGATTATTATCACTATGTTGGAGGCCAAAGCCAAAGCAATTTTGCTTCCGTTTTCACGTATTGTGATTATCTATATGGGACCGACAGAGTAAGTTTCTCCATTTACATAAAGGAACTATTCAGAACCCCAGTAAGCATAAGATTTCTAATGTTGAGTACTTTGCTCCTCCAGGGTTACAGATTCCATAAGGCATACCAAGCAAAGGTAGTATTTTTAACTGTTTCTATCTCGTTCCGTCATTCTATGCTACCTAAGAAATACTAATGCAGAGGATCTTCAATTTGCAAAATTAGAGGATCGCCAATTTGCAAAACTACTATCTGCCAAATGGGCTATTAAGGTGACTGAGTAGCTGACTTTTCTTTTCTTTTCTTGTTCCCCCTGGATAAAATAGTTGAAGGACCTGGGGCAAAACAACAGCGAGAAAGGTGACGGCAATGGATTCAGCTATGCAGAGTTGGATTAGGCTGCCCTAAACTAACTGTGAATCCTGAGTGTCTCCCTGATCGATCTTGTTCGTTATGGCAACTGTGCAATGTGTAGTGTTCTGATTTCTGTAACAGTGTGCTGTTGTGCCTTTTGTTTTCCAGTGTTCGTGAACATAGTTTCGAAACTTGTTACGTTGACCAATAACATTTTTCAGACAGCCTTTAATTGAGTTCGCTCTCTGCTTGATTCATCAAAGCCAATTGCTGTCTATGGGTTGGTTTTTGATAAAATTGTGTCACAGTAACCTTTATCCTGGTGATTTCACGGAAAATTTTGTCGACTTATAATTCGGCAATGTCTCACTTGACGTATCATTGCAAGTCAGTCAAACGGTTCTAGACAGGAAAAATGTCGTGTCCTCGATATTCTAGAGTTCATTAACTCTCATAAGATACATTCTTGTCAATTCCAGTGTACGATCCCTGCCCAGAAATGTAGTAAACAAAAGGGAGCAGAAGCATACGGTTAGCATTCGCGTCGTTCTGAACCCACTGTCAATTCCTGTGCTACAAGTTCAGAAACGCGTAGCTTAAAAAGCCTATGCATGCTCTTCCCGAAGTACGTTTACAGAAAAAAAAAACCACAACAGAACAAATTCCGGGTTTCCGGCTCAGTTCACTCGGGAGCTCCAGTTACAAGAACAAGATTATAATCTTGGGGGCATAACGCAATCTGATGTATCAAATGTGAACATAATTGTCTAAACAAATGTGAAATAAGATTAAAAACTTAAAACAGTGCCGAACTTGAAATATATAAGTATTAAGATAAATTCATCTAGAAGTATTAAGATAAATTCATCCTCAACAGAACATCCCAGTTAAATAGCTGACCCCACAATTACAACTAAACTGACAAGTTATGGATACTGGAGTACTTGGAATCCATTAACGTTCAGAAACAAAAAGCACATGACATAACTATTCATAACGCAGAGGGTCGCAAGGAACAGTCATCTGAAAGAACCCTTGGAAGACATTCAGTAACGGCGAGGGGGAAACCGGTCCATGAGCCTCCCAGATGGGCACTCGTAAGCCATGTGGCCACGGCCACCACAGTTGTGGCAGATCATGAAGGCACCAGCCATGCAATCACGGCTCATATGGCCAACTTGGTTGCAGGCCCGGCAGACCACATCATTGTAGCCACCACGGAAGGGCGCGCCGCCGCCACGGAAGGGAGGAGGCCCACCCCTCTCATTGATTGCATCAGATTTGGGGCACTGGCGGGCTAGATGCCCCTCAACATTGCACAGGTTGCAAACAGGCTCATTGGTGCAGTTACGGGCAAGATGGCCACTCTTCCTACAGTTGTTGCAGGCCTTCTCGTTGGTGCATTCCGCAGCAATGTGCCCTGGTTTGTAACAGTTGCTGCAGAGCCTCATTTCTCCAGGCAGCATTGGCGGAGTAGTGCAGTCCTTTGCAATGTGGCCTGACTTGCCACAGTTATGGCATATCCCTTCGTTCGGGCAGCTGTTAGCCATGTGGCCAGGCTCTTTGCAGTTCCAGCAGAGACCTTTGGAAGAACACTCAGCTGCAATATGCCTGACAACATAAAAATATTAGAATGAATAATGTTAGCTCAAAAGAAAGAAGGTGAAGAATGTAGCCTTTCCTGTTCACATGGAACTATAACTTGTGACTTATCTACAACTTAAGCTTCAAGATATCATCTTCAGATGCTTATGATTTCTGGATGGCTTAAGCTTCAAGGTTCATTGTTTATGAACCATCTTCTGATGATATATTTCTATCGTGGAACAAATTATAAAGATGAATGAAATCCCTATATAAGTCTCAGACGCTAAGACAATAGTATGAGATGCCTACAAATGGCTTAAGTGAACCATGTTTTCATTCTTGGAAACAAATTCTCAAATAATTGCCAATTGATACCGATGCTTAAGTCTCATCCAACATGACAAGAATGCAGGTACCTCAGAATGTTTGTAATGTAGCATGCACACAGAGTTCCAGATATAGTATTGTGCAAAACAGCTGGGCCATAATGTTAAAAGCACGGAAAGCACTATTGAGCAAAGATGCAACAAATAGTTACTGAATAATGGAAGATCCTAACATGAGCTAACATACAAGACTATGAAATCTGAGCAAGCAGAATAACAAATAGTCCTTACCCTGGAAGCCCACAGGTATGGCAGACAGACACATTTGGACAATCTCTAGCAAAATGCCCTGGACGCTTACAATTGTTGCACAAATCAGTGGCAAACCTGCAGGGAAAAAACGAAATAACTTGAGGGTACATAGCCTCTGGAAGTGTCTTAATAACGATATAATGCAGTTCAACAGAAAATGTTTACTAATTGCGCACTTCTGGTCATGAATCATGACCAAACGTGCATAGAGAGCTTTTTTTCTGAAAACCATAAAACAACATGAATTCATTCAACATTTTCCACATCCAAACCATCACTGGACACGATGAACACCCATCATGTTCCTTACTGTTTTACTACAGATGTGCAGATAAAGTAACTGTAGTCATGAGTCGTGACCTTAGATCAACAGTCTCTATGGATGCGATTATGATGGGAGAAATAAAGAAACTATTTACATCAAAATGAAAGGAACTGTTATGGTTGTCCTACCACCATGGAAACCAGAATTACGTGCAATACCCCTTCAGGCAGCATTTTGGCCGATATATATGATTAGGAGAGGAAGCAGTATCGTTAGGATATTCATCTTGTTTATTTTGAATAATTCAGCTCAAACCTGCTTGGACCACGGCGGCTGTCCCTCCGGTATGGCGCATCACGGTATGAGGTGCGTTCAGTACGCATCTTGCGGTCCTTCGGCGGCGGGCTTCGGCTGCTCATCGTCAACTCCTTCCTTCCAAATCTCCAAGCTCACACCAAACTGCAACACCTCACCACAAAACCTCCACCTCCGAGACTCCCACGACAGCCACAAACCCTCTCTTCTTCCTTCCTTCCTGTCCACAACAAAACCACAGACCGAAATCCAGCCCCATGAGTCCATCAACAACCACCATCCTTACTGAGCACGCGCTTGAATTCCAACAGTAGGTCACATGACTTTTCGAATGCCCTACTTTCCGCCAACCTTGATTACTACGTACAAGCACGATCTAGCCATCTGCCATATATGTTTCTTCCCAGTTCCCACAAAAGATTTTCCTTTTCCCCCAACACTACGGCGGTACCGCCCAATCAACACAACCACTTAGCTTCTTACCACGTGATTCTACAACCATCCTACAAGGCTACAACCACAGCAACACAATGGGTTCTTGAAAGATTAATGCATCGACTATTCTACACTCGGTGCTCCTATTTTACGAGCGTCAGCGAAAGAACCCCAAGGACAGGTGACCAGATCGGTAACAGCAAACAGATTTGCATCTAATCCAAAAGCGTACGCGTACACTAATGGCACGAAATCTCGTGGAAAGATTTGGTTTTTGCTCACACAACAGCGCAAATTAGGGGCAGGCGAAATCAATTAAGGCCAGGGCTTACCGAGAGGACGGATCTCCGGCAGGAGGGAGGAGGAGGATGAGGAGACGAGGTCGGGTACAGCAACGAGGGTGCTCCGGTGGAGGTCGCCGGAGGAGAGCGGCGGCGGCGACGGGGGCCACTCGGGAGGTGGGATTCGATTGGTCCGAGCCCGAACGCGACCTGGTCCAGAAGAGGACGCAAATCCTGAATTAGTGCCTGTCCACTGAGCCGTTTTGTACTGTACGACACGTTTAAGCGTGATAAATAAATAAATCGTGTTAGGGTCTGTTCTTTTTCTCCGAAGCTGGTAGCTTTTGGCTTTTATTACAATACCTAACTTTCAAACGGAGTATTTCCTCAAAATGGGGTCTACAAGTTAAACGATGTACACGTTAAAAGCCTAACATATGTACCATCCAAAATCGCAAGTGAGTATCTATCTCTCCGTAATCTGTACCGTAAACAGCTAAAATTCAAAAATTTCAGCTAAAAGTCATAAGCCGCAGCCGTTGCCAAACAGGCCCTATACGGGCCCATGGAGTAAGGTCTAGGCCTAGGTATAGCTTATGATCGTGCCGTAACAATACTGGCACAGTTAGATTTTAATGGACTAAAAGAAAAAATATCAGAAAATTATAGAAAAGTAAGAATATAAAATTGTAGAAAATTATAAAAAATTATAGAAAATTGTACACATTGTTAATCATCAAGATAATTATTTGTAATGATATAATGAGTTTTATTAACATGTTAAATTACATAACATGGCTGCTTCATTAAAAACTTTATCAAGTAAAAACTTAACTTGAGAAAATCTTGTTAAAGAAAAAAGAGTACAACCTATAAAACTCACTAGTGACTATGTCTGAAGAAAAAAATTGAAAATCCAATTCATTGCTATCTAGATACAAATTCTCAAAAGATTCATCTAAGTCTATATTCTCTACAGTATGTTGGAGTCTTGATTCAGCTTGTTCCCATTTTTTGACGGTCAAAAGGATTTTAACCATCTCGTTTGAGAGACTTGTTCGTCGCTCCTTAATTATTCTTCTAGATATACTGAAGGCTGACTCCGAGAAGACCACAGAGATAGGAACAGTCAACACATTCTGTGCTAATATGGATAGCACTGGATATATTACTTTCTAGGTTTGCCACCACGAGAGAATGTTCAACTCTTACTCGAAACTGACGTTTGTCACTGTTAAGATAGCTTGATATGTCTCTGATGCTTTATTGCCTTCCTCCTCTTGACTAATGTGTACATGCACGAGAATCTTTAGAGGAAGAATAAAAAATCATGCCCTATTGCATATTCTCCACAGAGGTGCTAGGGGCTACCGGGGGTCTTTCCAAACGCACGAACCCAAACTTATTTTTGTATTTCTCTTATACCTTATATAATTTATCCTTAACTACTCTATAGTATGTACAATAATCTAAACCAGTAGTATCACTTAAAAGTTATAATGCATTTGTAAATCCTTGAAGCTTGGCCCTAAGATTTAAAATAAAGGCGAATGCATATAAAATATGAATTTTCCTTCAATATTTTAAAAACTTAGTTTTCATGGCAACTACAACATCCCGTAGTATAGGATCATTTTCAAAAGCCTTTAGGTGAGTGGCAATTTCAAGAATGTTATGAACAATTACAAAAGAGGTAGGGTAGTATGCTCCAGAAACACAAAGTGTAGCTTTATGAAAAAGTTCCAAAAAGAAAATATTTTTTCACCAACAACCCAATCGGCCTCAGTAAGTTTGGGGTCTCTATCTTGGGTTCTACTAGAGAAGCTACGAGATTGATGGACTTGGATGTGAAGGAAAACAGATAATGTGTTCTTATATGGCAATATGTGTTTAAGCATGAGGTAAGTAGAGTTACATCTAACAGGCATGTCTAAACCAAATTTTCCAGAACGGACGTTCATTGCTACACAAAAGCTCTTATATACAGCTATTTATTGGTTAAAACAATTAATATATGAAATTGCATCTCTAAAAGAAACAAGTCAAGCATTTAATCTTTTTAAACCAGATTTAACAAGAAGATTGATAATATAGTAAGCACAACGTTGATGCCGTAAGAAAGATTGTGTATACGTATTGAATAAAGGAGTAAGAATTTTCATAGCCTTAGTGTTTGCAGCAGCATTATCTAAAGTTATAGAAAAAAATCAATCCGTGAGCCCAAAATCTTCTACAACTTTAATAATGCATCCCGCAATATTTTCAGCAGTATGTGCAACATTAATTAATTTAAATACTATAATTTACTCTTGAGCTAGCGATCGAGGCCGCCGTGTGCCTCCCATCTAGGGCTGTAAACGAGCCGAGCTCGAGCGAGCTTGACCTAGCAAGCTCGAGCTCGGTAGAAACTCGAGCCGAGCCTAAGATCAACATCGAACTTTAAGCTGGGCTCGAGCTCGGCTCGAGTTTCTACCGAGCTCGGCTCGTGTAGGCTCGGTGCGACGGTGCGTACCTGCGTTTGCGTGGTCGGATCCCGGTCGAGGAGGGGCGGCGCCGGCGGGGGAGGAGGGGCGCCGGGGAGGAGAGGCGCGCGGGGGGGGAGAGGCGGCGGCGGGCGGGTCGAGAGGCGATGGCGGGGGAGAGGAGAGGCGCCGGGGACGAGGGCGCGGCGGGGAGGAGGCGCGAGAGGAGGGGACGGGGCGGGAGAAGGGGTCGCGCGGGGAGAGGAGGAGGGCGGCGAGGGGACGGAGTGGGGCGGCGGTGGCGGGGCAACGAGGAGGCGCGGGGCGGGGCAAAGCGGACGCGTCGAGGCGGAGTGGGAAGTCGGGAGAGGAGGGAGGGCCGGAGGGGTGTGGGGCAGTGGGGTGGGGACGGGCCGACGGGGTGGGATTTTGAGAGTGAGAGGCGGGAGCCGGGAGGGAGGGGTGTGGGGAATTGGAGAGAGGTGAAAAAATCTTAAGCTCGCGAGCTATTCGAGTTCGGCTCGTTAAAGCTTGCGAGTTTAAGATGAAGCTTGAATTCGGCTCGTTTGGAGCTCGAGCCAAGCTCGAATCGAGTCTAGAGCGAGCCAAGCTCGAGCAGCTCGCGAGCCTCGAGTTTTTTTTACAGCCCTACTCCCATCAAAGAATCTGCACTAGGCTTCTTTGATTCAATCGATGTTGGCTTCTATTGCATTTTTTCATTTTAAGCAAAATCAATGCTTCCCAAAACCCCCGTGAGCATCCATGTGGAGGATGTTGCTATGTGCTACTTGTTATACTCAACTTTGATTTGGGATCTAGTTGAAGAGAAGATGGAGAGTAGCGTTATTGTTGCAGTGGTTGATGTATGCGGCACCAGAGAAGAAGGGGTTTGGTTGATGGAGACGGTGGCTTCCAGTGGCGGTGCTAGTAAACAGAGAGGAGGGGATCTGGTGGATGGATATGATGGCTTCTTAGGGAGGCGCTAGTGGATGGAGGTGTTGCTTGGCTATGGCGGCGGATTTAGGGGAATAGAGGGAGGCATAGGGCGACGGTGAGATGGGTGAGGAGGGGCGCTGGATGATTGCAACGGCGAGGCAGAGTCAAGCGGTTCAGGCATCTGACAAAGATCAAGCCTAGCCTAGCTATCACCCGAGCTAATAAAGGAGGTAAGAGAGAAAAGTTAGGACCATGGATAAGGAAAAAAAGATGTTTTGATCACTTTAAATTCTATCCCAATCCATTCCATACCTATTATCCATACAAAAATAGGATTAAACCCCCATATCCCTTGAAGTGAAAAGTAGATATGAATTATCTGTATTATCTGGTTACCATATTCGATAGGATACGAATATGGTATAGTTTTTTCATCTGATTATCAATTTTTATCATATTCGTATTTAAATTCGCATAAAAATATGGAAGTGAATATGGTATGAACTTTTACTATATGAAATGTTATTTTATCCGAACTATTCATATCCGTAATCGTATTCGATGAAACAATATACATATTTTATTACAATACAAATAATTAGTTGGACAAGTTTTTTAATTGAACATGAATTCGTACTTCTTTAGATGAAATAAATGAATTAGAATGATTAGACGTGATTCTAAGAGGATAAAAATGTCATTAATGTTTTCATACTACCAAGTTATAAAGATATTCGGATCCGATTGAGGGCATGTTCTTTAAGTCAAAAGCTGGCGGCTTTTGACTTTTGCTACAGTATCTAACTTTCAAACGGAGTATTTTCTCAAGACGGAGTCTACAAGTTAAACGATCTACACGTTAAAAGCCCAACATCTGTACCAACCAAAATTGTAAGTGAGTATCTGTCTCTTTGTAATCTGTACCGTAAACAGTCAAAATTCAAAAATTTCAGCCAAAAGCCATAACCGCAGCCGAAAAAAACAGACCCTGAATTAAATAGATATTCAATTCGAATTCATATTCGTTTTATATTTGATTCATATTCGAGAATATTCAAATTTATATTCATATTTTTTTTATAAAATATAAATATAAATATGATTAAAAATACTACTCGATTCGTATTTGATTTTTCACCCCTACGTAACCCAGTCCAAAAACACAGCTCCGTATATCCAGCTCATATCCCAATTAATCCCATACCCATTTATCCAAACACCTCCCCACCTATTACACCTCCCCTCGAAGCCCAGAGACCCACGCGACCAGGGCAACTACCTCGTCCCCCGTCTCTCCCCCGCGATCCAGCCAACCGGGCCAGGCCACCGACGACGCGCGCAAACCCTAACCCCGCGTGGATCTGGGAGCTGCCGCTGGAGCTCCCTCCCATGGTCCCCCGCGCCGAGGGGGCCTCCGGCCGGCGGCGTTGCTGAGATGCGGGGCGACGCGCCGCCGCCCACCGCGCCCTCAGCCTCCTCCTCCTCCTCGCCCCTCTTCGGCGGTGGCGGCGGTGAGTTCTTCGAGTCAGCACCCGGGCCCCTCGTCTTCCTGCCCCTGCTCCTGATCCAGGGCGGCGGCATGGACCTCTCCCGCGTCGGCGAGAAGCTTCTCAGCTCCGTCCGCTCCGCGCGCTCCCTCGGCCTCCTCCCCCCGACCCCCTCCCCGTCCTCTTCCCGCCCCGAGGTTCCTTATCACTCCCTCCCTCCCTTTGTCGCTCGCTTTCGTGTACTGTCTCGGATCCGAACGATGGCGATTGCTTATGTTTGTGCTGCATTATTGTAGGTTCCAGCTCGAGCTGCGGCTGCGGCTGCGGCCGCGCGTGCGATCGCCGGGTTGCCACCGCACGAGAGGATCAGCCTGCCATCGAATTCGGAGGACCTGGTCTCGATCTACGGGAGCAACCCACAGGGGCAGGCCGTGGACGAGCTTGACGATGTGTTCTATGAGGAGGTAGGTGCTGCATTTTCGTAGATGTGGGTGCCCTCAACAACGCTCCAATGGGGCTTGATGTGTTAAAGCTTGAATTGTCTGCAGGAGTTTGATCCGATAAAGCACATTCTGGAAAATATACCAGATGAAGGTGGTGATTCGACCTATTTCGATAAGCAGGTTAGTGGGGCAGTTCATCCTCACCTCTCCTTCATGTCTAAAACATTATTAATGGAACACATGAAAAGAAAACCTGTATAGACCATGCATGTGAGTGGTGTTTGCATGCATGCTTGGATGCAGTTGCGTTAATGGCAATTTTGGAAACAATTGTTTCAATGAATGAAAATTATGCCCTTTGTAGAAGAAACCGAGCCCCCTTTGTTGTTTCCAAACATTCTAGTTGTCCATGAATGTATTTGCCAATGAAAGGCCCGTTCCACCTGCATGAATGTGCGCTTTTGTAACAAAATTAAGGCGTTCTGTTTTTTAATGCACTTCCCTTTTTTGCAGTCTACTTTGAGATTAGCGCAGCTTGACAAGATTGCAGAACGATTGTCGCATCATGTTATGGGTCATCATGAAGAAATGGGTATGTCTCCCATAGTATAGAAGAGGTTCATTTATTGGTTCCTACTTCTCCGCATATGATAGGATAGATTTCAATTGCATTCTTCTACTTTTTTGTTTTCAACTGATACTTTTCATGGATGTTCATCTTTGACATGCTCAGGTTTATAAGTCTCTTTAGTTATGAAATATTTGAGATATATATTATAAGTATTTTCTCAATTATGCTACCAAAAATGTCATCTTTGCTGACTTCATTTTAAGGAAATATCAGATTACTGATAATAAGTTTTGGCCAGTGAAGGGGATGCAGTTAGTGATGGAGTTAGAACAAGACTTAAAGGTTGCGAATGTAATCTGCATGGTATTATGTCATGAAACTTTGTCCTTGCAAACATTGTTTTGCCCCTTTGGATATCTGGCCCTTATGATTTAATCAATACTCAGAATGGACGGAGGCATATATCCTCATCAAAGAATGAGGTGTCAAGGGATCTGGTTGTCAATGTAAAATCAAAGAAGAAACAAGCTTTGCTGGTAGGTGCATGCTCTTATTTCATGTTTATTTGCTACATTGACTGGATAAGCTTGGTGAATGTTCCCAGCTCTTCTATATAAATCACTGAACTACCATTCTGTTATGAAGTGAGGTTCTTAATCTGTTTAGCTCTTTCTAGGTCAACCTTCCCCTGTCAATGTCTTAAGGATGGAATTATTAATGCCTTGATAAATTCAAATTCTCCTTGTTTCACTACAACTAGCTCTAGGTACGTAGAATTGAAGATCAACAAATAAAAAGGTTTAGTTTTTGTGTAATGCAGGATGTTCTTCCTATTCTTACAGAACTTCGTCATGCCCTAGACATGCAGATGGAACTTGAAACTTTTGTTGAGAAAGAAAATTACTTTCAGGTGAGCTAAAATTTGGCCATGAACATTGTTATTTTTCTCTAATTCATTAATTTATCTTTTTTTTTCTCTGATTCATTAATTTACCTTCTTTACTCAAGGGAGATATTAGCAGCTGTTTTATTTTATAATCTTACCGCAGTAGTTTTCAACCCCGTAAATCATCTGTTGGAATATGGGTGTTGCTCCTTCAACCTAAATGACCCCTGTACCTGTGTTTGCTATGTGGTTAATCACCTATATTTTTTCAGTATTATGGTAGTTTTCTTATGATACCTTTCCGATGTTTGCAGGCATTTCAATTATTGCCCGAGTATTTGCAAATCTTGGAGAATTATTCAGGCCTTTCTGCTGTACAAGAAATGGGACGAGGGATTGAGGTAATTATTTTTTGCTTTGCTCAATTCTCTCAACTAGGCTCCTGTTTTTTAGATGTTTTGTCTCTTTAATTCTAGAAAGTGTAGACTAAGTCTATCTTCATCTCAGAACTTTTCTGTTGGTATGTTCAAAGAGTCAAAAATCTTCTGCACCATCAAATTCAATGAAGTTATCTGCATTTCTTGCTTCAATTGATCTGAGTTCATATTTTTATCCTGTTGACGATATTTCTGCTTTGTATACATCCGCAGGCATGGTTAGCACGGACAATCCAAAAATTGGACACCCATTTACTGGGAGTTTGTCAGACCTTCAATGAAGAAAGATACCTAACTGTGAGTATTTCCGTGGTCATTGTTTTTTATGGGCTCTTGGATTAGCTGAATTATTAATTTGTTTGGCCATCTCAATCGAATTACATTCTTTTAACAATTTCATATGGATGATAGGTGATCGATGCATATGCACTGATGGGTGACATTGGTGGCATGGCTGAAAAGATGCAGAGTTTCTTTTTGCAAGAAGTATTGTCTCAGACACATTTTGTCCTGAAAGACATGTTGGAAGAGGTATTGGATTTGATTTATCGGCATGGTCCTTGTTTTAAACTATTCTTATGATTTTCAATACCAATCTCTTGATACGTGATATTCTCAATTTTTCTAATTGGAAAGTAATTGCAGGAGGTGGGAAATAATACGCAGAGAAATAGGTCTGTATTCAGCACCTTATCTTGGTTCCTTTGATTGTGTTCAAAGTTTAAACAGAACTTCCAATAATTTGGATCGTATGCGTATGGTTTGCAGGATGTGCTGATGTAGTTACTGCCTTTTGTGAGTCATAGGTGAATTTTATCCGTGTTGGATCCATAATTTGTTTTTTGTGTGGCAAACTTATAGCTTAACTGGGTTATGTTTCACAATTTACATCTTACACTGGGATTATTTCCTTAAAAAATTTTTGGAGTTAGAAAGGTTTGCATGCCATTGAAGTACTGTACTTTTTGCAAAAAAATCATGGTCACTTCTATGCTAGGTGTGCCGCACTGCTGCTGAAACTAGTACTGTCAGTATTCCCTAGTAGTTGGATCCCTAGTTCAAGTTGACTTATGTTGAACATTTCTGATCGCCTAAAACAGTACAATATTTATGTAAATACGAACTATCATTATGGGGCATTTGACATATAAAACCATCTCATCTTTTTAGAGGGAATATTGTGTGCTAGATGCTTCAATTACAAAACCAAACATTATACAAGTTTCAGTGAGTACTCACTTCACTAATCTTGTTTTCTGCAGATTTACATATAGTGATCTTTGTGTTCAAGTTCCTGAGTCCAAACTTCGCCCCTGCTTGTTAAAAACCCTTGAGAGCTTATTTTCATTGATGTGCTCATATTATGCTATTATGAGCTTTTACCCAGGAGTAAATGTAAGTTTTATTGGTGTGCTATCACTTTTATGTTTGAAATTTTGATGACATATCTAGATTTACAGTTATGAACTGAGAGGCAATCACTTACAAGGCTCAGCACTTTGATGTAAACCATTATGAGAAACTGCAAAGTTTATCTTTCTGCAGCATTGAGTGTATACACCATTCAGTGGTGTAGGAAATCTGAAAGAAATCAATAATAATAGAATCAACCAGAAACTTACAGCTGAGCAAGCTTCTTTATATAAAGATGTCAAATGTTAACAATTTTAAACTCTTTCCTATGTATGGAGCTGGTAGTTGGAAGTATTCTTTGTCAGTTGAACCATATATTGAATATGCAATGAAGAATTAGCAGTTTTCAGTATGAAATAAATCCAAGCTAAACAGACCTATCTTACCATAATTTTGTGGATTTGGAGCTAAATCTAATGTAATATTTTGGTTAAGTTGTTAACAGTGTCTCATTCGAATATTGGTTTCTGATATAGTTGTTCATGTAGTCTGTGTTTTTCTCTCCAGAATAACACATCTCAGAGTACAAGCGAAGCTTTAGTTGATTCAGGAAGAGGCCATTCAAGTGCAGTAGGCATTCAGGATGGCTTTGCAGCCGAAAAGAGTGACAGAACATCATCTTCTGACGTCAGCAATCCTGATGCTAGCACATCAGGAACGGATTCTCCATTCTATCAGCTGAGGGCAGATGCTACAAAACTTGTTGCACATACATTTGAAAGGGGACGGAGAAATCTCTGGCAACTGGCAACAAGTCGCTTATCTGTTTTACTGTCTTGTTCAGCTGTTTGTTCAACTAGCACATACCAATTTCTGAAGAACTATGAAGATCTCACCATTTTCATTTTGGCTGGTGAAGCATTTTGCGGGTTTGAAGCTAGTGAGTTCCGGCAGAAGTTGAAGACTGTCTGTTTGAACTATGTAGCGACCTTTCACCGACAAAATATATATGTATGTCAAATAAATCCTCTATTCAATTGTTAGATGTACGAGCATCAGTTGTTATGTGAGTTGGATAAAGGATCACATAACAAGATATTTATCCAAACATAGGAACCCTCCAAGTGCTGGCATGTTCTGAATCAGTGTAGCCATAATGACATAATAACTTAAAACTGTAGGCAATGCACAAGGAGTGTGTTGTGTTTAGAAATCTTGTTCAGAGTTTTTTTTGGAGCCATTGGTATGTCATGCTTTGTAGTTGTAGGCTGATTTTGATATGAGCTACTTGACTTCTTATGTTTGCAGCAAAGAGTTTGCAGTTGATATGCACCCTAAGTTACTACAAGCACATTGTAAACTGGAGGAATTTACATAGTTTTGTTATGTTTCACTACAGTTTCGTGTTTTGTAATAAAGAATAAGAAAGGATAAGTTATCCCTATTTTCTGGTAATGCATGGGTTTCTCTAGTTGGTATTATGCTTTACTCTTGATTTGGCATGGCCAGAGTTGACTTTCGCGTTTAATTTTTCAATGTGGCGTTTTTAACTATTGCATTTTGCCATTCTTTTGCAGGCACTTAAGATGGTACTGGAAAAGGAACCTTGGACAATAATGTCTGCTGAAGCTTCGCAGATAATAAGTTTAGCAGGCCTTACTGGTGATGGCGCTGCGCTGATTTCGCCTACCAGTTGTAGTTCCACCTTGCCAATACATTGTTACCGTGGAAATTCTACTACGGCTGATACAGGGAAGCAAAAGAATGGATTTGCTTCCTGGCTTAAGATTGAAAACCCATTTTCTTTGAAGTTAGAAAATGGTTCCACTGAATCCCCTAAGTCTAATGTGCTGTTCAACTCAGCAGCTGGCAATAGTTCTGTCCATGGAAATACTAGTCATGGCAATGGAAATAATTCACCTTTTGATGAAGAGAATGAAGACCTTCTAGCTGATTTCATTGATGAAGATAGTCAATTGCCTAGTAGGATATCAAAAACAAAAATTGTGAAAGGCAATTCTCCACATTGGAAAGATGGAGACATTTCATCGCAGACAGGATCATCACTTTCTTTATTAAGGTATCAAATACTTGTGTACCTTAACTTGTGGAATTTTCCTGTAACATAACTGCCTATGCTAAGCTGTCACCGCATCACTGGAATCAGGATGATGGATAAATATGCCAGACTAATGCAAAAGCTGGAAATTGTCAATGTTGAGCTTTTTAAGGTCAGTTATGTCATTCAATGTCAGTAGATTTTCCTTGGTAGTAAACTGCATGCACATAAGTTTGTGGAATATCTTCTGTTCATACTCAATAAGCTTTTTTTTCAGGGTATCTCCCAACTGTTTGGCATCTTTTATCACCACATATATGAGACATTTGGGCACCAGGACAGGAGTCAAAGCGGCAAGCCGTTACCTGATTATCAATCATGTAAGGATTAGATTTTCTCCCCAAATTTTTTTGCTCAATGTTCTTTGCTATTACTGCATATAAATACATGATTACTGATTTGAAGCTTAAATGTCCTTTCTGATACTTGTGTTGCATTCAGTTCGGCTTAAAGCAGCTTTATCAAAAATAACACAAGACTCTGATCAGTGGATCAAACCACAGAACATTTCGTATTCACCTTCATCATCTATATCAATGAATTCATCTTTCGCTCAAATGGATGTGATGCCTACTGCGCCTCCGAGCTCAATGTTCACCTCCTATGGGTTAAAGGTAGCTGCTGGCTTTTCAAGATGATGCTTATATATTGCTATTCAATCCCATCTCATGTGCAGTCTTAACATATTTTCAGTATTTGGAACTGATCAACTGAGTTGCAATACCCACCATATATCTGATGTTTGTCCTGTCATAGGCAAGTAGACAATGAAAGTGAAATTTGCTTTGCTTATTTGACTTGGAACATGCCTCATAAGAATTCAGGTTTGCTAAATCATGCAGTCTTTCGAGTTCGAATATGCTAAATGAAGTTCACTGTAGATATGATTTCTCTGTTTCATTTTTTTACCATAGTATTAGCAACTTATCAACTATTATTTTGTTGGCTTCAGCATGTAAGCTGCTCCAATGGGTGTCTAATTAATAAAACAAAACTCTGGTGGTAGCTACCAGAATGTTAGGCCAATCATTTTGTTGCTTACTGCAAGACAATTCTCCATATTTTTTTGGATGTTTTCTTTTTAGTAGTTAATTGCTTCACTGCCCGTTACCACCATACACTACTAGCTTAATACTGATTGTGTGGATGAGGTGAATATTGCATCCAAAGAAGTTGTTACGTTGCAGGCTGTTGGAAAGGCAAAACTTTTGGATGTATTGTGGGAGGGGATGGTGTCTTTAGCCTTTGGAATCTACTGGAGCATGGTGGAAAAGGTGGAGGGCAAAAAAGTAATGGGAAAACAAATATTGTCATCAGTTGGTTTTCATGCACAAATTGATCGAGGATTGTGTAACATGAGGGAAAATGGGCTCAAGGGAAAGAATCTAGGTGGAGAACTGGGGGAATTAATGAGTTGTAGCCTGTAGTCATGAGCTGATTTGGTCTCTGTAGTTTCAGTATGCCTGTTTACCTAAAAAGTGTTATCATGAGTGGGCTAGTGAAAAAACTGACCCATTTTGGAACTTTACCTTTTCTTGCAGGAGAGATGCGCAGCTGCAGAAACAGTATCATTGGTTGCTCGAGTTTTGGACAGATCTAGAGCCCATCTACATTCAGTGTTGTCTCAAAATAACACTTCTGTTGTTGAAGAGTTTTTCGGGACACTGGTAAGTTTCTTGAATTTTGAGAAGTTTTGCAGAACTCGAAGTTGTTGTAGTTGTGTGTGTGCGCGATCAAGTTCATTTTGTAGTCTGTAGGTTACAAAGATGTAATTGGTAACTCTGAAATTTACCCTTTTCCTTGGTTGTGATAGGTGCACTCTGTTCCAGAATTGGCTGGGCACATTCATAGGACAAGTGCACGAATGCTTTTGCATATCAATGGGTATGTTAGATAAAATCTTCATGCGTTTCGCCAATCCCCTTAAATTTTTTGTCGTTATTTCTTTTGGCCAAATATAGCTTGGGCAGGATTTGCATCACCACATATGCTGTTAGAAGTTTAGAACTGTAGTATCTTGCTCAGCTACTGCATTGATGTTTTGAATTACCATTCTCGTATATGCTCAATCGGATAACCCCAAATGTGTTTTTCAGGTATCCAGATAAGATTGCGAATGCCAAATGGGAGGTCAAGGAGCTTGGCATAGAGCACAATGGGTATGCTGCTTCCTTTCAACCCTCCTTTGGTACCCAGTCTTATTCATGTATGCATTAATTTTCCAAGTAATTCAAAACATCTAGATCTAATGTCTGTGTTCTTGATGTCCTTTGGTGCCTTGTTCAATAGTAATCACTAATTTGGGGCCATTTTCCTTGAGCTGTTGACCATCTAGAAAGATATATCTTTGTAATTGATGCCTTGATCCATCAATTTGCGTGGGTGTGATGTTGGTGGTTCTCTGTGGCAATATGCTAGTGTTTCCTTTATATATATTGCTAAAATTATTTTTTACTGATAAAATCACACCTTTATTCATATGCTAACAAAATTTGGAATTGAAATATCAATTCCTTGTACTATGAAGTTGAATACATTTCATGCTTTGCTACATCCAAATCTGCAACCCTGTACTTTTGTTTATAATGCAGGCCACGGGGATTAAATGTGCTTGATTCTTAGTATAGGGAATTAGGGACTTGATCGCAAATTTCATAGTCAGAGCAAGGACTACGACTACTAGTATGGTTTTTTAATTGTGATCTGGAAGCGCAACTGATTAGGTTGTTTGTTGTTGGCACCTTTTTATTACAGATATGTTGATTTGTTATTGGGTGAATTCAAACATTACAAGACAAGATTGGACCATGGAGGAATCTATAAGGTTAGTGTGATTCAATTAACCGAATAATTTCTTCCTTCTTTGTTTCTTTGGTTTCACTTGGTTTATGTATGTGTGCGTTAAGTAGTTTTGGAACTTTAGCTTCTAAATATTTCTTGATAATATACTGACATTAAAGGTAATTAAACTTCTTGTGTGCTTCCCAGCTCCAAGACCTCTTGCTGGAGTATGGCATAGAGAGCATCGCAGAAGTTTTAGTTGAAGGACTCTCTAGAGTGAAACGGTGCACCGATGAAGGGCGTGCTTTGATGTCACTTGACCTTCAGGTTGTATACCTTTTGATACTTATCCAGTGGCTTATTTGTGAATTGAAAGGCTTGGAAGAAGACTTAGTGAGAGTTTTTGCTGTTCTTTCAGGTACTAATTAATGGGCTGCAGCACATTGTATCGGCAAATGTTAAGCCAAAGCTGCAAATTGTGGATACTTTCGTAAAGGTACGTAGAGCAAATTAGTCAAAGCTTCATTTGTATGCTAAGTAGTTTAATGACATTACTCCCCCTTATGCCAACCGCACATAACTTTGTGTTCCATTTGGCCTTTTTATTAATGGGGTCTTGACAAAGGCCATTGCTGTTAACAATTCTTGTGTCGATCAAACAGGCTTACTATTTGCCGGAGACTGAGTATGTTCACTGGGCACGGTCTCATCCAGTAAGAACTCTACGAAACTTCATTCCCTGTATATTCTATGTGCGCATTTTTCACTTTGGAGAGACAATTGATTTACTCCGTCTGTTGTTGCTGAACTCTGTAGGAGTACAGCAAAAGTCAGGTGGTCGGGTTGGTTAACCTGGTTGCCACCATGAAAGGATGGAAACGGAAAACGAGGTTGGAAACCATCGAGAAGATTGAGGCAGGACCATAGGCGAATGTGGTCTGTAATTGTTTTGTTTTTGTTTGCTTCAGCTGCGTATAGAGCTGTGTTTCTCTCTCTTTTTTTTATTGATTTTGTCAATTCTCTCGCCTTCTGGCCATTTTGATACTAACCCCATTATCCGTTCTTGGTGTATATTTAAGCGACAACCTTGTATCATATCTAGTGGGGTGAGTAACCAAAAAGCAAAGGAACAGCATGTACACCATACATGGAACATTGGTTCAATAAATGTGAATCTTCATTGATAAATGACCCCATTATCATAAGTGCAACGGAGCAAATGTTTTTGAGAGTACTCTTTTAACTTGCTGCAGATGTCTTCAATGGCTGTGCTAATGCGTCATGGATGCATAAGTTGTGGTAGTCATTGCAGCCTTTAATCTTAATAAATGACGCCGTGATAATTTCCTATCAAAACCTTAGGTTTGCGTTTGCACATAACTTTTAAGATGGGGTTCTGATATGTTTATCCGTACTGCAACCGAAACTTGAGTGTCACATAACTTTTATGACGGGTTCTGGTCTGCTCATCCGTATCGCCATTAATTGGCGTCTTCCTCATCCTGCTATAACTAGTGTGCAAAGAAATGGCCGCACGGCTGCGCTACGGTGTTCCATGGGCAAATTAGCCAATAGCCCGGGGCTGCATGAGTTTCTCCATACAAATGTGGCTCCATTTAGAACACTAATTTTTTTTATTTAGGTGGGAATTAAATTGTTTCCTGCAAAAAATTTACATTCCAAAGTGAGCATAATTGCATAAAGCAGGAAGAATGAGCGGATGACTGTCACGGAATCGAGTTTGCGACATCTGGAGATTATCCAGAATAGTTGAGCTTCCCGTGTGCTCTTGCCGCGTCTGCGACTGGACTATTCCTGCGCAGAACTGCCCGTGATGTTCCTGGACTCCCCAACACATTTAGGGCTTGCTTGGTTGGCAGCTCTATGCCTGAAAAAAAGTAGCGTCTGGAGAGAGCCTAATATTCTAATAATGTTTGCCTGATAAGGTAAAGCTGAGGATGTAGTATTTAGTTGAAAGATTTGAGATCTGGTCTCGCTTATTTCAGCTTTTGGCTTGTGGCTTATTTTTCACTATTTATAAATTTTGTTTTTTTTCTGAACTTTTTGCTTTTTTTTTAGCTTTTTTGCCGGTTCTTTTTTCCCGTATTCGTTTGCGTTGTCCGTGTTGAGTTAGCATATTTTTCTATTTTTAAAATTTTTTAAATTTAATTACATCAAATAAGCCATCATCAGTTACAGTGAAATTTTAGTCGCTATAATGTAATTTTAGTCGTAATGCACAGCTACATTACATCGAGTCACATGGGAGGCTGATAACTAGGCACTCGTTTTTGGTGCCTGGGAGCGAGCCAGGTCGACAACCAAACAGTGTCCCAGCGAGCTCCCGGCTGCGTCCGCGTGCGGCCCTAGGGCGTGAACCAAAATGATTGCGCCTCACAACTGCGTACAGGCTCTTGTAGAATTGCAGGGGCGCCAAGGCTGCAGACACTTCGGTAAAAGTCAGTAACACATTACTAGTTTTACTATTACTAGTCCTTGCAGCTTGGCTTTCTGCACTTGCTCACATTCTTGAACGATTCCCCTCCCCTGCATGTTGAGCCGAGAGATGACTGATCAAACTGAAATCATCTAGCTGTGCGGTGGAGCCCTAGAGGGTGACACGTCAGGGCATCGCACGGCCGCTGTGCGGCCAGCGCCTATCGCATGGCCACCATGTGGCCAAGGTGGGTGCCACACGCCAACGTGCGGCAGCCCATTAGCCCTAATGCACACTAATTAATCATCTATCGCATGGTGGCCATGCGGTGGAGGTTTGCTTTGTATTTGGTCGTACCCCCTCCAGACGGCAGGTTTCTGCTGTGGGCTGTACACCTGTGAGTCAAACTTCGTCTGAGTAATATTTAGAGTTCTTATGACTTCTTCTGTAACGTCAATCCTTCCAAAAAATGCAGACAATCGAGGATAGGTCAGCATGCTACGAACTGTTAAGTAGTGCAACACGAGTGGACAACGACATGGATGGACAGGGCACACTTGGAGGTCGTACAGGAGCAATGCCCGTATGACGTTCGTACGTATAATAAATACCTAGACTGGTACATACTACGGTCGCGTGGCAGACTCATCCTTCCTCCACCAAAGTGCCCATAGCAAGTGATGCACCACGATAGCCTACACCACTCGTTCGATCATCACAGCGCTTTGCGGCGTCACAACACTGTAAGACACTTGCAACTTCTTATCGTTTCATTGATGAAATATGCACTACACATTATTAAACCTGTTTCGTATGTCACTTCAGTTAGAGTGGGCGCAGCGCATCACAAGCACGTCTAAAACTACCATCCGCAGCCTAGACACACCATCAGCCCTACAGAAAACTTTTAAGTATATTATATCGAAAGCCAAGAAAATAATAAACAACCTGAGTTGTAGCCGTTTGACGAACCACACTGTGTGCATCGGGCACCCAGTGGGGGCACCGTGCTCACCTACTAGGTCATTGTAACCTAGCGAGTCCAGCCGGTGTCGTAGTGCTACCTGTCAGTCATCCGCGAGCCAGCCAGGCAAGGAAGGAAGTCACGTACAAATCTATATTTTGTTTTCTTGTCATGCCTTACGTTTCGCTAACATCATAGTGTTCTCCCACCATAGGTTTGTCATCGGGATACATCACTTGTACCCTCCGCACCCTCTACACAAACTAGCACCCCCCCTCGGTCATCTGCAGTTCTGCACTGCATATCTGGGAGGTATGACATTTGTAGTCCACGTCCAGAATGCTCATTTGCTATATCTAACAATTTCTACAAGTGCTAATGGGCTGCCACATAGTGGTCGTGCGGTAGGCATTGGCTGCACGTGGCCGTGTGGCACCCTAACGTGTCGTCCTATAGGGTTCCGCCGCACAGCCACTGTACGGTGGATGCACCATTTTTTCCATTTCCGCGTGATCGGCGCTATTTCTATAAATATGAATCCAAAAACAACCAGTTTAGCCAAAAACACCCTAAATCCTACCAACTCCTCGTAACTGAACTATTCACTATGTGGTATTATTGTAGCCATATTTTTTCAACTTTAGCCTCAGAACATCCATTTTTATAAAAATGGCTCCCTCCCTAAGCTCGGAAGGCGCGGCAGGTTAGGCAAGCGTGGTAGGAGGGTGGGCCCACAGTGCTACTGAGTTGCCTCTGCTCGGTAGGTGCTGCCAAGCTGCACCAGCTTAGCAACAGGCCAGGCAGGCAAGCATGGGCAAGGGACCGGGGGTAGGGGTGGCAAAAAACACATTAGTGGGCTCATTAGCTTGGTTTAAAATTGCTTCAATTATACCCGTTGATTTGGATTTTGCTCTAGCTTGGCTCGGCTAATTAGTTCACTTCTAAAAATACTTCTAGAAATTTGGTTTATGCATTATTGGTCTGTTTGAAGAATAATCTTGGTACAAAATACTTCTTTTTTGTGTAGAAATGGCAGTTGTTTCTGTGGATAGTGTGAAGCAAGCCATTCTGCAGGGTGCTGTGCGTCTGCAAGCATTCTCAAACTGAAGCTCCATCTGAAGAGGCTGTGGGATAAACTAGACAAATAGAAGAGAGGGCTTCCTTGGAGTTTTCAGTATCGTTTTATTGCTACATGAGAAGTCTAGTGTTGCGTCTGCTAAACTAGTGTCCCTATTTTTTTTCTCTCAAAAATACTGATGAATTACGTTTCATTCATTAAGAAGAAGAGCAGTATAACGATGCCCGAAAGACCAAAATAAAGGCCCAAAGAAGGACCAGTTACAAGGAGCACGATTCCGACCAGCCTGTCAGGACAAACGTCCGTGGCTAACACACCTTGACAACGAGCAGACTACCACTACCGATGGACTAACACCAGCCAACGCACACGTGAAAAGATGAAGAGGCTGGGGTCGGGTAGCCCAATCCAGAGCCTCCAATGAGGGAGCGACGCCGAAGGCGTTGCCGTTGTCCGATCTGATAAGAACTGGACCTGAGGTTTTCACCTTAGCGCACCATCACCTGTAGCTGCGACCTTGATGCCTTCAATGAAATTCATGCAGCTTCTCCCAGCGATACTCCGGCGCTCGCCCTCTTCCTCGTGGTCACCCGCGCCAGCGGCTGCCTGACCCGCAGCCTTTGCGTCCAAGCCGGAGGCAGCGGTCACCCAAGCCAGCGCCTCTGTGTCGAGTTGCAACTGAGGGGCCCGCTGTTGACGCCTGCGCCCGCCCTAGCCATGCGCCGTGGCTGCTCACGTGCAAAGAAGAAGAGATTGTGCGCTCACAGGGGCGGCGATAGTGGCGGTGTGGGAGTCGGCGATGTACAGAGGCCGGAGGGGATCACTGATCCGGCCTGGAGACGACCAAATCTGACCTCTTACGGCTCCCCCACGTCTGGCCTGGAGACAGGCAGATCTGGCAGCGGCAATAGCGTGGGAGTCGGCAACCTACAGAGGTAGGAGGGGTGGGGGGCTTGCATGTGCGGAATCCTATGCCCACCCGGCGCGAAGGAGAGCTGCATGCTCGCATGGTGTGGTGGCAGCGGCGGCGCGGGAATCGGCGACGTATAGAGGCCGGAGGTGTGGGTTGATGATGTACACGGATCTGGCCCAGAGGCAGCCAGATCTGATCACCTCTGGCTGCCGTGCTTCATGACACCACGCTCGACGCGGTTCAGGAATTGCCGCCACGCTCAACATAGAGCTGGAGCGGAGCTGCAGCTAAGAGGCCCGTCGCCGTTGTCGCACCGGCGGCGGCAACAAGGAGGGAGGGACGTTGGCGGGGAGGGACTTTGGCGGCACAGGTTGGATCGCCCCCCTGAGCCGCCCGTGGAAGTGGCTCAGGAGACCCATGGTCCAATATTCTTATGGATACCTATAGTGAAATAACTTATTTTATGGAATTGTTATATGCTCTACTTGAAACGCATAACTCGACAACTATACTCATAGAAGAGCAACTTGTATGTGTCATCATCACGTACATCAAATCACTAGCTGTAAATATATCTGAGTTCTATGGTATGAACAAAAACTGCTCATGTAGCAGAGCATCCAGACTAAAGAAACTTTTAACGTGCTGCCAATGGAGTAGAGGTCAATATACGCAGCGGCAACACAATTGCCAATATGTGAGATGCTTCTATAGTTTAGTTTCTACACGTTTTGAAACTTTTCCTTCGCCCCGTATTTGTATACGTTTGAAGTGCTTCCTTTTGTTGGATCTTCTGCAGGTTCGCAGATATGGGCGTCAGATGGTGGAACCACGAAAGAAATGGATCCTCCTCGGCTTGCTGATTCTTTCGGTTCTTGTAAATTGGTTAATATACTTTTTATGTTTCCCGTTCGCAAGTGTATATGTCGACCGAGAAGCCAGTCAGCAACACGCCCAAACAGTGGGCCTATTCATATTGACTTTGCTAATAGATTTTAGCTATGATTGATGAATAGTAGTGTATTATATAAGAAAGATGAATCAACAAAAGACACTATAACATTTGGACCGCCATGCGACTTACAAAATTACAATATAATAAAATATAAAGTGTGTTAAAATATGTAAAAATAAAAAAATAGTAATGATAGAAGCAACTATAGAAATTGAGACATTCGTATTGACTTCCGCTTATCAACAGGCCAAGCATGCCGAGCTACAGTACAGCGGAGAAGGCCGATATTTAGTCTACACGGCGCATCTACGGGTGGGTCGAGTCGTGGCCCATCAGCCCAAGGCATAGTCTTCCGACGTAGGTATCTTTTCCGCATTGGCCCGTAAACGTTCCGCGAAGCCCAATATAGGCCGAAAAGTATTTACATAACCTAAGCCTATAACAGGGCCAGTGTAAGGCCGAAAGTTGCCACATAATCTACTTAAAAAGCCTATAAAGGCCGTTTAACTGATGTAAAATTCCTCATGTACGATCCGGGACCATAGAAATTTAGGGCCTCTTAAACGGGCCATTAAGGGCCCATGAACGGCCGAAATAAAATTTGCCAGAGGCTCATTAAATCTCGTTGTGGACCCTTTTTGGGCCTATTTACGTTGAACGGCCGAAATAAAATTTACCTGTAAGGCCCATTAAATACCGTTGTGGGTCCATTTTTCGGGCCTTGTGGGCCCATATACTTTCTGCAGACAGACTCCACCCGGCGGAGGCGAATAACGCACGCAGTGAATAAAGCTCAGACCAAGTTTAAAACAAGTCCATAGACAACAGCAACTCAGCAAGTTTCCAAACCCAAAATTGGCAAATGCTATAAGCTAAGTATGAAAATATGTTATCGCTCCCTTCACCGTGGTGCTCTCTCTCATCTGTAGAGATCGCTTTTCTCATAACCATGGTGTCGCCCCCTGTCCCTCCCCCTCTCCCGGTCTCTACTCCGGCTTCGGCGACGCTCCCTTCCATCTCTCTCTCTGTTCCTGCTTTCTCTCTCGTCGTAGTCCCTACCCCTATCTCGGCTCCTCTCCCTACCTTCTCTTTCAGTGGCACCTACAACAACGATGAACAGCAGTCATGGTTTGGCACTGACAAAGGAAATGCTCCTGCAACGACTTTAACTCCATTTTCCATTGTGGTGCATTACATAAATATCCATGTAATAGCCCATTTTGAAACTTTTTGCATGATAATTATATCTTACTAAGCACAGAAAATACTTTATAGACTACGAAATAATTATATCTTACTAAGTACAGAAAATACTTTATAGATGATGACCCCAACAAAACCCTAATGAACAAATGACGATTAAAATAGAATACAGTGAACAATACCACGTTGCTCCACCTCCCATCCAGCATCTCCAGAACCACGGAGACTATGTGCAGGTTCAGTTCGCTGTGTTTTAGCACGAAATTTCTTCTTGAGGTTGCCAAATTCATCATACATCTCTCCATCATCCTATAAAATGAATAAAATTTAGACACTGAAACTCACGGTTGTGATACACATACAAAAATATACAAGGGAACAACCTACCTCCTCAGCCTCTCTGCGGCGCCTTTTAGTTTCTTCCAGTTCTTCTTCATCAAGCTCTTTATACCCACCACCCCGGCCACCTCTGCAGAGGAAACAATTGGGGGGAAAAAACGTCAAGGCTCATATACAGAGCTTGTATGCAGAAGGAACTACAAAGCTGCTTGATATGTGACCATAAAATACCACTGTGTTGTGGTGTGTCAAATCTGGTGGCAAATTTTGGCATAAGTTCGCAGGACTCAAAACTACTCACACACTATGATGGCCACAGATTCAGTCATAAAAAAAAGAATGGCCAAAGCATTGTGGCATACAACACTTCTGTGCGCAGTTTTGTTCATAAACCAATGAGACCACGAAAGGCCAAAACTGGTTATAAGAGCAGCATGTCATAATACTTCCTAATGTTCAGTTTGTGGACAAAAATATATATAGCTGCCACTAACTGGTTCCAAGGCAAATTTATAAGGCCTCGTTCAAAACGTTTTTTGACTTCTGGCTTCCCGAAGCGCAAAAACCTGGGTACAACTGCACAGCTGAGTGTATACCATTTTAGTCATAAACCAAAAGGCGTCTTTAATACTTCTTATAATAACCAAATACAGCTATTCTTTACATGAATTGACAGTACAGCTCACAACACATTAGGTAGGGCTATTTGACTTGAGTAAGAATGAACTTTTCAAATTTAACTAGCATGGTAATGATTAATAAACGTGACAGGCAAATGGTGCGTGTATATTACCTCACACCACCTTCATTGTGACCAGGCTTGGTGGTGTTACATATATTACATTTCATTCGCTTAGCCCAGTTTATATTGCCGCACCTGAAACACACATGAATTTTTTTTTGTGTCAGATAGAGGTTCTATGATATGGTCAAAACAATATGCACTTCTATTGCATGCCTAAAAAAACTTAGATCAGGTGTTGATCAAAATTACAGTGAGATCAACACCAAAGTTGGTCTCCATTCATCCATCCATCCTATTTCCATACCCAGTTTAGTACATATCAAGAAATCCAAAGTAACAAGATTCCAACATTCCAAATCATTTTTCCAACCACCAAATTGTAAGATGGCCAGACATATCAAACTTTCTAAAAGTCAAAGATCCACAAACCCCCAAGATTCACACCAGAATATAAAATCAGTCTTGTTTGGGTGGGCCAGGAGATGGGCAGGATCCATCTCATTGCCAGACCACCCAAGCACATGGAAAATGTAACCGCCAATAACCGGCCTTACCGGTGGGTCCCGATAAAATCTTAAACCAGCCATTTTTGTGTAAATCTGATTTTTAATGGGTTAAAAACCATGGAAATCCTTAACGTAAGCACAAGCAACAGCTAGCCCAGTGGCAAGTCTTGTGGTTTGCATTCCCTTGGTCCAAGGATCGATCCTAGCTCCATATCCACATTTTTTCCTATTTCTGCCTCACATGCAGGTCCCACAGCTTCAAACATGGAAAGAAATAACCTGCAATGTTGGGAGTCTACACATGACCCCCTGCACGGTGCATGTGGGTTCTTGCCACTAGGCTAGTTGCACTCCTTTGACTATATCATTGTTGAGGTTTCTTTTATCCTTAACTTTTAATGTTTAAAATTCAGATTTGATTCAAAAAAATTCGGTCGGTAACTGAACCAGTACCAAAATTATAAAACGGTAGAGTTTTTCCCCTACCCGAGCATGGCCAAGGTTTCAAAATTGCTGCAGGAACAGTACATAACAGTAGAGTTTGAGATTTGAAGTAGGCACGTAACCATCGAAAGCACTACCCAAAAGAACTCATGGAGGAACATCAACCAGACAAAAATACAAATGAAAGGAAAAGGTGAACAAATGAGGAAAATCACAGAAATGAAATAGTGTTCTTACATTGGACATGGCCAATCATTTGGTCCAAACAGCCCAGGAGGACCACCAACAGTGTGGTTGGTTCCTCTTGCGTCAGTGTTACCATGGCCTCTACCCCTACCACCACTGCCAGCACCTGTTCCACTAGCACCAGCAGGGCGAGCGGCTCCACATCGGTTACAAACACCACGGAAGGCGAAATTTACATTGCCACAACTGGGAGAAGAAATGGAATAAAATAGAATAGATTACATAGTGAAAACCATTTTAGTCAACAAGACAAAGATAGTGGTAGAAAACTTGCTCACCAATGATAACAGTAACAGACCTTGTATTTGGACACAGCCAATCCCCATCTTGCTGCCAAGCTTTTCCTGGACCATCACTGTGTCCTCTACCCCTGCCGGCCCCATTATCCAAGTCATCTTGCACACCAAGGTCAGCAGCCATGCTCATATTCACAGAGTAATCAAACGTATCTTTGCTTTTGGACTCAGCTATGTGAACTTGAATGGTGCTTCCATGAAAATCTTTGTTATTGAACCATTCCACAGCAGCTGAAGCAGCATGTGGGTCCTCATAGGTGACTGTTGCATCACCCTTTGGTTCATTGGTAATTTTGTCTCTGTATAGCCAAATTTTTGGACGTCCAGTCCTTTTGTCCTTCTATTGAGATTAAATAACAGAAAGTTACAAATCCATGATGAAACTGAGCAAAAAGGTATAAAAGATCTTGGAGAATTTGAAAGCAGTTGCAAAATGTTACCAGTAATACCCCATACCTTTAGCAATCCTATGGTGCCGAAGTACTCAGCCAACATGGCCTCATCAGTTCCAGGAGGCAGATTGCATACATAAACAGAGCCATTCATAGGTCCTCCTCTTGACATATACCCAGCCATCTGTTAGAAACAGCCCATCGCACAAGATTACCAATATTTCAAATTGTATTGCTTCCAAAACCACCAAGGAAATTCAAATAGACATTATTACAATAAGTACAGAAAATGGCATTAGCCAAACGAAAAAAAGGAACAATAAGAGAAGCAGCACAGGGAGAAGACGACTGAAAAATGCCATAGGCATTAATGAACCATAACGAAAAAGCAAGGCACAAAAACTCATTTAGGTCCAAATGAACAGCCCTAGTTGTAGTCCAAAGTTGTGCAACCTACATTTATTTTCAGCTTGAGCTTTGGGGCTAATTTGGCATGCAATAAGGAATGTACTAAGGCACTTTTTAGTCGACTATCAACTCAGGACTCAGCTTGATTTGTCATGTTATAGCCCGTACACCTGTAGTAGGGTATAACTTACACTAAGAACACCAATCAATGTGGATCTCAGAAAAAGCTACTCAAAACAAGTTAACAAGTATGGCATCATTAACACTGTAAAAAACAAAAGGAGGAATGAAATGGAATCTCACGTTAGTAGAAAACCTAAATAAACATGACACAACAAACTCAGCAGAATTTGGTACTAAACTAAATATCCATGTAGCATTGTAGGTGTGTAACAAGTGAGTAAACTGACCGTAAAATCAATATAATTCTATGGACTTTATTTAATATCTTACGTTTGTGCTTAGTAATTTTCTCGGATGTTGAGAACAGAGGAATACGCCTTCTGTTTCCCAAGACATCGCAGGCTTAATATACATATGTATGCACGCAATGATACAGAGTACATTAAACGGATAATTGATTTTATGCCATTAAATAGTGTCCACTTCTACAAAATGCCACTGAATTACATCGAAATTCAATTATATGCTACTGCCGTTAGTTGACCATTAGGGGAGACCGTTATCTTCTAAAAAAAGACCAAAATTCCCCTCCAACACACCGAAGACCTAATTTATTTAAAATAGCAAACAACCTCCAAAAATTATGAAAATTCATAGGGGAGTTGTTCAACATGTAAGTGAACTAGAAGAAATATTTAAAGGCACTATTGCAAGAAAAATATAAGATTTTTAATTTAAATGCCAATAAAAGCTACTATTTACAAACAGAGACCAAATGAGGTCTGAAAATTCTGAAAAAAAATTCTCACATGCTCCTAAGATGTCATGTAGCTCCCAAAAATTACTATTTTGCATTTTCTACAGTAAATTTGTCCCGATTTACAAAATAGCTCAAATAGGCTGATTTTGGATTTGAATTTCAAAAATGGATCAAATGGAAGGGTCAGTTCATGAAATTTTATATTTGAGTTGTACACTACCCCAATGATCCACCAAAAAAATTTCAGCATTTTTTGGCTAAGCCAATTTGCCGTATATTCAATTTTTATTATAGGGGCAGATTTTGAACGGAGGGCAAAATCATCTTTTTCCAGGGGCAAACGGAGGCTAACTGATGGCAATGGCATATAATTGAATTTCGGTGCAATTCAATGGCATATAATAGAGAATGTTTTTGAGTGGCATTTTGTAGAAGCAGACGCTATTCAGTGGCATAGAATCAATTGTCTCTAGATTAAATGCTGACAGACTTGGCAACAGTAATACAGCAATAATCACAATAACTCCAAACACAGTTCTCAAGTTCCCATCTAACAATCTTCTAGTCAGCATTACACTGATAACCAGTCCTGACCACCCAATGTAAGTTGTATCATATTCTTAGTTGGTAAGTATTCCAAATAGCAGCTGCAACAGCCGCATACAAGCCTGTTAAATTGATCAAGGTAGCCCAACTGTTCTGCATGTCAAGGGCACTAAGCCACTAACCCACGGACGCTTAAAAGTGGGGCAACCACTCGTTAACCACTAGTCTAGGACATTTGATTAATTCGAGTCAGATAGCAGGTCAAGTAGGCAAAGAAATACAACGTCACATATGCTGCTTCGAACAAAAATTCCTCCACCCAAATAAATAAATAAATAAAAACTAGATACACAATGCACCAAAAAACCATAAATTATAAATGCATAAAATGGTACAACTTAAATGGATCGTGCATAACTAGTTGAATTAGATCACCAAGTCCCACGAATCCCATCAACTAAGAGAACCAGAGGAACCTTGACACGCCAAATACAACCCAAGTAAGACATACCAAATTCCTACACGCACTTGACGAAACCAATTCAGGTAGCAATTAATGTAGGAAATGTGCCAGTGCAGCAAGGCACCACATGCGTTAAGACCCAATCCCTCCCTCCTAAAAACTAGGGAGATGGAATATCAAAATCCTAAGTACCGCATCTGCAGCAGACGGCGTAAATCATACATGCAACCACTAGAGTTTAACGAAATCCGCAGCATTACAACAACAAAACCCTAGAAATTCCATGAACTCGAGCCCGACGACCCCAAGCACATCAAAATCTAACTCAAAACGGCGCAGCCCTCACAGATCACGAACACCAATGTCAAAATCTTCGCCAAAGCATCGCCCCCAAACCCTAACGTCGCACCCGGAGGTTAACGAAACCCTAACACGCCAAATCCAAGCAACGCCGCACAGATCGGAGCAAAACCTAACCAAAACCGCAGCGCTACAACAACAGAACCGTAAAAAACCCACGAAATCCCATAAGCCGAGGAACACGGGCACTTCAAATCGAGGGCTCCTTACCGACACAAGAAGAGATCATCCGAATCCCACGCCAGTGCAGTAGAGGGGAGGGGAGGAGGACGACGATGGCTACGAGAGAAGAATTCGAGGCGGCGCGCTTCGGCTGAAGGGAACCCGGAGGCGAAGAGGGTTTCGTCGGGACGACGGAGCCGCCGCAATGTCTCCGACGCGCCTCTCGCTTCAAGCACCAGGGGAGGGGGATCGATGGGCTAAATGGGCCAGCGATGAGATGGGAAGTGATCGGGCTGTTTCATATTGATTTCTCAGATTTTATAGACCACTTCAGTCGATTCCTATTATTCATCAAACATTATTTTTTATTTCACATATTATAATATATTTTGTATTTTATTATATTATAATTTCGTAAGTCGCATAACGGTCTAAATATTATAGTGCTTTTCATTACGTCATCTTTTTTTACATAATACACTACTGTTTATCAGCTATTACTATTTGTTAACCACTACGTATTATACATCAGTCATAGCCAAAAGCCATTAACAAAAGTTAATATAAACGGACCATTTGCTTCAATTCCAGCTTTTGAGCTTCCATCTCTGCTTGCTGTTGTTCTACTTTATCCAGGTTTGTAGTAAGTGATGAATCATCCATTTGTAGCATGCTTGACTCCTTTCACTTGGGATAAGTCAACTGAGCCTCCAGTCCAGATATATGGACTCTGACAACTATATATTTTCATGTTCCAGCTTTGATATATGCAACTCTAGTTCAACTTTGCAGCTTTCAAGCTCACTAATCTTCGTCTCAAGAACATTATTGGCAGAAACATGGGAATCTACGCTGCTGGTAAGCACAAGGAGATGTTGTCGCACTTCATCCAAGAATTTTGAAGTGATGCTCCTTTTCTTTAAGAGATGCTGCCAAACGTTCCTCTAATTGGCTCTTCTCCTCCTGAATTTCAGAAATGAAGCTTTCCACTTCCTTTTTAGAATGTTGCAATCCCTCAATCTCCTGTTCTTCCAGTAAAACTCTATTCTTGAACACATCAGAGTCAATTTCAGTATCAAGTTCTTCACTTCTCAATTGGTAATATCTTGCATTACAACACATCTATGTTACAACGGGGTTCTTTTTGCACTTGTTATTTTTCTAAGTCATTCAATTAAAAAAATAAAAATAAAGTTATATGTTCACAAACAATTAAAAAATAAAAATACAAAAAAATAATGAAAAAAGTAAAAATAAGAAGTCGTCGTGTCCTGCATGCCTTGCGGCATCTGGAATGACCGACTCTGTCTAGGCTTTTATTCTAGTTCTGTGCCTTATAAAAATCTGCCACGGGGGAGTAGGTGCTGGAGCAAACCACCATCATTAGTGATCGGTCCCATTGACAGGAAATATAGCATGGCCAATTGTTTTAAGGAGAGAAATAGACCCAGTTGAAATGCTTTTCTACTCCAAGTATAATGATATCTTTAGGTAGGTCAACCATGACCTGCCAGCCACACCTTGAGTTGGGCTGGTAGGCCCGCCCGCAAGGCCATGTTGGCGGCCGGGCCCTGCCAAAGACTGGGCCATGTGAGTTGGTATTGTAATTTGTAACGGTTTTACTATTGTATAGACGATTGAAATTTTTTATCTCTCAATCATCTAAAGTTGCACTTTCAATCAGCTGAAGTTATAGCTCCTTTTTTAAAAAAAAATCACCTGCAACTTCAGGTGATTCAGAGTGCAACTGAAGTTGCACTCCCAATCACCTGAAGTTACAGCTCCCCTTCAAAAAAATCACCTGCAACTTCAGGTGATTAAGAGTGCAACTTCAGATGACTGAGAGATAAAAAATTTCAGTCGCATGTGCAATAGTCACTCCCAATTTGTAAAAAATAAACTACCGATCTATTCCCCAGTCTACCACCTTCCTCCCCGAGTTCGACTTCCCCACCTGCTTTGTCCGAGACGCCCTCGTTTGCAAGCACCTGGCTCAGTAGCATCTTCGATCCGGCCTTCCTCCGCCGCTTCTACGTGCTCCACCCGCCTTGCCTCCTCGGTCTCGGCCTCGGGAGCTTGCCGTCGTAGTCCGCTGTGCCAGCATCGACTTGGACTCCCGCGCCTTGCGTTCGGCAAACATTTGGGACTGCCGCAACGGCCGTTGCCTCGTCTCCTTCGGCCCCAACGCCAGCTCTATGTCTGTAGTGTACAACTCGTTGCACTACCTGGACCAAGACCCTGTGGCCGCCCTCTCGCCTTCGCCGAAGCACCCCGACTTGGGCGCAATTGTTCTGTACGCCATGCTCCCCGAGGACGGTGCTGCAGGCAAATGCTATCGCGTGGAGTTCGATTTTGGTAAATGTTAGAGTTAGTAATCTTGTTTAAGTCGTATTCGAGTTGGTTTGTTATGGTCGTAGTAGTGTACGAGTCAGTTTTTGGTGTTCGAATTGTGTACGAGTTCGAGTCATAGTCGTAGTTGAATCCATCTCAGAGTCGTAGCAAGTCTCCGAGACGTACTTGTAGAATTTGGGTATAAAAGAGCAGAACAATGTAACAAGAGATACAAGAAGCGATCGGTGTGATCAAATGAGAGAAGAGAAATAAAGAAGAGAAAGATGGTTTTGGCTCTGGGAAAATCAGAGGTGTTCGTGAAGTTGGAGTCGTGGTCGTAAACGACATACGACCACGGCGAGCGGAGGTGTTCGCAGGAACAGAAGACGTGGTCGTAAGTAAGTTACGATCATGGTCACAGAGCAAAAAAACATGGTCATAAAGTTTTATGACCACGGAAGTCGATAGAGCCTTCAACGTAATCGTAAGTGATCATGAAAAAATAGCACACCCGTAAGTGCACAGGTTGCCACTGAAATAGCGGCGAATGTTGTGTTCTCCACAGTGACTAGACTGAGACTACCGGTGCTCAGCTAAAAGAAGAAAAATAGGAGAAAACTAGAGAGAATTAGAGAGATTTTGGAAACTTGGAGAAATTTGCTAAATTTGCTTATCTTGTGTTGAAGGGAAGTTTTACAAGTTTTTGCTGAGAGTTTGTTGCTGTGGTTTGTCAAATTCTTTTTTCTGCAGCTTTGAAACTTTCTTTCCACAAATTTTGCTTTTCTTTCAAATAGCAACTCATTCAAGAGATTTTGATATGTTCTCAATGTATTCATCAAGGGAAAAATTGTTAGACCATGTGGACATGTCATGAATTTAGTGATTATGAATAATTGACATTTAAGTTGCATTGAAATTTGCATTTGTGAAATTTTTGGTCGATGCTCTTTTGTAAAACTGGGATTGCACGAATATTCAGGATCAGCGGTCTGACCACCTTGTATTGGGTGGTTTGATCGGTAGGTTTCAACCACGGACCAAAGTAGGGGGTGTGGATAATGATCGGTAGTCAGTAATCTGATCGGCCTTGTGATGGATGGTCTGATTGACAAGCGTCGACCATGGCAGATCGACCGTGGCAAGTCATCCACGACAGAATGACCACAGCATGTTGCCCGCAGCTGAACGACCACGGACGATCGGAGCTACAGTGAACTGGACTAAGCTACAGTGAACTGGTCTGAGCTACGGTGAACTAGTCGGAGCTATAGTGAACCGATCAGAGATATAGTGAACCGGTCATTGGTCGTAACTACAGTACCTGATCAGTGATCGTTGCTACAGTCCTAGGGCGATAGTTGATAGCTACAGTAACCAGTCTATAGGTGATAGCTATATTAACCAGTCGATACTCAAAAGTTACAGTGCCTGTTCGGTGATCGGTAACTGTAGGCTTTGTAATCGATACTCGTAAACTTTGTGGCCTGTTGTCATAGTTGTAGGTTTTGCAATCGATTGTCGTAGACCTTGCAATCGGTAGTCATAGACTTTGTGATTGGTTGCTATAGGTTTCGAGTACTTTAACTCTTATAATCATCGAGTACCTCGAATACTTGTGTCTGTTGGGCCAGCGGTCTGACCGATTTTACCGGGTGGTCTAAGGTTGATTTTTTGAAAGCGTGGATATTGAGATCATGGATGATCTAGTTCGTGTCTGTTTTAGGTGTTTGTTGAAGACAACATGTACGGGTGGGAGTAGCACGATTGTTTCACGTGCAACAGTAATTCACATATCATCTATAGTTGACATATTTAACATTGAATAGTCTGAGTACTTTTTTGGTAATTAGCAAATTTATACCTCTGCTGCGCCTAATCTCAAGTGTATCAACTATTGTCGTTTGGTTGAGATTTAAATAGAGGAATTGCTTCGCAAGACCAACGGTAAATATTAGAGTTGGTATCATTATAGAGTAGGCGATAATATTTTGGACTCGGAAGATGGACTGAGGTGTTACAGGTGGTGCGCACGGGCCGGAAGGAGTGTGGTCTGAATGAATGCATAAGTGTTCTTCCATTAATGATTGTATTGGCCTCCCATCTTCCCTGCATTGGACGGCGATGGCTCGTCGTCAGGTGCCGCGGGCCTGGCGTAGAGGCTCGCAAGGCTCTCCGGTGACAGGCTTTGCATCTAAGCAACAATCAGTCTCTTGTGCCAGCACTGCACCATCTGTACTTCGTTTCAGCAAATTAATGTGTTGTTTCCTGTCATGACAAGAGTCACATGAATGATGAACCTGCAGTTACTGTGTGCGTTAAGGAGAGAGCTTGCATGAGTATTTGGTATGCTAGTACCATGTAGTGAACTCTACTTGTTGAAGTGGTTGATGTTTCATGTGTTTAATGTGGATATTTGAGGAAGTTTATAAGCAATAATGTATGTCTAACAGTTGCTCTAGAGTTGGGGGCACAAAGAAATTCTGGACTCTGGTGATGCGAAAAGATCACAAGAACAATGACCAAGTAATCCATCAATGAATGTAAGTATATATGTACGCGTAAGAACAGTAGTCTAGAAGAGTATTGAGATGATCTGTGTACTAGTACTACCCAACCTTTGATTTTTCTCACATAATTTGTTGAAAATATAAGCACATGTAGGTTCAATTTATTCCATAAATAAATCATGACATCATGCACGCAAAATAACAGAACCATCACAGGCATAACAGATCTATACATGTAAACCAGGAAACAATACATGAACAGATCTAATACGAAAAACATGACTGTTACGTACCGATGATTCTGTTCTGATCGGTTTGCCGATGTTGACGCTGCAGGCACGGTGTGGATGACACGAGGTCGGTGACGATTCGCCGAAGGCGAACGACGAGGAAGACGAGCCAGAGCTGCAGCAGCGGCGATCGCGCAGAGCGCTTCCCAAAACCTTATTCGCCTCTCCGGTGCAGGACTTGGCGGCGGTTTCGGAGACTCGCTCTCCCGAACGATGCACGCCGCGGACGGGACGGAGTAGACTACGTGGGACGGCGCAATACAATGGAGGAGGCAAAACCCTAGATTCGCTTATATCGTATGGAGGCGCGACTCGGATTTATAGGAAAACAGACGCGTGATCAAGACGTCGCGACGTTCTCCATAACTCGTGAATCAAACGGATTAGTCACGCGAATCGATCCGGATTCACCGCCACTCAAAACAACAAAAATAAAGCGCAAAGGAAGCCGCGTCAGCAAGCACTGAGCTGATTTTGGCGGACCATTCACGCAGGTGCCGTGCGCCCGCACCCCCCGCCCCGCCCGGCCCGGCCCGGCGAGGCGAGCGAGCGAGCGCACGCGTGTGATCCTCTAGTTCTCTCCCACACATGCCTCAAGTGGCTAGGAGTGCACCATTCCTTTTAAGGTGGTCTTCCTCTCCTAGAACTAGCAATATGGTACTAAAGTTCACATGCATTGCTCCTTTGCATGAGTGGGCCTTTGAGATTTAGGAATTATTCTTATGGGCTTGGCCCACATAATTCAACAATCCCCCACCAGATCTCAAAGTCCCACAGAGATTTGCCTGAATTCCAATGTACTGTTTATATATCAGTGTTTCGATGGAGACCGATTAAGGTTAAACATCCACCTAGAACTCCAAGTTACACTTACTCATAACTTGAACAATGGACTACGTCTTGAATTGCAAGTTTGGTGCAAGCAAGCTTCACTTAAAGACTTAACTGATACTAGGCCGCCAGTAGGCTACCCCTCGGTTGGAGCGTATAAGTCATACTCCTTGATCTCTTCATGAGCTTAGTAGGAGATTTTCCCAAGATCTCCATAGACTGTGACTAACAGTCGGGCTCATATAGGTGTGTTCTTTCAAGAACGTTCTGCAGGATAACGTATTCGCTTCTGAAAGCCAATGGAACACATTAAGGCCTTAACCAACCTACCTTGCAGTTTCTGAGAGTATTGCATCTTCACATAGAGAGGGTTGAAATTACTCTCCTCCAGTTAACTAATGGCTTGTTTTTCCCAGATCCTAATTCACGGGATCTCCGATCACATAGGTTGGGTTACTACCATAGATAACTCACATGGGTCTCATACCCATCTCCTTCGATGCACTATCTATCACATTCGTGATAGTCCCTTTGTAAAGGATCTGCGAGTTTTTATCTGTTTGGATGTAATCCAAGGTTATAACTCGGAGTTTCTCAATTTCTGACAGACTTCAATCGTCTCTTGACATGCCTAGACGATTTCATATTATCCTTAGAACTGTTCACTTTAGCGATAACGGTTTGATTATCACATTCATAAGGATAGCCGGCATCGGCTTTTCCACCGTAGGTAGATCCATCAATAGATCCGTAGCCATTTCGCCTCAACAGATGGCGGTGTCTAGTGCCGCAAGCTCGCTTCCATGGTTGACCTCGTCAAAATGGTCTGCTTGCAAGACCTCTATGAAACAAAGACCACCACCAATAGTGAAAACATATCCACTAGTGGCTTTTATCTCATCAAGATCGAGATCCAGTTGGAATCACTATAACCCTCCAAAGACCGACGGTACCCAGTATAGTGAAGTCCAAAGTTCGAGGTACCTTTCAGATAGCGCAACACTCGCTCAAGCGCCTTCCAGTGATCATCTCCTGGGTTAGAAGAAAACCGGCTTAACTTGCTCACAGCAAAGGAGATGTCTGACCTTGTTGCACTAGCTAGGTACATAAGTGAGCCAATTATCTGAGAATATTCCAGCTGATTCCTAGCAATTTTCTTATTCTTACGAAGTAACACGCTATGATCATAAGGTGTTGGAGAAGGCTTGCTATCAGAAAAACCAAAATGGCTCAAGACCTTTTCCACATAATGAGATTGCAAAAGTGTAATCCCATCCTCACCTCTAACCAATTTAATGTTTAGAATAACATCAGCCACTCCCAGATCTTTCATATCAAAGTTTTGAGACAAGAATGATTTGACCTCATTTATCACATTGATGTTTGTCCCAAAAATCGGATGTCATCCACATACAAACATAGAATAACTCCTCACCCCCACCATAGCGATAGTATACACATTTATCGCCTCATTGACAGCAAAGCTCTGCAGATGTCGGTGTTCTATCGAACTTCTCATGCCACCGCTTAGGGGCTTGTTTGAACCATACAAAGATTTCAACAGTTTTAACACCTTGCCTTTTTGACCTTCTACTACAAAACCATCAGGCTGTTCCATGTAAATTTCCTCATCCAGCTCTCCGTTAAGAAAAGTTGTCTTAACGTCCATTTGATGAACGAGAAGACCATGTGAGGCAGCCAAAGCAAGTAGTACTCGAATTGTGGTCATCTAACAACAGTGAGTAAGTGTCAAAGAAATCTTCGCCTTCTTCTCGAGTATAGCCCTTGGCAACAAGTCGAGCCTTGTACTTTTCAATAGTACCATCAGGCCTAAGCTTCTTTTTGAACACCCACTTGCACCCTACAGGTTTGCACCCATAAGGTCTATCTGTCAGCTCCCAAGTTCCGTTAGCAATAATGGAATCCATTTCACTACTGATGACCTCCTTCCAAAGAGTCTGCATCGGGATGCATACGCTCGAAATAGACTTGGGAGTGTCGTCCACAAGGTACACAGTGAAATCATCACCAAAGGATTTGGATATCCTTTGTCTCTTGCTCCTTCTAGAAGCTCTACTGTCATCCTCCTCATTGACAAGTTCATGTGTATGTTCAAAAGGTTCAGGTGGTGTGATTGAAGTGTGAATTATTTCAGAAGGTTGACTAGTAGTGTTATGTGTATCCTTCATTGGAAAAATATTCTCAAAGAATGTTGCATCTCGAGACTCCATAATTGTACTAACATGCATGTCAGGTACCTCAATTTTAACTATCAAAAATCTATAGGCAATGCTATGATTAGCATATCCCAGAAAGACACAGTCCACAGTTTTAGGTCCAACCTTGCGTTTCTTAGTTATTGGCACATTAACTTTCGCCAAGCACCCCCCATGTACGCAAGTAAGAAAGTGATGGTTTTCTCCTAATCCATACCTCGTATGGTGTTTTGTCTTTATTTCTGTTAGGAACTCTATTTAATACATGATTAGACGTTAGCAAAGCCTTCCCCCACTATGCCTTAGGTAAGCCCGCAGTGTCTAACATGGCATTCACCAAGTCAGTCAACGTGCGATTTTTCCTTTCGGCAATCCCATTTGACTCGGGAGAATAAGGAGGCGTCCTTTCATGTATAATGCCATGTTCCTCACAAAATAAGTCAAATTCGTTTGAGAAATACTCTCCACCACGATCTGACCTAAGTCTTTTTATCTTTCTATTTAACTGGTTTTCAACTTCTGCCTTATAGATTTTAAAATAGTCTAAAGCCTCATCTTTCGTTTTCAATAAATACACATAACAGAACCTAGTTGCATCATCAATCAATGTCATGAAATATCGTTTTCCACCCTTCGTCAACACGACATTCATCTCAGAAAGATCTTAATGCAGGAGTTCTAGTGGTGCCAAGTTTCTCTCCTCGGCAGCCTTGTGAGGCTTACGGGGTTGCTTTGATTGCACACAGCTATGTCATTTAGAACCTTTGATGATGGAAACGTTTGGAATTAAATTCATACTGGAAAGCCGAGACATCAAACCAAAATTAATATGACATAGACGTGAGTGTCAAACGTTAGCCTCATTATCCATACTGCCACAAATATGGTTCACAGTCTTATTGCGTAAATGAAGGGAAAAGCGGAACAAGCCTCCGCACTCATAGCCTTTACCAATAAAATATCCATGTTTAGACACGACTACTTTATTAGACTCAAATACCAACTTAACCCCGTCTCTACATAAACGGGAGCCACTAACGAGATTCTTGTCTATAGAAGGGACATGCTGCACGTTCTTCACCGCACGATCTTTCCAAGTAAACTTCGGATCTACCGTGCCAACACCATGAGCAGAGCATGTGACCCATTCCCATTAGGACGGAGGAATCGGGCGACTGATAAGAAGAAAACAACGAAATATCATCACACACATGTACATTAGCTCTGTATCAATCCACCAATTGGTAGATTGACTAAGCGAAAGAACGAAGAGGTAAATTACCATACCCAGTCCCATCTCCGCCTTGCCAATGGTCACGTTGATGACTTAGAAGTCCATCCCACAGTGCCTTCTTTCCTTTGCGTTGTGGGCACTTCTTGGCCATGTGACCAGCCTCACCGCACACAAAGCAAGTTCTATCATCCTGATTGTTGTTCTTCTTCTTCTTCTTGAAGTTGGTTGTCTGTTGGGCTTTGACAAATTTCCCTTTGTTCTTGCTTGAGGGTTTCTGTACCACATTGGCACTAGACTGCCCTCCATCACCCTTAAACATGGCGTCCTTTTCCCGAGCTTTCTCCTCAATTTCAAGAGACCCAATCAGACTCTCAACAGAGTACTCTTGTCTCTTGTGTTTGAGTGCTGTTCCGAAATTCCTCCATGACGAAGGTAATTTCGCAATAATACATCCACCACAAACTTGTCTGTAAGGCACACTTCAAGAATTGAGTTCCTTGGCAATGACCGTATCTCATGAGCCCGATCTACTACTGAACGGTTATCAACCATCTTGTAGTCATGAAATTGCTCCATAACATACATGTCATTCTTGGCATCGTGAGTAATCGTATTTGGAATCGGTGCATACCATAACTCCTTCGCGTCTGTCATGTGCATATACACCTCGCACAGACGGTCAAGAAGAACACTAAGAATGCATCCAACAAAGAGAGTAGTGGCGGTCTCGAATTCTTTTCGCCAAAGATCAAAAACACCTTCAGCTTGCCATTACTAACCTGAATACATTCATAGCGAGAAGCCAAAGAGTGACCTTGATCGCCATCTCTTAAAGTGCACACCGAGAACTTATCCGCCTCGGTGCATCGGCAAATCTAGCCATAGTAAAACCACAGTGCCTACAATAAGATTTTTGGATTGTTGAAAATATAAGCACATGTAGGTTCAATTTATTCCATAAATAAATCATGACATCATGCACGCAAAATAACAGAACCATCACAGGCATAACAGATCTATACATGTAAACCAGGAAACAATACATGAACAGATCTAATACGAAAAACATGACTGTTACGTACCGATGATTCTATTCTGATCGGTTTGCCGATGTTGACGCTGCAGGCACGGTGTGGATGACACAAGGTCGGTGACGATTCGCCGAAGGCGAACGACGAGGAAGACGAGCCAGAGCTGCAGCGAGCTTCCCAAAAACCTTATTCGCCTCTCCGGTGCAGCAGACTTGGCGGCGGTTGCCCGAGACCGCTCTCCCGAACGACAGTGCACGCCGGCGGACAGGACGGAGTAGACTACGTGGGACGGCGCAATACAATGGAGGAGGCAAAAACCCTAGATTCGCTTATACTGTATGGAGGCGGCGACTCAGTATTTATAGGAAAAACAGGACGCGTGATCAAGACGTCTGCACGTTCTCCATAACTCGTAACCGAAACGGATTTGCGCAAGCACTGAGCTGATTTTGGCGGACCATTCACGCAGTGACGTGCGCCCGCACTCCCGCCCCCCGCCCGCCCGCCCGCCCGCCCGCCCGCCCGCCGGCGAGGCGAGCGAGCGCGCGCGTGTGATCCTCTAGTTCTCTCCCACACATGCCTCAAGTGGCTAGAAGTGCGCCATCCCTTTTAAGGTGGTCTTCCTCTCCTAGAATTAGCAATATGGTATTAAAGTTCACATGCATTGCTCCTTTGCATGAGTGGACCTTTGAGATGTAGGAATTATTCTTATGGGCTTGGCCCACATAATTCAACATAATTCACAAAAAATGAGCTACGCTTAAACAGCTGAGTTGACCCTGCGTATAAGATAGGGCAGGGTGATCCGTGTGGTCATATATGAACCCAATGGTTTTACGCTAACCAGTAGAATTAAACACTAGTAATAATCGTTTAAAAATGTGTTCCTTTTCTTTTGGGCCTAGCAGGGCTTCCGAGTTGCTGACAATGGTCACTGTTTAACTTCATCGCTGAGACCAGAGAACGACGAGTCTTTTAATCTTTTGGTGCACAGCTTCCAGTAAAGTTCAGTGCACGTCATCCAGTTCTACACTTGTTTGCAACTACTCAGTTCTGCACTTGCTTGGAATTTCTCAGTTCTCGCATGATGGTGGTCTCCGAGATCTGGTAACCTCTGGCATGTACTACACGTCTTCCTGTCAATTAGACAAAGGGTGTCGTTACTTGCACAAAATACTGATTGATAGTATTCATATATTGAAGCAGACTAGCATAGAATTAGCAATGATTTCCAGAATGGAAAGAAGGTTTTCTACCACAAGGTTGTATTCTACGTGTTCATCTATTTAATCAAAGCAGAATAAGTTTTTTACTTCTCCTTGATATCTAAAATGAAATGAGGATTTTGAACCACAAAATTTCACGATCTCATTCTATCAACAATACTTGAAACAGGGTTTATGATTTTGGCACCTGTGCTGTGGGTCTCATGATTATGGCCACGCAGTAGTTCCCCATGCACTAGAACCATCGTCCCTTCTTTGCAGTTGCGGTTTTGAGCTCCATTACTAATTGTTCCCGCTGAGCCTCTACTTCCGCACAGTGGCCGAGGACGGGAAAAAAATGAGGTGGGGCGGATCGAAAGTAATACCATTCAAGCTCCTCCAACCCTGTCAACGTCGGAGTTTGCGCGCCGGTGGCTGCCGCCCGCCCGCCGCCCGCCGGCGGTTACGCCACTGCAGAATTTACATAGCAGAATTTCAGTTGTCCAAGTATACAATTAAATTTGAAGTTCTCACATGCTAGAATTTATCCATGTAATTAAAGCGAATTTTCTAATCAAGTATCTAGAAAGTTAGATGAAGCACCTTGATGCCCGGGAATGACATGCCAAGCTCCTCCTCGGACCTCGGGGATGCTGGAGTGAAGATGCCTGTGCTAGCCAACGGGACGATGACAACCTCCACGCCCAGGGATGATGGCCGCGAAGACATCGACCTCCACGCCCGGCGACGACTCCAACCATGACGACGTCCGGGAGGAGGAGGCCGACGGCCGGGTGCGGGCGGAGGAGGCGGTCGGGTGGGGGGCGGAGGAGGAGGCCAGGTGGGGGGCGGAGGAGGAGGGCGGCGGCCGGGTGCGGGCAGAGGAGGCAGATCTGGGGGCGGAGGAGGCGGCCGGGTGGGGGGCGGAGGAGGAGGCCGATGGCCGGGTGCGGGCGGAGGAGGCGGTCGGGTGGGGGGCGGAGGAGGAGGCCGGCGGCTGGGTGGGTCGGAGGCGGCGGATTTGGGGGCGGAGGAGGAAGAGACGGCGGCGAGACTGAGAGAGTGCGAGAGGGGGCGGACGGAGAGTGGGGGGCAGACGAAGAAAAAAATCAAGGTATGGCTTGGGCCCTACCTTGCCCTATCGGGCACTCCGCCCCTGCTTCCGCATACTGCATGCTCATGTTCAGTAACCGGTCCTTCATATCTTTTAGCTCTGACTCCAGTTGTACTATCTTGTCATCATTATTCTCCTTTCCATCCCTTCTTCCAGATTGCCGCTCTGGTATTGGACTGTACAGGATAATAAAAGAGAGAGAATATGATCCGAAGGTAGCCCGATATCACTAGCCAGGTCAAGAAATTTTTTTTGGCATGATGTAAACACTGTTATTCAGGGACAACAATACAGGAGTAACGAGACATGAGAATTAGTCAAGTGAAGCATCCGTCCACAGAAAGTAGTGTCTTGACAGAATTGGATGATTTCTGGTAGTCAGCAGCAAGGTTTGAAAAACCGGTTCCGGAGAGAATCCCGGTCGCCGGGCGGTACCGGTAACCGGCCGGTTACCGCCCGGTAACCGGAAATCCCGGTGTAAAACCGGAAGAAATTTGTCAAACATTTTTTTTTGTCGGGGCGGGAGGCGGCCGGTTACCGGTTTTACCGGTCAAAAACCCGGAAAAACCGGTGGAATTTGTATGGAAGTTGGAGCTCCACTTTTTTTTGCCGTAAATTGAAAGTTATGGATGGATATTTTGGCAAAAGCTTAAGTTTTTTATAACAAGTAAAACCCGCATAAGACTACCCTTGTGGGATCCTTTGCTGTATATGTTGGGATGGCTAACTATTTAACCGCATAATTTTTCATTGGCTAGATGTCATCAGCTAATGGTCATAGTTGGGAGTTGAGAGATGTTGGTCAGTCACTGGACTAAGTTAGCCATGTCTGAATTGCATCTGGAATTCTGGATAACTAATGTATGTATACATTATCATGTGATATTAGAAGTACCCATGCTAGATTTATAGTGCTTGTATTCTAGTATTCTACATTGCTATGCATCATACTTGTAATTCAGAGTTGCCTATCTATTTAATTAAGGTGGAACAATGTTAAGCTAGCCAACTTTAAGAGTGAATTTGTGGTATTGTTCCTAAACATATGCTTAGCCATCCAAAGTAGCTACAAATGCCCCTTGGAACCCATTCCACCATCTACAAATTCAAAAATTTCAAATTTCCATCTCGGCCGGTATTTTCATACCGCTCGCCGCCGGGAAGAACGGTTACCGGCGATTACCGGCCGGTAACCGCCGGTAATCCGAACCCTGGTCAGCAGTCGGTAATATGATTTCAACACATGCTTTCAAGCTCAATCTTCGATTCTCCATCCTGTGATAGCTATGTTCTATCCTGTTTGCTCACAAAAAGCTACTTATACAGGACCAGGCTCATGTAAAGGAGCAGTATGGACTGTGAAGAGAACTAAGCAGCACATATGACAGTGCTTTAGACACAGTACAGACCACATGAGACTAAAAATAGAAGTATTTGTAAACGAATCACCATGAAACGAAAACCAATATAATTGCACACTCTACACTAATGGGCTGATACAGGTTATATACAAGAAGTAGGTGAAGACCTGTTAAATTACGGATGCACACATCAAATGTCTGCTTGTTTCAAAAGAACGCTTCAGTTTTTTGTAGAGCCGTTGCTTTTCACTAGTTAATCCTCTTTGACAACACTGTTTGGTTTATTCTAGCCAAAGATTTAGATTTGGTTTGTGCAACAATGTTGATTAATCTATATTGAGTTAAGAATAAAGAACCTATTTGTCTTGAATAGTCTTTAGTTAGTACTTACGACACAGACTATTCAAGGAGAACCTTGCTGCTTTTTTTAATGTTTAACGGAGTGATCTAGATGGGATGCAGTTCTCAGAACGTGGAAGCTTAATCAGGAATTCCATATGCATGGCATAGCAAATGAAATCCAGTGGAGAATATGTTTTGCTAGTAAAAAGTTTGACCAGAGATATGTGATGAATCACTTTACCTCTGAAGCTGTGTCCTATACAATTTATTTTCCTCCAATGCCTCGGCAAGTCCAGTTTCAAGTAATTGGAACTTTGACTGAATGCCTGGATCCTCATTAATTGGAGAACCTCCACTGTCATTAGCGACATCATCATTACCCTAAAACAGTACGGAAATAGTTAAGTGAAAACAGTGTATATGGCTATTACATTTAAATCTAGTTTACCGTGTTTAAAGTTTTAACACAAGTTCTGTACTAAACAAGGTACCTGCGGGTATTAGAAACTTTTCACTATTGAATAATAATTCTAAATGGCTCACCTGTTTTATCACAAGCTTTGCTTGCATGGATGCTTTACTTAGTTTTTCTTCGTCGGCATTGTTCAAAGTATCCTGCATACACAAGACTGTCTGTTATCATGGCCTTTTGTGCCTTTAGTTCTTCACATTCTTCAGACAAAGACTGCAGTAGCTCTTCTAATTTTCCTTTTTCAAACTTAGCCTCATCAAGAGAGATTTGTAGTTTGGACACTTCATCTTGGAGGACTGCTATTTTGTGCACCTGAATTTTTAGTCCAGAAATTTCTTCCATCATTTGCTGTTTCTCATGATCACTGGATTTAAACTTCAATTCTACTTCACCTGACGTTTTCCTTAAGTTTTCTTCACTGGATCTAGCAGCTTCCATCAATCTTCTCATTTGGTCAACATCTGTTGTCAGCATTTCCTCGTTCTGTTTGGATGCATTAAGTGAATCAACCAGGCCTTTAATCTTGCTTTTAGACTCCTTACGGAGATCTTCCAATTGAGACTCATAATGTCTCATCTGTACATTGACATCTTCAAGGTTAGACTCAAGTTCTGCCTTGTCTGTTCGCAGTATGGAGACCTCACGAATGGTATCCAATGTGGCACTTTCTCGCTCCTCGTGTGTTGAGGACACTTGTATGGTAAGGCCCATGACCTCCCTCTCAAGATTTTCTATTTCAACAGTCTTTTCTTTCTCAATCTTGTTTATAAGGAAATGTGCATGATCTATTCTTTCTTCGTGTTTCTTGTGCTCCTGGAATATATTCTCCAGTTCTGAGAGCAAAGATTGCTCTTTTGAAGTTATGTCTTTCTGAAGTGAAGAAAGTTTTGTCTCTAGGAACTCCACTGTTTTGCAAAAATCCATGGTCTTTCTTTTTGAATGCTCCAATTCCTGCTCTAGCTGTGTAGCGCGGCCATGTAATTCCAGCTTCTGCTTCTTTAGATCAGCTGTCAGAGTCCGAAAAGAATTGCATTCTTCAGCAACACTATCAATTGTAGCCTGTAGTTTCGCATTCGACCTTCTTAGAGCCTCTGAATCTTCCTGTACTTCTGACAATCTTCTTTGAGATTCTAGCTGTTTTTGCTTCAATTCCAGCTTTTGAGCTTCCATCTCTGCTTGCTGTTGTTCTACTTTATCCTGGTTTGTAATAAGTGAACTAGAATCATCCATTTGTAGCATGCTTGACTCCTTTTCACTTGATAGATAAGTCAACTGAGCTTCCAGTCCAGATATGGACCCTGACAGCTGTATATTTTCATGTTCCAGCTTTGATATATGCAACTCTAGTTCAACTTTGCAGCTTTCAAGCTCACTAATCTTCGTCTCAAGAACATTGTTGGCAGAAACATGGGAATCTACGCTGCTGGTAAGCACAAGGAGATCTTGTCGCACTTCATCCAAACATTTTGAAGTGATGCTACTTTCTTTAAGAGATGCTGCCAAACGTTCCTCTAACTGGCTCTTCTCCTCCTGAATTTCGAAAATGATGTTTTCCATTTCCTTTTTAGAATGCTGCAATCCCTCAATCTCCTGTTCTTTCAGTAAAACTCTATGCTTCAACACATCTAAGTCAGTTTCAGTATCAAGTTCTTCACTTCTCAATTGGTAACATCTTGCATTATCAGTTTCCGTTCCCTCCAGCTCTGTGGCATGGAAACCCCTAAGATTCTCTCTCAGCGCAGATAGTTCAAGAATTTTCTCGTTTAGCTCCTCTTGGCTTTTTTGGAACTTTTCTTCTAGCTCACTGGACTCAGACCTGAAATTCAGCAGCTTCAGCTCAAGGTCAGCACATTTTCTCTCTAGGTATTTAACCTTAGATGTTGATCTCCCCAAAAGATTGCCCACATTGGACATTTCTTCGCTATTAGAAACGCAGGGATCCTCTTCTTTTACCACCCCACTTACTTCCTTCAACTTGTATATAAGCTCCAAATTTTCCTCAGTTAATTCAGAACAGTCATTCTCAAGCTCTTGTATTTTGACCTTCAAAAAGTCGTTTTCCTTTTCTAATTCAAGATAAATAGCATCAGAACGTGCACCATCTGTGTTTTCTACATTGAGTATACGATCCAATTTCTCCCTCAACATTGTGATCTCATCTTCTTTTAGTGACAACTTTGTAGCCCATTCTGCATCTTCTTGAACTGACAATTCATTTTTGGAGACCTCATGATCCATCACATCACTCGTATGAAGAAGATTGGAGATTTCCGCTCTCTGTACTTCTATTGTTTCTTCCAGTTCTTGAAGAATAGAAACAAGCTCTATATTGGCCTGTTGGGTCTTCTTCAGTTGGGTAGTTAAGCTTGCATTTGATTCTTTCAGAAACTGCACCTCATCGTTTATTTCCTTCTGAAGGTTTATCACATCCCCAGATTTGGGAGTTTGTGCAATAGTTTGTTGTGCAGTTACCTCTTCCAGAGATGATTTCAATTCTTCAATTTCTTGCGTTAAGGAATCCCGTTCAGCATGTGAAGCAGAAAGTTCAAGCGCTAGCTCAGCCTGTTGCCTGGATTTGTCAGCACATTCTTTCTTCAATGACTCTAGATTGATTTTCAACTTGCGAGAATGTCTCTCCCACATTTTTACTTCATCACGTAGCTCCTCAATTGTTTCTTTCGCGGTGTCAAGGGGATCTTTTGATGAATCAGGTGCCCCCGACGATAACTGAGCAAGACCACCTGCAAATGGCTGTGCAGTATTCCCCTGCGGCATGTTTTGACATGAAGTTTGAGAACTGAAAGATGAATTATTTGATCTACAGGTCTCATCACCACGGCCTGCACTAACATGGCTGGCATAAGAACTAGCAGAATCTTGCCTTCCCATGTACAATTCCTCATTTGAGTTGTCCCTAGGAGACAAGCTTATTCTATCTGTGGTACTATCACCAGAATTAGAACTTCGATGAGACACTGATGCTGAGACACTTGCATCCTGAAATTACATACGCAGTCTGCATTTACATTTACACAGAGTACTCTTAATATTACACTGAAAAAAGGAGGTTATTTTCCATTGTTGGTTGTTATCCATATTCATCCAAATTTATTTACACTAGCTGAATGCACATGCTTTGTTACGGATAAAAAAATCATATTATTCCAGCACGTTGACGTCGTCAAGTCGATATTGTTGGGATTGGCCTGCCCAGCCCACGCTGTTGGCTCCGCCTCCGTGCTTGATTGCGTCGTGCCTCCTCGCCCTCGACTCTACCGTGCACCCAATAGAGGTCTTTTTTTAGAAAATTTGTAGGGTTGTAGAATTTGTTTTTTTAGTAGATTGCTTTTTTCTGTTTTTGTTAGATATTTTTTTTAGTGAGGTGCAAGGGGAGTTAGGAGAGGCAGATGAACTACCATCAACAACTTCCTCTTTTAAATAGTAAAGATATATTCATCAGGCTAGAGTTCTCACACAAGACAAATGAGCATCTACCATGTAGATAATATTAGGAAAATACTTGGAAGAGGGGTAACAACCAAAGCCATGGGTACAACTGTTGAGCAATTGACTTGGAAATAAAAACTCCTTTTCCTTTTGCAATCAGAACAGACATTTACCAATTGGGTAGAAAAGGAGCAGAAATAGACACGTCTATTGGATCCATCTTTTCTTTCCAGGGGTATGTACTTTTGACGAATAATAACAAAACAGAACAGCCTCTTTTGAACATCAGACAGAATCACAGAAGTGGAAACCATGTATGGGAATTGGGAAAGAGGCTATGTATCCTCAGAATACGCTTTTTATAAACATTATACATCATATCAATTCAAGTGGCAATTTCAAATGACAGCAGGCATTACCAAATAACTGACAGGCCAAGCCATCAATAAGAGTGTAATGAAAGTGTGGAAAATGGAAGAAGGTTTTTATGTAACATTTAACTTGGTCATCCCTATGCACCTTGGGCATCATATGACTTATGGAGAGATTGTTTCAAAGATTTCAAGTGGAGGCAGATAAAGCAAAAACAACAACAGATTAGCTACAATAATGCAAGCTCACGTTTTCAGCTAATGTAGCAAAATTGTCACCTATTTCAGCTCAAACCTGCTGCCCATCAATGGACAGAACTGTTCAAGCAGGAATATAATATAGGGCTTGTTCTTTTTGGCTGCGGCTTTTGGCTTTTGGCTGAAATTTTTGAATTTTGGCTGTTTACGGTACAGATTACGGAGAGACCGATATTCACTTACGATTTTGGCTGGTATAGATGTTGGGCTTTTAATGTGTACTACGTTTAAGTTGTAGACCCCGTCTTGAGAAAATACTCCGTTTGAAAGTTAGGTATTATAGCAAAAGCCAAAAGCCGGCCGGCTTTTGACTTGCCGAACAAGCCCATAACCGGGAAGTATTCAATATGTTGAAATTATTTCATTTGCAGCACCTGTCATATATCCAGACCAACTCATGTAAAATATGTGACAGCTTTAGGTCTCCCCAACATAATATTTTTAAAAGGAAAATTTGCGCATAAATGAGTTTTGAGCAAGGGCACCATACCCTATTTCCAGCTTCGTCTTGATAAGCACTACCTAAATGATTTCCTGAAAAAGAATGAGCACTCCTGATCAACATACTGTCAAAGCCATCCGATTTGCCGTCCATATCATGATTGGTTAGACTATGTTCATCAAGACGACGAGATAGTTCATTCCATGATTTCATACCACTGCATATAATGCCAAGACAACAAATAGAAAAACAAGTCCTATGAGCAGCCAAGAAACAAGAAATAGTAAAAGTTAAGGCTACCAAATAAGTGACCACTATAGACTACAACTGTTTGTGACCTGAACTTTGCAATAACAGGAATTACAAACATGTCAAAGTTAAAATATGGTTCAGTTACCTCGATTTAGACTTTGTGCCAAGACATTGAATCTTAAGCTGCACATAAGAAACAGTGGGGATCATCATAAGAGGGATAAATGGGGAATTTAATTATCTATTTTTTGTTGAAAATTCTCAAATTAGAAACTAGAGATGGCTCCCTCTAGAAAATCCCTTAAAGCCACCACCCCAGTGAAAGTCAAACTTGTGACTTCTCACATAACAACAAATGGTCTAAATCACTCAGCTACCACATCAACATGACAACATCTCAAAAGCCAAATGATTAAGCGTCATTTTTCTATTGAAACAGTGCATGTCGTTTACTGGATGAAGAAAAGCAAACTATCTGCAATCTTTTTAGAGACAGAATAATTGTACAAAAAATTGATATATGAGTTCATCTGTAATATTAAAATGATAAAATCAAATAGAATAAGGCTTCCTTCGGGGCTGTACAAAGTGTGCACTGCTACTAACACTAGGTTACAAGCCAAGGGAGGCAAACCATAAACTACAGATATATTATTCATAAAGCACCAGCATTCTCATAGTTATTATATACAACACGTAAGCAATTTCCCAGTAAATTCACCGCTGTTGAACATGCACCAATCAACTGCATTAGATGCTAGGTCAACATAACAGTAAAGGTACTTCAGAGAACTATCAATGTAGGCAACTCCATGGTTCAGGTCGAAGTATAACTAGATGGATCAAAAGCATGGTGAAACCAGAGGTTCATGTAAACCATCAGAAATTCTCTAGACGAAAACAAGTACAGCTAATTGAAATATACCTGTAAAACTGTTCCAGAATTGCATCTCTTCAATGGCAAAGAGATAGCAGTGGAGTCCACTGAACTCAGATAGTTAGTCAGATTTAGGAAAACTTCCCCAAGAATGGCAGTTTTTGTTGATCCCTGTATCAGGAGATGTGTAGCCAGTAACACAAAAATATAGTACAGCAATGGGAATTGGATAGACAACAAATTGAGATGTGTGTGTGTATAAATGATTCCATACTCCTGAGAGTACGTACTCTCACTTTTTATATACCATTTAAATGATGTTGTTATATCTCTTTATCCTTTTGAGTATACTCTAATTATGATTATATGATAAAAGGTGTATAGCAAAAATAAATTACTCCAATGAATTTTTTTGCAACCAAATCGCATTTGAGTATCTTAGAATTAGTATTTAAGTATATCGAAAGTGATAAATAAGTATAACACATTAACATGTTTGTTTAAGGCATATATATACATATATACACATATATATACGTATATGTATATATACACGTATATACAAACATATATACGTATGTATATATACATATATGTATATGTGTATGTGTGTGTGTGTATGTATGCATATAGATAAATGTATATGTGTACGTGTGTGTATGTACGTATGCATATATATTTGTGCGTGTGTTTGTGCGCGCGCGTAGGCGCCAATAGCCATACCATGGAAACAATAATCTTATATTGACACTCCTCAAATTCTTTCGACACTTCATCTTGAGAAAACCATATAGTTTGCAGGATGGAGTCGGGCCATTGACAGATTCCATTACGAGCAGCTGTTTTACTGGACTTGGCAATTGTTTTTCCAGTGCCCACTGAGATTATTGAAAGTAGCAGCCTGTCTGATACTACCGGCACCTGTTGAGCAAGCATCAATCAGAGAAATCATCAACAAACATGTGTCGTCCATTTGCACCAGTTTGTTCTTTTCTTATCGTATGCTGCATGGCTGTGTGCTTCCATGACATTCCGAGTACTATTGAAATAGGTACTACTAGATTTCCCCTCCCTCTATTCAAACTATTGAAAACAAGGACTAAGCAAAAATGGTGTAATCTGAATCCCTCTTCTGTTCAAAGTACTTTAAAACTCACACTCATTCTCATTAGGAATAGCATTGAAGCGCACCGTCCTCTTATAAAAAGGATCTCCAACCACCTACAGATGCCTTCCCCATGTTAGACATGATCAGTGGCGGAGGAAGGAATTAAATTGAGGTGTGGCGAGATGCCGAACTAGAGAATATAGCTACTTAGGTAGCATAAGATTTAAAACTATTGTTGCTTTGTGTACTTGTAAAATTTAATGATTTTCGTTCATCAAGCATGAAATATACAAACAAAAATATATAAACGTACTGTTCTTCTTCTTCAGGGCAACAGAACAGCAGTTTACAAGCTCTTTCAAGCATTCATAGCAGAGGGCGTGATTTAGGGGTATGAGTTCCAGGAAAATTGAGGTATGGCAAGGACCATACCTTGCCATATGGGAAGCTCCGCCCCTGGACATGATCAAAATTGCTCTTAAATATCTCGAGATTGCAAAGAATGATAATATACTTAACTCTCAATACATAATCAGATTAAATTCCTTTTAATCCTCCACGACTAGCATTGCCTGCCCTTACCCAATAAAAACGCACTAAACGTGGCTAAAGAGGAAACTTCTTCCATTGCAGGACACTGGAACAGAATAGGAATACACATTTGAGTCGATTCCTAGCAATGCATGTTGAAATCACACTCAATCTCAACGCATTACCAATCAATTGCCGGATCCATCCCACGAGCACAAATTGCAGCACGGGAATTTATTTTATAAAAAAAGCGCTTTTTTCGCGGTCAATTGATCATTCATGCGGAGGCTTCCGGCTTCCCTAACCCAGAGATTGGAAACGCTCAATCTCGCAACGAAATACCACGTCATCAAGCTCGCATTGCGATTCCCGGCTAAAAAAAATCCCCCGATGCGGCCACTCTAGCAACCGAACAACCAATCACGAAACGCTCAGAACACAATGCGCAATGAGGGGGAAAACACAACCAAAAAAAAAAAAAACCTCACTTGAACGGCGCGGAAGTCGGAGAACCTGAACTCCACCCGCTCGCCGAGGCGATCCGACGAGCGGCGCCGATTCAGCTTCAGCATCCCGCCGTCGTCCCGTGCGTCTCAAATGTGTTCGCGCCCAAACGGTGGGCCACCGAATCCCCCCTCGCTCAAACTTCACCCGGATTGCGCCCTCCTCCCCGCCGCGGCATGGCACGGATCATTGGTTCATCGGCAAATGCCGAAACGAAGAGGAGTTGGGGCGAATGGATTGGGGAATCGAGACGAGGGAATCGTAGGATGCGGTGAAAAGTTCACACCATTTTTAACAAACGGGCCGGCTAGAGGTGGGAATTGGGCCGTGCCGTGCCGGCACGGCCAGGCCCACCGTGCTTCGGGCCACTTCGTGCCGTGCCGGTTCGGCCCAGTCATCCCGTCGTGCCGTGCCGGCCCGCCTCGTCTTCGGCCAGGCCCAAGCACGGCCCAAAGCCCACCGTACCGGCGTTCGTGCCGTGTCAGCCCAAGCCCAACCCAAAGTAACTATACACGACAAAAGCGACAGCGACAATGGTAGCGGTGGCCGCTATCTTCCTTTCTCTTGTATCCGCCTTATTAAAAACCTACTTAAAATTTGATTCTATTGTCTCATGCCATTTCACCTTCGAACTTGGTCATCTAGTCCAATGGAATGCATATCTTGGTGCAAATTAGACTGGCGTACGTGGACATCGCCCGACAATCTAGCATAGGCCTACCCAACTAGTCAAATAGAAAAGCTCAAGGAGAGTCATAAGTACAATTTACTATAATTAAGAAATCAATTTTAAATAGTTTCTGGCCAACCGTGCTCTTCGTGCCGTGCCGGCCCAAGCACGATCCGATCTGCCGTGCCGCCCACCGTGCCGGATTTTGAAGCCCAGCCCGGCCCACCGTTCGTGCTGTGCCGGCACGGCCCGTCACGTGTCGGGGCGGGCCGTGCTTGGGCCGGGCCGTGCCGGTCGTGCTTCAGGCTGGCCCAAAGAAACCTGGCCCAAGTCCCACCTCTAGGCCGGGAGCTTAACACGGCGGGCTTCCTCGTTTCGTTTATTTTTTTTTTCGATTTTTTTAATCGTGTATTAGGCTCTCTTCTTTTGCTGTTGTGTTTATTGTCTGCGTCGTGGTTGATCAGAGGGGTTGGCAATTGGAGGCTTTCGGATCATAGGATCCTCGGCCGGCCGTATAGTTACTTTTGTTGGTAGTTACTCAGTCAATCCTAAAAAATTTGACTACATAGCTCTGAAAAACATTCAACTAAGCACATCCGTTAGAAATTTAGAATATCTTAGTAAAACATAAGTGATTTTTTAAAAAAGCGCGCTAGAATTTTAAGATTTTAGATCTAAATTCAATGGACCTCATTCCCCTCAATTCTACAAATTCTCTCACCTCACTCACCCCAAAACCTACCCGTCACCACCCTACTCGTCGCCTCCCCCATCGCCTCTACAGCGTCACCTCCAACGCCTGTGAGCACTACCGGTATCCATCTCCTCCGCTGTTCCCTCTCCAGCAACTACATCCACTCCCCGAGCCACACCCCTACACCCACTGGCGTGCCACCCTCCTACTGCCATGCTGTCACTGTACCTGGCGAGCCTTACCCAACGGCGAAGCCAAGGCTCGATGACCCCAGGCGGCTGTCCCTGGCTCATCAGCGAGCATCCCTTAACGCCTCAGCAATTCCTAAGACAGCCAGTAACGGGCGGTGAGCCCGACCAGCAGTGATTTCTGGGCTAGCAAGCCATCACCTGGGCTCCCTTCCTGGGTTGGCTCCACCCTTAGTCTTACTCGTCACCGCTTTCGCCTCCTGAAGTGACTACCAACGCCGCCTGCCGCCTCTTCCGCAGCCGCACATCCCCACGCCAACCTAATTCGACTCTACGCCCAAGCGTCATTCCACTCGTCGCCCATCGCCCACCGTCAGCCTACCACAACCCTCAGTCTCTCTCTAAATTTGAGGGGCTCCGATAAACCTAACCTGGACCCTAACCCTAACTTACCAAAGCCACCGCCGGAACTCTCGTCGGGGCTAGAAAAGAAGGTAGAGTATGAATTTCAAGGCAATTTTAAACGGAGACAAATTTGAATGCTTAATCCTAAAATGCAGTCGATTCTCGATTCTTGGTTAGCACTTCCGCCAATTTAATTACTTGTCTCAATTTGTTATGCTTACAGCCGAGAGAGTAGGCTTAGGTTTATAAGTTTATTACACACTTGTACCGAGTCTACCATACGTAGTGGTAGTAGATACAACAATATATGACGCGAGTGTTAGCACAACCTTGCATGGGGCAGGCATGTCCCATGAAAATGAAGCGTATTCGCTCATCTTTGGGGGGCCAGGGACGCGTATTCGCTTTTGCAGGACGAAAAGTTGGTAGCTGCTTTTCGCATGCGAGCTTAAGCAATAAACACCTAGTATCCAAGTCCGGCCCTTTCACGAGAAAAGATCCAGTGATAAAAGCTACCATGAACATCAACACATGAATGAGGGCTATGCTTTTAGTCTATAGTTTATAATTTTTAATTAAATATTTTGGCTTTTAGTTATTCATAATAGTATAGAACGATTTGATCGATTTAGATCAAATCATTACTTTATGTAATATAATTAATTTATAACATTCGTTTTAAAAAGATATTTCATTTGAAAACTAGTTATTATAAAAAATTATAATTTAAAAGATAAAAGCTTTCGTTTAAAAGTTAGCTATTATAAAAAAAATTATAATTTAAAAGATAAAAGCTGAAAAGAACATCGATAGGATGGAAAAGCCTATATAATCATTGAGTAATTTAATGCAAACACTTTCTGAATCTCCTTCTGTTCGCCATTAAGCAATAGCTGCATTTAGTGTTAACAACAGTTAGAACAGGTGGATCAATGGCATACGAGCGTAGTGATCCAATCCGTTCCGGGTGAACCCATCGGGGTTTAACTTGGTGGGGTCGCGATCGATGGCAACCTTTTCCCCTAACTCTAGGTGACACGCGGTACACCTCGATCGACCTGGTGCGACCAAAAGGAAGCTAGTATCCCTAGCTAAAAGCAACCTACATGGATCACTACATCGCATTAGCAACAACCCCTCCGGTTAAACAACAAGCCGTTTTAAAATGTGCGGTTAGACTTTAAAAAATTTCGCTACCGATATTTTTAAACGTATTTAAATTATATACACGAAAAATCGTACATCTAGATTCGTGCTGAAAAGTACCTTCATAATATTATAATATTCGTGCTGAAAAGTACCTTCATAATATATTAAATAGCAATTGATGATTAAAGCTGTATTTTGATGACTGTATTGGTATCTAAAATAGCTTGTTTTCATGATCGAAGCGAGTAAGCGGTAGCAGTAACTAGCGAGTAGCGATTAGGTGGGAATTGAGTAGTTACTAGTTACATCCAACTTGCCATATCGGCAAAGCGCAAGAGAGATCTGAGCCGAATGTCATGGCAGCCGAGTGCTTCGTCGGCGGCGTGTCGGGCGTTGGGGCGCAGCCGTGACCGCCGCGCCCGACGAGCTACGTCGCGAGGCCCCAGTGCGTCCGCGCGCGCAGTGCATGTGCACCACGGGCTAGGGAACAGATAAAGCACCTGTGACAGAACACTCCTAGCTAGTGCCGTGTGCTTTCCATGTCACATCTATCAATCTAATTCTATCCTATATATCCGGCTAGCCATCTGCACCCATTCAACTCGAGTGCGGTCGATGGCTCCTGATATTTGGTTGAAGTAGTTCTGTGCTTTGGATTAAGACGTTCGACTAAAGAAAAATAAAGAGAAAAGAGAAAAAAAAATTCATTATATCTCTATGATAAATGCAAGAAAAAAGATAAAAAAAATTTACATTAAAAAATCAACACGTTCAAAATGACTTCTAACTTTTGAAAACTAGAATCTAGAAGCCAAAAACTATTTAGGCCCTACTCATTTGAGGTTCTGCTTCTGGATTCTAACTTCTTAATTCGTTTTTTGTTTTTATTTGGGATATTTTGACTTTTCTTTTTTTCTCCTTATTCTTTTATATTATTCGTGATAATATAACTTTTTATTATTTTTAAATTTAATTACGCTGAAAAACTACCATCAAGCACAGTATATTTTTAATCACTACAATAAAAAATTATAAGTCTAAGCTTTTAAGGTCAAATGAGCACTATCTTAGACCTAGGCCTTAATTAACATTGGCCATGTGACTTTGCTTTATCCACTTGCTTCTTCTCTGGACCGTCCATCAACGCATCATGCTTACCCGCTTATGTAAAGTAATTAAACACGGAACGTGCATACATGATCTGGTCTTGGTTTGAGGAATTAGCTAGGAGCTAGCCAGAATGCTAGATCGATTCGATGGGGATCAGATAATCGTATCCGTCTCCGATATTGTTGGCGTATCGATCTACAACGTGGTGTTCTATCTACAAAAAAAAAATTCTAGATCTACTTAGTAACAAAGATCGTTATATCTGAGGAATACGGAAATACACCGTTGTATTGCATGTACGTGAAGAGATCGATGCAGGCGCGTACATTCAGATATCGGATTACCAAGAGCCAGCAGCACAGGAGCCGTTCTCGTAGTCGCCGTCCATCTTGGGCTATTGGCCCAGTTTAGTTGTGCGCGGTTGGCGCAACTTGGCGGTGGGCCCAATTATCTTTGCTACTCCTATGTTTTTTTTATGTTTTTTCACTTGACGTCTTACGGTCTTCAAAATACGATTTTAATCATTACTTCTTATAACTTTAGATTGAGATATACTAATAAAATTATAGTATTATAAAAGTATTTTAAAACAAATCTAATGATATATTTTTGTATAGCCAATTTAGATGGTGTTAAATCTATTAAGAAAGTTTGATGATACAGATTCTAGAAAATCAAGTAAAAAAGAATGGAACGAGTACTTAAAAGGAGTTAGTGATAGCTATTTATCTGCCTCTTCCAACTCCCACTTCACCTCCCAAAAAACCTCTAACAAGAAAAAAATAACAAAGCTCTATTGGGTGTGTGGTAGAGCCAAGGACCCAGAGGTACGATGTGGCCGAGCGCATGGGTGGGTAGGCCGATCTCGACAATATCGGTTCAACGTACTAGGATAATTTGATTTTTTTTGGTCTATATTAAAGCACGGACATTCGTCTAGGGAATAAATCCCCCTCTCTGTAGTCTCTCTCTTGGTGGCCTGGGCATAATTAAGCATCAGCGTAGGCGACAAAAAAATGAAGAAAGTTCGCAGCTTTGAGAAAAATCGATCAAATCTAAATTGACCAACAGCACTGGATCAAACAGCTAGAAACATGTGATGTCAAACTTGACAGCTCTCTAGGATCTCTAGGTTAGATCTAGCGGGGTACTCTTTCCTTTTCTCTAGACTAGGGTTCTTGTTCTTGGTGTTCTACCGAGAGGGGAGAGGGGACTAACCGTCGGACGCGTTGGAGGAGGAGCTGGCCATCGTCGGTGAAGCGGTCGGGGAAGAGACTGGCGGTGGCGTCTCGCGGTGGCGACGATCTCCCTGGCCGGTGGTGGCTTCCGTCGTTGGAGCGCCTCAACGGTCGGGTTAGGGTTTTTGGTGGGTGCGCGCGGCGCGGTGAACCTCGTCGTGCGTGCGCCCGCCCCGCCTCTCTTTATATGGCGCGGCGACAGGGCCCACTGACCTATTGGTGGGCGCCCCGATCGAGCGCGAGCAGGGAGGGTATTTGGCCGTTGGGCCAAATGCCTCACGAGATCATTCTAACATTCTCCCCTTGATCTCAATCTATACTTTATCTTTAATTACTTTTTGACTTTACACATTCCATCATAGATTAGTGCATAGAACATGTCTCATCGTCACGGTCAATCGCCGATAGATTCAACAGCTACAATACACCTCTCTGTTCTGAAATAGTTACTTTAAACTTTTGGGCCATCTTTTAGTTCAGGAATCATAGGCTTTCCCTTAAACCCATGCCGGCTACATGTTCTCTGAACACGTTGGGTGGTAAGCCTTTAGTAAGCGGATCCGCTAACATCTTTGCGGCACTTATATGCTCTAGACTTATAATTTGATCCCGAACTTTATCTTTCACAACATAGTACTTTATGTCAATGTGTTTGGCAGCACCACTTGACTTATTGTTGTGGGCATACATTACTGCGGGTTCATTATCGCAGTACAACTTAAGTGGTCTGTTGATGTCGTCAACCACTTTTAAACCGGGTATGAACTTCTTTAGCCGTTCACCGCCCGTAGCCTCATAACATGCTACAAACTCGGCATACATTGTGGGCGATGTAGTGACGGTTTGTTTTGAGCTTTTCCACGATATAGCTCCATTAGCGAGTGAACACATATCCGGATGTAGACTTTCTATCATCTCTCGCAAAATCGAATCAGATACCCCACTATATGGAGTGAGTCGATCTTCGTATGTCATCATGAGGCCTTTTGTTCCTTGCAAATAACGCAAGACTTTCTTTATCAATTTCCAATGTTCTATTCGAGATTGCTCGAATCGCCAAATAACCCAGTAACAAATGCTAAGTCGGGCGTGTGCACACTTGAGCATCTGTAAGCTTCCGACGGTGAAGCATATGGAACCGCTTTCATTTGATCGAGCTCGTATTGGTTCTGGGGCATTGAAAATCCCCATATCTGTCGCCCTTGACTATAGGTGCGGTGAAGGACTACTTTTATGCATACCAAATTTCTTTAAGACTTTCTCTGTGTATGCTTTTGTGACATCCCAATATCCCCTTGTTTCTATCGGTGAATTTCGATCCTAGAACGAACGAAGCTTCACCAAGATCTTTTCATATCAAAGTTTGAGGACAAAAACTTCTTTGTCTCCGATGTGAGACTAACATCACTACTAGCCGAGAGGATATCATCCACATACGAGATTAGGAAGATAAACTTCCCATCTTTAAACTTTGTATAAACACAGTTGTCCTCTACATTCTCTTTAAACCCAAATTTTCTTATTGTACTGTCAAACTTCAAGTACCACTGTCTTGAAGTTTGCTTTAACCCATAAATTGATTTCTTTAGGCGGCATCCCATTCTTTCATTTCCTTCCACGACAAAACCTTTTGGTTGTGCCATGTAAACATTTTCCTCCAGATCCCCATTAAGAAATGCCGTCTTTACATCCATCTGATGTAACTCTAAATCATAATGTGCTACTAATGTCATTATGATTCTGAAGGAATCTTTACATGAGACTGGAGAAAATGTCTCATTGTAATCAATCCCTTCTCTTTGCGTAAAGCCTTTTGCCACAAGTCGCGCTTTATATCTTTCTACATTCCCTTGGGAGTCATGTTTTGTCTTGTAGACCCATTTCTGACCCTCTTGTTTTGGCTCCTTTAGGAATAATTTCCAAGTCCCAGACTTTATTAGTCTTCATGGACCTCATTTCCTCTTCCATGGCCTCAAGCCATTTTGAGGAATTTTCGCTTCTCATGGCTTCTTCAAATGAGGTGGGATCATCCTCCATTTGAAATTCCTCTGTATGATAAATCTGATAATCATCAGAAATAGCTGATCTTCTTACTCTTTGAGACCTCCTCGAGGCCTCCTCAATTGATACATTTTCTGTTTGAGGCTGCTGTTGCTCCCCCTCATCTGTGGCAATAGGTTCTATAGGATCCTGAAAGACAGGTTCCTCATTCTCACTCATTGTTGCCACAGGAGGAACAATAACAGGTGCTGGCACCACAGTGTCTTGCACCGTCGGTGCAGCGACAGCAGGTAGTGTGAAGAATGGCTCTTGAATCATCGGAGTGGGCGCATACACCCGCTTCTCTTCAAGGTCAATCTCACGAGCTACCATGCTCCCCCTCATCATTTCATCCTCTAAGTTTTGGGATCAAGCTTCCCAAGGTTTGGGTTAAATACTTTAGCCTCAGCAGGACTCCCCCACACACGTAAGTGGTTTAGTGAGAGAACTCTTCCTGTCCACAACTCGTACGGTGTTTTGGGCACCGACTTACTAGGCACTCTGTTGAGAATATGAATGGCGGTTTTCAACGCCTCCATCCATAAACTCAATGGCAGTGTGGAATAGCTCATCATGCTTCGCACCATATCCATCAGGTTGCGCTTGCGTCTTTCAGCTACTCCATTTTGCTGAGGTTCGCCCGGCATAGAATACTGGGCCACTATACCATTTTCCTGTAAAAACCTTGCAAAAGGTCCAGGAACTTGTCCATATGGGGTATGTCGACCGTAGTACTCCCCCCACGATCAGATCGGACTATCTTAATCTTTAAATCGTGTTGGTTTTCAATTTCATCCTTAAATATCTTGAATTTATCCAAGGCTTCATTTCTTTCTTTGATTGGATAAATATATCCATAACGGGAGTAATCATCCGTGAATGTTATGAACGAGTCATAACCATCCACACTTTTCACAGGAAAGGGACCACAAATATCTGTGTGAATAATTTGTAGAACTTCTGTGCTTCTTTTGGCGTCTTTCTTAATTTTCTTTACATGCATTCTCTGCATTGTTTTGAGTCTGAGAACTCTAATGGAGGAAGAATATCATTCTTAACTAGTCCGTCTATTCTCCCCCTCGAAATATGGCCTAAACGACAGTGCCATAATTTCGACGACGCATCTAGAGTTCTCTTTCGTTTCCTGTTTACATTCGTAGACGAGGATTCATTTACTTTCTCGCACGCCATGTTCCCATTATCGCATACGACATTCACATCAATGTTCTCACTTTTCTTTGCCATTATCATCTTTAAGTAATCAGGACAGTTCTTCTTGTAGTGTCCGTCTTTTAATGATGAAGACAACGATCTTTGTCTCTGCAAACTTATTCTGTTGAGGTGATAGACAGGGCTTTTCCTTGTTCTTTGAGAAGGAGTTACTGTTGAAGTTCTTTTCTTGTTGTCCTTCACATAGTTGATATAACCACCATGTGAGGTTTTAATTCTTTCCTCCTCTTGCACGCACATAGCTATGCACTTTTCTATGTCCCATTTTTCGGGCTATCAATGTTGTAGTTGACAACAAAGGTGTCAAACTCTTTCGGCAAGGAAGCAAAAAACAAGTGAATAAGGAACTCATCCTTGAGAGCCAAATCCATTGGTTTAAATTTAGATGCCAAGTTGCTCATCCTAAGAATGTGCTCTCTTATGCCATTGCCACTGCCAGAATACCTTTCTGTTACCAGCTGCTTAATTAGCTGTGTAGCATAAGTCTTTGAAGAGCCAGTGAACTGACTCTTTATTTTATCAAGGTACTCTGTGACAGTGTCACACTCTGCGATTGAGCCCACAATTGCAGGCTCAATCGTGTTCTTTATCACAGCCAAACATTTCTTGTTGGCAGTGACCCACTTTTTATGATCAAGATCATATGTCATTTTATGGGAGCATAGTCCCTCTGTCTAGTCTGCCAAACAGCATCAGCCTCATTTTCATCCCTCACCGGTGCCACAGTCTCTGTGGGACACGGTGTGGTGACACAATTCATATACAATGAGAACAATTAAACATAATAACAACAACTGCATGCATTGGTTTCAACGTTGGTTAAAATTAAAACATACAATTGTTTACACATTAAATCTACATCACCGTTGGGCAGAAATAGAAATAATGCATAAAAACATCAATTGAAACTATAATATCATTATGACAAAATTATATGCCTTATTTCCAACATTGGTCAAAATACGACATACAATTTAAATCAATTTTATCTATACATTAAATCTACATCACCGTTGGGCAGAAATAGAAATAATGCATAAAAACATCAATTAAAAATTATAATATTGTTATTATCAACGTTGGTCAGAAAATAACAATATCATAATTATCTGGGATTTATCTCTATTTTTTGCAAAATTAAATTCTCCCGTTGGTTCGAATTTAATAATGAAAAAACAATCAATAATATCTTTTGCAGCGGAAACTGTAATTATTCAAAACTAATTCATTATACAGAAGCATTATAACTGTACTCTTTTAATCTCTGAAAAATTAACACGTTGGTGCAAAATTTACAGAGATTTTGGATCAAATTTCAATTAAATTCATTCACAAATGCTTCTGAAAATCAATAAAAATCCAAATTGGATTTACTGTTCAATTCGGCCTTTTGGCCCATTCTTTCGGAGCCGGCCCACTCGGCCAGAGGCGCGCGGCCTCACTCGCCCATGCGCGGCCCGAAATACCCCTTCCATGCGCCCGCCGTCGGATCTCAATCCAACGGCCGGAAAAACGCGACCGGCCCAAAAAGGACTCGGCCCGCAAAACTTTGACCGTCCGATTGGATCGGACGGCTGAGACGCGTGCGCGGTGGGGATAACCCCGAAACCCTAACCCTAGCCCGCATTTCTCGCCCGCCTCCTCCCGAAAACAGCGGACGGACGACGGCAGCGATGGCGGCTCCCGCACGCACGGCCGGGGTGGCGGCGGCTCGCGACGGGCGCAGGCGAGCGCGACGGTGGCGTGTGGCGGAGCCGCGAGGCGGCCCGGCTGCGCGGCAGCACGGCGGCGGCGGCGGCGCGCGCGCGGCGCGCGGCGCGGCGCCCATGAGCGGCGGCGAAGTCGGCCTCGGCGAGCGGCGCTCCCGACGCGCGCGCGCGCTCCCATGGAGGCGGCGGGCGCGGCGCAAGCGCGGCCGCGACGGCGACGCGACGACGGCGCCAACCGAGCGGCAGCCAGGCGGCGCGGCGCTGGCGGCATCGGCGGCGGGCGGCGCAAGCGCAACCCGTAAGCCCGATCCCCTTCTCCATTTCTCTCTTTTTCCATTTTCTAGGGTTAGGGATTTGCTTTGTCTTTTCTTTTCTTTTCCGCACGCCGGTCAACCGACGGCGGTCTCTTTCCCCATCTAGTTCTACGCCTAGACAACGCTGCTCTGATACCATTGACAGCTCTCTAGGATCTCTAGGTTAGATCTAGCGGGGTACTCTTTCCTTTTCTCTAGACTAGGGTTCTTGTTCTTGGTGTTCTACCGAGAGGGAGAGGACTAACCGTCGGACGCGTTGGAGGAGGAGCCGCCATCGTCGGTGAAGCGGTCGGGAAGAGGCGGCGGTGGCGTCTCGCGGTGGCGGCGATCTCCCGCCGGTGGTGGCTTCCGTCGCTGGGCGCGCCTCAACGGTCGGGTTAGGGTTTTCGGTGGGTGCGGCGGCGCACGGTGAACCTCGTCGTGCGTGCGCCCCGCCCCACCTCTCTTTATATGGCGCGGCGACAGGGCCCACCACCTATTGGTGGCGCCCCGATCGAGCGCGAGCAGGGAGGTATTTGGCCGTTGGGCCAAATGCCCTGCTGAGATCATTCTAACAAAACTAGCTAGAAACATGCGATGTTCTTGAAAAGAAGTGTTCTTGGGCTGAAATAGACTACAGTACATTTGTGAGCTTTGCTGTCCCAAGATGCTACAAGAAAACATAGGAATGCTAAGTACCCGTTTGCAACGCAAGAATAATATTCCCAGAGTCCTACGGAAATTGAACTGGTCAGCTATAAAATTCATGCGTTTCCAAAAATATATGCTCTACATCGGTAATCTAAACACTAAAGTAAATCTCACTTCTAGAAAGATTTTGCACCCCAAATCCATAACTCGTGATTTTACGCATGTTCTCCTTAGTTCACACGTACACGCAGCTTGACGACAGGGATTCAGGATATGTGGCATCGCCCATTTCATCATTCCAAGCCAAGAAACAGTACTGCGCCACATCACACTACGCACTGTCGCAACGTACAACAGACAAGATCTCCAGGCTTTCGTACCTGCTTTCTGAAAGTGTCTCCAGATCCTATATAGGCCTGTTTGATATAGCTGTAACTTATAGTTTTTAATTAAAATTTTAGAATTTTAACTGTTTGTGACAGATATTACGGAGAGAGATACTTGCTTGCGATTTTGATTGATACAGATGTTGGGGTTTTAACATGTACTACAATTAACTTATAGATCCCGTCTTGAGAAAATACTCTATTTGAAAATTAGGTACTGTAGCAAAAGTCAAAAGCCGCTTTTAAAAGCAGTTAAAGAACAGGCATATAGTTTGCGATATGTTCACTGCATTATGATCAATCCGGTGACCATTCTAGTGCCTCCGCTCAAGGACAACTTGTCGCCCATTATTTCATGCTCAATCGTGAGGAAAAAAAATCGAGTCTTGGAAACATGATGGAAGCTAGAGAGATGACTTGGAGCAGGTCTGACCTCTGGCTGACGGCAATGTATCCTGTCTTGAAAAAAACATAGAGAAGACGAAGTGTTAGTGCTGACACACACTCGAGCATGATGGAACTTAATAGCTAGCTTTGTTAACTACTACTCTGCAGTGCTGTGTGCGCAGGAACCCATTAGCGATCGATCGAGCGAGAACCAGCAGATCGATCATGCTCATGTGGATCGGATCACACAAGGACATAATAGTACACTACTCTTCTTTACCTAGCCCCGTTGTCACATTGCAAATGTCAAATGTATCATGTACGTAGGTTGTACGTAGTCGAAGACTATGTTGGATGATTGTTCAGTATGCGGAAGAGTATATGTACGTACGTTCTGACGGCCACATATGTTGTTCAGTTGCAAATGTCAAATGTATCATGTAGGTTGTACGTAGTCGAAGATTATGTTGGTTTAGTTTTGCATTGTTTGAAGGGATTGTTTCCATGCAAAATAAGATCAAATTAAAGGACCATTGTTCAGTATGCGGAAGAGTATATGTACGTACGTACGTTCTGACGGCCACATATCCAAAGAGATAACTTAAGCAAGCTATGATGATTGTGGCAATCAACTCGTGCTATAAGTTAAATCAAATGTTTGCTTTGGATCTATGGCTACCAGAGCATTCTGGATGAAGATGCAACTAGTTTATGCCCCCCACTGACTAGTAATCGACGAAGCGGTGATGGCTCTGCCTCTCTCTCTTATGCTCCCTTTTTATCATAAAAAAAAGTCCAAAAGGACAAAGCAATAAAGTAAAAAAGAAAGAAAGAAACATAATATAAATAGCTGCAACCGCAAGGCTAGGAACAATTCCTAGAACAAATTGACAAAAGGCGCCAAAGCCTATACCAATAAAAAGCACCGAGTTTTATTCAAATAAACAAACAAACAAACAAAAAGTGTCAATTGGTCCGGATAAGACGTCGAACAAAAGGAGCAACTCTCCCAATTGGGGATGGCACTCACAGCAAGCATGATAATATATCAAACATGGCAAAAATCACAGCACAATATAATACTTTGAAAAGAAGAGGGAAAAAAGAAGGCTACATCTAGAGCTAGCTAGATTTATAACACAGCAGCAAGTGCAAGTCAAATGTGTATAAACCGATCCAATCCAAACCAACTTTCTGCAGGACACCACACTAGTTAGTGATCCGAGCGCACGCGCCATGGATTTTGTCTCACGAGATGCCGACATCGCACGATACGCTCCGGAAGGACCGCGCAGACGACGGCGACAAGCCGATGACCACCGGCAAGCGGATCGCCTGCGTTCGGTAGTACCTGGACTTGACGCCGCCGACCACGAAGCGGACGCCCGCGTGCATGCGCACGTCCACGCTCACCTCGCCGGCGGCGCTGTCGTGCTCCAGCTCCCGCGCTGCCTGGTCCACGATCGGCGCCGAGCGCGCACGTCCAGCCGCGTCTCGTTCCGGTGCGGCTGGGCGAAACGCCGGCGCGACATCGACCGCCAGCTACGCCGCGGGCTCGCCGTAGAGCACGTCGAACTCGACCCACTCGTAGAGCAAGGACACGTACGCGCCTGTTCGGGTTGTCGGCGGCGAGGGTGAGGTAGAACGTGGCGTTGAGAGCGGCGCCCGGCGGCCGCGTGACGTTGAATTGCCGCACGATGGCACGGGTGACGGTGTACTAGATGGGCTTCGGCCGGACGACGAGGCCGCCGAGGAGGATGGTGACGACCAGCGCGGCGACGAGGCAGCGGAGCACGCCCACCCGGCTGTCGTGGGGCCTGTCGGCGATCCCTCTGCTCGCCGTCGCCGGCATTGTGGTGTTCGCTGTAGCTGTACCATCTGCCTAGAATGACGCAGCTGTTGTTGCGTCGCATGCACCATGGCTGCTTTGCAGACACGGAATCGGAGGAACTGCACGCGTGTAGGCTTTTTTTGGCGGGAAAAGAATCAAAGATGAAAAGCACAGGCTGTGCTGCTGGGTGCTTCAAAAGTCGTGCTTCGATGCCTTGGTTTTGGTTTTGGTTTGGGTTTGTGCTTTGACTCTCGCGCGAGGGAGCGTCTGTTCTCTTTGCTGGCAGCTTACGACTTTTAGTTATAGTTTGTAGTTTTTGAATTATTTATATGAGAAATTATAAAGTAACAAAAAAATTATATAAGATTTTTGCAGATATAAATGAAGTCGGTACAGTATGTACTATAATTAACTAGAAGACCTTATTTTAAAAAATATTTCGCTTAAAAGTTAGTTACTATAGAAAAATTAATAAGTAGCTTTTAGAACTGAAAAGAGAGTCTACTCATCTCTGCGCACTGAAGGAATTTTCAGCAGGTACACGCGTAGCAGCAGCCGAGCAGACCGGACTCTTGTACGCTACAATTCTCCACTGCATGCACACTGGATCGTCAGATCAGGGACGTGCGGCTGTGATCTTACTTCTTCTGGATGCTCCCGTACACACTGCCAAATTGCTCTGCCATTGTTGCAATTCAAGCAAATTAATTACTGCGTTTCATTTGTGAATCTTGGAAGAACGAAGTTAAAATGTTCAGAAAATTCCACGCAAAAAGGTACGGAATATATGGATTACTAGCCTGTGTTATGTCTTAATCTGTACCTAAAAAAAGAAGCACGATGAGCATACAAAATGTAGCGTACTAGCAGGGGTAAAGAGAACGGGCTGCTTCGACAAACTTGTACTATAACTCTGTATATTTTAAGAAATATTAGTACTATTAATGTTATTTAGGTGGTGATCAGTTAGGCTTTTTTTGGTGGCTTATGGCTGAAAACACTGTAGCTGGCTGAAAAAAACACTGTAGCTGATAGAGACTTATTTAGCATAATTAAATTTAAAAAATTAAAAAAATATGTTAGCCCATTACGTATAATACAAACACATACGGAAAAAAAGAACCGGCAAAAAAACTCAACAAAAAACCAAAAATTCAAAAAAAAATGAAATTTGTAAATAGTGAAAAATAAGCCAGAAGCTGAAGCCCAACCGATCGGGGCCACATCAAATAAAATTACACTGTATAGCTTTTTTATCATCCCTCTCTTTCACAGCATCAATCATGTATGTATCCAACCTCGAGTATATGCAGTGCGTAATGGATAGCATACACGCAAAAAGAAAGCCTACGGTATATAACTATATATAGAAGAGCCATATCGAAAGGTGCAATGTCGCATACATATATGTTTGCATCCATCGTATCATCCTTTTTTTCACTGCTAATGGTGTAGTACGGAGAGACAAAAGTACAAGCCGCACTGTAAACACAGAAGTGACACATGCATATGCACTAAACCAAATTGGCCAACACCGATCCTAGCTTCGGCTAGCTAGATAGCGTGCTTTAGGTCGCGTTCCAAATTACGATAGCCACTGGCTTTCAGAAATTAAAAAACGTTTAAAATATATTGATTTCTTAATATATCTTTCCTCTTTTTCTTTTTTTATATTATCTATGGAAATATAATGGTGTTGTCCATTTTTCCTTTTTTTTTTGGTTTTTTAGTTGAATACCTAACAAAAATTGACAACTGTCACAGGGCAAATTTAGTCAAAAGCTGTGCAAAAAGTGGCAGCTTGCTCGTTAGCCTGTTTTCTCAGGTTCACAGAAGGATGTTAATAAAGCTCAACACTAATAAAATAGGCTGTCCGTCCAAATGAAAAATCTGCAACAAGGGAGAGCAACTTGAGTCCAAATCAATTGTTCGTTTCACATCACTAGCTCCTCTACAGCACTGCAGTCCTCAGGTAAAATAAAAGTTTTCTCCTACCTTTTGCACTACGTCAATGAGATGATTAAGACTCTACTCATTTTGACTTACACCTCTGATTTTAGGTTTATTTTTTACTATTCTTAAATTTCGTCTTTTTCTAATTTTTCTAGTTTTTTTGAGCTTTTTGTCGGTTCTTTTTTCTATGTTTGTTTGCATTGTCCGTGATTGACTAACCTATTTTTTCTATTTTTAATTTTTTTAAATTTAATTATGTCAAATAAGTCACCATCAGCTACAGTATAATTTCAGCCAGTTACAGTGCAATTTCAACTATAAACCACTTTTTTCAGTTGAAATGAGCGGGCTATAAACCTTGTGTTGCGAAACTTTCTTGCTTAGGAAGTACCAAAGGTTAATCGGATTATAATTCCTTTTTTACCTAAATTGCCAAATTGCTCTGCCATTGTTGCAATTCAAGCAAATTAATCACTGCATTTCATTTGTGAATCTTGGGAGAACGGAGTTAAAAATGTTAAGAAAATTCCACGCAAAAAGGTACGGAATATATGGATTACTAGCCTGTGTTATGTCTTAATTTTTACCTAAAAAAGGCATGATGAGCATACAAAAGTAGCGTACTAGCTGGGGCGAAGTAGAGGGGGCTGCTTTGACAAACTTGCACCACTACTCTGTATATTTTGAGAAATATTACTATTATTAGTGCTATTTGATCTCTTATCAAATAAAGGTTATGTTTCAAACGACTTCAGCTTCAACTTATGGTTTATGATTTTTTTGTCTTTTTTTAGCTTTTTTGTATTTTCGTTTTTCTCTTATTCTTTTGCATTATCTATGAAGATACAACGGTGTTGTCTTTTTTCCCTACTTTTTCAGTTTTTTAATCAAATACTTTATAAAAATTAACCGGTGCTACAATACAATTTTAACTTTAACCAAAAGCTGTGCAAAAAGTGGCCCAAATGAAATGTCTGCAACAAGGGAGAGCACCATGAGTCCACATCAATTGTTCGTTTCACATCACTAGCTCCTCTACAGCCCTGCAGTCTTCACGTAAAATAAAAGTTTTCTCCTAACTTTTGCACTACTTCAATGAGATGATTAAACCTTGTGTTGCGAAACTTTCTTGCTTATTAAGTACCAAAGGTTAATCGGATTATAATTCCTTTTTTTTCTTTCTGAAAGACAAGCACAGTACCTAGTGCGTGCACACCCTTAACTGCTTGGTTTCACTGTATGATATATTCAGATTGAAGCAACAATCAAAACAATTAAGAAACTTTTCCAAAAAAGAGAAGAAAAACGCCTACATGTTTTGCTCCACATTGTTCGATCCCGATTGTTCATTAATTTATTAATTATGATCCTTGCAACTGTAATACAATTCCGACACATTGCATTTCCATTTAGATTAATCGAAGTGAGTCTAGAATGGGTCAAGGAAGCAAGCCGCGTGAAAACAAAGGGCACGATACTCCAACCTTAGCGAGATCGATGACCAAGCATGCATTAGATTTCGTAATCAAGATTTTGATCGATGTATCCGCTCAGGAAAAACGATTTGATTGATAGCAAAGTAGATTTTTATGAGAAAATTGACATCCATTAGCGGTGCCCACTTCAAACTAATAATAGGACATCCATTAGCGGTGCCCACTTCAAACTAATAATAGGAATTAATTGAATTTACTCCACCAGAATTAGTCCTTCTCTTGCCAATGGCAGCGTGCATGAAATTCTTTTTTTAAAAAAAGGACAGGAACGTTGCCATTCCATTAAATAGAGAGAAGAGAATTACAAAGAAAAAATATCAACCATCTCTGCAAAGGCGAGGGAGTGCATGATATTCCTGACGGCTTGTCTTCAGCCAACATTACATTTCGGACATCATGTTCTTCGTTCTTGGCAGGTATTCCCTACGGTTGGCCGCCAGCAATTGGCCTGACGTTTTCTTTTCCTGACTTTTATCAAGTACCAACAGTGACACTCCACTGTCTACCATTGGAAAAGATACTGCATTGGATATGAAACAAAACCGAATTTCAAATTAAATTCAAATTTGCTTTTGAGTTTGATTTCATTTGGTTCTTCCCCCTTTTACCACCATTCAAACCTCTCCCTCCCGCCCCTGCTTCTACCCTTCTTTCTATGTGCACAGTGCGACGAGTAGGCATTGTTCATCAACCAAAAATATCGCCGCCATCCTGATCTTTTCGCTGCTACTCCTTCTCGTTTCTTCCCGCCGCTGCCATGCCTCCGCCAGAGGTCAGAGGTCGTACTTCCTCGCTCATCCCACCTCTGCCCCCCTCTTAATTGCCCTTGCCGCACGTCAGAGTGGCCGACAGAGCTCACTGCCGCCTCTGTCTATCCGCTCTCTCTGTTCTCTCTCGGCTGACTGCTCACTCCGCAAACCTCCTTGCCGCCCTGCTAGCTACTGCCAAGCCAGTGTACGACATCCCTGACACATGACACTCTCCTTAATGCTGCGACCCTCACCTAGCCAAGAGTCGTACCCATCTCATCCTACCACCACCACCGTCCATTTCGCTCTCAGTATCATCATGAAAAGTAATATAGCAATATTGCTCCGTACCATCGTAAAGATTGCAAAGTTGAAAAATATCATCCAATGTGTCACTGATAGGTGGTCTCAAACCCTATATGTCATTCTCACAAGTGATGCAATTTTTCAAATCCGTGATCTTTGCAATGGCACCGAACAAAATAATTCAAAGTAATAACATCATAATCTCATTATATGGTGTTCACAAACACAATAGTATATGATAAAAATAAAAAATTAAAATGAGCGAAGTCACGACATTTCGATCAGAGACTAAAAAAGTAAAAAAGGAAATGTCCATAATTTTTGACTGGAGGAGTGGAGGGACGAGGGAGTAACTGCAAAGTGATCACTAGCCGGCTAGATATATAACCATCATCCGTTATGTCTTGATAGCACATTAGGCCAAGTACATCAAAAGTGACGCATTTTCCTTTGGTTGCCTTGGCCCTGATCAATATGGCTTTAACTTCTGACTTTAGCTTATTTTTGCACTATTCATAAATTTCGTCTTTTTCTGAACTTTTGGCTTTTTTTGAGTTTTTTTACCGGTTCTTTTTTTCCTCGTATTTGTTTACATTATACGTGATGGGCTAATATGTTTTTTTTTTCTATTTTTAAATTTTTTTAAATTTAATTATGGTAAATAAGCCTCTGTCAGCTACAGTGTTTTTTTCAGCCAACTACAGTGTTTTCAGCCATAAACCATGAGGCTTTCATGCCGAACCGATCTGTCTATGTCTTCTTCGCGCATTTCGTTTCGGGGATAGCGCGTGCCCCAATGTCCTAATACGTAGTGCGCAATTCTTAATTAGCATTACATTATGTGATTAGCCGTACGATATGACTTTTAATTATCGACCGTGGGCCTTTTTTTTGTTCAGCTTATGCTTTTAGCTTTTATTTATAAGTGAGTACGGAATAAAAAAACTTATAAATATAAATTAAGTCATTACAGTGTGAATTAGAATTAACTTGTAGATTCTGTCTTAAAAAATATTTCGTTTAAAAGTTAGAAATTGTAAAAAATCGAAAAGCAGTTTATAGAAGCTAAAAAGATGAACCCTGTGTTTATTTAGAGTATACAAGAATTTAATTTCTTGATTCATGTAAGATTTGAACATACTGTTTTCTAAAAAAACTTATGTGAAACTCATATGTCCATAGAAGCGTACATTGATTAGCACGTACGACTGTTGCTATGGTTTTGATGTGACGTTCGCACCACCGTTGGACCCTTCTCTTCTGACTATAAAAGCTCCAGTTTTCCTATAGCAACTAATTTTTAACTAGATTATCTTTTTACAATAGAGTTTATAAGTTAATTATAATACAAATTATAGCAAATTTATTTATATCGATTAAAATTGTACGTGGATTTCTGTTATACTCTTTCTCACAAACAAACTAAAAGTTATAAATTGGATCTAAATAGAACAAGCCAGAATTCTTTGAGGCTTGTTTATGTTTAGTCAGTATCACGAACTCCACTCGGAAAGTAAGTTAGTGCCACGAACAAATGGAGCTCAAATTGTCAATTTTTCAAATTAATTAGTTTGTTTCAAGAGAAAACTTAAAAAGATTGTCCCCCACGTACAGATTAAAGAGTAACTCCCAAGATGACGGCAGATTTTGGAAGGAAGACAACATTTTTATCTCGAAATATATTAGTCGTTGTGGATTTGTGGGTAGTGCTAGCTGCAAAACTCCATCTTGAGTTGCCTTTAATTTCTACGACCAATTGTACGCTTCATGTCTTACCCTGAATCAACTTTTGACCACGTGAGGAATTAAGCTCCTGTATACTATCTTGCACGTACGGGGGATTGAACTCGTATTGGATACTCGTACGTAGATTTATACGCATAAGTACGTATGAACTTCGTACGCCTTAATTGTTTAATCAAGTACGTAACCCTAGCAACTAATCATGTCACGACCACTAGTAAAATGTTCAAATAATAAGCTAATTCTCTGTACCTTTTGAACCAATCAATCACTGCACCCAAAAAGAAGCGGCTATGCATTACAGGATGGCCGTGGCCACTTGAACAGCCAATCATTTGTTTGAAACACAGCCAACAGCCAATCAAGCTGCTACGACCTTAATTAATGATATCTTAAGCTTGTCAGATAGATGCCTATGCTTACCAAAAGTAAAGAAAGCACGCACGATCAGCTAGCCCAACAAGTTGATTAGTGGTGTACTTAACCAATTAACCCCAGCACAATTAATTAAGTCGTAACCTGAAATTAATTAGCACTGAGGAGAGCGAGTATTTTAACACATCGCGAGGACAACTCGAAATATTTTTACAATAAATCATTTTAAATTTTTATATAATCATTTTTTTTTCAAAAAAATAGCCTAAAATTGTTGGGCCATCGTGCAACTGAGCCCAACTGCTCAGTGGCCACGCGATTAGCTGATGTGGCAGCCTAGTCACACAACAAAACCGTGATTGAGGCCTTGTTTGTCACGTGCTCACGTGGGTCAATCGCGAGCCGGTGACGCGATTGATGCCCATGCCGGGCACAACGCTACTCACCCAAAACACGACTGAGGCCTTAGGCACAGCTGCAGAGTTTATCGTTTATTTTCTGCTAAATAAATATCTTGTCGTACTTCTTTAGGCCATCCATCTATTGAAAAAAGTAGCAATGCTCTTATGGCTACTATGCACAAATGAAGGCAGCGATATTTAAAATGCAACATACAATGTGAAATATCGTTGTATGGCATTCACTTACGCGGTCATCCCGCACATGTAGTAAGCCCAAACGGTAGTACTAAGATATATAGATTGAATGATCCGATCGGGTTATCACCGTCGCACTGCGGGCATGGAAACTTCGATGGTATAGGATACCCTTTCAAGAACTATCAGGGTACGTTCATGCCTTCTTCGTAGCCCATTTTCGCTTCTGGAGCATTTCCCCCATAGTCCGACATCCCTAAACTGGGCGGAGTGGCTTCATGTACCTCTATTTTCCTATATCTCTCTTCTCCCTCCCTTCTCCCTGTTTTCTAATCTAGATTGAATGAAGTTCTTCTTAGCATGTTTTATCAAAATGAACAATAAACCACATGAGCAAAAGAAACTCACTGAAGAACGAAGAACTCGGGGAAGTCTCCTCCCCCTCCCCTCTACTCTCCTCTCCTCTCCTCTCTTCTCTTCTTCTCCCTTTTCTTCTCTTTCCCGGTTGGAATGGCGTCTAGATTAGCAGATCGGGCTTATAACCACCCTCAATCTCGCCTCCGTACTGCGACTGGCCACAATCGTGCCTAGCAGTCACGACTGGGCGTTCAGTCGCACGACAATACCGCGATAGGAGACGTGGCTTACTGCCATCCACCCATTGTGTGATGACGGCTCTAATCGCACCACCATCGAGTGATGGTACCGTGACAGGACATGTGACTCACTATTGTCCGCTTATTGCGGACGACGATTCTAGTCACGCCACTATCGTGCGCTGGGTCTGCCATGCCATCTAATTGCTAGGGCACCGAGAGATTGAGCTCGCGCGGTGGCTTAACGATTGTGGGTTATTTTTGGTAAAAAAAATTGAAATCGATTTATTTATGTAAATTATTTCAATGGTTTTTTTTAAAAAAAATCAGCACAACTCTCCCACTGCTCACTAGTCCGTGTACGTACGTAACCATGAGCTAACGCACCTGTACCGAATAACTTTTCTTCACGGACACCGACCGGAGCATATGTCACTGGTATAAGGGCCCCATTATTGTCACCAGCTAAACGCCCCACTACCGGTATATATATATATATATATAGGACGAGTGTTTCATGCATCATGGTGCCTAGGCACCAATATCAATACCCGTTGATTTGCTTCGAGATTCGCAACATTTGATGTGGGTATCTTCATATACCCATAAAAAAGTATATTTGAGATGTCAAACTCCGAAAAAATTTAAATTCAACTTCAGTTTAATTAGTTTGAACTATTTTTATGGTATATACTCACTGTAGTTGCATTGTACTTAAAAGTAGTTCAAACTAATTTGAACTGAGTTTAAAACTTACTTACCATAAATATATCAAAGGTATAAAACATTTTCATACCCAAACTCAAAAAAATTATCAATCATACACGTGTATCGGATGTTGGTGCCTAGGCACCATGGTGCCTTACGTAATTTTCCTATATATATATATATATATATATATATATATATATATATATATATATATATATATATATATATATATATATATATATATATATATATATATATGGAAAAATACCTTTTACTCCCGGTGTAATTACACCAACCTCTAATATACCACCTAAACAAACTTGAAATACTCCTTTATCACTTTAGGTATACTCATATACTAATTATAAGATAATCCAATGTGAGTCACACGAAATTTTTTTAAGAAAGTCCATAGTTTTTAGCGTATCTTATAAATACCTTTATATACATACATAAAAAGGAGTATGTCAAAAAAGTATGCATACCACCTCTGAAAAATTGTTCATACCACCTATATAATCTTAAATACTCGTATACTACACGTACATACTCTCCGTTACGCGAGATACTATCTATGTTGTGAGATACGACATAGGGTGTAATTACACCCTGAGTAGAAAAGAGGCTTCCTATATATATATATATATATATATATATATATATATATATATATATATATATATATATATATATATATATATATATATAGGAAGCCTACTGTCTCGCTAGTTGCTATATCATTTACAATTTACATCAATTTGGTAAATATGGTATTTACTGATACCGTACCAAAATAAATTAGGATTTACCGATACCAAATTATATTTTTAAAAAAATCGTATATCCCCGAACTAACAATACCGTATTTACTTATATGTACCAAACTATATTTATCCAAAATACCGCAAGACAAGCCCTAGTTTCCCCCATATAGTTGGATGATGTGTCACACATGAGCGTTGCGGTGCCACATTGCGCGATACATTGTACGAATAGTGGTCTTACCATTGGTTTCTATTGTAAGTTTTTCTTTAAAAAAAATTCGGAGGTGCAGCTGCACGCCATGCACCCCAAATCCACCCATGGGACGAGCTAGTGACATGTGAATTAGCTGGCTAGTGACTAGCTAGTGAGTGCATGCATATGCAGCTAGATCTTTTTGGTCTCAATGTATTTGACCCTTATGCCTTGTAACCTACCAGCTAGCTAGCTAGCTCGGACCGATGACATCAGCTGCAACTTGCAGTCATCTGGGCGGGCCGCGAGTACTTAAGCCCCAGGGGAGTCGCCTCTCTGCTCTCACACGGCACAAGCCACTTCCCCTTTAAAGTAGTACCATACACATTACACACACCACCTCAAAGTGAGGTGAAGTGCCAGCAAGTGTAATTGACGTACGTGCGTCGCAGGAGAGAGCAGTGTAACGAGAGAGAAGGAAGAGGTTGTTCGGTAGTACGTAGCCATGGCTCTGGCGTCTCTGTCCAAGGTGGTTCTGGGTTCGGTGGCGTTCGGGGTGTTCTGGATGCTGGCCGTGTTCCCGTCGGTGCCGTTCCTGCCGATCGGGCGGACGGCGGGGGCGCTGCTGGGGGCGGTGTTGATGATCGTCTTCCACGTGATCAGCCCCGACGAAGCGTACGCGTCCATCGACCTGCCCATCCTGGGCCTGCTCTTCGCGACCATGGTGGTCGGCGGCTACCTCAAGGGCGCCGGCATGTTCAAGCACCTGGGCCGGCTGCTGGCGTGGCGGAGCCAGGGCGGCCGCGACCTCATGTGCCGCGTCTGTGTCGTCACCGCGCTCGCCAGCGCGCTCTTCACCAACGACACCTGCTGCGTCGTGCTCACCGAGTTCGTGCTCGAGCTCGCCGCCGAGCGCAACCTCCCCGCCAAGCCGTTCCTGCTCGCGCTCGCCACCAGCGCCAATATCGGGTCCAGCGCCACGCCCATCGGCAACCCGCAGAACCTGGTGATCGCCTTCAACAGCAAGATCTCCTTCATCAGCTTCTTCCTCGGCATCCTGCCCGCCATGCTCGCCGGCATGGGCGTCAACATGGTCATGCTGCTCTGCATGTACTGGAAGGACCTCGAGGGCACCAGCCCCGACCTGGTGGCCGCCGGGAAGGAGATGGAGGCCATCGAGGAGGGCCGGTCGCCGGCGTCGGCGCTCTCGCTCAAGAGCCCCGCCCAGCTCCAGAACGGCAACGGCGCGGACACCGACTCGATGATGTCGGAGAACATCTCGACCAAGCACCGGTGGTTCATGCAGTGCTCGGAGCACCGGCGGAAGCTGTTCCTCAAGAGCTTCGCGTACGTCGTCACCGTCGGCATGCTCGTCGCCTACATGCTCGGGCTCAACATGTCGTGGACCGCCATCACCACCGCCATCGCCCTCGTCGTCGTCGACTTCCGCGACGCCGAGCCGTGCCTCAACAAGGTAACCGACGTTCCATGATTTCACCAACAAAGCAGAGACGACACGTGTTGGACATGCGTGTATGAATTGAGGCGGTTGCACGTGCGCGCATGCATGCATGCAGGTGTCCTACTCGCTGCTGAGCTTCTTCTCGGGGATGTTCGTGACGGTGAGCGGGTTCAACAAGACGGGGCTCCCGGGGGCCATCTGGAACTTCATGGCGCCCTACTCCAAGATCAACCACGTCAGCGGCGTCACCGTCCTCTCCGTCATCATCCTCCTCCTCTCCAACCTCGCCTCCAACGTACCAACCGGTGAATACCCCTGGCTATTTTACTGTACGGGTTAATACCTGTGCATGCACCATGCATGCACGTACGACGGCGACATAATTAACACACACACACAATTCGATTAACATGCATGTCGGGCCAGATCATATTGGCTTTTAGCTACGGCTGATAAATAGCAGTAGCTGATAGAAACAACAGATGAACAGTGGTGCGTTATGTAAGAAAAACGGTGCAACGAAAGACACTACAATATTCAAACCACCATATGACTTACAAAACTGTGATATAATAAAAGGGACCGTTGGATATCTAATCCAATGGTCCCAAATTTAGATAATTGTTAGAAAGAAAATATCTAGATGATACATAGACACACCCTATAATAAAATACAAAGTACGTTACGATATATGAAAATAAAAAGTAGTAGTTGATTAATAGTAATGGCTAATAGAAGAAACTTATAGAAGCTGGGGCGTTCGTATTGGCTTCTACTTCTAAAAGCATAAACCAATATAAACATACCCGAAATTGATGTTTGCTAGAATTTATTCTAGGATATATATAGGTATAGATAAATTACATAAAACACCCTAGACACCCATATTAAGAATAGTCTGATACACTTGTACCGTACTCAGAGAAGGTTCTCTTTTCTCTTCGTTTCTTTCTTACTTTCATTCACTAGCGAACAAGAAAGTAGCTAGGTAGGAGACAAGGAAAATACCCTGTTTTGTTTGGGTGTGCCGCGACGCATTAAGCATTAAAGTGTTTCCTTTGGCAAGATAAATCGCGTTTGTTGTCGTTTGACAAGACGGTTTGGAATTGAAAGTTTAGCGCTTATATTTAACTTATGTATGTATTTACGCGTGAGTGCAGTGCTGCTTATGGGAGACGAGGTGGCGACGGCGGCGGCGGCGATCTCGGCGTCGGCGGTGACCCGGTCGTGGCTGCTGCTGGCGTGGGTGAGCACGGTGGCGGGCAACCTGTCGCTGCTGGGGTCGGCGGCGAACCTCATCGTGTGCGAGCAGGCGCGCCGCGCGCCGCGCAACGCCTACGACCTCACCTTCTGGAGCCACGTCGTCTTCGGCGTCCCCTCCACGCTCGTCGTCACCGCCATCGGAATACCGCTCATCGGCAAGATCAACATCTAGCGGCGCGCGTCAATTAATTAACCATGGCGAGCAATCCATGAGATATCAGATAATTCGAAAAGAAAAGTATGTATAAACCGGTGCATGCTCATGCATGCCTCAAGTGTACGAACGATCGATTACAATATGTTTCTCAAGGCAATTATATTGATGTATAGCTTGCCATGCTCTGGGATAATTGTTATCATACAGCTAGAGCAATGGTGTACAAGGTGATCAGAGGAGGATGCTAAGGAATTAGAAACATGTTAATGTGCTAAGCAGCACAAGATCCTCTGGAACGATCTTCTTGAAGTAGCTAGAGATCCAGTTAAGTATTTGTAGTCGTGATCTCTAGCGAGTGACGACCAAGTATGAATTATCTCGTAGCTTCGAGTCTGAATAAAGTTGGCTTTTGTGCTCTCACATGCTTATTGCTCTTGTTTCCTGAGTTACTACATTGTACATATATCGGTTTCAAAAACATTGTACACATACAGGTTTGAGTGCGAGTGCGGTAGGCTATCCAAAATATTGTTCACTCGTATACATCTAATTTCAAGGAGATAAAAGATATGCATGTGATGTGTGTCCACCTAGTGGAGATTGAAATCAGCTGGTCACACCAACGTCGTAGCAGCTCCACCTCCTGCAGGCCACTTCGTTGCATAAATTAGGGCTAGCTCCGGCGTGTTGCATTACATTCCTCTTTTGGTTCCACTCCCTAGCTTCTCATATACATCTCCCATGTACATATATACATATTACATATGGTATTGAAAAAGCAAAAGCACTCACCACTACTCTTTAGAGTACAAAAGTACTCACTATATATTGGAGCTAAAGAAAAAGCAAGGAAAAAGGACATAGTACTCATTTTTCGTAATGTTACGTTATGTTAGGTTAGCTCAAATAGACAATCTCTATTAAGCCAAAGTAACATAAAAAAAATCCCAACACAAGAATATCCAAGCAATCACCCCACTCAGATAAGAAAAACTTATCCAACTCGATATCGATGCAGCCATGGCTAGCTGGGTGGTGTCCTAGTCGGACTGAAAGATCAAATGGTGGACTTTGACAGCCGTACGTAATCATGCGTCCGTATTACAGCCGGCCTTACGTGTAATAATTGATCAATGCCACTCCAGTTGAAACGATATATATATCCAGGAGATGATCTTTCCCTGTCAAGCTCATCTACATGGCTACATGCATGTATGTATGCCTACTTAATCATCATCGATTCAACCTCGTTGGTGTTGAATCGAGTCGTTGTTGTGCTAGCTTCAATGTACTTGTCAGACTATAGTATACTTCACTGTTATATATGGGGGGGGGGGGGGATGAATGATAAGGTAACAACGACTTAGATATTTTAACCTTGTTGGATTTTAGGTGGTGATCATTTGGGCTCTTTTTTGGTGGTGAAAAGCACTGTAGTGGGCTGAAAAAATATTGTAGCTGACAAAGGCTTATTTAGCATAATTAAATTTAAAAAAATTAAAAAATATGTTAGCCCATTACGTATAATACAAACAAATACGGGAAAAAAAGAACCGGCAAAAAAGCTCAACAAAAAGTCAAAAGTTCAGAAAAAGACGAAATTTATGAACAGTGAAAAATAAGCCGGAAGCTAAAAGCTGAAACCAAAACGATCACAGCTTAGTTTAACCATGGCCCCATGGGTATGGAATGAAATGACATGAAGAATTAAATTGATCTGGTGCTGTTTGGGACTGAGGATTCAGGTAGAAATTCTATAAGCTTTAGATAGTATAGTAGAACATCTTAGAGAATGTGTACTAAAACGACAAGTATATACGGCCAGTGGCAAAAATCTTGCATCCTTTAACCCCTTTGTCGATATTTTTTGTCCAGTTGTTGGTTGTAACTAACTTGTCAGCTTTCTGAAAATTATCTGAACTTGCGCCCACTCACAAAGCAAAGCTGCTTAAGAGCATCTCCAAGAGAAGCTCAATATTTAGTCCTCTAAAATCTCATATTGGGAGTCTTTCTAAAAAAATTGTCCTCTAAATCTTTCCCCTCCTTCAGCAGCTCCTTTAAACTTGGATCCCTAAAATTACCATCTAGGTACTCTATATTTGATGGTGATCCACCTCAATTTTAGAGTACCAAAATTATTGGGCGTGTTTTAGAGTATCTGTTGGAGGCTTATTTTTAACTTCATACCCAATATTTTAAGATAGGGGGTGAGAAAGAGCATCTCTTGGAGATGCTCTAATAAGCATCGGTTCAAAAATGTTATCGGAGGGCAGATACGACCAGTAACAGAAAATTTTGGATTTTTTCGGTTGAAGATCTTGAATTAAAATTTGAAAATTTAATTTTTTTAAATGTTTTAGATGAATTTTGGTGAATCCAAAATTTTTTGCCTGGTGTAAAATTTTACCGGGCCTCGTCGATAAAGCCGATAACCACCGGTTACCGGTGAAATTTCGATGGCTAGCATAAAGGTTCCTTTCAGTAAACAGAGTACATAAAACTTACCCATGGTCTCAACAAACAAAATATCTTTCCTCCAAAAAAAAAGAGAAAAAAATCTTCCTTAAAAAAAAGAAAGATTGAAAGAAAATATCTGTGAGCACACGCCCTGTTACAGGTGCTACTTTAAGGAAAAAAGGGTAACAAAAAAGCAAGAGTTACAGTATATTTTGATGGAAAACAAACCTACTAAAAAAGAAAAGTAACGTACAGGTTTATTTTCTCTCTTCCTTTTCCTCCCCCCTCTTGTACTGCGATGAAGACGATGCATGATGCAATGTCGCCCTCGTCCAATGGCCTTCCAACAACACATTTTTCAATTACATGGCATGGTATTTTAAGGGTGGTGCCCATTGGTCGTGCAATGGCATTGCGACAACAAGTTTCCCATTTTTAGTTGGTGATGCTCGCTTCACTTGCATCACCGGACATGCCAACTATAGCACTATAGAACCATTCGAGGCTTACATAGCACTGCATGTTGAACAGCTGGCCTCCAGTTAATTAGTTCATGCCTGATTTGCACGATGGCTTTTGTATTAAATAAATTAACTTCTACTAGTGGAAGATCGATCTCATCATGTAAAGGGCTCCAAGATTGACAAATCATATTCTAAAAAGAGAGAGAGAGAGAGAGAGATTGACGCAATCGTGATGGGCCGCGGCGCCAACGCGTTAGACGGGCCACAACACGCAGATCAGGTAGCCCATGGCACTTTCAGCAAGATCATCTAAACAAAACTATCATTCTCTAAAAAATATCTACATAAAACTAATGATTTGTTTATATTGATTTCTGTTTCTGACTTCTATTTAGAGAAACCAAAAGTCAATTTAAACACTCGACTTTCTAAAGCAGATTCTTCACCTCTCTTGCTCCTGTCTTGCTCTAAGGATAAGACAGGGGTTACGAGCGCATCACTCACCCCACCCCTCTCGTGCCCTCCCAATATGAACACCCATAACATTGGTGACATTCAAGATATGTTTGGAAATGAAGGTTCGTTTTGGCAGAAACTTGGGAGGAATTGCACTATTTCCTAGAAATGAAAATTCTACGTTCCAACATGTGCTCAGCTTATTCTTTTTTTTAACACTAGGTCGTGGAGTTCCTGTTCACCGTGTATTCATCACTGAACTGCAGTACAGTACACAATACTACACACTTGTAAAAACGTGCACCGACAAAAGTGACTTATCGGTGAGGCTGGCTGAACAGTCTTACAATGACATCAATTTCTAAAATGGCATCAACAGGACACTATCTTCAAGCTGAATTGCCACAACTTCTTGGCCAACTCTGCATCTGAAGCCTGCCTGCTCGGGGTGGCTATATTGCAATTGCCAAAGTATTCCCCAGTTACCCCCTTGACTTGAGGATGAATCGCCACATAGCATGTCGTTGCAGCACCCTTAACAAATGTATACGAAGTTAGGATCAGTGCATGTTTCATCAACAAGGCGAGAGAAAAAATAATAGGTGAGAGTTTACCTGTTCTACGCTTCTACTTAGGATTCTTCCAATGGAGTTCATTACGGCTGTAAAGAGTAGCAACACTCAAGAACAGTTAAAAAATTGTTACAACCAGGGCTGCATGAACATGTTCTCCATGCTAGCGGGTACCGAGATGGTTGGAACAGAATTTCTTTTTTCAGATCACAAAATTGTTTGGAAGATTTCAGAATAGAATTAATTACCATTGACAATAGACCTGTTCCTGAAAAGGCTGGTCGCAATTACTCCAGGATGAACTGCATTAGCTGAAATGTTCACCCCTTCTTCCTGTCCATGAAAACAGTTATTTTTCCGTTGTTCTTCAGTTCATACATTGTTTTGGAACCACCCCCGTTGGGTGGCAAAGAACTGACATACCTTCAGAATTCGGGACAGCTCATTTGTATGCAAAATGTTTGCAAGCTTGGACTCACCATAAGCAATATAGCCGTTGAATCTGCTAAGGTCAGAACACAGCAAACCTATTATTTACTCAAGAGTATGCCTCAATTGTGAGCTAGGATTTAACTTAGTCTCAGAACAGATTACCCTGAAGGATCCTGCATTTTGTCGAAACGTATCCCTTCAGGATAAGTCATGATATGACCTGCAGATGACACATTGATGATCCTTCCTTCAACACCGCTGTCCCTACATGCACTCTTCATGCTCTCCAGTAAGAGATTTGTTAGAAGAAAATGACCTGTCCTTCAGGTGAACATGCACTGTGAGAATTATTCTCATAACTCACAAGAATAAACCTGAATAAAGCTACATTCTTCAATAGGCAAGCAAGAGATGCCATAGATAAGGCTATTTGTTTTTGCACAATTTAGGATGCAGTGCTGAAGAACTTACCAATGTGATTAGTCGCAAAATGCAATTCTATGCCATCACAGGAACGTGTGTAGTCTCTTGTCATCACTCCAGCGTTATTACTGTAAAGTGCAAGAAGTCAACCAATATACAGTACTACATGAAGCCAACGAATATACAGCACATTACATGAGTATGTTGAGGGGTAGGTTCAGAGAGTCAAACTCCGATGCAAATCTCCGAACTGAATCCATGGAGCTGAGGTCCAGCTCCAGCACATCGACTCTTGCGCCGGGGATCTCGGCCTGGATCGCCTCCCTAGCCTTGAAGCCGGCGGAGACGTTGCGAACGGCCATCACGACGCGCACGCCGCGCAGCGCCAGGACGCGCGCCGTCTCCAGCCCGATGCCGCTCGATGCACCTGCGCGCGTCGACAGCTCAACAGTCAGCGCAGAAGTCGGCGTGTCGATGTCGCCAATAATTCGTTGACTAAGATCCCATTACAAGGATAGCTCAGGAATCAACGCTGATTCGTTATACTACCGCATCTCAATACTGATCGGAAAAAGAAGCAGCTCCGATGCGTTCAAGCAGCATGGTGGTACCTACCTGTGATGACGGCGACCAAGCCCCGCCCGTCGACGCCGGCGGTGACCTCCTCGGCCGTGGAGGCACCGGAGAAGCCCGAGGGGCCCTTGCGGTAGAACCACCACATGGATCGATCGGGGAAGAAGCTCTTTCCCAACGGAGCTACGCTAGCCTCTCGCAAGGCAGAAGAACAACTGTAGAGCGCAATCTGACTGTTTTCGCAATACTCAAATATGGGAATACAACATTCGACTATTTTTGAGGATAAAAACAGTCAGATTTTGAGTCGTTAGATGGAGATCCAACGTCCTAGATCATTTTTTTTGAGGGGGTCATTTTTTTAGAGGGAGGCTTGTATGGGTGAATCCGTTGGATAAAGATCTAACACCCCAGATCAATCTGACTGTTTTTGCCTTAAAAAAACAGTCAAATGTTATATTTAAATGGCGAAGACCCTAGATTGCAGTACATTTGGAAAGAACCGATGAATATGAGATTGCCAATCACGCTCACCACTTGGTCCAAGATAGGAGTACATTTGGAAAGAGACAGCAGAAGAAACACAGCCCACCTGCCGTCCGAGCAAAATCAAATGAGCGAACCTGTAAAGAGAGGTCCAGGGTGATTAGCAAGTTGGCCACCGTAGGATCTGAAGAGAAGTCCGATAGCCTTTTAACTATGCTCATTTGACGAAACATGGCTACAATGTTGCAAGTTCTAAATAATTAGCCCTCGCTTCAAATCAAAACTTGAGTGTCTATATAATATTCGACTATTTTTCAAGATAAAATTAGTTAGATTTTAGGGTGTTGGATGATGATCCAACGCTCTAGATCTTTTTTTAGAGGAAGGCTTGTATGAGTGGATCTGTTGGATAGAGATCGAACACTCTAGGTCATTTTTTTGGATGGGGGCTTGTATGGGTGGATCTGTTAGATGGAGATCCAACGTCTTAGATCATTTTTCTGACGGAGGTTGTATGGGGATCCGTTGAATTAAGATCCAACGCTTTAAAATCTGACTAGTTTTATCGTTAAAAATATTCGAATGTTCTTGTATTATCTAGTTTAGATAGCGTTGGCGCTGTGTGTTGTGTGATCAAGAAGCCAAGACTGGCTTAATTACTTGGAAAGCGAAATGTGGAAAATAAATGAAGATTTGTTTGCACGGCCGCTAGTGCAAAACAAAATCAACACGGCAGATAACCTAGCGACGAAATGATGGCCTCGCAATGCGCTGTTTGTTGTGTGATTACGGTGACATATCATGGCTCTTTTCTTGATTTTATTTTTTACTTTTAGCATAAGCGTTATATAAATAGACCAAATATCAATAAATCGTTTAGAAAAGACTATTTCGTTAAATCGCTTCGAATGAAGCCATAAGTCATAGGATGCCTTTTTTTTTTACTTATGGTTTGTAGTTTATGATTTATAACTTTTAATTAGTGTGTTTTTTAAGACAGAGTCAACAGGAAGATTGTAAAGCATACTAAATTTAGTTGTACCAGTCAAAGTCTTATGCAAATATTTTTCTCTCTGTACTGCCTCTCATGAATAGCCATAATTCAAAATTTTAAACTATAAACTATAATCCAAAATATCTATCCATAAACTAATAAACTATAAGCTGAAAACAACTCTTGTTGTTGTCTATATCTTGTGTGTACGCCAAGGGGGTCTGCGAAAGTATGGCGAGCCGAATCGCTTGGAAGTTGGAACGAGTTGAGGCCAGTTAGCCTTGCTGATGACCTTGACATTGCCAATTGGTGGGAACCAATGGTTGACAAGACGCCGAAGGATTTTAGGAAAGGGGCTAAACGCGATCATCATTTCTGTGGTTTGGAACGTACGGGAAGAGAGGAATAGAAACGTCTCAGAGCATCTCCAAGAGATACTCTATATGACTCTTAATATTTAAATTTTAGAGTTAAAGGGTAAGAAATAGTTCCAACAGATTCCCAAATAGACTCCCAAAAATAGAACACACCCAAAAAATGGGCTCTCGCTCTCTACTTATAGAGGATGATCTAGGCTCCCAATACTGTTTTTCTGGTTTAGGGTATCTGTTGGAGGGAATAATTATTTTGGGACCTTATATCGTGGTTAGGATCTGTAAAAAGAGATTTAGGGTGTGAATTTATTGGGCATCTCTTGGAGATGCTCTCAAAGCGCTTCTCTCCATTCTCCAAATACACCGTGTTGTTCTTTTTAACTACGGCTTATGACTTTTAGACTGTTTGTATGATAGATTACAGGATAACAGAAACTCATGTGCGATTTTGCCGATATAAATGAAGTCAGTAAAGTATATACTACAATTAACAAGTAGTCTTTATCTTAAAAAAATACTTCGTTTAAAAATTAATTACTGTAGAAAAATTGAAAAGCAGCTTTTAAAAACTTAAAAAAAAACAGGGCCATAGCCTCAGGAGTGACTGTAGCACCTGCCATCTAGTTCAACTTTTGTTGGGCTACCAGCCCCTGGCGTTGTTGCTCTGACTTTCCTTTATTGTTAGGCTTTGTTGGTGTGACCCTAGCCGGCCTTTCATCCGTATGGCCACTAGGTTCTCAAACTGACAGGTGAGGTCTGAACCTACTGGCAAAAAAAGTCGATACTCCCTCCATTTTGAATTGCTTGGTATCTTTGGTCGAACATATATATTTAGATAACTATTTTTATTTATAGTATAACAAAAATATCTGGCAACTAACTACCTTGATAAACGGAATTGAGTTTGACTTGGTGGCTCACAACATGTTTGGTGATCACAGGTCTTGAGTGGATTCTTTTAGACTGTGGTTTCTGATTTTTTAATTTAAATATTTGAATTTTAGCTGTTCGTAAGAAAGAGTATAGAGATAGACTCATGTATAATTTTGGCCAATATATTTAGTACAATATGTACTGCAATCAACTTATAGTGTCTAAAAACTAGTTACTATAGTATGATCTAACAACTATAAATTTAAAAGAACTCATCACATATCATGCTGATAAATCACCGCAATCACAATTCCCAAAAGGGCATGTCGACATTTGTCTCGTACTAACTTAAGACATTACAGGATATACTACGGCTTGGACATAAATTATAGGGATAGTTGGCCGGACATGCTGCAATAGGCCCCTAACAAGAACTTGAAAAAAACTACGAAGGGATGTCGGCACACACGATGCTTCCAAAATGACATAGATGTCCTTTAACGTACCAGCATTAGCCTCACAGTGAAGTGCAGGATATGCAAAACCTCTGGGCACTTAATGAAGGATTGCCTCCAACAGACCGAGCTCATCTGATCGCCATTCGATGCCGTGATTTCATGTATCTTTTAGTTTATCGAATTAACTTATATTTGTAGCAATTCGAGATGTAGTATTTTATATGGTGGTAATTTCCAATTAACCAATTGATTATTTAAATGATTAACTCTATAAATTATTATCACATGTGATTATTTATGAAATCATTGCCATTTAATGGCAAATTTTAGCTACATTATTTTTAACTACCAACGACCTAGGCTCATTGTGCTTTAATAGATATATCAGGTTATATTTTAATGGGATTTTTTGTTTATTGCGGCCACTACCTTCATTACAGGTCACTTGTTATTTTATGTATCCGCTTTATTACAATGCTTCATGTCTATCTGCTTGTAATAAGTTTGCTCTTCCGTATGCTCGTACTTTGTACTTTGCAATAAGTAGTTTTACATTTTACTTTGTACCGGCGCTCCCCGACTTTGCAGTAAGTAGTTTTCCATTTTACTTTAATTTGTACCCGCGCAGCCGCGCTCCCCGACCACAGGAAGTGGGTGGCCCCACCCACGCTTGAAGATTCCACCCAACATCATTAAGCGGGAATGCTGCTTACTAGCCACGCGTATGAAATGACGAGCATGCACATGAAATGACTTGACAATACCTCCTTGGGTTTGTTGCCTTGCGGACGCGAAAATGAATTAACAAAATTGCACTTTATCTTTTTACGATACAGTCATCTATTCATGGAGAAAAAAAATGATTTACTGTGATGCGAACACATTGAAGCGGTAACAACATGCAACCATCTACTACGGTTTAAGCATGGATATGTATTACACATACATATATCATACAAAGCACTGCAGGTAACAACGTGAATCAAAACAACACTTACAGCACTGCACCTTCAATATAACAACGAACATAAAAAAAGAAAATAACACACAATAGTAAGTTAATCTTGCTCTCCAATATATCAAAACGATGATGCATCTCCACCATTTCGCTAATCCCATCACAACTTTTTCCTGTGAAACAATGTCGGGCCTAGTGATCATTTCGTCATCCCACATTTAGAATCAACAACCGCCTAGGCTATCCTACAATTCAATAAGAAAAAGGTTTTGTAACATCTGTTGAATAATTGGAACCAACTCGAAATAAGCTGACTCATGGAGTGAAAGAATCACTTATAGTAGTGTCATCTAGGATTTGCGACTGTCTGTGAGGTCTTATGTCTGACAAGCGTGTTGCACTTCGGGCAAATCACTACGGGTGCCAACGAAAAGGTGCTGACTTGGCTGATCTGGACGTCCGGGAGAGGGAGAAGCTAACCAAGGTAGAGAGAATGAGGAGAAATATTTCAGGACGTGAAGGAGAACAATGCAGGGGACGTAGCTGAGGAATGCCTCCTTTTTGTAGACTGAAGGGCGAGGGCAAAATGGTCTTTTTGCATCCCTAATGGAAGACATATAATAATCAGTACATGTTACTGTACATAGTTTGTACGCCACGTGAAACAAATATCTCTCAAAAATAGTTTGTACACCACGTGAATCGGATGTCTCTATAACATTAACATGAAGTAATATGGCAAATTTAGAGTACATAAAATTTTTGAAAAGTTAGATAATTAGGTCGACTATGTTGGGAGATTGTACATAAAATTTTATAATTTTTTGAGCTCATTTGCTATATGTAACAATGCATACAAATAGCATAATCGTATGAATTTGTGGGCAATATTCAGAGCGGATAAAATTATAAAAAATTACGCAATCAAGTACGTTATGTCAGAAGGTTGCACATAAAATTTCATAATTTTTAAGCTTATTTGCTATATTTAAAAAATTTAAACATGCAGTAACTATAAACTAGTAATTGAGGCAGGTAATTAAGCCGGCTGCTGCCCTGTGGCCGTGCCACAGTCCTCTTGGTCACACATGGGGCTCCTTCGATCAAGTGTCAGTTCCACGGCGTCGCCGCTCAGTGACCGAGCAATAAAAATAACATTTTTTTTCTATTTTTGTGTTTATATTGATATTTTTTTTTATAAACATGGCATCAAAAATACGTCATAAGCGTCAAAAACTTCTCAGCATGTTCTTTGTATAGGAGAGCAAATAATAAAGCGTGATTTGCATTTTGGCAGTCACCAACACCACCCTCCTGTAAGGTAGGCATGTGCACGACAGAGCTGCTTGAGCTGTCGCTGTGGAGTACTTCGGTGAAGTTGAGCTTTTATGGAGGTTTCAGCTCGATTACAACGTGGAGGCTAGTGGTAAATAAACATCTGGGGTGAATCTGGCTAGATTTTTTTATATGTAAAATCAGTATTTTATATTTTTTTATCATCTGTATTTGTTATTTATTTTATAACAAGTGATATCCACTACTAGATTTTCGGCCTAATGCCACGAAAGAAATTGCAACGCCACCAATTTGGTTGTAATAGGTAGGACTTATTGCAACGTTTTTCCAAAACGGTGGCAATAGGTGGACTTTATTGCCACTATTATATTGCATTGCGATATTCGTGAATGTCGTTGCAATACGCAGGTGTTATCGCAACCATTTTGAAAAAGTGTTGCAATAGGTTGGATATATTGCCACGACACTCTTTTGTTGCGTTAGTGTTGATTTTCGTTGCAATTATTTGCTCCTATTGCAACCATATATAATTTCGTTGCTATTGGGTGATACTATTGCCACGATGTTTTTTCATTGGGATAATCTTCAGCGGCGTTGCAGTAGGTAGTTGCGTATTGCAACGAAAAACTAAACCGATGCAATAACATGTTTATATTGCCACGTGTAAATTTTGTTGCTATAGAGTAGTGTGTTTCGTTGCAATATGGTATTCTATTGCAACTCTTTTCATTCGTGGGCTTTTGTTTAGCTATCCAGTCATGCAGCAAAAAAATTATGAAAATTGAAAAAAATGGGAAGCCACCTAGGAATCGAACTAGGGACCTCTTGATTGGTAGCCAACGCTCATACCACTAGGACACGAACACAGTTGTGATTATACGTGGAAAATTTTGTACCTAAACAATAATAAGTGGAGTCTCCGTGTTGGAGTTGAAAAGCTTGTAAGGCTTACGGCCGTTTCCTTTTTGGAGTTGGTGTCCGTGTAGGTGACCGGGTGTTGGTATGGGGTGACAGTCGGTTTTCTTCGTATGTATAAAAACATGGTGCAAGGGCTGCAAGAATTGTGAAGGCGTGCTGTGATTGAGCGAACAAGAGAAAACGAGGCTACGACGGTTGTTCTAGTAGTGCAGCCTAGGGGTGAAAACGGGTCGGGTTTTTCCCAACCGATCCGGTACCGAATCCGGCTGATAGCAAATTCGGGAAACTGGGTTGGTATCCGGTCGGATTCGGTTTTGGATACGGATATGTGTAGACAGATTTGGTAGCGGATACGATATAGCTGATATCCGACCGAATAAGTTCGGTATTCGGTTATTCGGATAGTATCCGATTAAAATCCGAATACGTATCCGAACTCTCCAAATCACACCGCACGGCCCAGTGGCCCACCTCCTCACGCGGTCACGCCCACCTCCTCACGCAAAACAGCCACACCGCACGGCCCACCTCCTCAGTCCTCACGCGACGAAACAGACCAGACGGGAGACGATCTCGTCATCTCCTCCCCTCCCCACCCGCCGATCTCGCCGCCACCGGCGCTGTAGCCAGAACCATGCATCCCCCTCGCTGTCTTCCACTTCCTCAAGGGCACCTACAACTCCCCCAACGGTGAGCGCCTCGTCGGCGGCACCTGTGTCTGCGCATGAACGCGCGCGTCGTGGGAGCCGGCTGTCTGGGGCCTCTTATCGCCTCGATCGCACCATGGTCTTCGTGCGCCAGAAGGAGGACCCGTGGAACTCCATCATCGCCGGTGCCGCCACCGGCGAGTTCCTCTCCATGCGCCAGGGCGCTGGCGTCGCCGTCCGCGCAGCCCTTATGGGCGGCGCCCTCCTCGTGCTTATCGAGGGCGTCGGCCTCATGCTCAACCGCGTCCTCGCCACGTCGCAGAACCTCCCGCCGCTCCCCGCCGACTATCCCAACCTGGCCGCCGCCATGGCCGCTGGCAGCGGCGGCATCCCGGGCCTACCTCAGGTGCCCGTGTCCCCTACCGAGGCAGCGAGCTCGAACGGTGGGGGTGGCTGGTTCGGGGGTCTCTTCGGCAAGAAGGAGGAGGAGAAGAAGCCCAATGCGGGCGGGGGCAAGTCGGAGATCTTGAAGAGCTTCGACACGCTCAGCGCTCCGATACCATCGTTCGAGTACAAGTGAAAAAAGGTGCGATTTTTATTCGATCTGCTCTTCAATTCGTATATGTTTCAGACTTTGAAAAGGCACAGTCTTTAAATTCGATTTGGTCCCTGTCAGTTGTTTCCTCTATTTTGCTTGATGTTGTGGGGATTACTAGTTTGTGTTCTTGTGGATTCGGCCGCTGATTTGTTTCTTGTGCTATATACCGCGAGATTTCCGGTAGTAGTCCGTACCATATCCAACAAGAAGCGTTTATAGTTTCCTATTTGAGGTCACGATTGGTCATGCTATATATCTGCTCAGGTGTCTCAATTCATAGCTCCCGGAGAGGTTTTCTTTGTTCGTGATCTTTCGCTGAGTTCTACTATTGCTCCGTCGTCCACAACCAATCATCGATGGGTTACGACGCAGCATCTACGACAAAGGGGATGGAGGGGCCGTTGTAACTTTGTAAGCTTTTGGAACTAAAGTATAAGCTTTTGGAACTGTAATCATCCGTACTATCCGCCTATATTATCCGTACTAGAATAAAAAAATTAAGGTAGCTTTAAGTTTTCTAGTGTTAGATTGGAGTTTGACTAGTTGTGCTTGTGGCTGGACATGACTTTGAGTTGATAATTTTGAGATAGCTTTGTTGAGTCATGACAAAATTGATTGTTAAACATTATTTGGAAGCATAATGTCACATGATGATAGGAGGTGGATGCGCATGGATAGGACTAAAGTTGAGTGGCAGCAGAAATTCCAGAAATTTATTGAAACCACATTTGCTGGCACATCGAAAGGAGGAACTGCTGTGTGTCCATGTGCGAGATGTCGATGCATGGCATACAGAACGCAATCTGAGGTTCAGAATCATTTGCTTATTAAAGGGTTTGATGAAAGTTTCATCCAAGGGGATGGTAGAAGGGAAGGTTCAGCTGATGATGACAATACTGATGTAGGATTAGACAATGATGACACTCCGGTTGATACTTACGCGCCAAAAATATGATTTCCTCACTAATCGGGGTGCAATACATGGAGACATTAGTGCGATAATGAAGAGCCAAATGAAAGTGCAAAGAAATTCTATAAATTATTAGAGGAGGCACAAAAGGCATTGTATCCAGGTTGCAAGGAGGCAACTAAGGTTTCTTTTATTGTGCGGCTCTTTCAGATTAAGTGCATGCATGGTATTAGTAATACTGCCTTGGAGAACATACTTCATCTCTTCTCGCTTGTGCTCCCTGAAGGCCATTGTATCCCAAACACTTTGGACAAAGTGCAAAGGGTGGTTCGAGATCTAGGTTTGGACTATATTAAGATACACGCTTGTGAGAATGATTGTGTGTTATTTTGGAAGGAAAATGAAAAATTGGATACATGTCCAACATGTGGCGAGTCTAGGTGGAAAACGGCCGATGGTGCTCAGAAGGGTGATGAGGCTAGTGGCACTGGTACAAAGAAGAAGCGTGTTCCACGTAAAATCCTACAGTATTTCCCGCTTATTCCTCGGCTGCAGATATTATATATGAGGGCGACAACATCATCGTATATGCGATGGCATAAGGAAGGATTGGTCCGTGATGGCAAAATGCGTCACCCTGCTGACTCCTTGGCATGGAAGCACGTGGATGGCAAGTATGAGTGGTTTGCTTCAGATCCTCGTAATGTTAGGCTGGGTCTTGCATCTAATGGTTTCAATCCATTTGGGATGCTGAATATTACATACACCACATGGCACGTGATCATAATCCCTTATAATTTGCCTCCTTGGTTGTGTCTGAAACAACCGTATTGGATGTTGTCGATGTTGATACCTGGTCCAAAATCTCCTGGAATTAATATTGATGTATATTTGCGGCCCCTTATCGATGAGCTAAAGGATCTTTGGGAGAAAGGTGTTGAAACATGGGATGCAAAGGCAAAGAAGAATTTTACTCTACATGCTGTTCTACTTTGGACAATTAATGACTTCTCTGCATATGCGATGCTATCCGGTTGGAGCACGAAGGCAAGTTTGCATGTCCATACGCCATAAGGATCCGACTACTTGTGGTTGAAATTCGGGTGCAAGCAACGCTACATGGGACAACGTCGTTTTGCCTTGAACCATCGGTGGCGTAGGAACAGGACGAGCTTCAATAACAAGGTGGAAAGCAGGAGGCTCTGTACCCACATGCAGTAAAGATGTATTGCAACATGATGAAAGCTTTGAGCAAGTGCCATTTGGGAAGACATCAAGAAAGAGGAAGCAACGTGAAGAAGATAATAGATGGCACAATTGGAGGAAGAAGAGTATTTTTTTGAACTGCCATACTGGGAAACATTGCTTATAAGGCATAATCTGGATGTGATGCACATTGAGAAAAACATATGTGAAAGCATATTGGGTACTTTGCTTGGCATAGAAGGTAAATCGAAGGATATCGAGAAGGCCCGGCTTGACATGGAACATATGGGGATAAGGAGGGATCAACATCCTGTGCTCGACAATAATAAGTATACATTGCCACCAGCATTGTACTCTTTAGGTAAGGATGAGAAGACAATTTTATGCAAATTTCTAGAAGGGGTGAAGATGCCTGATGGGTTCACCTCCAATATCAAGAGATGTGTTGACGTGAATGCGTGTAAGGTGTCTGGACTCAAAACTCACGACTTCCATGTTATCCTACAGAAACTTTTGCCCTTAGTTGTACGAAACATATTGCCTGAAGATGTTGTTATCCCATTGATTGAGCTTAGTAGGTTCTTCAATGCAATTTGTTTGAAGGAGCTGGTGGAAAAAGATATTGAAAACCTTAGCACTTCAATTAGAGAGACTCTATGTCGCCTTGAGATGGTCTTCCACTGCGTTTTTGATATCATGATGCATTTGCAGTTCACCTAGTTGAAGAGGCTAGACTTGGAGGACTGTGTGCTATAGATGGATGTATCCAATTGAGAGATATCTACGTCTGATTAAAGGCTATGTGAGGAACAAAGCGCACCTGAAGGTTCAATAGCCGAGGATATATCTTTGAGGAGTGCATGACATTTTGCTCGATTCTTGGAAGACATTGGTACCAAGCTGAATCGAGCTGATCGGCATGAAAGTGCCGCTGTGAATGAGCCACCATCTGGGCTGTCGATATTTGGCACAATTGATTACAAGAAGAAAGGGTTTCAAATCGAGACATTATCTTCATTTGAGTTGAAGAGGATGAGGCACTACTTAATAACAAACTGTGAAGAGGCCAGACCATGGATTAAGTAAGTTGTACATTTTTTTATTACAGTAGTATTTGTTGTCATCATTTTTTTAAATTAATAGAAGCCCTATTTTCTGTACAAAGGTCTGAAATGTATATATATGATTTTCAAATTTTGAATGCTCCAAAGGTTTTTGGTATGTAATATGAACGTTTCTGTTCAATGCAGTGAGCATATGGATGAACTAAAAAAAGCTGGTTCAAGGAGTCTTGATAAACGACACGAGCAGCAATTTGTGGGCTGGTTTGAGCGAGAAGTGAGTAATTAAATACCACTATTTGTTTTGAACTATCTACTGACATGTACTCGTTGACAAATGTTATTCACTGACCCTTATATTTTCAAACTGAGTTTGTAGATCACCAGACTATATGAAGCAGGGGAAGCAAGTGATCTGATGTATGCCCTTTGTCAAGGACCGGACCATCGGGCTCATGTGTTCAATAGATGCTTCATGAATGGTTTCCTGTTTCGAACGGCTTCCATTGAGAAAAGCCTGAGCACACAAAATAGTGGCGTGGTTGTGAAGGGTGATGAGAGTACTGGCAATATGTCCTAGTATGGTGTGATTAAAAAAATTATCTCACTCGAGTTCCCTGAAGAAATAGAAGTTGTACTGTTTCAGTGCGACTGGTATGATGTACCAGCTGCCACTAAGAGCAAAGGTAGAGGATATAGTAAGGATAAATATGGGATTATCGACATTGATACTAGTCGATTTCGATATTGTAATGACCCTTATATTCTGGCGACACAAGCTGAACATGTGTTTTATGTCAATGTGGCAAACAAACCGGGGTGGTGCAGTGTTGTTGCAATGAAGCCTAGAAATTTGTTTGCCATGCCAGAAGCAGAACAAACAGAAAATGAGGGTGAAATCGACGTAGACTTACTGGACGTGGGAGTCGAAGACATGAATTTATTAAGCCGACTTGAGGATTTGTCAGTTTGGACGAGATCAGGCATGGAAGGCATAAGTGGTGATGCCTCTGTTATCAAGAGGCGCTTGCGAATCTTTTCTGAACCGGATGATGCGGCATTTGTTGATGACGAAGATGATGATGATGACGACACCTACATTAATGATGGAATTGTTGCTCCAGCTAATTCTTTGGGTCAAGGCCACGATGATGATTTTTTTGTTTAAATTATTTTTTTAAATATTGCGTCATGTATGTTTTTGTTTAAATATTCTTATATGTTTCAATCTTGAAAATATTTGTTTTCAGTCATGATAAATGTTCTGAGATTTCTGTCAAACATTGTCAAGGAACATGATTGGATTTCTGTCAAATATTATTCTATTTAAATATTCGTCCAAAAATATGTTTCAATCATGAAGTTCTGAGATTTGTATGCATGAGGACTATACTATACTGAGATTTGTGTGCATGCGAAGCGCCCGAGATTGTCGCAGATCTGAGTCCTCGCGTTGAGGCAGCGCTTATTGCCGGCCATCTTCTCCACGCTGTCGTCGCCGCAGGTGGAGGAACGGAGAGGGATTGCAGGCGGAGGAGGAGAACAGGGATGGGATGCGGAATTTGGGGATTGAGATGTGAGACGAGGGATACGAGGAGTCCAGTAGTGGGTTATCATGACTTTGACACCTCCGATGTTTGTGAGTGATGCACAGAAATGGTGTTAGCGAAATGGGTAAAGGAGTAATTTCACGTGCTCACTATCTTAAAACTATCCCGCATGCGCATCACTTTCCTCCCTCACGCCAAGCGAAGCAGAGAGAGAGAGTTTTGGGGAGTCAGAGGCGAGGCGATCTCCTCAACGACTTCGCCGTCGACGATGGTAGCGGCGATGAACACCTCGCCGGGGGAGGAGACGCGTCCGTCCCCTCCTCCCCCTGGGCGCCGGTGACGGCGAGTGGACGCCGGAATTGAATTGTTAATTTTGAATAAAAACTTAAAACTCCACGAGAAGGTACCTTTCTATTCCGTTTTTAGTTACTGTCAAACTGGATTCCTCAAAGAAAAAGAAACAGCAAGGATAACAGTGCAGCAGACGGACATTATCAGCTTTGATTTTTCATTATCAGCAGACGGACATTAACAGCAAGGATAACAGTGCAGGTGGGAGTCCAGCGTGAAATTTTGAACTCATTCAGAGAACGATTGCTCGCCCACATAGGTTAATATAGCCAAACGGTGTACGTACTGCCTTCTATGATTTCTCATGTGCAGTACGAAATAAACTTTGGCGGCGAATTCTAATGGCACATCAGCGATACAGATGGGAGTCTAACGTGAAATTTTCAGCTCATTCGGAGAACGACTGCTCGCTTGTATAGGTTGATACAACCAAACGGTGTACATACTGCCTTCTACGATTTCTCATGTGCAGTAAGAAATGAACTTTAGCGACGAATTCTAATGGCACGTCAGCGGTACAGATAGGAGTCTAACGTGAAATTTTTAGCTCATTCGAAGAACGACTGTTCGCTTGTATAGGTTGATACAACCAAACGGTATACGTACTGCCTTCTACGATTTCTCATATGCATTGCCGGCTCAGATGGCTTGTATTTGCATCCTGTTCTGGCCGCACCTATGGCTCTAGCCTAGTCTAGGATAGTGATTCCTTTTGGTAATTGTCGAATGTTTCGGTGGAGATTGTAACCGGGTGGGTCGTCTTGGGTGTTCGTCTTGCGGATGGCCTCAACGTGGTGACAAGTTCGCTAGGCACGCGCACCAAGGTAACTGCATGTATTGTACAGTTAACCGTTCAGTTAAACGTGGAAAACTAAAAATACAATTCTGCCCCTACCAATTGAACGGCCAGATGTAGTGGAGGTGTTAGCACCTCCAGCACCTCCGTATGGACTGAACCAAATCTCATACTTTAAACTATTAAGTGCATGTTATTCATTTGTACCTAATCAACATGGTTTTAAGTTTCACTCAAACTTATACAAAGTTCATCAAATCATTAATGGTCCACGAACATGATGTGATGACACCCAAACAAAATTTCTAAAATTTGACAAACTGGACAGCTCGCAAATTTATAAACGAAGTTAAATTTTCGCCAAAATAGAGATCCCGCCAATATTCTCCCAAACAAAGTCACAAGCGCACCTTCTTCCTGCTAAAAACCGCGAAAAAAGGCGGCGCCAAAACCCCGCTGGACCCACGTTTTTGCCGCCCGCCTACCCTCCGCCCAAATTAATCCCTCCTAATCTAATGCGGAGGGGAGAAAGAGAGAGCCGCCGCGGATAGTGTCTCCGCTCCTGTAGATGGCGACACCGAGGACTCGACGGGAGCACTGCGCCACGGGGAGGAAGGTGGGTCACCAGCTGCCACGACGGGTCACCTAAATCGACCGACGACGGCGTGGCGACCTCACACGCCACAGCCGCAGACCGCCGAACCCATGTCGTCATGCCTCTCTGCCCGTCGTTGATTTATCGCCGTTTGAATCTCCAACCGCCCCCAGGTATGCACCCACCCTGATGATCCTGCGTTTAGAGAAGGAATCACGTAGTATAGTCATAATATTTGAGATTTGAGATTTGTCGCTCAGGAAATTTGTTTACCCATTGTTCAATGGTGGCCATGATTTATTTGACAAATGCAATATTTGAGATGCCCTGTTAAAACAATGGAACCACTGATATGAGAAATGCTGGAAATTTCATGTTTTCCGAGGATGTATTGGATGTATTGAGTTTTAGCTGGAATTTATTAATGTGCATCCACTGCCATGTTATTTATGTTTACTGTATTGTGCTCAATTTGTTCCCTTTTCATCCTTTTAGGCTATTACAGTCACAACATTAGTTGTAGTATATCATCTTTTCCCTTAGCTCAAATTGATTCTGCATAATAGGGCAATATTCATCATATATCTGATTAGTCAAGTATGTCATCCAAGTATCAATTGTATGGTGTGGCAGGACCAAGAACACATGGAATTTATATTTTCATTGCAAGGGGACAAGGACAGGAGATGAATTTGTTAACTTTCGAATCGAAAGGCCAGACATCACATTTGGTAACTTAGTAACAATGAAATCACAACTGGGGTACTCTGGGAGGGACTACTTGTACTATAAGAAGCGATGTGGTAGGGCTGCAGCAACTCTAGAGGATCTCGATTACGAGGTTGATGCAGATTCAATGATAGTAAATAATGAGGGGGACAAAAAAATCAGATTAGTATTGTCAAGGGAGGAAGAAAGAGAGCGACATGTGAACATAACACACATGAAACTACCGAACTCTGCCCCAACTTTTGACGAAGAGTGTACAGAGGAACCAATTGACGAATACAAGGATTGGCTTGCAAATCTACATCAGGAGGAAGTAGGCATGGGTAAGTTAAGTTGTTGCGCTCGTCTCAATTATTGTATTGTAATAGACTGCAACGACCATTGCACTCAAATAAACATGATTGCAGAATTTCAGGATAACTACAGGGATGAGACAATAGCAACATACAGTGATTGGCTAAGGCTGCAAGGCGATCTTGTTGATATTCGTAAGTTAATATGACTCGCCGTGTATGTAAAACAAATATGAGTTCTTAGGAATCGTTTGTAACTTACACAATCTTCCATTTTCTGCAGAATCATATTTGCAAAACCGTAGCCTGGGTACTAAGAGAACTGGAGAGGATGAAAGTCAAGACAGCAACCCAACACCAACATTGGCGCAGCCTTCTCATGCTCGGCGTTAGAAACAATAGGGAAATGGTAAGCCTCGGTTGTTTAAATTTTTGTATATGTGGTTCAATTACATTTTCCCTATCTGAATGAGTATATTGAATTTATGCTATTGTATATCGTTTCGTTCGAGGATACTACCAAAAGATGAAGAAACGTGGACGCGTCACTCTTAAAGGTTTAGCAGCAGTAAGCAAGAGAATTAAGCAAGGCAATCATAAACTAAAAATCGAATTCTCATCTAGACTGGGAGGACCTGTAGGTGAAAACGCACGCACGTTTGTGGATGAAGTTGTAATGTTTACAACAAAAAAAGGCTCCCCTCATTGGAGTGAGAAGTTGGAAAGATGTGAAGCAAGTTGTCAAAAATTCAATAGAAAATGATATAATGGTAAGTTACAGATTCTTTTTGCCTACACATTTTAATTCTAACATAATTCAAAAAACCACCTACTCTTTGTATTTTCTTTTTAACAGAATAGGTGGGACATTGAGAATTCCGAGGATACAAAGCTAAAGATATGGGCCATCGCTAAGGAGCGATACAAAGGATGGCGATCAACATTTAGCTCTACGTACAAGGCATACCGGACTTATGATGAGAGAATGCAAAATAAGCCTAAGGATCTAGACATTGTTGAATGGCACTATCTGGTGTTATACTTTGGCACTGAACAATTCAAGGTTCGATGGAATTTACTTTAATTTTTCTACTAGTTTAGCTTCAAATAATGCTTTCTTTTTAGAACTTTAACATGAACTCATTCTGCAGAAGATAAGCAGCCAGAATTCTCAAAACAGACATCTACAACAGACCAAGCATCTCATGGGCTCGAAACCTTTTTCCCAGTGTAGCTATGAGCAGGTAATGACATGAAAAGAACATGTACTTGTTTTGTTCAATGATGAAATATTCATATGTTAGATTCTTCCCAACTTAGAGAGACCCGGAAACTAGAGAAGAGCCAAATGATTTGAGTCTTTGGATGACAACGCACACGAAGCATGGGCAATGGTCAAACAATGCATCTAAGGCTATCTATGTGAGTATATAATAATTTGTAATGAAGTTATTGGCTGTGATCGCTTCTACTACTTGTGCTGTGGCTGCAGCTGCTACGGTATACATTTGAACAGCTGCTGTTACTACTCAGCAGCTTGTATGTGTGCAGCTGCAACCCAAGAAGCACAGCCGATCATGCCAACTAAGTCATTCATAATATTGGCCTACAGTTCCAGTCTCAATTGACACCTACAAATATGTTCTGTGCGTTAGGATACTGCAAGCAGCAAAATAACAGAGAAGGAATTAGAGTCACAAGATAACTTCATTTCATCACAAGAGGAAAACTTTGTTTTCGAGTCATCATATAAGGAAAGCACTAGGTGCAAATCATCGAAAACTCATGGTAATGGATACTTGGCGTACTATCCAACACAAAGGCAGCTATACAATGAAAATTTGTAGATGCAAGCCCAACATTCTGCGGAATCCCATAGGACAAGGTTAGAGCTCCAGTCTGAGGTTCAAATGTTAAAAGAACAACTTGCAAACCAAGTTGCTGAAAGGGCCAACGAAAAGGAAGAAGCGCGTCGGATAGAAGAATTGTTGAATTCGAGGGACACAATTAAAGAAGAACTCAGGCAAGAGTTTATGTCCATGCTAGGAACACAAAGACAAGGAGCCTTCCAGGAGGTAATAATTTTGAAATAAATTCAAGGACACAATGCGTGAGGCTTCAATAAATTTCTGTAATAGTCTGTGGAGTTGTTTTTTCATCAAATCTGTTTCCACAAGTAATCATTGCATGCTTCCTTTTATTTTATATTTATCCCTTGGCTGATAGTTTCCTGGGTTCTAGTTGCACGGTTACTTGGCTGTTGGTTCTAGTAGGTTTTTGCAGTGCATTGCGGCTCGAGTTTTGGTGATAGTGTCTGAGTTTCAGTTCATTTTTTCCAGAACAATTAGTTGCAATATTTCTGTTTTGTAAGCTTTAATATATTACTCACTCAGTGATAGTGAACTTCAATTTAGAACGTGAGTGAGTAATATATCGTCTAAGATAAAAATATGACCAATTAGCATCAGTTGTCCAATATAAGTGATTGCCTTTAAATTTTTATTTGGTCGTGCGTGCATCTGCACCCACTAGAATGTACATGCCTTCCCCCTGAGCACTGTGGAGTCTTTAAACAAAATTGTAGTGCACAATTTTTTCCTTCATGGTTTCGGTCATTATATGAGAGCTAACTATTTGAAAACTAAATTTTAAATGCAGGCTAACCAAGCTGCCAATGAAACAATACATGTTCCTGCAGCCCCAACCGAACGAAATGACACGACTCCACGGAGTGAAGAAACAACGCCGTAGGTAATAGCAATTGCAACATGTTTACAGGCAACATGGATCACTACACTGTATGAGCCCTGAAATGTTTTCTCGAATTTTTTGATAAGTAGACTAACCCAGATAGCAACCTGGAAACACAACATGAAGCTAGGTGAACTGCAGAAACCAATACTCGCACCCCTAGAAGTAGTGTTCTTAACCGAACTCTTCCCCAAAACAAAGACGGGAATGCGTCAGTGAATTATATTACTACAAAAACACTAAAGGCTGCTGTTGCTACTAAACGTGCACGCACAAGGAGTCAACAGATATGCATTGCAGAGGGATTTTTTATAGCTGTAATGCCTATCTACTACAACATTGCAAATTGTTAATCAGTGCAATGCCTATCTACTATACATGTTCTTGATTTTTTGGTTGGGTTATTCATCATCTACCTTTCTGGTGGTTCTTGAGCTCTACATATTTTGACAATCATGTCTATATCTCTAAACAGTTGCATTGATGCAGTAATGAACATATGTATTCATGTTATGAAAATTTATTCCATTTACAATGTGTTACTGTCGTGATGAGCTGAACAACTGATGCATATGCCATTTTGAATGATTTTATTCAGGAGGAAGGAACAAATTAAGTGCAGTGCTCGAGCCATGGGAAGCTAAGGTCAATTCAAGCTATTCAGCGAGGTCAAGCCAAGCTTCAATGCAGTGATAGCTAGGGACATTTTAGTGATGCTTGTAATACAACTTCAAATTATTGTCACAAATAAAGTTGGTTTCATTTCAGATATGTGTTGCAACAATTCTACTTTGATATAATGATTTTACTACATCGGTTGATTCCTGTTGTGACAAACATTAATGGCGTTGCAATAATTCTTGTTGCTACTAAAGCAATGCGTTGCAATATACACTATTCCCTTCAACTTTTGGCATGGCAATATATGCTATAGCAACGAAAAAACAGCGTACCAAAAGAGTCTATAGCAACAAAAGAACAAGCGTGGCATTAGAAGCTATGGCAACAAAAATAGCAAGCGTGGCAATAGAGGCTGTTGCAACCAAAGTATGTGCGTGGCAATTGAATCTATTACCATGAATTCTTTGCATGGCAATATCACTATGTCCTATTACCACGAATTCATTGTGTGGCAACAGCACTCTGTCCTATTACCACGAATTCTTTGCATGGCAATTGAATCTATTACCACAAATTCTTTGCGTGGCAATATAGTCTATTGCTACCACCAGTTTTCGTTGCAATTTAACTTATAACCACGAAATCGGTATGTTGCAAATGCTATCTACAGCAACGCCTAATTGCGTGGCAATAGTTGTTTTTGCCACGCAATACATTGTTGCATAAACTATGTATTGCAATGCTTTATTGCGTTGCAATAGGTAAACGTTATTGCAACGAACCGAAATACCATGGCCCAAACTTTAGACCACGCAACTTCTTGCCACGCCTCCCAACGAAAAGTTAGCGTTGCAATAGGTGCTATTGCAACCATTTTGGGCCTATTGCAACGTTTCAACGCCGTTGCAATGGGCCCAAAAATTAGTAGTCTGGCCTGGCCGGTCAGACCGCTACCTTCATGCTGGTTTGACCGCCCCATCAGTCAGACCTCCCTTTGGCCCGGTTCAAAGATTTCAAGCCGATCTGACCGCTTAAATATGGTTGGTCAGGCTGATTTTGCAGTGCAAGCTTGAGTCAATTGCAAACAAAGCATTTCTCTTGAGCACTTTGCACAACAATTTCGCAAATAGGAATATCATGCTTTTAAGATTAATATGTGACTTCCAACAGGTCATGGAACACATCCACAAATCCCTTTTGAAACCACGTCACTGGAAATGATGACTTGGATTTAAACCAAATTCAAGTTGCCTTATCAAACTTAAGTCACATGTAGGAACGGTATTTGTATGAGCTACAATCATTTGAAAGATATATCCTAAATATTAGCATCTTGCCTCAAGGTGGAGAAAACATGGACTTTAACATGTTGTAAAACATATTTGCAAATATTTAGTCATATGTCACAAAGAACTTACACATGAGCTACAACTATTTTCAAAACACATTTGAAAATATTAGCATCACGCCACGGAGAGAGCTAGAGCAATTGAGCTATCAACACATGATACGTTCAAGCTACAAGTCATGACCCTCTTAATAGTACAGTATCATATACTAGCAATCTAGTTTTTCAGCCAAACAACAAGACCAGTAAAAGACTAGGAACACATTCTTAGCTCTAGTTAGTTATACATTTGCCTTTCGCATTTCCTTAAAGCTTGATGATGTATATCTCAATTTCAAATTTGGGTCATGACTTATCAATACATTAAGTCTTTACTTGAGGATGACCAACCGTATGAACCCATCTCAAGTCACCCGTCACCGTGAGACATATCCTGCTCATTCATCTAAATGAAAATAGTAGTCCCACAATACGATTGTCATTAATTATCAAAACATATCATTAACTCATAATGACGGGTCTAGATCCTTCAGCGCCACATGTGATGTTTTGGCTTATACCATTTGACGATTGAGCACTTGTTTCAGAAAGTCATTTGCAGACTCAAGACTTTACTAGGATTATGAACTACTAAAGACCTAGATTTGTTCGTCTGTGTTGCTGATAGTTGTGTTTGAACCTATTGCTAGATTGCTTAATTTTGCTTTGCAAGAAGCGTTTGTGTAAAGATTGTTCCAACCTTTCTTGTTGAAGATTAGTCCGATGAACTTTTATGACACAAAGACTAGCGATGAAGATTAATTTGAGGAGATTTGATATTCAATTATAGAAATGAATTCATCTCAATATGAAAATGGTTAAAGTATGATCCGAATTCATAATTGTGTTCGTGCCAAACATTGTGCCAAGACGTGGCACCGAGCCATGTTAGACGTGTCAACGATAGACGTATCCGACTCTGATTCGACAATGGCAGGAGTATCTAACTCCTATTCGGTTTTCTTCTCTTTTAGGGGCTCTTATTTCCTAACATATGGCTCAGTTCTTTTGGACTTATGCTTAGATTTTGACTTTCATTTCTCTAATAACTCACTGTTAAATGGTATGTTTTTTCAAGACAAAATCATATAGGTAAATTGTAATACAAACTATACCGAGTTCATCTGTACTGGCTAAAATCATATACGACTATTTTTCTCTATGTACTATCTCTCACGAATATATTAGGATTTTAAAAATCATAGCCATAAGCTATAAACCTTAGACTAAAAGAACCCATCCTATATATAACTCTGATGAATATGTTAGAATTTTAAAAATTATAGTCATAACCTATAAACCTTAGACTAAAAGAACCCATCCTATATATAACTCTGAAGTTGTATAGTTTAGATGCACCGATCTTCTCATGCTTGTAATATCTCCCTCATGTAATAAATCTCATCTTTTCTTTTCTCTCTGTTTTTCCACAATTGAGTTTTTTCGTGTTAAATTAGTGCCTTCTGTTCGTTTAATTGTCTATTTGCTGCGGCGTTTCATAACACTCACAAGACCAAACCTGCACAACAAGCCATCAATAGCACAAACGCTAGTGAGATGCAACACACACAATACAGCACACGGGGCATTCACAAACATCTCCCTACGAATCCTTCTTCCCTTCGTCATCGGCGTCGTCGTGGTCGCCGCCGCAGTAGTACCTCTTGAGCGCCCTGGGCAGGTAGAACGGCAATAGGAAGGCGAACAGGTTGACCCCCCAGAACGCCAGGTTCGCCACCGCGAGCACCCTGCCGGCCACCACCCGCCGCCGCGCCACGGGAGCCGCGCCGCCGCCCTCGTCGCGCTTCTCCATCTCCTGCCGCAGCCACTCGCCTGCTGCGAACATCCTGCGTGCGCTGTACATCACCGGCACGGCGGCCCTGACGGGCAGCGAGAACCGCCAAGGCCACGCGGCTGCGACGCCCTCGGTGAAGACCTGCGCCGCGAGGAGGAACGCGTGCGGGGACGCGGCGGCCACCCCAGCGGTGTCCCCCGCGCGGAGGCCGTCGAGGATGTAGAGCGCCGGGAGCGCGGCCCCGACGAGGAAGCCCACCGTGGTGTGCGCCGCGAGGAGGAGGCGCGCGGGGCCGAGGAAGACGGGCGCGGCGGGGTTGGGCTTGCCGGGCCTCTGCGGGAAGGCGAGGGCGGAGAGGAGGAGGAGGTAGGGGAGCACGAGGACGGCGAAGGCGATGTCGGAGAGCGGCACGGTGGTGGAGAATGCGAGCACGGCCGCCGCGCCTAGCGTGTTGAGCTGCTTGATGGAGAAGAGGTAGTAGTGGTGGTGCGGGCGCGGGGTGGGCGAGGTCGGCGTCGGGTGCAGCGGCGGGGGCGGCAGGCCCGAGGATGGCAGCGTGATGCCACCCCCGCACGTCGGGCCGACGCCGCCGGACATGGCCGCGCGCGCGGGCCGGAGCGCGTGATTTCTTGCGTTTCGCGGCGCCGGTTCGGAGACTGGGAGCGGTGATGAGCGAGCGAGGCGTGTGGAGCGCAGGGAGGCAGCGGAGGAAGGCTTAAGGCGATCGGCGAGACGCACGCGTGGCGCGCTCCTCTGCTGCTTGGCTCGCCGCGTGTCTTGGGCGCTATCTCTTGGGATTATTTTACGAGCGAGAACAGCGCAGCTCGGCTATCGCTGCAACGCCGTGACGTGGGCGTACCATCGATTCGTCGGATACACATGAGAAATTTCCATATTTGACACAGAATACGTGCGACCTCTCAACTTTTAACTCTCAATTCGCACGTCTTTGAAAATTTAACCCTGTCACTGTGAATTTTTTTGATTCAAGGGATTCTCCTTATTTTCTCTCCTTTTCTATTTTGACACTTGTCACTGCGAAAATGGAAAGAATCCCTTGAATTAAAAGAATTCGCAGTGACAAGATTAAATTTTCAAAGGTATACGAATTGAGAGTTAAAAGTTAAGAGGCGCACATATTCAGTGTCAAATATCGAAATTTCTCGATACACATACACTTGTTGCGCGTTGCGACCAAAAAGTGCTGCTAATGGCGGAAACCAAGAAGGCCAATGGCCATCGGACAACGGAAATGAATAGTCCTCGCAAAAGAAAGAAAGGGCAATGGATGGAGGCTACGTGTTCCCGACGTGTCGGAGTTGTGCTCGGTCCGCCACATTGCACGCTCTCGTTTCAAGACGAAACTGCTATAGTCTGAAGAAGTAGATGAGCTTGCTAATGGTACAGTCCTTTTGATCTAATGATTTATATCTTACATCTTTTTTCGAATAAATTCTTTACTACAGTTTATCAAGATAATTTTTTAAAATCACTTATCGATATTCAATTTATTTATATAAATAATTACATTAGAACAAAAAATTATATATTGTAGCCGAAAATCATCCATCCCAAAAAAAACCATGAATCGCAGCAAAAACAAGGACCCACCCATTGACACTTTGTTTGGTGTCTCTTGTAGGCTGCTGAGCTGGGGCCGATCGGCCCCGGCTTCGCATCTCCGTCTAGAAATTCATCGAAAATTGTTCGTTTCCTACAGGCTAGGGCTGATTCCTTGTTTGATGGAAAAGGCGTAGGTTACAGGTCGCAAGGAATGAGATATGTTGGCAAAAGTCCACAGGCCACCAATCGGTTATTTTATGCTTAATGGCTTATTACTTATAGTTTAAATATTTAAATTCTAGCGGTTCTCGAGAGACAGAACATAGAAAAAAATAGTCACATGTAATTTTGACCGATACAGCTAAACTTAGTATACTTTTTACTACAATTTTCTATTGATTCATCTTAAAAAACACCGTTTAAAAGCTAGTTACTGTAGACAGTACAAATATAAGCTAAAACGAACCCAGACTATAATCAGTCTCCCAACCACTCCTGGAGAGGGGCTACTGGTTTAGGGAGAAATAGTTTATACAACACTGAAACAATACCCCTGCAGGCTATCGGCTACAAGAAAATACCTCCTGGAAACTATCAACACGACATGCATTTACACATCTTGCAATCACACAAGCATGTCACAAGAGCAAGCACCTCGTCACAAATTAGTTCACAGCTAAGTCAGCAAATCTACGCTACATTTGTGTTACTGGAGTCGCTATGTCTCAACTACAAAACGAGAGCTTCGAACTTGCGAGGATCATACTACGGGCCAAAGGGTTACACGAACACAAGCTGCAGCAAAGCTTTCCAGTACCTGGAGCACGATGGGTTCAGATGTATTGCCCTAAGAAGCCATCTCTCCGGGCTCTGCATCGTCTCCACCAGCTGGTTCTGTTGAGAAGCTGCTGCAGTCGACTGCCTCGCCAGCAGATGCATTTGGAAATAAAGCTCAGCAGGCCGCAATTCTGCATAATGAAAAGGGAAAAATTAAAATAAATGAAACTGAACAACATTCTTCACGTGAAGCACTGTTTCAGTTTCAGACCTGGTGGCCATGAGAACCATTCTAGGCGAAGGTTTTTCTCCCACTTGGCTTTGGAGCCAAGACTGCCTTCTGCTTGGGCCAGTAGGAGTGACACAATAGGTAAAGAAGCGCGTGATCTCTGCTGCGCCTTTCTGAGGCTGGAAGCTGCACGGGATATAAATTGAGGAGCCACATACCTCCGGGCAATTTCCATACAGATCGCGCCTGTTGGGGTGATGTTTTATTCAGTACATAGTCCAAAATAAATAAAACAAAAACATCTACTAATTATTCCGGATTTATTCTATACCAGTGTAGTCTCCACCACTCAGACAGACGAAAGCGCAACATTTGGAGGTTGGACTGGATAAATTATACCTCCCAAATAACTTACTAAGAAAAGTAACAATTTAGCACTCTACGTAAGTCATTTATAGTCTATAGATGTGAAGCATAACCTACCACCTTTTTCACTACCTATACCAGCTGGTGTGATATTTTTGACAATGACAAGGTAAACAGCAGTGCCAACTGTAAATGCTCACTACCACTCTACCAGTAACATATGTGGTAAACAAATCACTCGATAAAGCAATTTCTTAAGATGGGATAAGACTAGGACTAAGTTTCTTAAGTAAATTGCAAGATAGTGTAATCATGAAGTTTACTGGAGGGCATAGCACAATCAACGACACAGTACAATTTCATACAAGAAACAACAAAAAAAGAGATAAATGAGACGCAGAAAATATAAGGAACTGGCTAACCATTGAGGAATAAGATGCAGCTATCAGGATCCCCTTCAGCACATGCCTGTGCAAGAGCTTTTTCAGCACGTGCAAAGTCTCCATCCCATATAGAATACTGAGCACATGCTAGATTCAAAAGAGATGCCCATTTCAAAGGGTTGCTACCCTTCTTTTCAATGCATTCTCGGAGATTTATCTCTATTTCATCAGAGGCATCCTCCAATGAACAGAGAGATCCAAGTTGCTTGAGCATTACCCAGCCAATTTCAGTATTTGTATGGTTTTGCAAGCATTTCATGTACTCCTTCCTGGAATTCAAAAGATCCCCTTGCGTCACATAGGCCCGACAGAGTTGTAAGTGTGCAAAGAAAGCATCCGCGCTTGGAGGATTAACTCTTAGAGCTTCTGTAGCTTGAGCAATACAGTTTTCATAGTCATCGGATTGCAAACTGACTTCTGAAGACAAAAGAAGTAGCGAGTACTTCTCATACTGGAACCCCTCATGCTCTTGTGAATTGCTACTGTTGGACAGAACTTGTAAAGTCAGCCTCTTCAAAGTGATACACATATGTTCGGGGTACTTCTCTTCACGTGCTTTTTGGAAAATGGCAAGTACAAGCAGGTAGCGTGCATCTTGGTTCCATGGTTCCTGATGAACCCACCTTCAAAGAAAGTTCCACGCTTAGTTTGCCTACCGAAGACAAATATATTGTGGTATTGTCAATTTAGTAAAGTAGGAGAAGATATACCTTTGCAGGTTGCATATTGCATTGTATCCACTTAGGTACTGGTCTTCACATGTTGGGAAAGAGAACTTTGGATAAGAAGTGCAGGTGGCATAGCAAGAAACTGTTGCACATGCTTGAATTTGATGCGGAGATCTTAGGCCCCTACTGGATGTGTGGCCATGGGACAATGAAGTAACCCTCACTGCTTTGTGAGAAGCCGCCCAATCTCCATTGGACAGCAGCAGAGATCCAAGTTGGTTTCTGCAGCACGCGACAAAGGGAATATAATGAGCAATATATTGATTTAAGTCCCAAAGTTAGAACCTTTCTGAACACAAGATATTATTGTTCCAGGCAAGATCGTTACCTTACTAAACTGCAGTTGGGATACATGTGCAGAACCTTTTTCAGGTAAGACAAACCACCATCAACCCTCAAAGACTTGTTTAATTCCCCACCAATCTAAAAGGAAATTTTAATCTATATTAGTATACCTAGCATATACCCAAAAAAAATTTCCCATAGAATGCCAAAGTTTCAGGATACTTACAGCCTTTCCAAGAGCAATATTTGAGTGGACTTCACTCATCACTTCATAGGATGTAAGTCTAGGAGGCATACTCAACTGAGGTAACTGAAAACGCTTGTTTGGCTGCAAAGCATCTAATGCAGAGATAATAAATTTCAACTGTGTGCTATAACTGACTTGACCAGGAAGTTTATGAATGACCGAAGCTGCAGAATCCTTCCCAGAGATGTTGTATGTCAATGTGCATATGAATCCCAATGCCGCAGCTGCACTCTCCTCCATGCTAGATAATTTTTCAGCCAAGTTTCTTGATACAGAAAGAGCTTCATCATGCCGTCCAAGTTTCCACAATGCAAGAGCATATATCTGCAATCCATCAGTGCTCAGCAATCCTAGAAATTTGAGGTGACTTGTTAGCTTGTATGTTGTATAGCATGTGGAAAACAACTTAAAAGAATCAACTTGACATGCATGTTTGGTCAATTCAGGTGAAAAATAGCAAATAGAATCCTTCCATTGGTCGAAGTGAAAATTAAACAATACCTTGTGTTTTCAACTCTTCGCACTCTCGCACTGCATCAGTTGCAAGACCAGCCTGCAGTCAATGCAATTGATTAAAGAAGGGGAAGTTTTTATGGGCCACAAAAAGCATAACCGCCTAACCAACATTCATAAGTACCGCAAAAGGAACAGCAAGCTTATTACATATACAGATGTCATAGTAAACAACATATTTTTTAGCTTCTTGGTCTGAAATACTTTTTGACTTACATCAAACCATATGTTAGTACTTACCTTACATAGTGACCGGGCAAGATTCACTGAAACATCAGCAATAGGATATCTATTGTCTAACTTGGAATTGCACATCATGTCTAAAGCAAATCTCGCCTGCTGGTAAGATGTGATTGCAGATTGAAAATCTGATCGCACTTCAGAAACCAAGCCATTTATATTGTGTGACTCTGGGTAATGAGGTGCTCGCTGAACAGCCTGTCTTACAGCCATCAATACCTACATAATAGCACTACGTGTAAAGAGATTGATGTGTTCAAGGAAGAGAAGAAAGCATGGAATAAGTGTCAATAACATAAAAATAGCCTGGTTCTCTAAATACCTAAACCCAAGCAACACTAAAGTAGCAGATTATGTAGGCATAAATATTAAAATATATTTCCATGCAAAACTTCCTAGCTAATCAATATGCAGCACTAACTTAGTGCCAACAATTCAATAATGCTATAGAATGTAAGGAAGAAACCATCTAACAACTGCCACCAAGTTGAACGGACTGCTGCCAAAAGACATCACTTCATTTTGAGCATGAAGTGGCACAATATTTATTTTGGAACATTCAGAAAAAATTGAAAACGTACCTGAGGTGACAGAAGATCACCAGAACGAGCAGCAATTGTTCCAAGGCCAATCTGGAACTCTGGCAGCTAATGCAAAAATGTGATGAGAATGACATCAAAAATAATTTGAGGGAAAAAGACTAACCAAAGTACTAAAGTTGCACTGACAACAACATGCATGTTAGAAAATTGTACTTACAGGTAGTATTTGCACAGCTCTCAAGCAGCTTTCAAAAGACTCATTTACTGGACTGCCCCTTTAAAATCATGCCAAAGAGCAAAATCAGCTTAAGTAAAATAATGTACAGCAGAATAGGAAAACTTTTGATGAAAGATATCGAGGGGAATACCCAGATTGGTCATAATTTTCAGCCGACATTCCTGCCCATGGCAAGGCCAATGAAGGATCAATGCTTCGAGCTCGATCAAATGCTTGTCTTGCCAATTGCTTATCACCAGATTGTCTGTAAATCTGAAGGCCAAACTATTAGTTACCGATCTGCTAGTAGGAGAGTCAATCAGCTGTTGCATTAATAGCAGTACCTTTCCAAGGTATGCCCAAGCTTCAGAGAGAGACGTATCCAGATGCAGTGCCCTGATAAAAGAATGCTGCTTTAAAGCCTGATTATTTGACACCAAACCCAATGTAACCCAGAAATCCTTATTAACTGGTTCCAGTATCAAACCACCCAGCGACATTTTCTCCGGCAGCTCCCTGTTGTACAGAAAACATACAATGTTATCAGAAAGCTTCTAAACTCTAAAGGGTAGTTCATGTCTGATGAACAACGAAATTTACCAAGCTATTGGGTCTATAGAGTTATTCTCCTCCATTGTATAAATAAGATCAAGACAAATAGCAGTATCAGTGTGAATATTAGCTTCCCAGGGAGTGAGATGCAAAGCCCGTTGATATGAGAGTTTTGCACCATTTGCAGCCAACAGACATGTATTTCTCCACTCAATGACAGAAGCTTTGAAAATTAGCTCATCCATGCCCCTTTTGATCTTCCCATTCTCCCACGGCAAGCATCTTGCAAGTGCAAGCTGACATAAAGGCGAGATATATGGAAGAATAGAATATTTCAAATTATAAGGTGCCAAGTAAATTTAAACATTAACAATGGTTAAAAAAGGTACCTGAGTGTCTCCATGCAATTTCCAAACACAGGAAAGGTTTCCAGTCAGGGAAGTACAAACTTTGGCAGCTTCTGATGCTTCCTACATGAAACTACACTAAGACACTACATGGCATGAAATACTATTAAAATGTAACCAAGTATCATTTCAAAATACCTTCAAAAGACTAGCTGCCCAGCTGAAGGCCCCAGTAGCTACAGAATGCCTTGCCCAAGCAAGTAATGCAGAAGCAAGCCCAAAGTATGCAGAGTGATTACGTGGAGCCATCTCCAAGGCAGAACGAAACTGTTCAACTCCCTGGTATTGTGTATTTTCGCAAGAAGTACAATATCAGAGAAATTATTACCAGTAGCAGCAGTAAAGGGCTAGCATAGAGTTTGCAATGATGTGTTATTAAATTGGCATTTGCTGATAAAATCATGTGTATCCAACACAACAATAGGTTCGTTTGCTGAAAAACTTCCTACCTTTCTGAAATAGCCAAGCATTAGCTGGATGTTTCCACTTTCTATCAATGCAAAGACCCTGGAACTATCCAGTTCAATAGCTCGCCCATATGACTGCCAACGAAAACTGAATTAGGAATATTCAGAAGAATCAATACAGCAGACTGCAATTTTATTAATAATGCTAAAAACGAAAACAGCACACCTTTACTGCTGCGGTAAACATGCCCAAACGGTGGTATGCCAGACCAAGTGCCTAACGCCATATGGAATGTAAAATCAATTACATTGTAAGCACAGAATGTATGGCTTGGATTTCATCAACTTTGACAAGGGAAAAAAGGGAAAGGAAACACTCACCTCCCATAAATCTGCACATGTTGGGTAACCTCGTATTGCATGCTGAAGGCTTTGTGTAGCTTCTGACCATTTCCTTTGATGAACCTAAATTTTTCATATCATGTCAATAATTATTATGGATATATCTTGGTATGCAATTTAGCACACACAGAAAAGGTATTCAAAAGAAAAATATTAATAGATTTTCCAAAATCTTAGCCCTGTCAGTTTAAAATGTAAACAAAGCACAGACTCCGGTAGTTCCTTGCTCCAAGAAAAAGAAACTTTACGATTTTTAAAGCAAGTCAAGAGACATTGCAATTTTTTACAGAGACTAGACATTGCAAGGTTGGACTAGTGTAACAAAACCTGGACCAGTCATGCGATTGGACCGCAAAATGGGACTTAAGACATGTAACAGGCAAGGCACACCCACAGGACCAGAATGGCAAACTGGCAATTGACCTGGGGAAAGCCATCTGAACTGGTTAGTTAAAACCGAGCGGGTGATGCATGTGAAGCACACTTCAAAAGGCACCAGAATATTTAATGATTTTATGATAAAGCGCATCCCAGATGGCTGTGTTTTACTGCCCAGCCTACTGCTTAGGCACATGTTTTGTTCTCTTCATGCAGCAGCGCAGTGCAATTATACCCTGTGGGAGGTGAGAACAAGAGTAGCCAGGATCCCATTGTTGGCTCTACACCTCTACCTAGCTTAGGCTCGAGCTACATTGGTAACCACAGATCCGCTGCTCACATGTCACTGGTGTCCACTTAGAGGCACAAATGACTCTTCAGCCTTCTCTCTGTCAGTACCAGGGAAAATTATATTGGCCAGTTACTGCCGGCAATCGGCCTTACCAGTGGGTCCTGGTAGATTTCCAAGTCGGGCAAAAGAAATTGGAATTTTGTAGTTGTAGTATTAGTCCAAGTATTGCACAGTTGGCACCATCTCTGACCTCTGCCCTGGCCTCTAATCAGACATCTTGACTCTACAGCCTTTACCCAGCCTCCATTTCAGTTGTGCAGATCCAATTGTCGTGCAAATCTAGGTCCAATTGCTGCTTAGAAATATTTGAGACCCAACATAAACAAGGACTTCTACTTATTCTCGTATTTCCATCCATTTGTAATCTTCCAATGCATGGAGCATCTCTAATTTCTCTAATCAACTTCTATTTGTTATTCCTTACTCTTAGATTGTTATCAATATAATATGAGTGAAGGAATATATAACACACAGCAAGAAGTACTTAGGATCAACGATCAACACGTCATTACTTGTAGAGTTGTGCATTCCTTTTCAACTATAAGTAAGTACCTACCAATTTACTCCTAAATGACCTATTGCTGATGAACTATGCTCATCTACAGTATGTATTTAATTATTCCTCCCTCTACTTGAGATGAAATCCGTATCATAAAAAAGGTTTTTTGTACTTTAAAGGTACATACATATCAGAGTACAGTGGGCAGTGGCCTTTTAAATCAAAACAGCAGTTCAAGCAGTGATCACCAGTCCAACAGGTGACTCAGTGACCCGAGACCTTAAGCAGTTTGATGGCCAGGCTGGTTGTAGTAACAGCAGGTAGTGGACAACCCACCCTAATTAAACCTATACCGGCATACCTAAGGAACTACTGCAACAAGATCATTGTTGTGGGTCACACTAATGTAGTTCTGCGGCAACACCCTTTGATACTATCGGATAATATATGGCGCTAACAAATCTACACCATCTAATCCTTGCTTTCTAGAAATATTAATTGAAAAATAAAAACTCTATATTTGATTATTGACCAATCCCAGTTCCCGATCTGATCCCTAAAGTCAAAACTATATCTACAATGGCACAATCAAATCCCAATAATTTGATCATGTGATTTGTAAGACCTGCAAATTAATATCTTCTATCTATAGACTTTAAGATCATGTAGTTTTTTGAAAAAGCTCCAGGAACTGTACTATCCAGATTTTAACTTGATAACGGTACAACAATGGCAACTAATCAACTGACTCCTGTTGTCCTGCAGCCCTCCATGTGTCCTCCCTCTGCTAATTCAAAAGGACAAGAACAGAATTGAGCCAATCTTATCCGCTCAAATGAGGGTAAAGGAGGTGCGGGGTGGTGAATACCATGGTGGATGAGGTGTGGGCGAACTGCCGCTGGACAAATTAGATGAACAGCACAAGAAAGGGGTGAGAATGCTATCAATCCAAAGGCATACATGTAGGGAGTTAAGTTTGGGATGGGCCTGGATTGTGTTGGATTTCAACTCTTTTCGGAGCATTTGGTAACCACTATCAATCGTAAATATTGTAAACACAAATTCCCCTTTAGTACCTTTAGGTTTCTTTTGTATGGGTTTGAAATGGTGGGATTCCGACCCAATCCACATGTATTTATTCCATCGAAATGAAGCCTTAAGATTCGTAAACTTCCCCACTAGGCAGATCCACAGCTAATGATGCATACTATTACCATGATTACTTCAATCAACAGTGTATCCAAGCAACTGCCAGCCAAGTATACCTGTAAGTAGCCGAACCTCCGGAAGGCCCAAAATGCGCGTGGTGACTTGCCGGCTGCCTCCTTGCACACAGCAAGCTCCAAGCTCTCCTTCCCCTCCACATCTAGCAAGTCGCAAAGCGCCTCCTGCACCAGACCCCAGATACAACAAACCACATCAAAACACCACCACGAGCAAACCAACCAACACCTTCCAAGGCACATGCGTATATGCATTCCCACCCACCCCAGCCTCAGCATCGTCGGGGTTCAGCGCCACCGACCGCTGATAGCACTTGGCCGCGCGCTGCGCATCGCCGGCGCGCGTATAGTGGTGGCCGAGGAAGCGGAACGGGACGCCGTCGTTCGGGTTCAGCTTGGCAGCCGCGAGGAAGTGCTCGGCGGCCGCCGCGCGGAGACGTCTCGCATCCTCCTCGCCCTCCTGCTTCGCCGCCTCTTCCGCGTCCGCGCGGTCCCATAGGAAGACGCCCTGCACGCACAGAACCAACGCGCGATTAGACGCAATGGAGAAGCGAGAGCGCAACTACGGAGAGGATTCATGCAACGATGGAGAGAGGATCACGAGGTTGTAGTGGTGGAGCGGGCTGGCGGGGTCGGCGGCGAGGGTTTGCTCCAGTTGCTTGAGGAGATTGGCCTCCACCGCCTGCGAGTGAGAGACCAAAGGGTCAGCAAGAGAGGAGGTGAGGGGGAGATAAAGTGAGAGCGATGGAGTGGAGTACGGTTTCCGGCATATCGCCGGCGTGGTGGCACGGCCGGAGACGACGGCGGCGGCGTAGCGGAAGTGGAAGGTAGTGTGGGGAAAGGGGAACGAAGCGGCAGGGAGTATTTGCAACTTGGCACTGGGAAGGAGCAGAATTTGGGCCAACGCTACAGGTGGAGCCCACTTGTCATCCTCTAGACGCCTGAGCCACTTCTTAACCCACTGACATATAGACCCACCAGCAAAAAATGCAGACCCTGATATTAGTCCTGGGAGTTGGGCCGTGCCATGCCTGATGGGCCTCGGTGGTAGTCGGGCCGGCACGGCACAAACTATCAGGTAGGGGTCGGGCTTGAGAATCAAGTACGTTAGGCGGCACGGCACCGTATGCTCCAATGGGCCATGCTTGATCCAACATGGCCCAAAATTCCCAATGCAGTTCGACGCACCTCACCAATGTTGTTGTGGCCGTCGACAAGAGGGGAGAAAGATAGAAATCCCCTCAGCACTTCGGTCTGCTCAGATCTGGGAGAGGGGAAGGGGACAATCGGATAGTCACCATCATCGTGGTGGGCTAGTTGTCGCCGTTGTCCCCCTCGCCATCACTGTTGCTCAGCTATGGGTGAGAGGGAGAGGGGAAGGGTGCTCATGGTTGCTGTCGTTGTGGTGGGCTTTCGTAGTCGCCCTGCCTCTTAGACCTAAGGGAGAGGCCATGTAGATGAGTTGCGAATAGAGGCATGACAACATAAGTTTTAGGAAGGCGGCGAGAAGAGGAGTCAGGGTGTCTACGGGCAAGCTGGCCTGGCCTCGTCAACGACATGGTTAGAGAGGAGGGAGAAGAGCAAAGAGGATGCAAGGGCAGAAGAAGGTGCCAGGCTCAGTCTCTACAGGCGACGGTGGGGGATTTTATCCAGCTAGGGTTTTGGCTATTTTGCATTCTAGCCCTAAACTTTATGAAAATTACAATTAGGCCCTTCTCCATATGCTTTTTTCTGATTTGGAAACTGGGCTGGGCTGGGCTGGGTCGGCACGACGGTAGCCCGTCGTGCCCTATGATGTGCCGGTGCAACACAGCACGGCGGGGGTCAGCCCAAAGCCTATCCGGCCTGTGACGTGCTAGTACGACACGACCCAACTCTAAGGTCTACCACAGATGTAAACCAAATTTGACATGGTTCATTTGGTTTCATGTCTGTATTGATTCCATGAATCAAAATTTTATCTACAAATACAGATATTTTATTTTTAATTTCAAATATAATCATTTTGTTTGGTTTGAGTAATGAAATATGTGTTTAATACTTACCCTTCCCTACCCTCATCCAAGTCCTGACAAAGTTAGTGACCAAGAAGACATGTTTAGTTAGCTCGTCAATAATAGGTTAGGCAAGGAAATGAAGCATGCAGAGAGCCAGAGAGAGAGAGAGAGAGAGTTCATGCTGCCATTGCCTACGTCCGCAACTCAAAAAAAAAGAATGAATAAGATTCTACAACAAAATGAATAAGACTAGTAACAACATCATGAAATGGCTCCACACCAACCCATTTTACGAATTATGATAAAATCATTCTTCAAACCGTAAATGTACTATAGCGTGATCCTAATATATAGATCACAAAGAAACTAAGCTATCCAAATGGATCGCGAGGGGGGAAACTTGTCCGTCCAATGCTCAGGTTCCAAAGATCAAAGGTGTAACGATCTCATTTTTTTAAAATAGGGTCAAAAAGTTTCCTGCAACAGACTAGAAGTTCGATTACGGATAGGAAGAATATCATGTTTGCTTATAAGAATTTAAAAAAAATTAGTTTTGATTAAAATATAATCTAACGGCAATAACTTTATAGGCGTCCAAACCTAAAAATTGACTTACATTCAGAAAATGAATTTTTTGTACGGATAATCCATTTTTTATTCGAAATTACATAAATATACCCGCGGGAAAATTTTTTACAAAAATAGGCTCGATCGCGAACCGTTAGGCGGCGGAGTTAATCGCCTTAACTGCATCGCGACACAATTTGTCTCATTGCCGCGAAAGCGACTACATCCGATCGCTCTTCGTTAGCGACTAGCATGCGATCGCTCTTCCGTTAGCGACTAGCATGCGATCGCCATCCCGTAGGGCGTGCATGTAGCCCCGTGTTTTGTTTTAAGATTTTGTGAATTTTGTAACGTTGAGCGGGTAAAAATACGGTGAAGTTGTAATAAAAGTTTATGTTAATTGTATATTGTAGGTGTGCAAAAGTTTTAAAATTTTTTCATGAAAGATTGAGTAAAGAACGATCGATACATACACATTAAGTGAGATAGTTTATGTGCGGAGAGAGATAATAGACTTATGTAAATTTAAATAAACTTCATATTATAAGCGTGAGTAACATGCCGCATGTTTTTCATTACATGCATAAATACATAGCATCTGCAGCGTCGCCTCACTAGTCACCCTGGTGTGCCCGTCACCGCGCCGCGTCCTCCCATACGGCCTCGCTTAGCCCTCCTCGGTGCAACGGGTTAGGACGATCCGAAAAAGTAAAACGAGGAGGAGGGTGTCTATCCCTGATGGCGGGGCGAGTAAGCTGCACCTCTGGTGTGTGCTCTCGGTGCACCGGCGCGAGATAACCTCCGGTGCTACGTCGGAGTAGTGTCCATGCCACTCCGGTGTAGACGCAAAAGCGGTCCACATCCTCCGGCACGGGAGATGCCGGAGACGCCGTGCTGCTGGTAAGCACCTGCAATATTAATAACGTTAGTTCGTTGCATATCGTCTTCGGATAAACACGATATAAGAACCTCTGCGTAGCCGTGCCTAGTGCCATCCACGCGGGAGGAGGCGTACACCCCCTGCGTAGAAGGCGTGAAGTGAACCGGTGTAGGAGGCCCTGCCCAGGCTGAACCCCCTGGCTGCTCCGGGTGAGGTGGTGGAGGACGTGTCCACGTCGGTGCACCAGAGTAGTGCCACGCTGGTCGGGGTGGCACTGGTGGACGAGCAGGCGGAGCGGTGGGCGTGGAGACCGCCGGTAGCCTCGTGCAGGAGAGTAGGCTAACGATACGTCTGGCCGCGTCGTGCACCCGACGCGCAAAGCTGATGCCCTCCTCATGGGTCAGGTGCGCACCACTGGAGAGCCTCTCCAGTACTGTCGAGTCGAGGCATAGGGCAGAACCGACGTCAGCCTGGACACAAAGACATGAAATGGTTGATTATCGAAACGACATTACCATTTGGGAATCTTTGAAATGACATGAAACGTACCGCGATGTGAGCGTCGCGCGCGAAGTGCGAGGGGTACGTGTCCGTCGGAGCGGCGACGTGTGTGGCAGGCGGGTCTACCACATATACGAGCACAGTACGGTCCGCGGTGGTACCGGTAGCAGTACTCGGCGTACTCCCCTGGCGTCGTCGGGCTGTCCTCCTCCACGCGGTCGTCGAGCGCACCGCCGCTCGCTCGACCCATGGTCGCATCCTCAACGACGATCGGTGCCTCTTTTCACTCCTTCGCGCTTTGCTGCGTATAGAACCATTCGGATGTGAGATACTTGCGAACGCGAGTAAGTATGTAAATATTTAGCGAAACGATCACTCACCCGTGCGTGGCGCGGAATCGATGGTCCGAATGGTGCAGAACCGCCGCCGTGAGCCGAATCGCCACATCACCGGGGGTGCGTAGTCCTCCACGTAGATGAGGTACACGAGCTTCGGCGGGTGAGCGAAGCCGATCACGCCCGACAAAGTGAGGACAGACCGCGCAGAGAGCACGGGCGAATCGCCAGTATCTGCGTCGGCTCCCAGTATACGTCGTCCGCCGTGATGCGGTCGAGTGCTCCACAAAGACCGATGACGCCGTGTGACTCGCACGCGCGCATGAATCGCACTGCAAGAAATATAATTTCGTTTAGAATGACGATCGTCAATAAGCGAAATAGTTGATTGTGATAATACTTACTCGGCAGCGGCACGGATAGAACCCATCGTCGGCGGTCAACGTCTCCCCTGGATACATCTCGGGCCCGCACGGGCCATGTAAATCTAACGCAGTCGCGCGAGGCTTAAGCGCTCGAGCGACCACAAGCGCGATAGCGGCAGACGGCCAGTGAGGATCGAGTTCGCCTTGACCTCGTGCACGCATCGCATATAGGCGCGATGCGTCGCGGCAAGCACGGCCGATCCTCGGTGACTGGTGGGGCTCGCCGTCGCGATCGCCCTCGCATAGCGATAAGGCGCACATCCACCGAGTTGCCGTGGTGGTGGTGAAAAGCACCAACCAAACGACCCACAAGACGTCGCCTCGGTGGCGCGACACCGGTGATCGTCACTGTGGAACCATGCGCTCCACGAATTCAAACAAGTTTTTATTAGTACGTCATACCACAAATAAGCGGTTGGGCGACACGATCGAATGTAAAACCACGTGCCGCATGTGTGAGCCACCTCGGCGTCGGCCCATGGGTGCGCCTCTGCGAACACGTGGTGCCGAGGCCGGTGGAACGACACCTCGAACCGCCAAGGCGGTCGGTGCGCCCGATCGTGTGGGGCCTCGGTAGGAAGGCGGCGTCTCCGCGATCGGAAGGCCAGGAGCGAGGACACGTCCTCCGTGGTCGGCGTCATCTCCCGAATGGGAGGTGGAAAGTGTGCGTCTCGGGCCGCCAACGGTCCACCAAAGCCGTCGGCGAGGAGCGGTCGAGCGGAAGCGTCGTGATCGCTCCCGCCCGCCTCGCCCCGCCCTCGTCCCCGCCGGCGCCGCATCCTCGCCCGTGGCCTGCACCATCCGGCAAGAGGAGTAGCCCGCATCCCGCACCTGCAAACAAAGTGAAGGTCGGACGGAATGAACTTACGGTCGCACTAAACGCTGGAGTAGTGCAAACCTGGCAGTCCAACGAGGGTCGAGTCTCCAGGCCACGCGAGGTGTGCGTGTCCGGACCACTCCCAGCTGAGGCGGCTCGTCCGTGCTCCCCGGTGTCGGCACTAGGCGGAAGCGCGATGAGAGCGGTCCACGTGCTCGTCCAACACACAGCGTCGCCACTCTGAGGCACGTCCAGCACGAGTCATACCTGCAAAATTTGTACAATAATTTCTACATTAAATTTCTACACTACATTTCTAAACTAATTTTCTAAACTACATTTTCTAAACTAAATTTTCTACCCTAATTATCTACACTAATTATCTACACTAACTATCTACACTAATTATCTACACTAACTATATTTCTAAACTAATTTTCTAAACTAATTATCTACACTAATTATCTACACTAACTATCTTTCTACACTAAATTATCTAAAATAATTATCTACACTAATTATCTACACTAATTATGTACACTAACTATATTTCTAAACTAATTTTCTAAACTAATTATCTACACTAATTATCTTTCTAAACTAATTTATGTACACTAATATCTACATAACTATCTTTCTACACTAAATTATCGACACTAATTATCTACACTAACTATATTTCTAAACTAATTATCTACACTAATTATCTACACTAACTATATTTCTACACTAATTTTCTAAACTAATTATCTACACTAACTATATTTCTACACTAATTTTCTAAACTAATTATCTACACTAATTATCTACACTAACTATCTTTCTACACTAAATTATCTACACTAAATTATCTAAACTAATTATCTACACTAACTATCTTTCTACACTAAATTATCTAAACTAAATTATCTAAACTAATTATCTACACTAACTAATTTTCTAAACTAATTATCTACACTAATTATCTACACTAACTATCTTTCTACACTAAATTATCTACACTAACTATCTTTCTACACTAAATTATCTAAACTAAATTATCTACACTAACTATTTTTCTAAACTAATTTATCTACACTAATTATCTACACTAACTATATTTCTAAACTAAATTATCCACACTAATTATCTACACTAACTATCTACACTAACTATCTTTCTACACTAAATTATCTAAACTAAATTATCTACACTAACTATTTTTCTAAACTAATTATCTACACTAACTATATTTCTAAACTAAATTATCTACACTAACTATATTTCTAAACTAATTTTCTCTGATAACAAAAAATATAACACAAAAATTACACGAAAATCGCGCACGCCTCTCTTCTTCTCTCCTCCTCTTCTTCTCCTCTCCCTCTCTTTCTCTTCCCTTCCTCTTCTCCTCCTCTCCTCTCTTTCTCCTTCTCTCTGCGTAGAAGAAGTGGACGACGTCGGGGGTGGCCGCTCGGCCGGCCTTATATCCACCCTCAGTCGCCCAACGGTTGGGCGACTGATATTCAGTCGCCCAACAGTTGAGCGACTTATTTTCAATCGCTGAACCGTTGGGCGACTGGAGTAAATCGCCCAACGGTTGGCAGACTCTCCAGCTGCCGCGGTCTGGTTGGGCGATTAACTCCAGTCGCCCAACGGTTCGGCGACTGGAGCCTATTTTTGTAAAAAATTTTCCCGCGGGTATATTTATGTAATTTCGAATAAAAAATGGATTATCCGTACAAAAAATTCTTCAGAAAATCCAAAGAAATCCCATAGAAATGCTTGAGTGTGATTGTAACCCTATCACAGAAGCTGATGCATCCTTTCTTCGTCTGGTGTCTGTGATGATGAAAATAAGAAAAATTGAATACACTAGGTACTCAGTAAGTCTCTATAGCAGAATGCATTAGTAGAAGCAAATATCTATATGTAAGGCTTAACCAAGAGATGGCTTTATGTTTATTTAAGGTGAAGCCAATTTACCAAATATCATACTATAGCAAGTTTTCAAACCTAAGACTTAACCATTTTTTACTAAAACCAAAATATCCAATTTCAATTAAAATTGTGAGAGCAAACTCTCTTCATAGTTATTTACCATGTCTAGTCCACAAACACTGTTCCATCTTTATTTCTATACCAACATACCATGTCCATAATCATTATTAACTAGTAACCAAAATGTGAAAACCACTCAATTGTGGTATTTCTACACTTCGCGCGTGACGGGAGCGCGACTATTCAAATAGATTATAATACTCTGTAGATGTTATACAACTTTACCCGCAAGATATGATTAACCCATAATGTCAATCATTGCACGCTTCTGTAGGCATGCGACTGAGAAAATTATAACAAGATTTTTACAATACTTAGTTTTGGCGCTTTCCCCTTCTCCGGAGGTGTAACCCCTCAGAGCTGAGGGCCCCTCGTTGTTAGGGAGTCTCTTGCACTTCTCTTTTTTGCACTCCAAATAGGTAGTGACCATTACGGGCCACTCCCAACATAGCCACATCCCCCTCGAGCAGTGACCATTACGGGCCACTCCCAACGTAGCTACAATTGCATAAGAGTTTGCGCCAAAACTAAACAAATTAGTTGGCCAAGTCTATCATATACTAGACTTGTGATTATACGATTGGGTGTAAAAATAAGTGCATTAGATTCGGTCCTTAATCAACTCAGGCAAGACAAATCAACAAACCAGATCTCGTGCAATCCCTTCACTGGTCTCATATCAATCATTCATTTGAGTCTCCACTATTTTATAAAACATCTTCCTATTTCTAACAGTAACCTCTGTTACCATTACCATTATTATATCTCAAGTTTGATTGGCAATCTTTTTGTTGTATTCAATCTTTCCACTAAAGCATTTCGAAGCACAACCATAATTTAGTAATTCTTAGCCAAGGGTGGAGTAATTACTATTATAAGTATCCTATGGTGACATGGGAAAGATGTTATCAATAATCAAAGAAGAGAAAATAATATGTATCAATTGTATAGTGTAGTTAGGCATTCAACATTCAACATAGTATTTAAGTAAACAACAATAACAATCACACATTTGTATTTGAAAGCAAAATATTTGCATTTGAAAACTAAGTTCAACATGCTCAATTATAATGATTTATCTCTTTACCTAAGGTCATCGATCACTTATCTGTAGGTTTCAGATTTGACACCAACTACTTTAATTGCTCTTGTAGCTTCTCCATTGGCCAACTTGTTGAATCCGGATACTAGCGTAGAAGAACGAACACAAATAAATTCATGTGTTGCAAAATACAAACTGGGAATAAAATGCAATAAAATAACCAAAAAAGACATAAAAGAAAATGGATTTGGCCTAATAGGGTTTAAGTGATGCTTGGTTTGGCTGAACAAAGTTAAAATGGGCTAGATAGGCTCAAAACAGTCAAAATGGGTATGAACTTGCTTAACAGACTTTGGATGAATAATAATGAGTCTAGACTATTAAAAACGAGTTGGGTTCAGGAACAGCAATGGACTTGGGTCTTAACAATTTTGGGCTCAGGTTTGGAATAATATTGGACTGGGCTTGCACACCAACTACTTTAATTGAAGCCTACAGAGAAGTGATCGATGACCTTGGATAAAGAGACAAGTCATTATAACTGATCATGTTGAACTTAGTTTTCAAATGCAAATATTTTGCCTTCAAATATAAGTATGTGCTTGTTATTGTTGTTTACTTAAATGTTATGTCAAATATTGATTGCCTAGCTACACCATACAATTGATACCTATTATTGCACCTTACTTCATTATTAAACATTTTTCTTATGTCACCATAGGATGCTTATAATAGTAATAACTCCGTCCTTAACTAAACCTTACCAGATTATGGTTGTGCTTAGAAATACTTTATTGGTAAGATTGAATATAACATAAGCATCGCCACTAAAACTTTGAGATACAATAACTGTAGTGATAACAGATGTTATCATTGGAAACAAAAAGGATGTTTTATAAAATGGTGGAGACTCGGGCGAGTGGTTGGTATAAAACCGATATAGAGATTGCACGAGATCTGGTTTGTTGGTTTGTCTCGCCTGAGTCGATTAAGAATTGAATCCGGTAGGCTCATTTCTACGCCCAATTGTGCAACCATAAGTCTAAAATGGGATTGAACTGGCCAACTAATTTGCTTAGTTTCGGTACAAACTCCTATGAAATTGTAGCTAGGTTAAGAGTGGCTCGTAACAGTCATTGCCCAGGTGGAATGTGGTTATGTTAGAAGTGGCCTGTAATAGACACTGCCCTTGTGGAGTGCAGCAAAGAGAAGGTCTCAAAGAAAATACTTCCAAACATCAAAGGAACATTTATGCGGCACTACTTGAGTTCGCAGCTGACATGCTGCATCTAGAACTGAATCCCTTACCTACTCTTAGGCTTAGCACGCACACAAAATGAACTACTACAGTCAAACCACACATGAAACTGACACTACTGCTGCTGCTACCGATATGCCAAGGACTTGTTCAGCTTGTTCTGCTGGAGATATTCTTAGATGGCTGAACGCAGTGCTTGATTGGGGATCGTATCATGGTTAGCGAGCGTTTGGTTCGTCATCGGAGACGTGTCGCGCCCGCTATCCAGCTAATCTCTGATAGCATCAGCTTCATAAGTGAATCCATCCGCTGCCATCTGTGGATCTCTCATGACCACCTGAATATTAGGCAATGGCAAAAAAGGTTAGCTACTTGAGAGTTCAGACAACAAGCAATGCCCGGAGCATGACTGCAGTTGACACTAAAAGAACAGCATCACCTTATATATTCATAACTTGTGGTACCTGAGAGACTGGGCGAAGTAGGACGGCGTGGCAATGGCCCTACTACTTTCACTGAAGACGGATCGAAAAGATAGGGACAATGGCGAAGGAGCTTCCATTCTCATAGGTTCAACAGCCCTCCACACGTCGCGCTCAAGATCAGGGCGCTTCTGCCTGCAGAGCTCTGTGCACTGCAGTCCAATGCGTGCAAGCTGCTCAGAGTGCACAAGTGGCCAGTCACCTGCCGAGTGATCCAACACTGACTGCAGGTCATTGTTGTCCAATGCTTCCTGCACTACTCTTCTGAGGCATAGAGGCGCCCTCCCGGTCAAGAGCCGCAGGATGGTGACACCGAAGGAGTAATTGTCAGACTGTGGTGTCAGCTCCCCTGTGGCGAAAAACTCTGGGTCCATGTATGCTGGTGTCCCCATAGGCTGGGAGGTGAAGTGGGCATCGCCGCCGGTGACGCTAGACTCGAGCAGAAGACGGGAGATCCCAAAGTCACTGAGCTTGCTCATCAAGTTTGCATCAAGGAGGATATTGCCTGGCTTGAGATCCCCATGCACCACGGGGTGAGGTCTGTGCTTGTGAAGGAAGATCAGCGCAGAGCAAATCTCTGTGATGATTTGGATGCGGACCTGCCAAGTGAGTGGCAGGGTGTTGTCAACACAGTTGAGTCGGTCTTCCAGGCTTCCATTTGGTAAGAACTCGTAAACAAGCGCTGAAGCTTCGGAGCAGGCTCCAATAAGGGTGACTAGGTTTGGATGCCTCACTCTACTGAGTATAGCAACCTGCAAAAAACATATTGGAACGATAGAACTCGTTTGGCTTTACTCTTACTTCCTATTGTACCAGTGCAGTGTTGTATGTATTCTTACAAGTTTCAAATGAGCACAAGGAATTTGCATTTACCTCTTGCTGGAACTGTGATTGGCCATGCAAGCTTTCAGAATTGAGCGTCTTTATAGCTACTGCAGTGTTGCGAAGAAAACCTTTATAGACAGATCCAAATCCACCTCGGCCAATGTTAAGTGAATTGCTGAAATTCTGAGTCGCCTGCTCCAACTCCATCAAGGAGAACTCGGAGCTCATTGCTCCATTGGAACGTGGTGCTATAAGCTCTCTCTCTATACGCATGTCCCTTGCCTCTTTAACCGCATCATCTCGCTCTCGCTTCACTTTATTGTTCTCCAACTTCAGTGACTGGACAAGAGATTCAGTAGCTCTCATGCTCTCTTCCAGATAACTGGCAACTGAGTCTGACTCTGAGATGCGGTGTTCCAGACAGCGCTTCTGCTGGTTTACCTCTTGCAATCTATTGACATTCTCATTCCATTGGTGTGTGAACCAGTCGAGCTCATTTTGAAGCATTACCGATGCTTGCTTCAGAGCTTCTGTTTCTTCCTTTTCTTGTGAGAGTTTTGCCTCTACTTCTTTCCTTAGCTCCATTTCTTTAATATACATACGTTCCCATCTCTTAGCCTGTGATGGAATTAGCGATTGTGCACATAAAACTTTGTAAAACTTCAGGACTTGTACTATGCTTACTTCTACTTTTCTTTATCTAAATGGCATGTTATGCACAACAGATCTAATAGCAACTAAACGGTTTTAACAACATAAGTACTTCCTTCTGGTGAGCCAAGACAACCTTGTCTTATACTTCTCGAAGTTTGCTAATGCATTTGAAAGCATCATCCTTCTACTTGGCAATTTTTTTTCTGAGACCTCTTGGTATCTCTGAGTTCATCAGCACTTAGGCAGCGATCTTCCTGTGTGATGAACAACTAATAACCGGTGGAAGATGCTAATATGCTATGCAAAAAAAATCTTTTCTTTATTTTTATTTAGGAATTACGATGCTAATATGTTATGCAATGAATATTCCATATTGCAAAGTAACATATTTTGACTATGCCAGAAACGGCTCTTTACCTCTATATTAGGTTGTAGCAAACATTGAAGATCCATGTTGGAATCGTCTACAGCACAAGGTAGCCGTGTTGATTTTGACTTTGTTAGTAGACAATAATTTGCCTCCCTGAACAAACCCCATCAATTTAATAGAAGAAAAAAAATGCAAACTAGTGAAAATAAAGCATTACTTAAGCTTTGATAATCTTATGATGACCATTCGCCTATGGAAAAACTAACATAGGTTATCAGTGATAAAATGCAGATAATTGTGAGCAAAGACCTATTAATCAGTTATAAGATTAAGTACCAACTCGGCCATAATTTGAATATTACTAAAAACATGAACAATATATAAAGAAACACATGCGTATTTTTTTATCAGATAATCGCATAGTTTGTAAGGCTAAACCTGTACAGTTTGCCATAGTTATTCCTGCGATATGCTTGTGGTATTTGATTATGGAAAACTTGTCATCTTTGAGATTGTACAGTGTGCATCATTGCAGAGCTTACTCAGTTGATATTGCAGTCATATATTTTACAATAAACACTCAGATTGTGCGGTAGGATGTTTCAAACAAATGAGATAATGTCAATTGTCAAATGGAATAGAAAACTTTCTCATTCAAAATTGAAGTATCAATCATGTGATAACCTATACAACAAAAAAATATAAAAAATCTGTAAATTTACAGGTGTTTTACATAACGACTATTGCAAGCTTGCAGATTATGTAGAATTCTAAGTTCACTTTATTTGCTTTGTGACATGACACCAAACTCGTCGAGCTTAAGATCAACACAAGAGAATTGGTGGTTCGAGTCCTACCTGACACATATTAGCTTTCCATTGCAAACAAACCATATATTGCAGTGTGAATGAGCCTTTTGCAAAACGCTTATTGCTGTCTGAGATTGTGGTGCTTTCATTTTTCTGTACAATACAAAGAATCATACTTTCCTGGAGATCAATAAGGACAAATAACCTGAACATGTACCATAAATCTTAGAAAAGATAGAGAGAGAAGAGAAAGAGACCTTCTGTAGTGCTTGTCTGATGCTGCACCCATAACAAGTTTGGTGACCCCGTATATTTTTATCAGATGAAGCAGGCCTTCGTCAATCTTGGTAAACAGGAATACCCGTTTCTCAGCTTTAACCTAATCAAGGAAGAATTAGAAATTTTACTCACTACTGAACATAGTGGATTTGGTATCTATCACATACAACTGTTAATGTGTAGGTTTGTTATTCAGTCAATTTAAACCTGAAAAGCACATGACACAATTAAAAAAAGTTTGCCTGAAATTTATATCAATACAATGAGTTATTTACGAATATCGGTATAGTGAAGAAATTCCAAAATCTAAATTGCCCCAATAATTCATGTCCCCACCATAACAGATTTGAAACATTATGTCGCAATACTTGTTTCCACCAAAAAATTGAACACTTCCCATACCATTCAATTTATGGAAGGGGCGTTATCAACTTTGCATCAAAAAAGTGTGGATCTTTGTTTTTATAGAAAATGATTCAAATTTAATATTGGTGTAATGGTTTGGATGAAAAGTATACCTGAGGTGACTTTGATTTGTGTACAGGGAATACTGTTCAATAAACCATTATTAAGTTATAATATTTTCATCCAAACCTGCATCTCATTTGATTCAGTAGTTGGACATATCAAACAAAAGAGTATCCATTTTCACTCTAACTTGACATTTCTCTTCTGCTTCTGTATTTTATTTACTCATATATATTCTGTCCATAGGTCCTTGGACTATATAACATTTCTTTCCACATAGGTTTTTATAGAACAAAAAAAAAACAAATATGATGGAAATATCTTGCACCTTTTTTCTTGAACACTGATCCAGGCACTGGTCCAAATTTTGCTTTCCGCTTTCTTCAGAACAACAAAAGGATCAAATAAGATGACAACACTTTGCTATGGATAGTGCAGTCAAAACAAATTGGCAACAAGAAATAATAATTAGAGAAAAAATATCACAGCAAACCAGCAACAGAAGATTATGATAACAAAACAGGGCAGGAGATCTATCTTTTCCTTTATTGAAAACTGACAAGAGGCTATTAACTTCAGAAAAATTCTCCGCAAATAACTAACCAAAGTTTGGTACAGTTACTATGTGGATGATGATGATCTCCGTGTTATCAGATGTGTGATCGATAACCCAAGACAGAATGGACTTGCCATCCCTGGGTTCCTCCGGGAGTGCAACAAAAACCTTGTCTTTAAACAGACTTCTCCGTCTGAGCATCATACATGCAGCTGCTAAGGCCTTGAAGGATGAAAGAGATATTGTTCTTTCATATGGTATCTACCAATTTTTTCCCTCGGACAGCTGAAATAGAGAACAGGTTGTGGTAGCATTAGAAAAGAAGATTATAGTATGACAAGGTAATCAGCTGACTGAAGGGATTACTGGAAGGAGTCAACAATCAACTCGCCTGCCAGGAGAACAGGTTGTGGTAGCATCAGAAAAGAAGATTCTAGTAGGACAAGGTAATCAGCTGACTGAAGGGATCACTGGAAGGAGTCAACAATCAACTCGCCTGCCAGGCTGTCATGCCAGTAGCACACGGCAATACTGCCTGTGACATTGGACAAAGTAATGTTCTTACTTTGTCATATCCTTTGTCCATTGCTCACCACAAATTCTCTGCCCTTAATTTCAACAAAAAAAAACAGTTATGGCATCAGTCTCTTTCTTCATTTACATAGAGGAGCTCTGACCACGTAACCACTTCTCCCTACACAGACGATTATCCAGTCTTTCTAAAGCCCCCTTCAGATTTCAGTTACTTCCAAGAAAATGGACAGATGAAATATTGTACATATATAGTATTGGAAAAGGTCCACTATTTTTTTTTGGGAGGGAATAGTATTTGCTTATATATCCCACAAGTTCCATAGTAATGAAATTCAATTCTCCTGCTTTCCCTAAAGAAACCATTGGTGGTTCAGCAATATTGGAAGGTAAAGCATATGAATATGATATGGGAAAATAAAATTGACAGTAAACAAGCAGGCATTTCATCCGTTACACAAGACCCATCAATCAATAAAGAAAATCCAGAAAATTCACCTTGCCAGTTAAAATACGCGAAATAAAAGTATCACACATTCACATCCTTCCAGCTATCTACAACAATTTATACAAAGTAAATGGAAAATACATGCATGCACGGTGAAAGTAAGTAACCATGCTGAAGTGGTTTCATACTTGTAATCATGCTGAAATTAACAATCCGGAAGTACTGTAGTATCTTACTAAGCCTAAATTCTTGAGGCAGCGTGTTATACCTATCCGATTACTTGATACGCGCGGCCAGAAATGACAACGTGGTACAGACGTGGGTTTTACAGCACAGTATGCCAGGCCAGAGCCCCGAGTTTCCTGCCGGTGCCGGGTGGACACGATGGACGGAGGCAGAGGAAAGCGATAGCGCGGTGGAAGAGTGTGCGGCGAATTGGAAGGACAGCGCGCGACGGGGCGAGGCGGGAGGATCCATCGTCCCCGGCGCCGCAGAGACCACCGGATTAGCCAGTGCCTTGGTGGTGTGCTGGTGTGAGCGAGCGCGCGAGGGAGGCATGGCCGAAGTCAGTGGTGCTCAGCTCCGGCGAGCGGCGAGGCCTAGCCGGCACGAGAATCGCGAGAGGGAGTTCGGGCCGTCAGGCGGGTATAGAATTCTGCAAAACCCGCGGCCCGCCAACTCGCCAAGTCCCGTGCGGTGCGGGCCGGTGTGGGCCGTGGGCGGCTAATTCGCACAAAGCCCATAGGCACAGACTAGCGGTCGTTGTCGAGAAGGCGGGCTGGCCCAGTGGCGGTGGGCACACCTGCTCGGGCTTTCGCTCGGCGCGGGCTCGGCGGCTCGGTTTGAGTTGGGTTTCCCGCGTGGCGAGCTCGGCACGGGTGGCTTCTGCTGCGGTGGAGTGGGCCGGAAGGCAACGGCAGGTGGTGGCACCGTTGCGCCGTCACGTGAAGTGAAAAGTCAGAGCGACGGTTGGTTGACACGGCGACACCAAGCCGCCTGGTTCTTGGCTGTTCTGTTTGTTTGCACAAACAAAATCATGAGCTATAAATTAAAAAGAATAAATCTATCATCAGCATGTCACTACCTTTTAAATTGCAATTCCACCTCTCTAAAAAAAGAAAGTTTTAATTCCACTAAATGGCCGGACACACAGCCGCACGCGCACGACGTTGCACAGCATCAGGGCTGGTTATTGAGCTTAATGAGACATTATCGAGTTTCTTTCGAAATCAACATAGTTCATCAAAAAATCATTTTATTTATCATTTAAATGGGTATTTTAGATTCGAGCTAACGAGCCACTATGGAGCCAAGCCTCGTTAACCTTTTTTCACTCTAAATAGATTTATTTCAATTTTGAACCAATTAACTACTGTAATCAAAGCAATTTTGATTTGATCCTTAACAAACTTTTTTGCCAGTCCTACACAGCATAACACACGAACCATGTGCGGTGCGGTTCCATCATGTGGCGAGTGGTCGATGAAGGATTGAAGGGACTACGAGGCATCCCACGCGTGAACAGGCCAGCGGTAAGATGGCCCACATGCGTTGGTGTTGCTGTAAGCAGCCCATAAAGGTGGCTGCAGCCTATGCAGACAGTCACTCGACGCGTTGGAGTGGGGCGGGACTCGGGAGGCAGATGGGCTAGAACTGAAGTTTCGACAGCTCGGTTCGAGACCATTTCCCACGTGCCAAGCCCGATATGCAAGCTAACTTTTAGTCTTTTTTTTAGGTTATAACTGATGATTTTTATCTATATTTTTTTAATATAATAGTGGACGGTGGAGCTATCGATACAGACAACACACGGTTTTTATTTTTAAGATGCTTGAAGAAACAATTTTTAAGATGGCAAAATAATTTCAAGCCGTACCGAGATTTCTGTAGCTCATATAAGATACAGAAGCCACCGCAATAGGCCTTTCATGGTCCATTCAATTCTAGCTGGGATTAGATTCATACGTAAGTTTAGAAAAAGGCAGGCTAGTACTATATGCTCTCAGGTCCTTGGCCTGATGTACACATGCATACCAGATGTTTGCATTCGAGACATGTTGTATTGTTTATGCTGTAGACTTGTAGTGCTGCATTTCTTATATTATACTAAAAAGATTTATATCTGTGTAGCAGTATCTTTACTGATTGAAATATGTTGCCATATCTATGCATGTTACCCTATTACTGTTACAATGCCATAGAATTGGGAGTGAGATGTGGTGGGCTGCACTGCAAATTCAAAATGTAACTCTGGTAAGATTTGATGAACTCAATTGATTTTTTAAAAAAATATGTTGTTTTTACATGCTTATGTTGAGATACAAATTTAGCATTGACAAGGAGAGTTAGTAACAGAACTCGTTTTATTTTCGGAATCCGACCTTCACCTTCACTGTTTGCTGTTCGATGTTTCTGCTAGGAGATCAGGGCAATCGGGGGGCAAGCCAAATAGCACATGGCGGCATCATGTTTCTGCTAGGAGATGGCGGCGCCGATACCCCCCGCGAGTGGGTCGGGCCGCAGCAGTTCCCGGCGGCCACCCAGTCCAAGCTGCACGAGCTCCTCCTCGGCATTGGCAAGCTCAAGGAGAAGGTCTCTCTTCTGGTAATCGGATCCTCTTCTGTTGCGTCTTGCAATCGGCACCTCTTTCCGGCTCCCTGGACGACGCCTAGACCTGCCCCCGCCTCCGCTCGCCTTCCGCCGCCCAAGCCCGTCCCTACCCTCGTCCTCGCCCTCGCATTCGACGCGCCGCCGTTGCCCCCGCCTCGCCCCCAAGCCCTCCGCCCCCGCCGATCCTTCCGTCCCTACCCTGGTCCTCGCCTCCCCCGCCCTCCATACATACATGCGCCAGCGCCACGCCTCCACCCCAAATTCCCAAATCCAGCGCCTCCGGGCCTCCTCCCACCGAAGCAAGCACGCTGCGTCGAATTCTTCCCTCCTCCTCCTGGATTGGCGTGGGGGTGGAGATCCTTGCGGGCTGATTTCGTTTGTTGTTAAGCCCTACTTGCTTGGATTTGTTCTGGTCTTTTCGCCGTCAGCAATCGGAGGCCGTTCGCGCCGCCATTTGCGCGCCCCTCCATGAACATCTCCGACGACTGGCGCTTCCTCTTCCCCGTCTCGTCCGTGTTCGCGCCGCCGTCCCTCGCCCCGCCGGCCGCCTCCCACGGGCCCCTCCTCTTCTCCCCTCTCCCGCCAGCCACCCCGCTCCTCTCCCTCCCCTTCCCTTTCCCTCCGCCCCCGCACTCCTCCACCCGCGGCATCCGCCACCACCTCCGCTCCTTCGTCGGCTCCACCTCCTTCCTCCCCTTTTCCGCGCTCGACTCCATCTCGGGGACCCTCCTCGCTGCACCGTCGTCGCCGTTCCCGCCGCCTTCCAATCTGCTCGCCGTCCTCCGCCCCCGCTCCTCGTGCTCTGTCATCCTATTCTTCCCATACGGCGAAAATGCGGAGCAGGTTGCCTTCGTCCCTCTGGCCGCCTCCTTTGCCTGCTCCACGCCCCTCTCGCCCTTCGTTCAGTGTGATGGGTTCAAGCACCCTGCGCACCGCATCCAGCAGCTTGCCGCCACCCCTGTCCAGCCGTCCTGGTCGTCACAACCGGGTCACAGCCTTGTCGAGGGCTTCCTGCTTGCTGCGACGTTGTACTCGCTGAGTTGGTTCAGGGTTGAGTTGCGGAGTCCGGGCTCCCTGGTACTCGTGCCTGCGGCGAAGCAGGGGTTCGAGGCCACCGTCGTGCACGCGTGCTGGAGCAGACATTCGCCGCCGGAATGCGCAGTGCTGCTGGAGAGTGGGGAGCTGTGCTGGTTTGATCTGGATACATGTCGTGGAGGCAAGATAAGGGTTGGTTTTGGCAGCAAGGATGACTGGGGGGACTGGCTAAGCTGTGAGTATGGGGCGCAACCATGGACAGTGATCATTGCAAGCTCAAAAGCCATCCTTTTGGTTGATTTGAGATTTGGGGAGAGTGGCGAATACAAGGTTTTAGCAAGAATTGGGATGCCAGGATTGTTTGAAACTGAGCCATTTGTCAGGACTGATCGGTATCTTGCATTCTGCAAGGCTGGGTTTGATGATTTCCATATATCGGTGGTGACAGAACGCCACTTGATTCTTCTTGATGTGAGACAGCCGTTGACACCTGCGTTAGCTTGGCAGCATGGGCTTGAGAGCCCAAATCATGTTGCTATGTTTCGGTTAGCTGAATTGAGGCCTTCCAAGGAACATGAGTGGGCATCGAATTCAGGATTTGCCATTTTGGTCGGTTCATTCTGGAACGTGGAGTTTAGTTTGTTCTGTTATGGGCCTAAGGGGCAAGGTTGTCCAGATAATTCTCACTTATATGCTTGGGATCTTCCATCGCGGTTTTCATTGACCGGTCAGAACTGCAGCTGCAGCAATGGAATCATGAAAGAGGTATTCTCAGTGCCTATTTCAGGATATGGTGGATCTGCTTCCCAACAAAGGAGGAACTCCATTTCTGGCTACTATGTGCTTCCAAACGACCTCGCAATGTTGGAGCCATCTTTTACTGGCTTTGTTTTGATCCGGCTAACAGCATTTGGGAGGTTGGAGATGCAAAGGTACCAAGCATCCAGAGATTTGGATGATGTTATCCCGTGTGATGAATCACAACATACATCCAGTGTTAGTAGTTCATCCATTTTTCTTGACACTCAGGGAGAAAATTTATCAACCAGATATGTTTTCTTGAAGTTGCATTTCCTTTCTGAACATCTGAAGGGCAATCTGTGCAGTGCATTGGCGAAGCATGATTCTAAACACAAGGAGCAAATTATTATTAGTGAAGATGTGTCAGCGTTTGCAAATGACAACTCTAAATCCTGTTCTCAATCAGTTTTAGACTTTCTATGTAATGCTAGTACCCCCATGAACATTTTCGAAATTGCATGTCAGAGCATATTAAATGGCCTGCCTTCAAATATCCTTAATGTCACCTTTTCTAAATACAAGGACATGCTAGCATGCAATACAGAAAAAAGCTTACTTGAATATTTAGAAGTTCCTACCTGTTTGCCGCATAATAAACTTCGGCCTTTCCTGTTGGCGAAACCTTCAAGCACAAGTGAGAAGCTGACTAGCAAAGCAATATCTGGAAATGTTCTGGTTGGCCCCGTACTCCCTGTACATGTTCTACTTGCAATTGAAGAGAGGAACAAGGGTATAGAAAGCCCTTCTCAAGGAGAAACCACAGAAACTGACTTTGTAAGCCATCGATGTAGAGAAGTTCTTGAAGCCTTTTTTCCTGAAATATCCATTGCTGGCACAGGCAACTGTAATGGATGGTCTGCTTCACAAGAGTTGAATGATGAGAAGTCATATTTTGTTTATGAGCCTCAGATTGAAAATAGGTTCACACTCCATGAAACTGCCAGAAAGAAGGAAAAAGAAGAGCAAAAGCTTGATGATTCTTCATGTCTGCATACATCTAAAACACCATATCAGGATGAGAACTTTACGACATTTGTTTGTGGCAAAGATGGAATTTCCAAGTCTGAACCCGAGCAAGCTGCATCTGATTTGTTTGATTTCAGCGCAGTGAAGATGTATTTTGATTCCCCAGGCATAAACATTCAGTCTGCTGAGGAAAAAATATATAAATGCTTGAAGAAACAATTTTTAAGATGGCAAAATAATTTCAAGCCCTAGCAAGATTTCTGTAGCTCTGCAGTTGAGACTGCACAAGCGGCTTCTGGGCCAGTTGTGCTTAACCCTATGATGCCATATTGGCCTGTTCCCCCTCCCATGGCTGGCCCAACAACTAGTCTGAACATGGGAATGGATTACTGGGGTGCTCCTACTTCTGTATCCATGCATGGTAATGTTATTGCAGGACCAACATCAGCTCCTTCGCCTAATTCACGTTATATTGTTCTCAGTGATCTGTTAATGTAGGATGAGCGAGAACTGAAGAGACAAAAACGGAAGCAATCAAATAGGGAATCAGCTCGCCGCTCAAGATTACGCAAGCAGGTCTGTAAATTTTGCACCATTTCAATTGAACCGTTGGAACCTATTCATTAGCTTGAGTATCTTCTGGGTAGTTTGCATGTTTTTGACAGCTTATCTAGGAGATACCAAGTTGTGTTGGAGAAAAGAACTTGTTGGTGATGGTTCTCTAGTTAAAGACAACAATAAGATAATGGGGATGATAAGTCAGGACTGACTTAAAATAGAATTGATTAAACCTATTCTCCAGTATAAAGACATAACCCCTACCATATCTGGTGTTCAGTTGGCCTAACATACCCGGGCAATCTGAAGTTCTGAAGTAGTGAAATATACCTAAATTTCTAACCTAAACAGCAGTGAATTAAGATGTGGTTGTCCTTGTACCTATTTGAGTCGACGGCAGATGAGAATAACACATACTTATGCATGACCATCTTTTGCATGCATGTGCCTGCAAAATTTGCTAGGAGTCTAGGATAGTGATGGTGCTTTCTGTAGTAATGATTTCTCTTTCATGGATGGCATGACCAAAATTTTAGTAGAACAAAGATGTGTGCAAATATTGGCTAAGAAGATGGTGGTTGTCAAACCAGGATCTTAGAGAGTATAGATGACAACCTTTGAATAACAAAATCACAAAATTGGTACCTACATTTGTCATAGGGCTAAAGAGAAATGCACTTGAGACACGTGTTCGAAACACACTGCATATTTGTTTCTGAAGTCATGCGTATAGAAGAAAGCATTAGCAACAACCTCCCAATACAAGTTTAGGTTGACTACAGCTTTGTTTGGTCATTCCCTAGCTGTAATACCTGAGGGTGGATGCTGCCACCTGCATGATTGGTTCATAAGTTGGTGTTCTTGGCTTCTTGCAAACATACATACTATTGTCCAGCGTAAACCCAGGTGTGTATGGTATGTCTTAGGGTTTTCTGTTTGCTCTTTCTGATAACCTTATATAACACTTCTAGTATATTGTATACCAAGTTACCAACTTATCTCCTTTTACTGCTATGGGTATTGGAAACTGTTGTAGACTTGTAGTTACACCTAGTTCCCCCATGGTTTGACGTACAGGACCAACATGACATATGCATTGTGATAGTATTTCTGTGGAAAACTTAATGAAAGTTTACTGTTTTCTTTTGATATATTATATATGTTTCATAACAACTGATGTTATAATACAGGCTGAATGGGAGGAAGTAGCCAATCGAGCTGATTTGCTAAAGCAGGAAAACATTCACTTAAAGAAGAATTGAAGCAACTTCAGGACAAGTGTGATAGCTTGACCTCAGAAAATACATCCTTACATGTAAGCTTTGCCTTTTGTTTTTGTCTTGTAATTTCCAAAATTTGTTAAGTGTGTCAAGCACATAGTTACTGTATTTTTAATTTGCTGCAAAGAATGAGCAAAACAAAGATCTACTATTGGGTCGCCTAAGCCTCACATACTGCTGCTCCCAGCGCGTTAGCTCACTGATCCCATAGTTATGTATGCACATTGTTGTAGAATTTTAGAGTAAATGTTGCACTCGTTACTTTGAGAAATATATGTGAAACGTTCCTAATGATTGCAGGAAAAGCTTAAAGAGCTTGAAGGTGAGAAATCAAATGGAAATTGGTATAAGCAGTGAAGGCTGTGACTTCCCTTTCTGACTGCTGATGTAAGGAATAATTACTTGGCATCTTCCATTACCATTGCAAAATACAGAATCTAATTTTTCTGTTGTAATTTTCTTGATCTTTTCAGATAAATTGGAGATGACATGATAGGTCCGATAATTAGAAGGTATTCAGGTATGCTATTAGATTTTTGGCCGAGGGGTGGAATTGTATCATAGGATCTGACATGATGGCTACGAATTCTTCTTCCAGTTGCTGCAGCTGCTGTGCTCTATTATGCTTTTTCTGCACTTGTGTAGGATGCTACAAAGCACTATGTAAAAATCTCCAAGTGAAGTTTGAAACTATGGGGGTTAGCTTATGAGATAGTTGTTGTAGAGTTGCTCGTTGAGCTTATTGACCTGGACTGATGCGTGTTACGTTTATAATTTGTGATTTATCCATTCAGAGGTATTAATGAGTAGTGTTAAAGGGTATTCTGCTGCGTTTTGCACTCCTGGTTGCATCATTCTTTGCTGATTGGAAGGTGAAAAATGTGAGAAATGCCATTATTGTTCTCACCCAGAATAACATATATCTGTTAAGGATATAAAGGTATTTGTGGTATTTTCTAGTTTCTAGAGTTTAGTCTTGTGTGTTCTATTTATTCTATATAAAGCCCTTTGAGCTGAGATCAATACAACTAACCTTTATATGTTCACCCTTTTTACGCATCTAATATGGTATCAGAGCCAACTGTTAGGGTTTTTCAACCCTAGCCGCCGGCCCCTGCCTGATCTAGACTCCTTCGCGTTGAATCTGACTGTTTTCTGCCTGGGTCTGGCCTCCCCGACGCCGCCCCGCCTAGATCTGACTTCCTCTTCGGCCGCCATCGGATCTCGGCTGTTGTGGATGTCTTCATCACCGCCTGGATCTGGCCTCCTCGATGACTCCCACATCCTAGCCATCATCGTCTCTAGATCCGTGGTTGCCTTCATCGACCACGATCGCCTGAGCTCTTGTGTTGCCTTACGCCAGGTGACTAGATCCGACCTTAACCGTCGCTTCCTCTCCTAGATCCGGCCACCAACGCTGCCTCTCCTCAGTTGGCTCGCTGCTTAGTTGAATGGTGTTCTCTCCTTTTGGGTGACTCTGCTCTACTAATGCTCACGTGAGGAGGAACATGCAAGCCAAGGTTGCTTAGTCACATAATTGCTCGCGCTGGATCGCAATGCCTTGTGGCGTCATACTGACACCGACAGGCTTGTTACTCCAGTTTCACTTTCAATGAAACTACTGTATGTATGTGATTGTCAGTCCATGTACAACCTGTATAACTTAACTCACCTGAAGTAGAAATACAGCGGTATAATCCAAGTCTACACAGGGACCTAAAATATTACCTGCAATTAGGAGGCAAGTTGATTTTTCAATTCAGATCTGAGGAAGAGCACTATTGTTCAAACTCCTAGAAAGGGCAATTGCAACAGGTTGTCAGCCACGAAAAGAGCAAGGATAATGCCGAACATCTGACAAGGATGTATTCTGCAATCCAACTTTATCAAAAGGAGTTCAAGGAAAAACATTGATGTATTCTGCAATACAACTTCCTCAAAAATAGCTCAGGAAAAATCACTGTTACAAAATTGGCGAAGAAAGAGAAAATAAATAGACAGTTCTAATTTATGCTTGCATTAACCCTAAGGATGTTCTCACTGTCTTTTCAGGCATATATAAACACTAGGTAGATTCAGAGTGACTGTGTAATAACTTTCTGATGTTCTGAAAAATAGGCACGAGGGCAAGAAGCGCGATCTGAAGATGCTCGGAGCTGTTCAGGCGAATGCCAACTTGGCCAGTCCCCTTGTTGCTTAGATTCGCATGACCAATCAAATTGCTATCTCTTCCAGCAGGGATCTGAGACTGGATATTGCAGCCAACTGCCAAATCCCCATGCCAATCTACAACAGATAACGCAAGAGTAGAAAGCATGCGCCCTATTGGGTAGTCTTTATCTCTCAACGTTGCTTCAAGACGGCCTCCATAAGCCACATCTCCCCTTCCACTCATAGCACCACCACTAACTAGAAGCCTGAGCTGCTTGTTCACTATCAGTTTGTCTTCAACCTTCACACCAGCTGATACAGAATCTCCAAGGAGCGTAGCAGATATCCCAGCGGCCGTGTTATTACGCCTTAAGTTCTTAAATCTTGACTCACTACGAATAGTGTATGCCATATCCTTGCCAACAGACTGCAAATCAAGTCCAACTGAAGTAGTTTTCCCCTCGCCATGCTTAACTGAACATGCAACCTCCATTTGCAGGGAGCAATCCTTCTTGTCTTTTGTTAGTTGGCCAGATACGGACAAAGGAACTTTACCTTTGGCTGCAAATAATCTTTCAACATTCAGACCTTCATAACCAACATCATGATCCCAGCCCTGGGTTTCCAGCACAGGCCTGACTAGCCATTCACTTGGTGTATCCAGAAAACGATAGCGATGGCTAGGATAGTCAGAATCAAAAGATGAGGGTAAAACCATGTCAGGCATAGGCACCGCAACATTCGTTGGGGCATTGCCATCATCTTCTAGATTGCTCTTACTGAAATCATCTGCTCGAGCACTAGCCTCTGCTGCTATTTTCATCATCATTTTACGACGCATCCTTTCCTCTATCAGCTGTTTTTTGTAGAATAGCTTTTCTCTGTAATCTAGCTCCTCAAGATATGCCTTCCTCTGCGCATGGTTCAGCTTTGCAAGCTGAGATTTTGTGAGGCGCTTAAAAGGAGGCAAGTCATCATAGTCTGACCCATCATCTAAATCAGAATCATCTACCAAATCATCTTCAAGATCATCATCATCACCAAACTGCTCCTCTGGTAACTTCAGTGGGGCTCGAGACTGAAGAAGTGAAGAGAGGAGGAAAGGAAGTGGAAGAATCCTCATATGAGAAGGTTTACCAGCGGGATTATCCTGCAGCTTGAGAAGCACGTTGGCCTCCGCTAAAACCTTTGAAGCAAAACAAAGCAATAGCAACTGTGGCCTCCAGACTTGTCCATTTGGCAACACCCTCTGGCCTGTCCTATTCATCCTGCATGCTGAGTGGTTTTCCACCAGGGAGACTGGATTCATAAGACGGACATCACCAGCAGCTTGCCTTATAGCTTGCTGGACTACATGAGACCTCTGGGTCACGAACATCTCATAGCTCAACGGAATTCCATTTGGACCGTCAGGTGGTGCAGATGCAGCATGAGTTAACACAACTATGGCATTGAACCAGACTGACGCTCCAAACACTTTGGTAATGGTTTGCAGCAGAGGGACATCACCATAGTCCCTGCTCTGCATATCCAATCTGTCAAAATAAAGAACAATATCGGGAGGGTTATTGCTGATAAGCCCCTTGACGGAATTGAGAACCTTCTGGTTGTGGTATTGGTCCGAAGACGAGCATGAAAGGCCAGGTGTATCGATCACTTTTACCTTGATCCCCTCAACCATACCAACTACTTCTTGAACCTTTCTGGTGCTGGAATCAAAAGCATTTGTTTCCAACTTGACATCATCAAATATCGAATTGAAGGTAGCACTCTTACCAACCCCAGTTTTACCAAGAACCAAGATAGTGCAAGAAAAATCAAGGGGCTCGTTTCCAGCAGCTTCAAGACGCTCTGCCATCTCTTGTGCTCGGTCAAAGCTAAAAACACCCTGACCTGTATTTCTTCTAAGCTGTTCTGCCAACCCAAGCCGGTAAAGAACCTGTGAAACTACCATATTATGAGGAGTTTGCCCAAACCTGTTAGCAAGACGCAAAAACTTGACCCGGATCATCTGGAGCTTCTCACGGATTTCATCATTCTCATCCCCAGCAGACTCAATATCCTGCCGAGTCTCCCTGTCCACCGCGACCGGACCATTAGCACGGACCTGCTGAACAGGCTGAGCAGGACGTTGCAACAAGGTAGTTGATGATCCAAGGCCAGCAGGACGAGATGGCAAAGAGGGACCATTAGAATGACCAGCAGCACTAGAGGATCGTGCAGGAGGAGCGGAGGCAGCTTTATTCTCATCATCAGAGGAACTTGAGTCATCCAATTCCTCAACCACAACAGCTGGCTTGCTTCCAGATTGTGTGGGTACCTCAGGCTTGCTATCACGGGCAGCAATCTCTTCCCTGCTCTTTTCTGGCCGCTCTTTGCTCTGGTCAGCCAAAACAGCATCTCTGAAATGTTCAGGTTCACTCCCAGATTGTGCGGGAGGCTCAGCATTGCTATCATGGGCACGAACACCTTCCATGCCCTTCTCTGGTTGCTCCTTGGTATGATCAGCCAAAACAGCTGCTGTCACATATTCCCTGATCACTTCCGCCATGGCTTGCTCCTCCAAGCGCTCCTGAATCGCATCATCCACAGTGCCTTCCTCGACACCAATCTCAGTGCACGAACCAGCCTCATTGTCCTCACCCTCAGCAGCAACGGAACAGAAAACTTCCTCTGTCACCACAACCTCTCCATTCTCCAAAAACTCCTTGCTCTGATCCAATCCAACCGGCTCCTGCTGCTCCACCTCCTCAGCCGGATCAGCTTCCTCATGAGACTCCACAGCCACAGGCTGCCCGTTCTCCAGCACTACCCTGTTTTGCGCTCCCTGGTTATGGCCGCTTACCGATCGATCCATCCCTGCCTCATCTGACTTAACACCAGACACCACAACGTCACCTTCCACCCCGCCGTTCAATTCCAATCTGACAGACTCTTCCCCATGCTTATCATCCTCGTCCCCTTCTACGAACTCCACAACCTCATCACCATCACCCTCCTGAGTCACCGCCACCGCGCCGGTCGGCTGCTTCACATCGACCTGCACATCCCCCTCGCCCCCGTCCCCTTCTGTGACCTCCAAGACCTCACCACCATCACCCTCCTTCGCCGCCGCCGCATCGGGCGCCGGCTCCACATCGACCTGCACACCCCCCGCTTCCTCCTCCTCGGCGACTCCGCCGGGGCCTCCCCGATCCTCCGCCTCGCGCAGGCGCTTCTCGCCGACGGCGCCGTTGTCCATCGCCAGGCCCAACGGCGCGAGAGAGCAAAACCCTAGTTTGCCACCAACACAAACGGAACGGATCAAACAAAAAAACGAACGGAAAAAGTGGGAAAAAAAACAGCAACTTTGCGGCTGTGTTCGGTAGGTCGAGTGCGTGGGTGGATCGGGAGGGAGGCGCCCGAGGATGGTGGCTACCAACCTGGGCGGCGGCGTGGGAGATCGGCAACTGGGGACGGCACGCACGGAGGGGTGTCGCCTCGCGCCCTGGCGCCGCGCGGCGCGGTCGCGGTCAGGAAAAGAGAGAAGGTGATCGGGTGTGCAGGGGCAGAGGAGAGGCAATTGGGACGGCTGTGGGATACGGTTTAAAGTTTTAAATTTTAGTTCTTTGTCAAAGATAGTATATAAAAAACAATAGTTACATATGATATTGGTCAGTATAGCTAAATTTAGTATACTTTTTATTACAATCTTCTTATTATTCCTGCCTAAAAAACGTACTGTTTAAAAGATAGTTACTGTAGCATAGCTCATAGAACATAAATCATAAGTGAAAAAGAAGGGAGCCTTAACCTCGATGAGATCCGCAGGGCTAGTTTATTGAGGCGTTTGTATTTGATTTTGTTGATGATTTTTTGCTATATTTTATGATTTTTAGTTGAAAATAAATAGTAGTGGTTGAAAGAAGTTTTTTAGGTGGGAATAGACTGTGAAAAAGTGATAAAGAGATATGTATATGTAATAGGAGCGAGAAGAGTATGTTATGTGATATATCCATAACTCTATTTCTTATCTCCGAACGAGACGGTAGCTAGAGAAGTTGAGAAGTTGTTTTGTGAAACTGGAAGTTCATATTAGTAATTGGCTCTTTTAAACTAAAGATAGAAGCAGAAACCAATATAAATATGACCTATAAATTATGCCCGTGAAGCTATGAGCTACAGCTAATTATTTGTTTCATGCAAATTTTATGTGAAATTTTCATGGTTTGGACGAGTATTTGTGACGTTTGGACGTAAATAAGTTGCGTGAAATTCTTATGTTACAAATATTTCGTCCACGTGGGTACAGCTCTCTTGTATGATTTTAGATTATGAAACGGACAGCCAGGAAAGTAGAGACCGGGGAATAATAAAAGGTAACTAAAAGCAAAAGGAAAAATAAAAAAGGACCGAAAGAGAAAAAGGAAAAGAAGAAAGGGAGCTCGTGTATGTGTGGTAGTCCAATCTCCATCGAGGGGAGCATCGGCCACGCTGGAAGCTAGTAACGGTCCCACGTGTAAGTAAGGGGGACGATGCACTTTGAAGAAAGCCACGCGCGTCGTCACACCGTTGCAGCACTTGTCATTTCGGTTTAAACTTCTAATTTCTTACTTATTTTTTTACTATTTTTATTTTTTTTGATTTTTAACTTTTTTTTACTAGTTCTTTTTCATATTTATTTACATTATTTGTGATAGGCTAATATATTTTTTCTGTTTTTATTTTTTAAAATCGAATTACATTAAATAAGTTATTATTAATTACAGCGTAATTTTAACCAACTATAATGTAATTTTAATTATAGTCATGTTTTTTAAGCTAAACTGAGCGGGCTCTATACATGAGCTAAACTGTAGGCGAGGTGGCCATTGGCCATGGCCCATGCCCCACTGTAGTTGGCTCATCTACGTGGAACGAACCGGCTCACTGAACGTGTTTGCTTCGTGATCTCTCGACGTACCCATGCTCGTCTACTACTCTCTTCGATGCCTTCAAAACCCATTCAATTCAACAATCATGCGACGCGGCATAAACTTTTGCATAAAGCGTGCCTCACGAATCTAGTTTACGGCCACACAGTAGACAACTCCAAGCATGGAGAAGTCGACGCTTACCATCTAACCGTACGACGAGACCTCGAACCCTTTCGTTCTTTGAATAGAAAATGTGCTAAGATAGAGCATAAAAGAATTAGGAAAGTCTAATTTTTTTCAAATAAAAGTTCAAACTTTTGTGGTTAAGTTTTTGCGTCTTGTTAACAGGTTTGGGCAAACGCTTCATAATATGGTAGTTTTACAGGTTCTTTACCGGCTTGGGCTGGCAGGACAGCTTAGAAGAAATACAGGTCATAACGATTATGTAAAATTGTGTGAGCCTCTAGGGCTAAAAGGGGTCATGGCCCTCTGCCCCTAAAGGGATGTTTAGTTTTACCAAGTATGTGAAGTTAGATTTCCAGTCGTTGGAGACTTTGGAGAGGATCAAAGGCAAGAAGCAATTCATCAGAAAAAGAGAAGAGAAATAATTCACTGATGTCCGGTTTGGGCCTTAAGATGCGTACAAATGTGGGCCAATTGGGCTGATATGTAACTGGCTTCGCTATGTGTGCCTTTCTAAAATGCTTCCACTACTCTATAATGCTAATCTCTAATTAAATCTTAATAACACGGTAAACAACATATGCTTAACAATAAGCATGCAAGCGAATATATAAATTCACCAACTATCGAAAAAATGCATGAACCACACACGACTAAATTTTCCATTATGACATACTTTTAATCACTAACTACTTAAGCATGCTATTAAAGTCTGAATATGTCAACTAACAGTAATATGTGAATTACTGTTTGCACATAAAATAAATGTGCTACTCCTGCACGTGTATATCGCCTTCAATAATCACATAAGAACAACAACAAAGCAAGCATGAGTCCAAAACTCAGTAAGTACATAGTAAAATAGTAAACATCCGCCCACACATCTCCATCTCAACCTCTATTCTATTTAACTGTACATATCCATTCACCCTTTCAATATCATTAACTTTCTATCGTTCAATTACATTTTTTTATCACGGAAACAATGCAACTACACATATACATGCCAAGCTCGATATAAGGCAGTACCCGTCCCATGTCAATCATATTATTCACATCACCACAACAATAAGTATTTCTGAACATCACTTTTCTTTTATTGTTGCAATGCAATACTTTTGCACGTCTAAATTTCTCTTTAAGTTATACCGGTATAGCGGAGTGAGCACCCGTCGATACTCATCCAATCCCACTTGCTTTCATATGAGGACTTCAATTGCCCGCCCTTTTTCATATGTGTACCTCAATAGCACGTTTTTTTTCATACAGGGATCTCAATCTCCACTTCCGTAGAGTATTTACCAAAGCAGGTATTACTTTTTCTCACTCCCATGGGAGGTCCAAACAAAGTAGACTATAGATACTACAAAGGCCATCTATTTCGACGGTATAAATACACATGATGCAGCATTCCGTTTAGGCATATGAGCATGTCATGTTTCCTTAACCATCATTCACTAATATATCAACGTCAATTTTCATATCATGTACTATTACCATTTATTATGGCATCAACCAAGAAATATTAAAGTTGCCATGTAAATAGGTAACCAAATATAATTATTTCAATTGTCAAGGTAAAGAGTGCATCAAATTAAACTAATAATAATCACCAACCCAATTTAATGTTTTACCATACACTTACCTATTTAATCTTGTGGACGATGCATGAATAGCACCAAACCAAAATCTCCACCTAAACAAGCATCATCCAATCTTAATACACCATAGCAATATATGTATACATACAAACGGCGTCATTTGTACGTGCAAAACCCAACATATTAAACTCTTTCTATACCGAATGATTCTCCGGCTGTCTCGGTGATCTAACGACCATAACTTCCAAATCTAGAATCCAAACACCAACAAAAATAAGTCTAGAAAACCGAAAAGTTAAAATATAAATTCTCAAAGTAAAATGATACAGGCTTATAAATTTAAAGAGTTACATAACAATTTTCTCCGGGGATTGGATCACCAAACCGGCACGCATGCCCCGCACGAAGTCCGGTTCCGCGCGTTGCTGATCCATGCAACCTGCGATGGATGCACCGTCCCGATGCCGTCCAATCAGCAGCGCCTCTCCGATCAACGCCAACTCGTGAGCGCTTGCAGCTGAGGGGCTCAGAGTCCGGAGGCCTGACACTACAGTGTGTGCAGTGCGCTGCGCGCCATGGTACAGACAGGCCACGGTCCCCGTCGCAGCGGTGCTTGCTCGCGTTGGAATCATGCTGCCGCCTTGTGCCGGCCCACGGTAGGCCACAGGCCACGCGGTTTATTTCGCTACGCACGCACGCCATGAAGCAAGTTGAGGTGGAAGTTTGGCGGTTTTGGACTTCGCTTAGATTTTTAGCAAAAAGCTTGAATTTGACGCAGGCAGGTAGATGGGCTCCAGGCAAGCAAATGGCTAGCTAGGGTGCTCTCAAGTCGCAACCCCTCACGTTACCTATTACTATTGGACTGAAGTCCACGTCCACGGTACAATGCTTTACTATGAGCAAAATAATAAATAAGGAATAACGGGTAATAGTAGATTGAAGTCTGCATAGCAGATAGAGAACGGTATATTTTAATAGTGAAATGCAAAAAAACACTCATAATTTTAAGTTACATAGATAGGGCATGGGTGTAGCCGTGTAGGACACGTGGATGGAAAGACAGATCTATTCGACTGGAAGACACGTAGAGGAGGAAGGGAGGGCAGCTCGACCGGCGGAGGCAGAGCAAGCAACGTCGGTAGAGAGCAAGAGGAGTAGACCTAGGGCAGGGAATGAGACGATGGGCGCTACGGAGAAGCTAGCTGCGGTGTGCCGCCAGGAAAGCGACACGCCACAAGGAAAACGACACGAAGATTTGCGAAAACACACAAAGCTAGACGCTGAAGCGACGGATCTTACTAGTGGGGCGATCAAATGGACAGCAGCGAACAAAGAGCGTCGGAACGATTTCGGCCAACTCGGAGGGCTCTTTTGCAAACTGAATGATGTGGACGGGCTAGAAGGCCACCGATTCTGGAATTACATTATATTTTAGAAAAGCCATTGCTTTTTAAAAAAGTGTGACGTGGTATAGGGGAGGCTGAAAATTCTCCAAATTTAATATAGAGAGTACGTAGCATAGCATTATGCACAATATTTACTCATTGGAATTTTGCCTACGTCCCTACGTGCTTGTCCGGGTGCAACTTATGCTAAGGCAGCAGCTGGTCAGAGAGCTTGTTGCACACGTCTCGAGCTGTTAACCGCGTGTCATGTCTCATGTGTGCTCTTGCTTTCTTGGTATTCCAAATATGTCGTTTTGACATTAATACTGTTTCCAAAATGATACTTTAACTATTAATTTTTATAAAAATATATTGTTTTAAATAAAAATAATTATATATTATGAAAGTATATTTCCTAATAGATCTAATAATACTAATTTTATATTGTCGATCTTGATATTTTTATATATTAATAGTTAAATCTGAAAAATATTTGACCAGTACAAATTCTAAACTTTTATATATATTAATAGTTAAACCTGAAAAATATTTGTCCGACACAGATTCTAAAACTTTTTATATATTAATGAGCAAAATCTAAAAATTATTTAACGGTACATATTCTAAAACAACTTACATTTGAAAAACACTGTACATGCTATAGTTATTTCATCTAAAAATAACACTATTGTTACTTCATCGGTGGACAATGCAAACGAATATGAAAAAAAAGAACTAGCAAAAAAGTTAAAAAAACCAAAAAAATCAGAAAAAGATGAAATTTATGAATAGTGAAAAATAAATAAAAAGTTAAAAGCTGAAGTCGAAATAAGCGAGGCAAAAAATAGACACGGGAACCTGCCCAGGGGAAGGGAAAAAAAGAAGACAGCATTCAGCCATTTATCGGAAACTGGGGTTGTTTGGTTGATGGCCAATGTGAGTCAAACCAAAATTTTGGCATAGCCAAAATCTAGACAGAGCCAAATAAAATTTCTAGGATGCCTCCTGAGCCCAACTGATAAAAGTTGGCGAATGACGACACAGGACTCCAATACTAGATCAGAGGTTATCCAAGGAATCCAAGGAAGCACCGGGTGCTACTTTTCTTCCAGGACAAGAATTTATCGAGTACTCGAGTAGTGCATCCGTGCATGCTCATGATGTCTTGCTCTGTTGGGCTAAAAAGCTATGGTTTATGATTAAAATTATATTGTAGCTGACTAAAATTACACTGTAACTGAAGGTGGTTTATTTGGTATAATTAAATTAAAAAAATTAAAAATAGAAAAATATGTTAGCTCATCATGGACAACGCGAACGAATACGGGAAAAAAGAACAGGCAAAAAAGCTCAAAAAAGTCAAAAGTTTACACAAACGAAATCTATAAATAATAAAAGATAAATCAGAAGCTAGGATCTTAAACCGAAATGAGCGGACTTAGACCGCATCCAATGAAGGACAACCATGATGGTGCCTATCTCCAAATGCTCACAAATTTGCCTGGCCTCAATTTTTGTACCTTGTTAGCTGTGACACTCGCAAGTTTTCTACCACTGAGCTAGATGGGTAGACCTATTACTCGCAATTTTTCGGAATTTCTGGAAAGGAAATACCTTCCTAGAATTAGTTCCGGTGAGTCAGAGAGAGGTGTATAACTTCTTAAAATTCTCCTTGGTATTAGTTATATAATACAATAAAAAACTCTAGCTTGAGATATAGTTTTGTCTGGACTTACACGACCCTCTCTAGCTCGAACTCCTCCCCTAACCTTGATCTTGCCGTTGACCGCCAATAATCACTTAGAGCATCTCCAACAGTATGAGCTAGTTACTAGCTCTAAGACAACTTCTCCAATAGTATTAACTTTTAGCACATAGCTCATAACATAAATAGCTTCACATGACACTCTCACATAATCTTGGAATGTGTGTATGAGACTAGCTCTTGATCAAGAGATAGTTTTTCTCTCTCTTCTATTAAAATATGAAATAATATGCTTAGAGCTAACTCATAAGTCACTATTGGAGATGCTCTAAGCGCCCTGGATATCAAAGAATAAGCAATCATCTCAAGCACAAGTGACATACTCTTGACTCTCGTTAGCAAACACCACATGATACCCCTAGTCATAATTAACACTTGTACAGACTCCTGCCATGACTAACATCTTACAGGGACTCCTAAAAGCTCCTAAAGCAACAACACAACCGAGACATAACTTAGCCTAGGCTAGTCTTACTGCCAACGAATGGTCGATCAAACTGCCCGAATCAACCTCAGTCAAACTCGGTAATAGGGGACCATCTGACCAATAAAACCATGCCGGTCAGACAGCTCGACACCCTTCGATCGGACCACCACCAAACGGCCAGTCGCACCACTCTCAAAACCTTCGTGCAACAAGACGAAGACCTCTGTAGAATAAACGTACGACCAACTGGCAATCGGTCATACTGGACCACCGGTCGGACCACCACTCTCGGTCGGTTAGACCGCTGATCAGCTGACAACAAAAACAGAGAATGCAAATGATACAAAATCAAACTTAAACTTTGATGAAGCACAAATAAAATTAAATACTCATCACATAATATAAGGTGACTTTCACTTGATCTCACACCCTTCCTAAGAACCACAAGGATTAAAGAACGGCCAAAACAATTTGATACTACTAGTTGTCCTGAAGAGGCTTAACTGCTGAAGTGTCCCAATTTGCATAGCTATAGATAGAGAATATCTCAAGCAGCTGTACCTGTAGCCTGTAGGTACAGTACAGTACCACCCAACCCAGTATCCTAATCGAACACCAGAATTGAATTGAATACGGCATCACATTAAGCAAGCAACTTATGATTCCATAGGAGAATTCTGATGGCCGATTTGGTCCTAAAAGGTGCAACTAAATGACAACCAAGATTTGGCTTGGTTTGGTAGTGTAAGGGCAACCAAACCGACGAGGGTGAGGCCCAAAAAATTCCTACGATCGTCCGTCAGGGCACTCGCTGTCTCCGAGCACGTCACATCAGCCTTCCGTGGAACACAAGGGAGGTCTTGGTAGTTAGGAGGATGGACTAATCAAGTCCCTAGCCTAACCTAACACCCCTGTTGTAACAGTGGGTGCGAGACCCTGGCAGGTGGGCCCGGCACCTTTTGAATCAGATTGGAGCTGTAAAATGAGAAGTAGGAAATTGCTAGGACCACTCAATAGATCCCATCTAAACCAATAACTCCTGTCTGAAGTTGAATAACAGAACGTCCTACAAAATGTTTATCCTGCTTGAACCCTTGAAATGTATCAAGCAATTTTATTTTTGATCCAAATGTTTATCTTATATTCCTAAAAAAGGATGAAATATTATTGGCCACAGGGTAAATTATGTTAAGGGTATTAGAGATAGAATAGGAATTGTATTATTCCTTTCCTTGTATGCGTCGCTTTCCTTATCCGCATATGGCATATTCTCCTGTAATATCCCTTTGTACTTGCTATATATATATTGCACATTGAGTCTCTTCAATATACATATAATATTCATAACATGGTATCAGAGTTTAGGTTAAAACCCTAACCTCATTCTACTTCCGCATCTGCTACCCCGGAAGCAGACATCAATCCTCCCGGAGGTGGCCACTTCTTCGCCGGCTATACGTCCCATTACCGGATCCATGCGGATCCACCGCCGTCGACACACTCGGATTCTTGTCGATGGCCACCTCAAGCTGGTGACGTCGTCGCCACTACACTGCATCTTGATGCTCATGTTCGCTGGCAGCCGCCACCAAATCGTCGCCAGGCCGTCGCTAGACTGTTGTCGGATCTCGTCGCGCCTGGATCCCGATGAGCCGCTGCGGCCATCCATCTCTTAGACCGCCGCTGCCGCTCGCCTCTTCTGGATCTGGCCGCCACCGTTGCCCACGGCCGTCTCGCCTGTGTTGGCTACCGCCATATGCCCTGATCTGGTTGGATCTGGCCTCACCTCGTTGCCACCACCGACCTTGACGCGCATAGATTCGGTCGCTGCCGGCCAAGTCCTGCCTGGATCCTGTCGTCTCCCACGCCTGCCGCCGCCGCATCGTCTTCATCTTCCACAGCACGAGATGCTGCCACCATCCTCTTCTTGAACCGCTGCCACTGCTCGGAGGAGAGGCGCGCCGCCATCGTCCACGAGGAGGGGGAGAGCGAGTTCGGTCGTCTCCACCGCCAGCAAGCCCAGATCCGGCCTCCCTGCCGCCAGATTCGGTGCCCTCCACGCTGTTGCCACATCTCCCTTGTGCGCTCGCCCACCTGCGCCTATGCCCGTGCCTACGCCGTCCTCTGTCTCCCGCCTCCTTGCCGCCGGGTTGGCCTGGGTGGCACCGTCTATGGAAAAGGCATAGAGACTGTCACATGAAAAGGCTCTTCTATCTGGGAGAAAATTCGCCTGGCTTTGATCAGATGTTGTGCATGGTTGTTTCACAAGGGCGGTTTAGCCTGAAATCACTGCTAGTATCTATGTTCTTTTGAGTCAGTCTTCGAGTCATTTTCTTTTGAGTCTTCCGTTGTGTCCATTCAAGTCCATAGATTCTTTTTCAATTCGTCCAAACCGTGCAAGTCCATAAATTTATTGTCAGTCTTAGAAGTATAGGAATTTTTCTGCATGGTAGCAGCCGCTACTCTACTCTCTGAGCTGCTTGCAAATCGTAGAAGTTGTTATGATGCCGCCGCTTCTCTAGCCGCCGCCCCAAGCTTCTAAGATCGCCGCGTGTCTTCTACACCTGTGCACTGCTCCGCCGCCGTCTTAGGCTTCGATTTGCGCCGCCATGCTTCTATCTATTCCTTTAAGGCTTAATTTGACAGTTTATTCAAAAACTGCACACAATGACGACATTATCAAGACTCGGACTTCGGATTTTTTTTCTTGTTTTTAGTGTTAACTCTTTTTCAAATGTAATATTGTTGATACGCCTTTCATTTGAGGGAAGTGTTAAGGGTACATTTGAGGGGAGATGTTAAGAGTATTAAAGATAGAATAGGAATTGTATTATTCCTTTCCTTACATGTCTCGCTTTTCTTTTCCGCATATGGCATATTCTCTTATAATATCCCCTTGTACTTCCTATATATATTGCCCGTTGGGTCTCTTCAATATACATACAATATTCATAACAAATTACACAACAAAATGAGATTTTTTTGGATATTTGAAGTTTGAAAGTACCCAAATGGAACTAGTATTGGCAGAAACAGATAAATTGAAAATTTTCTGAAACTGTACTCTTAAAAATGTTGGGGTTGAGGTAGTAGTATCTCTTTCTCGGATGAACAACCAGTGGTTTGTGATAGACAGGTAACAAACTATCGATTGCCCCGGCTAGTTGTTGCTGGGCAATTCTATCTGTCATATTGGATATCCTAGCGAAGTTGCGTCCGATCGCCATCTCAATATTTGATAGATGACACGAGAGGCTCCCTTTGGCTTTTCCTAGCACGGCCGTAGAAATCAAAATGTTAAATATTATCCCAAAACCATCTCATTATACCCATCTTTTTCACCGGTGTGTCCCATAGAATTCATTCTACCATTACCATAAGGCTTAACACACAGCTATCATCAAACAGAGTTAGGTCCAGCTTTTCCAACTTGCTTGCAGCCATTGCTTACCACTTTTCTGCAAGTGGAAAAGGCTGGCGCACTTGCCGAAATTCCATTTTACTTGCGAATGGCATGTGGTGGGCTGCTGTAGTGCCGTAGCCCGGTGCGCTCATTCCACAAAGCAAACCGAAGAGAGAAGAATAGAAGAGAAAAGAAGAGAAAAGCAAAGCTGATCCTGACCAGGACTTGGATTAGGCTAGCTAACAGTGCAAGACAAGCTTCTGATTCCTTTCGTCCTTGCCGAAAGGATGGACAGCTCAGGGTTGCAGGTCCCAACACCTATTCACATGGCCAAGAACATGTTGTGAGGAATTCTGATGGGCGATGGCTGTTCTTGTATGTGACTTGCCGCCCGAGGGAGAGGAGAAGAGAAAGAGAGAAAGGAACTTCTCTCCATGATCTCTGAATCGTGAGGTAGGTTTTGCATGAATCCTTGGAAGATGTACTCTTAGCCAATGGGCCAGTATGTTGGTTTTGCACTGTTTTCTGTTAGCTATGGTTTGTTTGAATGTTTGGGTTTTTATTTTGATCCATTACCAGTTTGATGAGTTCCCATGCTTGCAAAAAGCTGGAAGTTTTATCAAATATAGTGATTGCAGCTGATTAATTGGATTGGTTCAACAGAAAATCTATCAAAACTATTATGTCAGGAATTCAGAGTTTCTTTTTACCATGGTTTCCTTTTGATTTGTTGGATTGGTTCAACAGAAATTTGTCAAGAGTAGCGAGAATAGAACGTTGGTACCTAGCATGGCAGGTTTCTCATGGCCAGCTGTTTGCATCTCCCCTGTTCTGCTTCTGAAAAAGCCCAGTTCTTCTGTTTTGGCTACTTCAGAGAAATATTCGTCCTTTGCCATCGAAATCCGGCTGATCACTAATCTTGACCTAAGTGCAGTGATCCAACTGGTGGTGAACTGCCTGGCGAACTGAAAAATCAACAGAAGAAACAAGAAAGGTTATTCCCACTGCAGAAAGAACAAATTATCTAAAATGGGAAAGCGAAGTCACAGACGGTCCACTGGACAAGACGAAAACAATGTAGGCTGTGTGTGGGGGCTCATTCGCATGCTTTATTTCCGCGGTGACCCCAAATTCTTGTTGGATACGAAGCAAGTGAGCGGGAGGCATAAATTCCGGGAGATCACAGGTAAAATTTCTTCACTAATAGTTGCTATGAAATTCTGTAGTTATCTTAACATACGGGTTAAGCTATGAGCTCGTCTTCAAGTTGCGTTGGAACTTCAAATGCTGTCACTTGATCCAATAAACTCACTTCATTTTCTACGAAAAACCAAACGAGATGCTAATATTATCAATTTGTTTGTATTTGCTAGGTTATTTTTACCGGGTTATTTCAGGAAATTGTATTCACAGTTTAGAAGTGCAACCTGCAGCAGAATGAGTTTCTTCATTCTCTGCATTATTTCCTAAAGTAAAATAAGATCAACTGCATCTGATGTACAATCTAGAATTAGTCAATGGTAAAAATGTTAATATTGTTCAGCAAAACAATATACAGTATAAATTTTCTGTTGACTTGTAATGATGTTGAAAATTATTATGATGATGGACCCTGTAATTTTTCAGACAGAGGGCACTCAACAAAGAAGTCCAGGGATTTTGAAGAAATGGGTGAAGACGATGTAAGTTGTATGAACTAAGCAAGTAGTGGTTTGAGGAGCAAATCCACTAGTTATATTTTATTGACTACCATAGTCTAACTAACACTGTTATTTTAACTGCAAAGACTGCAAAATATCTGTGTTGTCAACAGTGAAGGCAGTGACACACTGACGCTAAATCATGCTTGTTATCTAGGCCAGTTTATCCATTAAGTTGTTTGCTTGAGGGACTTAATTTTCAGAACTAGCAAAGAACCATGTTTTACTTCTAAAAAAAGTGGCATTCCATCAACTTGGCATTTGACAGCAGAAGGCCACCAGTGGCTCACGGCTGTTACAACCCAATATATAATTGTCTCCAATATTATGCATGCATTCAGAAGCCTCGATTTTTCCTAAAGCAATACCATTTTACTTTTTGTGTTTTTCAGAACATAGAAGAATGCACTTCGCAGAAACGAATCATCAAAAAACTTACGGAAGACAAATTGGGAAACGTAAATCTTTCGAAGAAAATTCCAAACGATGAGGTTCAAAGAAGATTAGCTGACATCGGATATGATATCTCTCTTGATGGAAGTTCAAAGCATACAAATAAACCAATGGGGGCCTTAAATCACCACACAGACATCTCCACATCTTATTTGTCTGGATTAATGGATGCTGAGGGTTCCAAGAGCTTGAGCCATGCTGAAGAATATGATCTCAAATCTGCCTTGGCAAATTTCCTAGATGAGATTTATAGGTGCCACAATGACTGCCCACATGGTGATTGCAAGAATAAGAGCGAATTGTGTCCTTCACTGAAGTCCATAATCCATAAGAAGCTTAATTATTTAAATAATCCTCATTGCAATCTTCATTATGAGCAATCTCAAGAGAGCAAGGGAGAAAAGCTACTAGATGAGAATAGTCTTTCTAACAGCAGGGCAGCTCAATCCAAAGAATTTAAGGATGCGTTGGAGATACTGAGTTCAAACAAGGAACTTTTCCTGAAGCTGCTTCAGAAGCCAAATTCACATATATTAGATAATATCCAAAAGCACCAAAACAGTAGGTTGACGACTAAGTTGGAGCCGGATCAAATTCTTGGACAAAGTAATTTTCTTGAAGAAACAAGATCCTCAAATCATCATGAGTTGGCTACAAAAGCACAGGGTAAAGACAGCAAACATATGTTTTTCTGGAGAAAGGATAAATCAAACAGAAAGCAGATGCCAGAAGGAACCAACAGATCTCAACTTGTTAGCAAAATAGTTATTCTAAAGCCAAGTCCAGGAAGAGAGATCGATCAGACAGTGACTACCGGTGCAAGACCTTCACATCAGCAACCTTGTACATCGCAAGCTCCTGAATACAGTGGAAGGGAAAGCTCAAAATTTTCAATTAAGGAAGTCAGGAGGAGATTCAGAATTGTGACTGGTGAAAGTAGAAGAGAAAGAAATGCGGTACCTGCAGATGACCTTCAAAGAGATCCACGTAGGTTCAAAGGTTCCGTTATTGCAATTAAGAAGGATTCTAAACATCACACCGAAGGGAGCTTGGCAGACAAATCTGCATCACATTTTAAGAATGACGTCAGGCCTTCAACCAGCAGTAAGCAAAAGCAACAAAATAGCAGCCAGAGTGAAATCAGTGATCGTATAGAAGCATCAAAAGGTGCACCTATCTTCTACGAGGAAGCCAAGAAGCATTTAACGGATATCCTAAAGGATAATAATCAATACGCCAAGTATCCAACAGTCCAAGTCGCAAAATCCTTGGAAGGAATGCTTTCTCTCCCTCATTGCAATGTATCATCACCTAGGAGTAACCCTAGGGAAAAAGGGCGCATTGACCCCTCACCTGAAGAGACAGATGTTTGCTTTGTATCCATGGTTGATAGAGAAGAATCTGCACAAGAGAAAAGCCAATCACGGGACAACTCAGAGAGCACTGCATATTGTACTAGTGCAGCAGTTGATGATCAGGTGGTGGTTCAAGAAGAATATTGCATGAAAGAAGAAGCACAAGAAGGTAATTTCAGTATTCGCATAAATCATCAGGATGATCTGAGTGGTACTTTTTTATTCTTTCAATAGAAATAACTCTGGAATCTTGGGCAGGAACAAGAGATGTTACTGATGTGGTAGACGCCATGTGTATTGAAAGAGTTGACAAATTCGATAGTTCTGAAATAATTTGCAATGTACAGTGCATCCCAACCGAACTCTGCAGAGACAGCCCACAGCCAGTAAGCTCAAATAAATGCATAATATTGTTCCATCTTTTGTTTGTGATTATTATTTCAAATGTCTCATGTTTCATTTATAGGAAATGTTAGAAGAAACAAAACAAGGAAAAGAACCTGTTCAAATGTTCCTGAACTCTCCTGAGAGCATTGTTGAAAAGTTGGAGCAGCAAGATCCAGAAACACCTGAACCAACAGCATCAGCCAAATTAATTGCACATGGTTCTCCCGAGCAAAGCTATGAAAAGCAAGAACAGCCCAGCCCTATATCTGTTCTTGATTCATTCTATGAAGATGTTAGCAGTCCTGACTGCGAAAACATGAAAGAATGTGAGTCCGATTGATACAAATTACTTTAACCTTTTTCCCTTTACTGATAAAAATAATCTGTTCTGACATATCTGTTCTGAAATAAGAATGTGAGTTCTTGACTTCACTTTTTTATGACATACAGGTGAGCTGCATGAAGATTTTCGTGGGACCCTGTACTTCCCAGATAATGAATCAAATGTAAAGGTCTTCTGGGAGGACAAGAATGTCAGGTTTGATTATATAAAGTTGGTATTAGAGCTCTCAGAATTATGTGCAGAACAAAATCTAGAGGTATGGTATCTAGAGGAGGAATTAATCAGCCCTTGCTTGTTCGAAGAACTGCAGAATCAAGGTGATCAAACAGATGATCTGAAGCTTCTGTTTGATTTTATCTGTGAAGCTCTAACAGAGATCCAAGAGAGATATTTTAGACTCTCTTCTTGGTTCTCTTTTCTCAAACACGAGATACAGACGGTTCCAATAGGAGAAAACCTCATCTCAGAAGTTGACAAATATGTTGAAAGTTATCTCCAATATAGTTTTCCAAGTACATTAGATCAGATAATTAAAAGGGATTTGGAAGTTCAGACATGGATGGACATTCGATCGAAAACTGAAGGAATTGTTGTGGAAATATGGGAGTTTGTATTAGATGAATTAATAGATGAGGCTGTCTTTGATTTGTGGATTTGAAGTTCTGATCAGATCCCTTGTCAGTGGTGATTTGAAGTTTTCATGCTGGCAATAACCCTTTTTATGCGGCAGAATAACATGGGCCACTATGTTTGGCCTATGTGAGCATCATGTGATTGTGAATTTTTGAGGACATTTACTAGTCAAAGTGTCTAACTGCAGTGGAAACTTTCTCATGCATGACAGCTAATGTTTCGATCCTGCAAACCTCCGAGTTGTGCAATTTCTTTGGATGAAGTTGGACAGTCTGTCATAGCCATGCCTCTGGACAGCTAAAGTACACAGCAATCTGAAAGGCCTTGCAATTTTCCTCTTGTCCACTGTGCGTATTGTGTGCATGTGTGAGTCATATACACTTTCCAGCAAGGCTAGATCAAGCTTAATGTATATGTAATGTATTTGTGTGTACATGTGTAAAGTTTCTCGAGAATAATACATGTTTAAACGTTATCATATATGGCAAATCAAATACTAATACATTTTCAGTATGCTTATAGCACACTCTCTTTCATTGTAGACAGATAAACTTCTCACATTTGCACATATGCACTACATGGATTTGCTGTCACTCAAAAGTATGGAAGGATTAATGAAAACAAAAAGGATGTGTTACCCATTTCCATTACTAAATTATGCTTCCACAGATCAATAAACCTCCTAGAAACATGAGTATGCCTAATCCGATCGCCAAGGCTATGGGAATCATCTGCAGGCCTAGGTTTGAGCTACTTGAAAAAGAAAAGAAAAAAATAAGCATCACTCGTAAATCAATTGCAGATAAAACATTGGAAGCAACACTATCTACTAGTGAAACACACACATCCAACTCCTGATGTGAGTGAGTACACAGATTATATCAGCTTGAATGCATGCCATCATGCACCCAGTTCTGATGTCAATAGTCAAAACCTCCCAATCCAAAAGCATCAGGAACTTGGAACTGGCTGGTACTCATCCACTCAGCACGGGACGCAGCACCCAGTTCACTTGGCTATTTGAAATTTCAGCCATCATGAGATCACCATGTGCGGCTCGCTGAAGAGCAGTTAATCCACGCCTACACCGCACCACTAAGACCTTAATTTCTTCTATAATATCTTAGATTGGATTTAAACTGCCCATCCAAAAAATGTCGTACTTTTTTGTGCACTTGGGGAAACTAGATCTGAGAGGGAAGGGAGAGAGAGAGGGTACCGACCGTCTGTCGCGTTGGATGAAGAGCCGGCCATCGCTGGTTCGTTGGTGAGGTCTGCGCACGGGCAGCGACGGTCGGGGAAGAAGGAGCGGCGTCTCCCTGGCGGCGACGTCTCTCTGGCGGCGGAGGTGGCGCAGATCCGGTGAAGCTTCCCGTCGCTGACTACGCCCCCTCTAGATCGGTCTAGGGTTTTTTGTGTGTTGGTGGGGATGTACGGCTCAGGCCAACCTCGTAAGTTGAGCCACCGGCCCCCACCCTTTATTTATAGCGCAGCATGACGGGGCCCACCACCAACAGATAATGGCGCCCCGATCGTATGCGGATCAAGGCCCCGATTAGCCATTGGGCTAATCGGGAGAGAGATCAATCTAACATTCTTCCCCTTGATCTCAATCTATGCTTTAACTTTAATTACTTTTGACTTTACTCATTCCATCACAGATTAGTGCATAGAACACGTCTCATCGTCACGGTCAATCGCCGATAGATTTAACAGCTACAATACACCTCTCTGTTCTGAAATAGTTACTTTAGTCTTTTGGGCCATCTTTTAGTCCAGGAATCATAGGCTTTCCCTTAAACCCATACCGGCTACATGTTCTCTGAACACGTTGGGTGGTAAGCCTTTAGTAAGCGGATCCGCTAACATCTTTGCGGTACTTATATGCTCAAGACTTATAATTTGATTCCGAACTTTATCTTTCACAACATAGTACTTTATGTCAATGTGTTTGACAGCACCACTTGACTTATTGTTGTGGGCATACATTACTACGGGTTCATTATCGCAGTACAACTTAAGTGGTCTATTGATGTCGTCAACCACTTTTAAACCGGGTATGAATTTCTTTAGCCAGTTCACCTGCCCCGTAGCCTCATAACATGCTACAAACTCGGCATACATTGCAGACGATGTAGTGACGGTTTGCTTTGAGTTTTTCCACGATATAGCTCCTCCAGCGAGAGTGAACACATATCCGGATGTTGACTTTCTATCATCTCCTGCATAATCAGAGTCTGTATACCCCACTATATGGAGTGAATGTGATCTTCTGTATGTCATCAGGAGGCATTTTGTTCCTTGCAAATAACGCAAGACTTTCTTTATCAATTTTCAATGTTCTATTCCAGGATTGCTCTGGAATCTGCCAAGTAACCCGGTAACAAACACTAAGTCAAGGCGCGTACACACTTGAGCATACTGCAAGCTTCCGACAGCTGAAGCATATGGAACCGATTTCATTTGATCGAGCTCGTACTGGTTCCTGGGGCATTGAAAATCCCCATATCTGTCGCCCTTGACTATAGGTGCAGGTGAAGGACTACTTTTATGTATACCAAATTTTTTTAAGAATTTCTCTATGTATGCCTTTTGTGACAGTCTCAATATCCCCTTGTTTCTATCCCGGTGAATTTCGATCCCTAGAACGAACGAAGCTTCACCAAGATCCTTCATATCAAAGTTTGAGGACAAAACTTCTTTGTCTCCGATGTGATCGACATCACTACTAGCCAAGAGAATATCATCCACATACGTGATTAGGAAGATAAACTTCCCATCTTTAAACTTTGCATAAACACAGTTGTCCTCTACATTCTCTTTAAACCCAAATTTTCTTATTGTACTGTCAAACTTCAAGTACCACTGTCTTGAAGTTTGCTTTAACCCATAAATCGATTTCTTTAGGCGGTATCCCATTCTTTCATTTCCTTCCACGACAAAACCTTTCGGTTGTGCCATGTAAACGTTTTCCTCCAAATTCCCATTAAGAAATGCCGTCTTTACATCCATCTGATGTAACTCTAAATCATAATGTGCTACTAATGCCATTATGATTCTGAAAGAATCTTTGCATGAGACTGCAGAAAAGGTCTCATTGTAATCAATCCCTTCTCTTTGCGTAAAGCCTTTTACCACAAGTCGCGCTTTGTATCTTTCTACATTCCCTTGGGAGTCAAGCTTTGTCTTATAGACCCATTTACAACCTACTGTTTTGGCTCCTTTAGGAATGATTTCCAAGTCCCAGACTTTATTAGCCTTCATGGACCTCATTTCCTCTTCCATGGCCTCAATCCATTTTGAAGAATTTTCGCTTCTCATGGCTTCTTCAAATGAGGTGGGATCATCCTCCATTTGAAATTCCTCTGTATGATAAATCTGATAATCATCAGAAATAGCTGATCTTCTTACTCTTTAAGACCTCCTTGGGGCCTCCTCATTTGGTACATCTTCTGTTTAAGGCTGTTGTTGCTCCCCCTCATTTGTGGCAATGGGTTCTATAGGATCATGAAAAACATGTTCCTCATTATCATTCATTGTTGCCACAGGAGGAACAATAACAGGTGCTGACACCACAGTGTCTTGCACCGTCGGTGCAGCGACAGCAGGCAGTGTGAAGAATGGCTCTTGAATCATCGGAGTGGGCGCATACACCCGCTTCTCTTCAAGATCAATCTCACGAGCTACCATACTTCCTCTCATCATTTCATCCTCTAAGAAGACAGTGTGTCTCGTTTCTACAAACTTTGTATATCTATCTGGACAGTAGAAACGAAAACCTTTTGACTTTTCAGGGTAGCCAATAAAATGGCAACTTACTGTTTTGGGATCAAGCTTCCCAAGGTTTGGGTTAAATACTTTAGCCTCAGCAGGACTCCCCCACACACGTAAATGGTTTAGTGAGGAAACTCTTCCTGTCCACATCTCGTACGGTGTTTTGGGCACCGACTTACTAGACACTCTGTTGAGAATATGAATGGCGGTTTTCAACGCTTCCATCCATAAACTCAATGGCAGTGTGGAATAGCTCATCATGCTTCGCACCATATCCATCAGGGTACGGTTACGTCTTTCAGCTACTCCATTTTGCTGAGGTTCGGTGTAGAATATTGGGCCACTATGCTATTTTCTGTAAAAACCTTGCAAAGGTCCAGAACTTGTCCATATGGGGTATGTCGACCGTAGTACTCCCCACGATCGATCGGACTATCTTAATCTTTAAATCGTGTTGATTTTCAACTTCAGCCTTAAATATCTTGAATTTATCCAAGGCTTCATTTTTTTTTCTTTGATTGGATAAATATATCCATAACGGGAGTAATCATCCGTGAATGTTATAAACGAGTTATATCCATCCACACTTTTCACAGGAAAAGGACCACAAATATCTGTGTGAATAATTTGTAGAACTCCTGTGCTTCTTTTAGCGTCTTTTTTAATTTTCTTTACATATTTTCCTTTAATGCATTCTTTGCATTGTTCTAAGTCTGAGAACTCTAATGGAGGAAGAATATCATTCTTAACTAGTCTTTCTATTCTCCCCCTCGAAATATGGCCTAAACGACAGTGCCATAATTTCGACGACTCATCTAGAGTTCTCTTTCGTTTCTGTTTACATTCGTGAGACGAGATTCAATCACTTTCGCACGCGACGTTCCCATTATCGCATACGACATTCACATCATCACATAATGATAACAAATAAAGCTCATTCTGTAAGATGGCAAGACCAACATATTCTTTATTAAACATTATTTCACACTTGCCATTTCCAAAATTACAATCACAACCATCTTTGTCCAAATTTGAAACACTAATCAAATTCCTCTGTAAAGAGGGAACAAAAAGGACATCTCTAAGTAAAAGATTGGAGCCATTAGCTAACTCTAATGAAAGATCGCCAACGGCTTCAACTTCAGCTTGAACTCCATTTGCAACTTTAATGCATCTTTCGTTTCTTTGCGTAGTCCTCGTCGAACGGAATCTGAAGGAATTAGCAACATGAACAGTTGCTCCTGAGTCAATCCACCAAGTGGATTTCGAATATTGCACATACAGGCATTCATTTATAAAGGTAATAATGTTCTCACCTTTCTTTGCCATTATCATCTTTAAGTAATCAGGACAGTTCTTCTTGTAGTGTCCCGTCTTCTTGCAAATGAAGACACCGATCTTTGTCTACAAACAAATTTATTCTGTTGAGGCTGATGGACAGAGGCTTTTCCATTGTTCTTCGAGAAGGAGGTACTGTTGAAGTTCTTTTTCTTGTTATCCTTCACATAGTTGATGGATCTACCATGTGAGGATTTAATTCTTTCCTCCTCTTGCACACACATAGCTATACACTTTTCCAAGTCCCATTTCTCAGTGCATGTTATAGTTGACAACAAAGTGTCAAACTCTTTAGGCAAGGAAGCAAAACCAAATGAATAAGGAACTCATCCTTGAGAGCCAAATCCATTGGTTTAAGCTTAGATGCCAAGTTGCTCATCCTCGATATGTGCTCTCTTATGCCACCGCCACCACCGAGTACCTTTTGTCACAAGTCGTTTAATCACCGTGTAGCATAAGTCTTTGAAGAGCGATGAACCGACTCTTTATTTTCTCAAGGTACTGTGACAAGTGTCACACTCTGCGATTGAGCCCACAATAGCGTGCTCAATCGTGTTTTTATCACACCATACATTTCTTGTTGGTGTGGTCCATTTCTTATGTTCAATGTCATAAGACATGCGTAAGGAGCATGATCCTCTGCTTTTCTCGCCAAACAAGATCATCCTCATTTTGATCTCTCACTGGTGCCATAGGCTCGGTGGGACGTCTTGTAGTGAGGACCAGTCCACCTCACCAAGATAAACGCTAAGTCTATCTTTTTCTTCCACTCTCCATAATTATCTCCTTTGAGAGTGGGGATCTCTTTGATACAACTCATCAAGTTGTATCCGCCTGAAAAATAGTTCAAATAAAGTGAGAACGTAACAGCAAAATTATATGCCTTATTTCCAACATGGGTCAAAAATACGACATACAATTTAAATCAATTTTATCTATACATTAAATCTACATCACCGTTGGGGCAGAAATAGAAATAATGCATAAAATCATTAATTAAAAATTATAATACTGTTATTATCAACGTTGGTCAGAAAATAACAATATCATAAATCTCTGGAAATTATATCTATTTTTCCAAAATTAAATTCTCCCGTTGGTTCGAATTTAATAATGAAAAATCAATCAACATTAACTTTTGCAGCGGAAACTGTAATTATTCTAAAAATAATTCATTATTCAGAAGCATTATACTGTACACATTTAATCTCTAAAAAATTAACACGTTGGTGCAAAATTTACAGAGATTTTGGATCAAATTTCAATCAAATTGCTTCTGAAAAACAATAAAACTCAATTTATTGAATTACTGTTCAAAAATGGCCATTTCGGCCTGTTCAACAATTTGCCGACCCAACTATCCACCGCGCGCGCGCCTCGCGATCCCGCATGCCCAAATCGCGCGTAGCTGGCCGAAACGCCCATCACATACTGGCTCGCCGCCCAACTGCACCCGTTACCGATCTCGGCCGTCCGTCCAATCGGGCGGTCCCGAGGAAAAAGCGCCCGATCAAAAATGCCCCCACCCCAAAACCCTAACCCTAGAGGCATTTCCACCGGCCCAACCCGAAAAAAATGGATCTGAGGCGGAGCGGCGGCTCCGGTGGGGCGGCGGAGGTGGGAGAGCGGCGAGCGGCGAGACGACGCAGGGCGGAGAGGCGGCGACCCGCGCTGGGTGATGACGGCTCGTGCGCCACGCTGGCGAGAGAGGAGCGGCGGCGGCGGCGAGCCCGCGAGGCGGCGGTCGGCCAGGGCCCCGGCGGCGGCGACGCCATCGGCGGTACCGAGCGCCAGGAGGGGCGCGACGGCGCCGGCTGGCGGAAGGGCGACGCCGAGCGGAGCTGCGCGCGCCCACCCGGCGGCCCCGGCGGCGACCGGGGTGGCGGCGGCGCACGGAGGCAACCCCGAGCGATCGCGCGGCGTGGCTACCGGCTCACGCGACGGCGGCCGAGGTAAGACCCGCTCGATACCAATGTCGTGATTTTTCGTGCACTTGGGGAAACTAGATCCGAGAGGAAGGGGAGAGAGGGTACCACCGTGCGTCGCGTTGGATGAAGAGCCGCCATCGCTGGTTCGTTGGTGAGGTCTGCGCACGGGCAGCGACGGTCGGGGAAGAAGGAGCGGCGTCTCCCTGGCGGCGACGTCTCTCTGGCGACGGAGGTGGCGACGGCGCAGATCCGGTGAAACTTTCCGTCGCTGACTGCGCCCCCTCTAGATCGGTCTAGGGTTTTTTGTGTGTTGGTGGGGATGTACGGCTCAGGCCAACCTCATAAGTTGAGCCGCCGGCCCCCACCCTTTATTTATAGCGCAGCGCGACAGGCCCATCAGCCAACAGATGGGCTGGGCGCCCCCGATCAGGGCGCGGATCAAGACCCCGATTAGCCGTTGGGCTAATCGGGAGAGAGATCAATCTAAAAAAAAAACAAGATGCTGCGTAATTTCCCGAGATGTTTGTGGCCTGCGAATCCAGGATAAAAAATTTACGCAAACGAACAGCAAATCGAGCACTAGAAACCAAATTTTCCAGGAAATCTCGTCATGCTAATCACCAACCCCTCGATCCCCAAACGCCGCGCCGCGTCGAAATCCCTAACCAATTCAGCTGCTGCGAGAAGAGCGGACGCATTTGAGACGTGGGGATCGATCCACTCACATGGAGAGCCTGCAATTGGAGCGAATCCTTCGGTTGGAGATGAGATGAACAGCCGCTCCTGAGCTCCCCTTTGCTTCTCCGCCTTGATTCCTCGAGCGCGCGAGATCGGAGTAGAGGGGCGAAAAAATGGCGGACAAGGTTAAAAAGCCGTCGGCTTCTGTAAGGATGGATCGAGCCCGCTTGCTTCGCCCAAACTAAATATTTATGGGCTTTGCAAGGATGGCCGGTTTTTCAGTCCGGCCCATCCCTACCACTGCATGTGTTTTCAAATCCACCCTAATAAGATGATGTTTTTGAATTAATTAATTGAATCATAATAAAATGATGCATTTGTAGAGCTTTCATGCCTCACGTTTTCTTGTGATAGTCTGGCAGAGCCGCAGAGGTGTCAATGATCTGACTAAACTGCTTGTTTGTTAAACTCTTGTCAAGCCCGGATAAAATGAAGGGTAAATTTAAAAGACTAGGCTAAATTGATAAATATAGTTATTTACTCTTGCGCAATCTAAATTTATACATGAATAGAAAAGAAGCAAAGTAAAAAGAGAGAAAATACAATAAAAATACCTCGATAATGAAAAGCGTGTCCCAAAAACATATGAATATTCCATTAAAAACATACGAATATACTTCCAGTGAGTAGTGATCTGTCATACGTATGTCAATTAGTGATATAAATTGTAAGTGGTCATGAACATTCAATATAAGTGAAACACACCACGAAGGCACTAGTGTGAATTATGAGGCAAATTCGAACCACGCAGTAAATTCATTCTGCGAGATTTTATGTCTTAAAAGGGTCTTATTATTCTATCATCATCAATGCTTATAAATATCTCTCGCTTAGTGTAGCACAACATCAAGTCATTAAGCCACTCATTGGCTATATTGTTACATAAATGAATTTATGTGAATGTGGAGCTAACATATTTACTGAGTATTTAAAAGGTTTAGTCCCTAAAATGATGATGAGACGCATGTTAAGGATCAACATGAAGATCAAAGTGACTCAAGACAAAGGTATATGTAGATTATGATCCCTTTTTGCTCTTATCGGTCTTAGGAGAAATGATAGAAGACCAAATTATAGAATAAATGACATACTATTAAGAGGGATTATGACTAGTAACTTGATAACATATTCTTGTGCCATTTCGATTAATTTAGGATCATGTATTCTCTTAAAACTAAAATTGATAGACAATCTGTGCTCTATCTGGATAATCGGAAGTACCAGAGTGCAAACGGCGGTACTTCCGCTTTTCGGAAGTTCCGTCAAAATGAGCGGAACGTTTTTTTTCCGGAGAGCACCCTTGTAATCAACAAGCGGAACTACCGGAGTTTTAACAGCGGAACTACAATAGAGCGATAGTATCGCATCCTTACATGGTACATCCGAAGCACGGAAGCTCCGAAAATCCGGGTGGAACATTTTTTCAAGAGAGTGCCAACTTTTGGCCTCAAAGCAAACAGAAATACCGTGGCAAAATTTTGGAACTTCCGAATATCGGAACTACCGCGATTACAACGGCAGTAGTTCCACACTGACTTTCAACGGCTAGTTCAGAATATCTAAAATAGTCGTTACTGTTGTGTCAGAACAGGTGCGGTAGTACCAGCCAATGAACGACGATACTTCTAATAATGAAGAAACGACTTAGTTACCCTTCATAATTATTTTAGAAAGATAAATAAGAATATTTTATATGTTTGGTAATACATAAATACATATGAGAAAAGTCCCATCAAATCTACATACAAGTATTATATTTATCAACAAACATTTTAAACTATACGACTTATATTTCTCAACAACGAAGTATTATTGTACGCGTACCGCTCCATAAACTTGTGCAGCTCGCCATTACTAGATGCAGCCAAGGAGGCATGGGTGTTTTGGCCACTTTTCCTTGGCAAAGTTGCAGTCAGGGGCGGATCTACAGTGAGTCAAGGGTGTTCAGCTAAACACCTAAAATTTTTGATAAAAAACCTAGTATATATAGGGTATATGACATATGTATATGCATAAGTGTGCCATTTTAATTGTTTGGGCGCAGCAAATAGGTGTTCTGCCGGCCAGCCAGCCCGCCCGAGCGAAAGCTGCTGCCCCCATTTCCGCGTGCGCGTGAAGCCCAGCCCATCTGCGCGTGCGCTCCCTGCCTCGGCGCCTCCCCTGGCCCCCATTTCCGCCGACACCCGTCCCCATTTCCTGCCCTACGCGACGCGGGCGACGTTTCGCAAGCGCAATCCACTCCTAACCCTAGTCGGCGTCTCGGTCACTCGGCGGCGCCGACCGCGTCGCTCCGGCGCTCGGCGCTCGCTCGCCGCCCGCCCGGCCTCCACTCCACCTCACCCTCCGCTCCGCGGCGCGCATCGCGAGGTCCGCGTCGCGACACCGCCAGATCTCAGATCGCCGCCCGCACTCCGGCCCTCGCTCCGCCGGCTCCTCGACGGCGGGCCCGACCGCGACACCGCGTCATCACCTCCGGCCTCTCCGCTCTGCGCTCCGGCCCTCGCGGCTCGCGCTCCGCGCGGCGCGCCTCGCGGCTCGCCCGATCGCCCGTGAAGCCTCGGCCAGTGAGTACTTGAGCACTACTGCTTAACTGCTGTATGTGACTATGTGTAAAGTGTAAAGACGACTGGAATCCGCCCCTGATGTTGAGTTGAAATGTTGAATTGTTGATGATGAGACTTTAGATGAAACGTTGAATTGTTGTTGAATTTCAGAGAAAATGGCAGTTTAGACTTTAGATGTCTCAAGATTGCATCTTTAGATGAAATGTTGAATTATTGTTGAATTTCAGAGGAAATGTTGAATTATTGTTGTTGAATTATTGTTGAATTTCAGAGGAAATGTTGAATTATTGCTCCAACATGTTTGTCAAGATTGCATCTTTAGACTTTTGATGAATGATTTCAGATTTAGATTGTTGTTATGTGTTGAAAAATGAAAATGAGAATGAGCAATGCTTGTATATGAATGCGAGTATGTGCATCATATTATTCATCAAGACATCAATGATCTTATGATCACATATTGTTCGCCGTCCAATTGATAATTGTATGTTAGCTATTATTACTGTAGATCTTTATATTTTGTACTGCAAAATATTTTTACAATTTCGAACACCCATTCCAAAATTCCTACGTCCGCCACTGGTTGCAGTGATAGATTTGGCATTCTTTTAGTTTTCTGGCGAAATATTCGGACCTTAGGTAAACGATCGATGATGATCAATTAGGTACATGCGTAATTTTTGCAGCCTTTCATGGGTTGGTTTTTTCTGGGGGGTTGAAGTTAAGTTAGGGCAGTCCCAATGGGTGGTTTCTATGGCATTAAATAAGATGCCAAGTAGGCAAAATGCTGATGTGTCATTGGAGTTAAGAAAGAGAGATAAGGAAATGGTTTCTTATACAAGAAACCATGTCTACACGGGAACCAAGATAGAAAGAGCTGTGATTGGTAGATGATAGGAGAGAGAAGATAGATGATTGGATGAAAATTTTATTTGTAGAAACTATCCATTGGGAGTATAGTTTTCATAAGTAGTGTCTACATTAATTAGTAAGTATAGAAACTACCTCATAATTTCTGCATTGGGAGTGCCATTATGCGTGTATTGACTTGATTATTTTGGCTTTCTTGGGAAGACAACACGTTCGGGATCCGTCATCTATGCATTGATATTCTTACGAGCTACGCTACTATAGGTTGATTATGGCATATTTAGTTACATCAAATAAGTCATCATCAGTTACAGTGTAATCTAAATTAAGTATAATATAATATCAGTCATAAAGCAGCTTATTTCAGTTTAACCGAACAGTACCTATGTCGATCGACAAACACTAGTCCATAGTACTTCACCGTCAATCTGTAAGCCAATTCATTGAAGAAAGCTTGATTCACCACTGTTGCGGTAATCGATCGAGTCCATAGAGCATAAGCCAAAGGATGAGTGCATGGAACTGCAAATAATCTCGTAATCTTTCGATGCCGAATCCAGTGGCACAATGCCATACCAACTTTGCCAACTTTTCCAATCAACATCACATTCTTGACAGCCTTATGTATTCTAACGTTTGTGCCCTGTGTAGTTGCATGGCCGTTTGCATCGGGCGTGCCTGAAAGCTGAAACGAGCCAATCAATCATTCTGCAATCTGAATACTACAGAGCATATCTCCAGGCCATCCCTTGTCTTTCCCCCTGTCTGCTGAACATGTTGCGCCACTCACACCAGTGATTGTTTCAGGTTAATTAGTTCGCTTGGTGTCCCCTCGGTCAGCGTTCACCAATGCACGATGTGACGGCTGTACAGAATCGGGGTACACACGTGACTACTTTCCAAAATGATACAGTACTTGCATATAGCATTGCATTGTGTTTAATTCCGCTGCGATTGATATTTTATAACGGATAATTTTTTATCTTATCATGAGCAATTATATAAACAAATCGAATGCCAATAAGCAGCTTCAAAAAATCTATCTCGATAAACCGCTTTAAACAACGATAGAAAAATTATTTATTCAGGGAAACATAAGCCGAAAAGAACAATCAATTATATTATGTGCAAATGAACGCACTTTTTTTGTAGAACTTTTGAGTGGAATTCCGCAAAAAGTGATCGCTGCTGCAGTGCAGGCCGCTTGCATGGAGAAACTCATGATGATGAAGAAAATGACGATGAGACAGGTGCATGCAACTATGTGAATGAACATGTTACTTCACGTTCTAAGTTCAGTTGTTGTGTATAGTTAGTTTGATTTATTAGTAAGACTAGTAGCCAGGGGAGTATAGGGTAAAAACTGTTGAACTCCTGAGAGCAATTTGGAAATTTTTCAATTTGATAAAGGAAAAAAGAGAGAAAGGAGAGGGCCCCACCTATCGGTGGGACAATGAAGAGATAAGACTGTTGGCCTCCTCCTCCTCGTGTGCGCAGATAGGAGAGGCGTTCGGTCTGACCGATTCTCCTGGCCGACTGGGTCTTGTGGGGGCGACGGCGGCGCCATCGGCCAGGCGCTTTGGCACTGGCTATTCGACTGCAACCCGTCGGCCTCCTCCCCAATTCCCTTTAAAAGGTGGCCTTCCCCTTCTCTCTTGCATACCCAAAAGTAGTGAGTTCACTCATTTCCCCTCCGATCTCCCATCTCCCTTGGCAATGCTTCAGTTTTGAGCTTTCAGGGCCGCCAGTCTGGTTCTTCCTGTCGCCAGTGGCTAGGCATCCCAAATCACCATTTTTTGGGTTTACCTCGTGTAGTTTCCTTATGTCGTTCCTTTGGATCTGGCAATGAGGGAATAGTTGGAGATTTACCTTTAGAAGGTAGATTCAGCTGGGTGTTGTGACACCCCGGCCCATGTTGGCCCATGTGTGTGTGCACATAAATTTCTGGGTTAGTCACACCTTGCTAGCTTATCTTGAGAAGCACTTACATATAAGCCTAGGAGTTCTAATGGTAGCACATCCGGTTAACCGTTTTGCGCGAAGCGAGGACGAAAGTGCAAGCGGGTTGCTACGTGTGCGTGGCCTATCCAGAATGTGGTTAGGTCTGAGCAAATTTGGACCCTAGGGCGTTACAAATGGTATCAGAGCCGACTCTCGCGGTTACATGGACGCGTGCGGGTCAGGGGCGCGGGCATATGGCGCATGGCGCGTGTGGATCCGGAGTGGACACACGGCATAGCATATGTGCTGGCACTGAACGCACGGATATGTGCCAAGAGAGGAGATCCTTATCATTTGCCCCGTTGTGGGTATGTTGGTCCGACGAGGACATCGGGTTTTTTGAGGGGGGTGTATGTGACACCCCGACCCATGTTGGCCCATGTGTGTGTGCACATGAATTTCTGGATTAGTCCCACCTTGCTAGCTTATCTTGAGAAGCACTTACATATAAGCCTAGGAGTTTCAATGGTAGCACCTCCAGTTAACCGTTTTGCGCGAAGCGAGGACGAAAGTGCAAGCGGGTTGCTACGTGTGCGTGGCCTATCCAGAATGTGGTTAGGTCTGAGCCGGTTTGGACCCTAGGGCGTTACAGGTGTTGTGCCAAGTGTTTGAAGGAGAATCGGTGACTTGTTCTTGGTGTTCACGGGTGCTCTTTGGCCAAAGCTCTCGTCGGTCTTGTGCGGCACCAACCCTGACCTTCAACTTCTACTTCGGCTACCCAAGATTGGAGTGTGGCATTGTATCTCTGTTTGCCATCGTCTCTTTGCGCGGCATAGCCATGCGCTTGGTTTTCTGGGACAACGCAGCCCGCGTGCCTTGCTTTTTTCGACTGCTTCTTAGTGATTTTGAATATCACCAATACTTGAGTTTGTCATCTATTTGCTCTTTGCAATTTCGAGATATATTTCTGATATTTGTGAGATATCACTGATTGGAAATTGCAAAGTATTGGGTTCATTTGCTCGGTGATGAAATGACATATTCTTGAGATTATATATGAATGGCATATAACTTGCCTTCTTGCACGAAGTCTTCGATTGGCTCTGCTTCTTCTGTGTCTTAATTTGTTCCTTCAGCGGTCTAATCAACAAATCCGGATGCTATCACAAAGAAAAGAAACCAAATAAATCTAGGTTCAAAAGAAAACGAGTTGGGAATAAAGTAAAATAGAAAAATTTAGAAAAGTTTTAAACATAGGAAAGTTTGGATAATTAGGGTCTAAACGGTGATTGGATGGGTCAAACAGAGTTAAAAATAGGTTAGACGGGATCGAAATAGTCAAAATGAGTATAAATAGACTTAATGGGTTTTAAGTAAATAGTAACAGGTCAGATAAATAGTAATAGGTTGGCATTATTCCTCACGGGTCAGGTTGTCGGGTTTGGTAAATAGTATAGGTTGGGCTAATTCTAATGGGCTGCACAGTATTGGATTGGGTTGTGAATAGTATTGGGCTAGACTATGAAGAGTGTTGGGCTTGCATAGTATGGTCTAGCCCAATTAGCTGACTGGGCCAAGGAACTATCTGGGTTGGCTTTGCTAGCCCATCTAGGCGGCCCATAGAGTGTGAGCCTGGCTCTTTCAAAACTCGCCCTCATGGCTGACCGAGCAGAGGGAGCGACAGCGGCGTGAAATTAGGCGACGACAAATGGAGGCAAGTAGTGGTGTGGTGAGTACATTTGAGACATGAGCAATCCATTTTGGGCATATGCGCGGGTGAAAATGGTTTGAAGATGGCTGGCGATGGGGATACTTGGCCGAAATAGGAGCATGGCAAGGTGGGGCTTTGGTCGAACTAAGGGCGGCTCAAGCATCTATGAGGTGAGGGAAGTCTGGCAGTGATGATGGCTTAGCTCGGGATGGCTTGAGTTGTGCTAGCAACGGTGACAGTGAATGGCTGAGCTGTGGCACATGGCAATGGCGAGGTAGGGATGGTGAGGTAGGATGGGAAGCTAGGGATAGCTTCATGGGGTTGACGCAGTGCTATAGGTGTGGTTAATTTGATGGAGAGGAGCCTACATAGAGAATGTGGGTTTTGGGCTTACCGTTGAATACTCGGGGTGTCGACGATGAGGCTTGGCCGGAGAGGAAGGGGTAGGTCTATGGGGTTGAGAGGCGATGTGAAAGATAGTGAGGGAGTCGCGAGGTTCGGCTCTATGGTTGACAAAGGTGATGGTGCCAGGAGCTACACGATGGTACACACGGCGTGTGGACAACGACGTGGGTGATCGAGTAGCTTCGACACTGCAACGACGGTGCTGGAGGTGGGAGAGGCTAAGCTCCTTACTAGCACGGACGCACGAGATGGAGCGGTGAGTAGCGATGGGGCACGCGTGTTGAGTGTCTGGTGGTGAGAGGTGGCAGTGGTGTGATCTGGTGATGGAGTGGCGAGCGTGTGGTCAACAACAGTGTAATGGTGAGGTATGATCAGTCAGTGAGGTGACACAGTCGCTGTGCTTTTGTTGACGTGGCTGCAGTGACAAGAGGGCGAAGCTGGGTTGGCATGCGCAAACGGCGATTTGACATGCGGCAACGGGAGCAAGAGAGTGGCACCGTGGCCTGGAGGCGCTAAAGGAAAAGCAGGAAATTGAGATGAGATTTTGGATTTGGCAAAGTTTTCAAATTCAACCAAAATAAATTAAATAAATTTGAAATTTTAGAGTTATTCAACAACTTTAGTAAAGATAAGGAAAGAGAGAGATGACATCTTAGGACCAACAACGACTGACTATATAATTAAGGAGACAAGGTGAGCTTATGATTCGTGGATTAGGCAAAGAATCTTGGCAAGTCACCCCATGCACCCATGGTGCTTTGTTTTGTTTAGTCGGCTAATTAGTGTTTTTGTGGGAGCAAGTGCATGCATGGACGCACGTTGACGATGCTTTTGGAAGGAAGCACCACGTGCATGCTATTGTTAAAATCGCTAAACTGTAAATTATGATCGGTTTTTGGCTAAACACTCATGCATTGGATCGGTCCTAATAATAGAAAGATATACATTTCTTTTAAGAGAGCATCTAAGGAATGCTGGGCCTGTTTGGCAACGACTGCGGCTTATGACTTTTAGTTGAAATTTTTGAATTTTGGTTGTTTATGGTACAGATTACGGAGAGAGATACCTACTTGCGATTTTGAATGGTACAGATGTTGGGTTTTTAACGTGTACATCGTTTAACTTGTAGACCCCGTCTTAAAAAAATAATCCGTTTGAAAGTTAGGTACTATAGCAAAAGCTAAAATCCGTCAGCTTCGAAGAAAAAGAACAAACCCGCTATATCATCAGAAGCTTCGTCGACGGTATAGGGCCTGTTTGGTTGCCTGCATGAGCTGATGCAGGCTGCATGATCGTGGCCAGGCTGAGGAGGGAAGCTCCTCAGCCGCGTTCCTCCTCAGCCTAGCTCCAGTTTTTTTTGCATCCGCTCGTGCAGACTCTCTCCTCTCCGCAGCCAACCAAATATCATCTCCCTACATACGCTGGTGCAAGCCACCCGTATGCAGGTAACCAAACAGACCCATAGCCTCCCTCCCTGCCGGCTGCCGCTCAAGATCCACGCAACAACGTATACCGTTCAAGATCGGGTGTGGCGCCACGTGCATTGCCATGTGTCAGTGGCGTACGCCGTCCGCATTCCGCTGCATTGGGTGGTGACAGATGATCTCCTTCAAAATCTACATAGCACTGCCATGCCCGTCTGCATTTTCTTGCAAAAAAGAGTTCCGAACAGTCTTCCCATTGACTCTAGATTGGCGAACGTGTGTGTGTGTGTGTGTGTATATATATATATATATATATATATATATATATATATATATATATATATATATATATATATATATATATATATATATATATATATATATATATCAAATGCTTGCTCCAGTTTGCAAGCAATGGGCTCAGATGGAGCGTAGTTTTCTTGTAGCATTGCAACTGTGTACTAACACTTGTGGTTTGCAACAAGAATTGCATGTTTTGTAGTGTAGTACTATTTTGTAACAGATGGGGTTGTAAACATATCGGATGTTTTGTAGAGTAGTACTATTTTGTAACAGATGAGGTTGTAAATGTATTAGGTAGGTTCTTTTGAACTGTGATTTTTGATCTAAAATTTTTGAATTCTGGTTGTTCATAAAAGAGAATACGAAAAAAGAAATATCTATATGCGATTTTAGCCGATATAGATAAAAGTTAGAATCAATTTATAGAACTTGTCTTAAAAGTTCTCTTAATTTAAAAATTGACTACTGTAAAAGGCAAGACATAGAAAAAAAAACCGACCCACACCATGTTCAGAAACAATTACACTGAAGACCGAACAAGTACTCGGTACTGGAGTAACAGTACAGTGCTGCCCATCTCGTCCAGCACAGATAAAAAAACTCCACTGAATAGTGAACAGTTAGGATGCTTAGTTTAACGATAATTTATAGCTTTTTTTTTACTGTATTTGGTTTATTTTTTATCTGAGATGGTCTATTTAGTGTAATTAAATTTTAAAAATAAAAATTAGATTAGTCTATCACGAATAATACAAAGAAAATAGAAAAAAAATCAAAAAAACTAAATCCTAAAAAATAAAACTAAAGAATAGTAAATTAAAAGCAGAACCTAGAAATCATGGTCAAAACGAGCGGAGTTTAAGGGGGTGTTTGGGACTGCTCCACAAACTCCGCTCTACAAACTCTACCGTAGAGCAGCTCCAAAAAAAACCTGGAGTTTGTGGAGTGCGTGGAGCTTTCACAACCCTTTAGGTGCTCTCACAACTCCACCTTTTTTCTCGAACAGAGTGCGTGGAGCTGAACCTGTTTGGCTAAAAACGTGGAGCGAAGCTGAAAAACGTGGAGTGGAGCAGTCCCAAACATCCCCTTAGGGCGTCCGCAATGGTAATAGCTAGTACTAGCTATATAGTCAGCTGACGTGGAGGTGAAAGACAAAAGCAAAGACCATTTTATACTGTTGGACCCACATGCTCCTCTCTCATGTTTTTGGACTACGTGAAATAGATCAGCTATTTGCTCGTCGCTAGTGACTACTCTCTCTCCTACTTTTCCCATGCCACATCAGATCTAGCTAACTAAATAGCCAGCTGTTGGAGACGCCCTTAGTGTCCTCCCCAATCGTGACACATTCCCCCAAATAGCCAATTAAATACTAGCAGTCCCCTGGTAATTACTCAGCTAATTAATCATTAGGTCGCTTTAATTAGCACCTGGAGGAGGACACCCCTCGGGCTCGAGATATGCGAAGCCAAACTCCATTTGCGCTTTTGCTAATAGCAAGTTGCTATAGGTTCAATCGCTCGCAGATATTTTACACTTCAGTCCCTTTGCCTCTTGTTATCTCACTTCTATACCTTCTAGAGGCGCAAAGAGATTTCAAGACTAGGAGCAGTAGTGGCCTAGTGAGCGCACCCACTCGCTCCCTAATGCTTTCTGTGTCCACACACACGAGAGAGAGAGAGAGAGAGAGGCGTGAGGACAGAGCAATCTAGTCTACCTCTTCTGCTGCGTTGATCTGGTTTTCGGTGGGTCAAGGTAATGGCATTTCTTGATTCCTTCCTGGGCGTGGCCTTGGTTGATTCAAAATGTTGTTCTTTGCCATGTTTGAGGCGGCTGGTTATAGATTTGGGCCGTGGAACTTGATAAAGGTTGCATTTTAGGAATGGCGGGCGAGTTTTCTTGGTGAAAACGATGTGTTCCTTCAGGAAAATGTAGGGGTTTATTGGTCGCATTTGATGCAGATGTGAGAATGTTGGAAGTTTCTGGAGAAGGTGGGTGCTTTGGCCTGTTTGTTTGTGGGATTTGGTTCCATTTGATTGACATGTGGAAGTGTTCATCTTTTTCTGGGATTTTTACATAGAAAAGTGGGATTTGGTCAATGCAATCTCATTTTTAGGGTGAAACTGCTTGTTTTTTTTTTGTATTTATAGGAAAAGAATAGATTTGTTATCATTTGATAATGTAGGGTGAATAGAGAGTAGATTTAGGTTTATTTTTGTTTAGCTAGATGTATTGTCATGTTCCTTTTGAAACTTAGGTAGGTACTGAAGCTGTCAATTTCCAGCATCTTTGGCCAGTTCTCTTGAGTATGGTCAGTGTGTGGATTCTCTTTGTTATTTGGAATAGATGCATACATGGCGTATTTGGAATTTAAAGCTCGTAAAAAGTTGTCTACTATCGAATTTGTTACACATGGTAGTTGCATTTCATGGTTGTTCTTGGATTAGGAGTGACGCCACTGTTCTTTTCCTGTCCTGACGAGAGTACCATTTCTACCTTTCTTTCTTTGTATCCGGTTTTTCATCCCAATATGCAGTTCTCCACCCCAATTAGAACTCATGGGGTAATGGACTACTATTCCTGTACAAACTGCTTATATATCCATGTGGGAGTGGACATTTCTATCTATCTTGTAACAATATGAGCAGATCTTTCAGTCAAAAGAAAAATGAACAGATCTTAGAATGATGTTTCACCTTTTTCTTTTCATTGCAGTATCGTGCCAGACATGATTGGCTTAGTTGCAAAAGAAAATCTCTCGTGTTGTATCTTTTTATTTGCAATGCTTTGCGCTGCATTGCCCAAAGAAAAAGAATGATTAATTGTATAGTGTTGTGGACCTAAATAGCTAACTATGTATTTTGGTTTGATATGCAGGTTTCCTCTATGGGGAATCGTTCTCGGCCTAGAGTTGGTAAGGAAACAATGCAATCTATCAATGAGGAAACAGAAAGTCCTAGCAGGGAGGCACAACCGAGCAGATATCACCAGTTGAAATGTCCAGATGGAAAATTGGGAAAACTGCCCCTTGACTGGATCCCAAATTTCCACTGCAAAAGTTTGCCTTCAAGACACCGCGAAGCAAACCTAGAAGATAGCATCATGCACAAGCGTGGCTCTATGTACCAGAGCTCCAGCGACGTTAGCAGACTTAGGAAACTCCAAGTGGGAAGGAGGAAAATAGATTCTGCAGAAAATAGAGATGCATCTCTGTCCTTTGAGATTGTCGACTCATCCTGTCAGCCTAGCACAAGTGGAGCTTACTTGTTTCCGCAGAGGAGCCGTTCATGCAAGACGAGGTCTTCTATGGACACAAGTCGTAAAATGCATCAAGCTGCCAGGGAGTTTCTGGATCTTTCATTGCGTGAGGTTCCTGATGAGAACTCAAGGCTTGGGAGGCCACGCATGGACTGCAATTTGTTGAAAGATGATGTAAGAGACAATTTCCTGGAATTATCTCTCGAGGAAGACACCACCAAAAGTGCCTGCAAAAATATGGCTCCTCATTTGCTAGAAGGTAGTTCTAGCGAAGGTACAAGATCAGATTGCCAACATTCCATTGGTGTTTATCCTGATGGGAGTAACCGTGGTGAAAGAGACTTGGTAAGTAATCTGCCCAAGTCCTTGTCAGCTAAGGTGGGTGTTTTTGATGCTACCTGCCCATCAGAAAGTGTTCATGGTGTTGATGGCAACAAAAAAGGTCGATCTAGTCCATTCAAGAAAATTCTGGATCCTATCATGAAATCCAAGTCTCTGAGGAGCCCCTCTCTCATGGAAAAGGAAGATGCTAAATGTAGTAGTCCTCCAGGTGGAGGAAAAAATAGTGTATTGCACAAATCTTTGTTGAGTGATATATCAAGGACTGAGCAAACTTTCACACCTAATTGCCAGATAAGTAGGGAAACCCAGCCTATGACAGTTACTTCATCACCAACTCATCTTCATGCCGTTCTTAAACTGGATCCCAATAATGGTGCTTTTGGTTTTGAGTTTTGTACCAAGGGTCCAGAAGAATCTATTTATGCTAGCACTTGGAAAGCTGGAAATGAACTGAATTGGATATACACTTTCCATAGCATTGGCAAACGAGCAAGCACCGTGGGAAGGACTTCCAAGGATAGGCATGGGTGCCTGCCTCCAATTGTAGGCCAGATGCACGTGTCTTCCTATCTGTACTCTGAAGTTGAAAAAGATGGTATTTTGAATAACTCAGCCATCAGCGAGTTTGTTTTGTATGACATTGCTCATGCCAGACGGAGTTCTGCCGTTGAAAGAATTCAATGCGCAGATTACATTCAGCCAACATTCTGCAACGTTGTTCATAATTCAATCTCTGGGGAGTCTCCAGAGAGAAATAATCTGATGGAACGGCAAAATACTGCACGGAATAGCTCAGATGTATCGACATCTTGTCTTTGGTCCCGAGAAGATCTTCATCCTCATTTGCAGGTTGCAGCTGTTGAAATCCAAGTGCCATTTCATAAAACCCAGTCCAAAGAATTGAAAGCTGGCTCGCCACCTGGTACTATTAAAGTGGTTACAGCAGGCGGGGCACATGGGTTACCGAGGGATGATGAGACCAGCCCATCACCATTACTTGACCGTCTGAAGAGCGGTGGAGGCTGTGATTGCGGTGGATGGGACATGTCTTGCCCAATCGTTGTCCTTGACAATGCATATGATAGTTATTGGGTTGATTCTGTGATGAATGAAAGCAAGCATCCCATGGAGCTATTTGTTCAGGTAAATCTAATGGTTTCTATGTTGACATAAATTTTGTGCTTACTTATTATTACCACTTGTGTGCATTTTATGCAGCGCAGGAGTAATTAAAATCTAGTCAAAATATGATTTACTTTGCCCAAATATTCAACTTTCCTACTAATGAATTAGTATTTACTTAATTTTTCCTCAAACGGTTGTTATAGGCAATTAGTTAGTAAACGCATCAAGAGAACTATCCCTAGATGATAATTGAAGTTCATTGTTATTTGATCCTCTGTTAAAAGCATTTTTGAACCAGCGACATACCCAGTTTACTTGCACTACATTAGCTTACAATTGCATTAGTATATTTATATTCAACTAAATCTAATATTTGATTTGTGTGCTCCAACTGTTGAAGCAGGGTAACAAAGAAGTTCTCCCTGCCCTTGTGATGAAGGCAGATGGGAAAAGACATTTCTCGGTTGATTTCCATGCACGGTTATCAGCGCTGCAGGCATTTTCAGTCTGCATTTCTTTGCTTCACTGTTCTGAAGCTTCTTCAGCCATTGGTATAGAAAAGTTCAAGCACAAGTTGTACTCCAGCTCACTGAAGAAGCTTCTCAAGGAGGAAGTGAGGCAGTTAATTGAATCGGTAACAACGAAAGAGAAGAAGAAACCGAAGAGGAGGAATGAAAAGACACCTCCATCTATCGTCCTCGACCCTCCCTTTTCTCCCATGGGAAGAGTGTAGGTAGTGAATAACTAACGGATCGGCCCTGGGGGAACAAAAAGATAAGAAAACCAGAATTTTTCTCATCATGTACAAGTACACCATTGTTGGTCAAGATTTGGCTTTGATCATGTTCATTTCTTTTGGTGAGATAAAAAATGAAATCTATCCTGTTCATAAGGATGGAGGTATCCTGTAGTTTTATAGCAGTAGTCTTTAGCTTTTGTAGTAGCAAGGTAGGAAGGCCATAATCGTTTTGCCGTTTTGGCAATCGAAAAGAGAAAAAAAGTTCGTAGGAGAAACCAGTTCCCAGAGACAAGAACAAAAATAAACCAGATTGTGGCCATTGCTTCTGTCTGTAACATCATCTCTCTTTTTTTGGGGTTATAACTGCGCCTTCTCTCCATTTTCATTCAGCTCGAAGATCATACTAATGTTGGTAGAATAAACGTAACTTCGTCTGCTCTGCTTGTACCTGAATAATTCAGTGCTTTGCTCCACAAGTTTTGAACCGAAGGCGAGCGTTGGAACTGGCAAAATATACCATGATGAAACCGCGCCATTTGGCGGTCTGTTTCAATTTCTACATTGGTACCAGTTTTGGTGCATCTGCTGCTAGTAGTGGGCCCTTGTTGGTCTTCACATTTATGTGGGGTTACTATGTTCATGTAGGAGCTGGACAGGAGCTCGCAGTTAACACTCTGCAAACATTGCCTATTTCATTTATGTTTGTTGTCTTGCAGCATTCTAGGGGTTGACTGAATTTTCTCTCCTTCCAATTTGGATGCTAGGGTCGTCCAAAGTCCAAACAATTTGGACCCTGAAGAAAAATGTTCCAACTCGTCAAGTTCCAGTACAAAGGTGTTTCTTTTGCAGAGACATCGAGGTACGTTTGTTTAAGCTTCAGACTTTTCAGAGCTGCAACTTTGCATCTGCTTGCACATTTCTTGGTAGCAATGCAACGCAAGAGCATAACATCAGGAGTCTGGAGCAGGAATTTTGGGTGTGTTTGGTTCGTGGATAGAGGTTGTATCGTATATCCTGGTTGAGTGGATGCAGTCTGAGTGGAATCGTATTTCAGAAAAAGAAGATGTTTGGTGAGGCTGTATGAGCGGATACAAAAAAAACTGAGATGTTGTTTGGTTGCCTGTATGAGCGGATGCAGTCTACCAAACCTGAGAGGCTGACACGTGGGACCGCATAAGATACACTGTATCCACTCATCCAGGATGGTTAGTGAAGCTCATTTTGAGCGTATCCACCCATCCAGGATGAGGGTGTATTTTTGCATCCGCTCATACAGGCTGTATCCGCTCATACAGGCAACCAAACAGACTCTTTCTCAGATTATACGGATCCACCCATCCAGGACGAAGGGGATACAGACAACCAAACACACCCTTTGTGGCTCTGGTGAGGTCGGATCTGCAAAATGTGCTGCTCTGTCTGTAGCGTTGCTGTGAGTGTGACCCGCATCTGGTGATTCCAGGCGAGAGACAAGCATTTAGGGATGGGTATCAGCTGACAGGAACAGGTTGGACCATCTTGACCCAGGTTGGCCTTACTGTGTGGCCTGACCGGAACCAGGCCATTTTTATATGGATCCTCTGCGAGTCATGCTTCTGCCGTGCTTCCTGCTGCGAGGCTGCAGCTCCATTTACTACTGCTCACTTCCTTCAACACTGAGCTGAAGCTATTGCTCGCTCTTGCATCAAAAAGAAAAGGATTGGTACGTTCGGTCGCAACAATTCTAAACAATGTATACAACATTTCTCACCATATATGTAACAAAAAAACGATGAGAGTGTTTCCCTGCAATATTTGTATATAGTGTGCGCAACAAATTTAATCACCGTATGCAACACATGTTTCCACAAAAAAAACTCGATGTTGCACTTATTATTGTTGATTGTTGCATATATAAAATCAAAATATTGTACAAACAAATACCTACCTCTATGGTAGGCGGATGCGTCCTTACCTGCTGTCAAGATCCTCGGCTTATCCCCCGGCGCACTCGACCTCCTAGGTTGCTGGGGAAGGGGGGAAGGACGGATCTGATGGCGTCGTGCCCGAGGACGGTCGAGGAGGAATTCAACACAACAGTAGCGGTCGGATCTGGAGGCGCCACGCCTGAGGATGGCCGAAGAGGGGTGTCGGCGTCGGGGATGGGGTCAGGGTATCGCCTCCAGAGAGAGTGAGAAGCAAGAGAATGAGGAGAGAGTGAGAGAATGAGAAGCCGTCCAATTTTTATCTCTTGCTCTGTACGTTTGAACTGTAGCAATTCTGAAAAGAAAAAGGCTATTCATTACTAGCTGTATTTTCTTTCATATGCTAGCTATCAGTATGTTCTTTTGAGCCGCGATTTATTAATATAATAAATAGTGATTGCTGAGAGAAGCCAAAAGCCACTTAAAAACTAAAAAGAACAGGGCTAATATCAGAATGAACATGTTTCTGAATGTGCTAGAAACAAAAATAAAAGAGAGCATGGACGGAGGAGACGGAGCAAGAGGAAAGTAAGCCCATGAATAACCAGGCCCGGTCCATTATGGTACACTAGACTCAGCTATCACTACTGGTCTCCTCGTCCAAACGTGCGTGGATCGGTGAATCCCAGCAAGACGGGCGGCCCGGCACTCTGAATGCCCGGCCCATGAAGCCTCGCCGGTCAGGTGGTCGGCGGCCACATCGGCACATGGCTTATTACGCGGCGCGGTCGCTTTTCCGTGTTATGCACGGCACTAGTAGTATACTAGTCGAGATCGACGTGTGGGGTCGACGTGACAATTGACGTGTGATTTGCCTCGATCCTATCTATCCTGAGCTGAAAGCCGCTTATGGATGCTTATTTACTCATTTCGACTTGAAAAACGTGATTTATAATTGAAATTATATTATAGTTGATTAAAACTACACTATAATTAATGATAATTTATTCAGTGTAACTAAATTTAAAAAATTAAAAAAAGAAAAAACAGGTTAGCTAATCATGATAATGTAAACGAATACGAGAAAAAATAAGTCAGAAGCTCAAGACAAAATTAAATTTATGATTTTTGGTTTTTTATTGTTTAAGTTTTTTTTACATTGTAACTATTAGTAGCTTTTCAATATAATTAAAATTAAAAATGTTAAAATAAAAAATAGGTTATCCTATCATAAGCAATGTAAAAAAAAGACAAAAAAATCCTCAAAATTAGAAAAATAAGAAATTAAGAAACTACAAACTACAAATAAAAAACTGAAACCCTAGCAAGTAAAACCAAGAATCTTCATCATAGCGTATTCGCATTGTATGGGTTAGCTGCCTAGCTCCTAGCGACAGCTAGGGCCTATTCGTACAGGATTGTAGCCATTGTCTGAAGAAGCACTTTAAAAAAAGTCATGAGCAGTGAGGAGAGATAAAGATAAATGAGAAAATTGAGGTTTGTGATGTATTTATGATCTCTTTTTTATTTTTGAAATAAGATAACAAAATATAAAAAAAGTTTTTTTTAAGAATCGGATGTTTATATTTACCTCTACGGGAACATACCTTAAGGGTCTGTTTGGGAGAGCTCCACCAGCTCCAGATTCACGAAAAACAGCTCCACTCCACGAAATTTTACCCAAACGCTCCAGCTCCGCGAAATCTGGATCCACCAAAATCCTGGATCTGAGGGCCAGATCTATAGATTTCATAGAGCTCCTCAAGGGGTGCTCCACTGTGGAGTTGGGTGGTAATTACCCACCAATGACACTGGTTACACACCCCATCCCACTAAAAGTGGCCATTCTCACCAAAACCTCAATTTCGTGGATCTGGAGCTACTGTATAAGCCAAACACTCCATGGTGGGATCCCAGATCCACGGTGGAGCTGCTCTATGATGGAACTGCTGCTCCAGATCCATATTTTCAGCGGTGGAGCTCTCCCAAACAGACCCTAATCCTCTGCAGGAAAATGCTAAAAAGGAGCCGCGATCGAGTCGACCACGGCATCCGTCCGTCCAGTCAAGCTCAACCCCCGATGGCGAAGGATAGCTGCTTGAACAGTTGAGCTCGATCTGATCGAGTCGACCACGGCATCCGTCCGTCCGTTCAAGTTCAACCCCCGATGGAGAAGGATAACTGCTTGAGCAGTCGAACTCGATCTCTTCTCCCTCGCTGGAAGCAACCATCATTGCTGCTACTACTCAACTACCAAAGGAAGATCAAGACAAGCCTTTTTTTTTCCAAGTGTTTGGGTGGATTAGCCAACGGCAGCAGCATGAGCGAGGCCGCGCAGGTCGCATCGCGTGCATGCCATCGCAAGCGGCCACGGTTGATGTAGGCAGAGCGGCTTGGCCTGAGCTGGCAGGATCGCCATGACGAGATACTGTTTCTTTATTATTGCTCGATCGCTCACATGGATGGATAAGAATCATAAGATGGATAGGATATTGTAGTGTTATACAGCTAGCCAGGTTTAGTGCACATGTTTCGCGATTACGGCTAGTTTAATTCGGTTTTTTCTTATATCTGTTAGGCTATTTGAATTGGCTTCTGCTTCTATAGAAATCAATATAAATATCCCAACTTTTATAAGTAGATCCTATCAGACTCTACTATTCATCAGTCACGACTTTTCGCTTTCATATATTGTAAGTTTGTAACTATTTTGTATTTTATTATATCACAATTCTATAAGCCGCATGGTGATCCAAATGTTGTAGTGTCTTTTATTGCACCGTTTTTCTTATATAACACACTACTATTTATCAGCAACTACTATTCATCAGCCGCTTCTATCAGTCACTGCTATTTATTAGCCACAATCAAAAGCAATCAGCAAAAACTAAAATAAATAGATCATTAGTTAAAATGACACTGTAGCGGCGGTTAGTTTTCTGAGATATTTAATTAAAAGAAAAATAAGAAAAAAAAATAAAAGACATCATTGTATCTTCACAGATAATACAAATAGAAAATAAAAAAAACCCGCTTTAAGAACCCAATACGTACTAAACGACTTTTAATTTATTAAACTAAAAAAGCTAGAAACCAAGAACTATTTAGGGACAAAAATTAATTATTCGCTCATGGCCGTGTCGGTGATCGATCGACGTCCGATGATGCAGGAACAGCTTAGCCAGCCTCTTATCCGGTTTGTCTTTTCTGTTCATGCTTCCAAATCTGCACGCGCAAGCACGACCTGATCATGTTCGGTGGCTCTGATAATTAAAAAGCCCAGACAACCGTAGACATCGAGGGCGAAAGGATGCCGGCCGGCACGGGCGATCGATGGTACAGCCTCGCGCGCGATTGTACGCCGTCGTTTCATTGGAGCGGTACAGAGAGATCTGTGGCTCTCAGTAGTACGCGTACGATCTGAATTCAAGCCGTCCAAGTCGCAATCCAATCCAGCTGGACAAATGATGATGCGTGGTCAAAGTCACTGTTTCCAACTGTCGTAAATAAAACGACATGAGGCTATTTTTAGTTTTAATTTCAGCTATATTAAATATATATTCAATATATTTCTAGTATAACATGAAAGACATAAATTGCATATAATCATGTAATCCCACCTTACCATTCACATACATGTAAATATTCAATGAATATATACACAAATATGTTGAAAATAACATGTCATATAGTTCTTTGAGCAGAAAAACAATTAAATCTAGCATATGACAAAGTAATTGTTTTAAGTTTGCTCTTAGAACAGAGTTGCGCAAAGTTGTAAATCTTGGCCCTCTCATGCTAATGTCGATACTCTTCACAAAAGTTCTGATAACCAGAGATTAAGATTTGAGCTCTAACTTATGTTTTCTCTAACATGAATTTACATAAACAGAGGATAACAAATTCTAAATTTCAGTTTTAAATGTTCACATGCAATGGAATAACATGCAGTAATCTGATAGAGTTCCAGTCGATCAAACCATAATCAAAGGATGAACAGGGCACAGAAAAAGATATGATATGGACAAACAGAAACTACTGTCCACTCAACAACTTCAATTGCATGTAACAAATATGCTCAACTGAAATATAGCTAGCTGTGGCACAGTTAATAGACAACAATTCAAATGAGCTCAAATCTAATCCGGTTATCTAGACTAATCTCAGTATTCGACAGATTCTTCACAGAGCAAGAACCGAGACCACATAACATAGCATCCCAAGTATTTGACCTTAAAACAGAAATTCAAGAACAAATACAGCTACTGCTATTTGAAGAAGAACCAAAACACTCATGGTGCAGACGGTACTCAAAACCGTCCAGAGGCAAACCAAGCCAAAGAAGAACACGAAGATCAGGGCAAGGCGCACTCAAGAGTACTATCCCAGAAAACCTACCACCCCTCTGTGCTGATGTAGAAGAGGAGTGTGGTTGTCGAAGATACAAAGCCCTCTCCAACCTCGGATGCCCGACGTCGGAGTCGAAGGTCAGGGAGACGTTGCACAAGACCACAAGAGTACACCAGCCGAGTGCACTCGAACACAACAGGGAGCCGTCGCCGCTGCTATCCTCCCTCGGGTAGACCTTCAACCTTCGGGTTTCCCCTCACACCCAAACTAGGGTTCACACAGGAAACCGAAGGCAAAGGCCTCAATCGGAGATGGCGCTGAAGCCCCAAACCTCCGCACAACCCGAAGAGCCAAGAGGAAGAAGAAGACCCAAGAGAGCAAGTTAGATTGGAAGATATGTGTTCCGCACGGAGGAGCTCGGCCTTTATAAAGAGGAGGCGGGAGGTTGCAGAGAGGTGACGCGAGCGGCCGGCTCCGAGGAACTCGGGCCAACCCGTGCCTCCGTCGCCACCCCCCCCCAACGCGCCGCCGAAATCGCCGGATCTGGGCGAAGAAGATGAAACAGATGCATGGGCCTATGCCCACGCACGCGCACGGGGAGACTGTGTCTCCTCCTCTTATCTCTTCGCGCGGCTCACCGACAGGTGGGCCTCGCCTGCATTTTTTCTTTTCTCAATTGGAAAATTACGGAAATGCCCTCGCATAACAACACCAACAACTCCTATCTCTTTTAGTTTTTAAATACTAATTTTTGAAAAAAGCGATTTTTGAATATAGTTTCTGTATACTATTTCTAGAGAAAGAAATGTAGTTGTTATAATTTTTTTCACTCTGTGCCTCCACTTAGATTCTACGAAAAAAGCTTGACATGTTGAGCTGCTCTAGTGAATCTTGTAACAAAGGGTATAAATAGTTAAATTCCGTTACTATTTTTTTAGACTTAATGTTTCCTTTCTTTGTGTGTAGGGGTGTCCATTGAGGCACCACGGGGTAGCATGCGCACTAGCACGATATTACCCAGAAATAATAAGGGGAGAGGGGAATAGAGATTTTCTTTTACTTAATTCTTATTTCGAATATTTATGTATATTTTAAAAGAGAGGCTCTCTTAAAAATGAAAATGAAAGAAAAGGAAAACGGGAGCCATAGGAGGCGTGCAAGGAAGGGAATGAATCAGTGCTGTGCTGATCTCTCCACGCAGGATCCGAGTCAGTCAAATGTATTCCGAGCCAAAAGTCGCCGACCGACCCAGCAGAATCCGCTGGGAATCTCGCGGCTTCCTTCCCCATTAATTTCCCGCTCATCTCTCTCTGTCTCTCTCTCTCTCTTCGTTTACCTTTCTCCTCTGGAATTTGCCATACCGCCTTCCTATAAAGAAACAAAAAACCGCACCGCCTCTGCTTCCTCCATTCTTGGATTCATCTCAACCACCTCCTCCTCCAAATTTACAGCTTTGCTTTTTCTTCTTCTCTATAAGGTGCAGAGCTGGTTGGTTTCTTCCTCCTCGTTGATTAGTTTGCAGCAAAGCCAAGCTTGCGTCCCGTCCGGCCTTCCATGGCCATCGCCTCCCGCATCACGAAACGCGCGCTGTCCTCCTTTGCCGCCGCCGCCGCCAAGCTTCCGGAAGCGGCCGTCGCGGCCGCCGGCGCCGAGGCGGCGGCGGATGCGGTACCGGCAGCGCAGGCGCTGGAGTTCGAGGACACCGAGAGGCTGTTCGCCGGGGAGCCGTCGGCGGCGCTGGCCCGCACGCTCGTAGCGCTGCAGGCGCTGTCGGTGGGCCCGCTGGTGGACGCGGCCACGGCTGCGCTGCGGTCGCCGGCGGTGGCGGGGAGCGCGCTGGGCCGGGCCGCAGCGAGGGCCACGGCGTACCGGCACTTCTGCGCCGGCGAGACGGCCGATGAGGCCGCCGCCGTGGTGCGGCGCCTCTGGCGCGGCGGCATGGGCGGGATCCTGGACTACGGCATCGAGGACGCCGAGGACGGCGCCGCCTGCGACCGCAACGCCTCCGGCTTCCTCGCTGCCGTGGACGTCGCGGCGTCGCTGCCCCCGGGCTCGGTGAGTCGCCGTCGCTTACCCCTGCACCTGCACGTTTTTCATTCCTCGCTGTCGCGTGCGTGGCGACGGGACGGGAGGGTGCCACGTGGGACGGAATCGGAATCTTGGGGGGTGTCTTCGCGCGCGTGTGGACCCGCGGATTCCTTGGGAATCTTCTGGTAGTAAACTGCAAGTGAATCGCACGGATGTCACTGCTCGTGGGCCCTGAAAACTAGCCACCTGATTCCGACATGCTCGTTTATCTTCTTCTTCCACTTATAGCCTGTCGAGCTTGCCTTTACCTTCTCCACCGCACGTTTCCATTCCAAATCTTCACGCCAAAACCCTACTAAATGGAGTACCATCAAAAATTAAGTCTTTATTTAGACATTTGTGATCCGCGATCACTACAGTACTAGAACTAAATAAGAAATAAAAATTCAAAATTAAATCATACTACAATTGATTTTTGGCCATATCTTATAACTTTTTATTGATGATTTTTGAATTCTGTCTGTTCGTGAAAGAGATTACAAAGAGAAAAACAATCACATACGATTTTGGTCGGTACAGTTGAATTCACTATAGTGTATATTACAATCAACTTATAGATCCCGCCTCAAAAAGATATACTGTTTAAAAACGAGTTATTGTAGCGTTGTATATAAGCCATAAACAGTGAGCTGTTTTGAACCTGCTATATTTTTTTTTCAGAATTAATGCTACTATATTTGAGCTTACTTGTGATTCGTTGCGTTGCGTGCAGGCGAGCGTGTGCATCAAGATCACGGCGCTTTGTCCCATCGCGCTGCTGGAGAAGGCGAGCGACCTGCTGCGGTGGCAGCAGAAGCACCCGTCGCTGCACCTGCCGTGGAAGGCGCACTCGTTCCCGACATTGTCCGACTCCAGCCCGCTCTACCTCACCGCATCGGCGCCGGCGCCGCTGACGGCGGAGGAGGAACGGGAGCTCCAGCTCGCGCACGAGCGGCTGCTGGTGATCGGCGAGCGGTGCGCGGAGTACGACATCCCGCTGCTGGTGGACGCCGAGTACGCGACGGTGCAGCCGGCCATTGACTACTTCACGTTCGTGGGCGCGCTCGCGTTCAACGGCGGGGGGCGGCCCATCGTGCACGGCACCATCCAGGCGTACCTCCGGGACGCGCGCGACCGGCTTGAGGCCATGGTGCGAGCGGCGGAGGCGGAGCGCGTGCGCCTCGCGCTCAAGGTGGTCCGCGGCGCGTACCTCGCCAGGGAGACCCGCCTCGCGGCGTCCCTCGGCGTGCCGTCGCCGATCCACGGCAGCATCCAGGACACCCACGACTGCTACAACGGCTGCGCCGCCTTCCTGCTCGAACGCGTGCGCCGCGGGTCAGCCTCCGTCATGCTCGCTACCCACAACGTCGAGTCAGGTAAGGAGAAGAAAAAGAAAATCCAGACGCTTAATTTCTTGCAACGCCTGAAGAATGTGATTGAGCTGAAACCTATGTGTGTGTCATCTCGCGCAGGGCAACTCGCGGCGGCGAGAGCGCAGGAGCTGGGGATCGGCAAGGGAGACCGGAACCTGCAGTTCGCGCAGCTGATGGGGATGGCGGACGGGCTGTCCCTCGGCCTCCGCAACGCCGGGTTTCAGGTCAGCAAGTACCTGCCCTACGGGCCTGTGGAGCACATCATCCCCTACCTCATCAGAAGAGCAGAGGAGAACAGAGGATTGCTCTCCGCTTCCTCCTTCGACAGGCAGCTGCTGCGGTACGAAAATTTTACAGTCTACAAACAACTTCACTCTGCTGTGATTGATTTTTCTAGAGTTTTAATCGATGTGATCGAATGGTTTGTTGCAGGAAGGAGCTGGTGAGGAGGTTCAAGTCTGCATTACTGGGACGAGAGTGAGCGATCAGATCAGAGCCTGTGCCTGTCTTGCCGGGAGACGAGAAGCGATCAAGTAGAAGTTGTAAATACATGCTTCAGAAACAGACATTGATGTATCGTGCTCAATAATGCACGACGAAATAATGTTCTTGTTGGATCTTCTTCAAGCTCCTCACCTCACCACGTCTTCAACTCTGCTTCGTGCTCAATTTCGTCTTCGCCTCTTCGGCATCGTGTTCCTTTTTTAGAGGAAGGCAAAAACTTTATTAATCACTCATATCATTGTACATGTACATCAATAAACGGCCTGTTCTTTTTGGCTGCAGCTTATGACTTTTGGCTGAAATTTTTGAATTTTGGCTGTTTACGGTACAGATTACGAAGAGATCAATACTCACTTGCGATTCTGACTGGCACAGATGTTGGACTTTTAACGTGTACTACGTTTAACTTATAGACCCCGTCTTGAGAAAATACTCCGTTTAAAAGTTAGGTACTGTAGCGGCTGCGAGACAGGCCCAAACTCTGGTGGTTGGAGCAGGAACAGATATCTTCCTACTTGTAAAGAACAAACATATTTTGCCATCAAATGAGCTTCGGTTTTGTCAGACAATATGAAGGTCGCTCTATGTTTGTTATGAATATTTGATTTTGTTTTGCTTTATTATTGAAGTTTGAGTTTAATTTTGTGTCCTTTGCTCTCTGCTTTTGCTATCAGATGTGAGAGGCCTGACCGGCATACAAAGGCAATCTGATCGTTGTGCATGAGTTGTTTGACTGGTTGTGTAACAACGATCTTATAGGACCGGGCAGGCAATAGAGAGGGTGAATGGTGTCTTAAAAAAATTCCCCCTAAGTGTTAGTAATCTTGTTTAAGTCGTATTCGAGTCGGTTTAGCATGATCGTAGCAATGTGCGAGTCGGTTTTGGTGTTCTAGTCGTATTTTGAGTTTATGTCGTAGTCGAATCCGTCTCAGAGTCGTAGCAAGTGTCCAAGACGTAGTCGTAGAATTTGGGTATAAAAGGGCAGAGCAATGTAATGAGAGAGGGTAAGAAGCCATCGGTGTGATCGAATGAGAGGAGAGAAATAAATAAGAGAAGGAGTGATTTTGGCTCTGGAAAAATCAGAGGTGTTTGTGAAGCTAGAGTCATGGTCGTAAACAAGTTACGACTAGGGCTGTAAAAAAAGCTCGAGGCTCGCGAACTGCTCGAGCTTGGCTCGCTTTAGACTCGATTCGAGCTTGACTCGAGCTCCAAACGAGCCGAATTCGAGCTTCATCCTAAACTCGCGAGCTTTAACGAGCCGAGCTCGAATAGCTCGCGAGCTTAGGATTTTTTACCCCCCCAATTCCCCACCCTCCGCCTCTCCTCTCAAATTCACCCACCCAGCGGGCCCCACCCTGTGCCCCAATGGTCACTCCCATGCCGCCCCCCACACGCCACAGCCCACACGACCACACCCCCTCCCTCCTCTCCCGGTCTCCCGGTCCCCACTCTCGCTGCTGGCCTCCGCGGCCGCGCTGCCCCGCCTCCTCGCCACCCCGTGGCCCCGCCCCGCCGCCTCGTCGCCCCGCCGCCGGCCCCGTCCTCCCCCGCCTCACTCCTCTCCCCGCCGCGCCTCGTCGCCCCGCCGCCGGATGCCCCACCTCGCCCCCTCGTCGCCTCACTCTCTCCCACCGCGCGCCTCCTCGCCCCGCCGCGACCCTCCTCCGCTCCTCGCCGCGCCGCCTCCCCGTTCGGCCGTCCCCTCCCTCCTCTCCCGTTCCCCTTGGCTCCTCGCCTCCCGCCCGCCGCCGCCTCTCCCGCCCCGTCCCTTCCTCTCCCCACCGCCCCGTCCCCTCCTCGCCCCCGCCGCCGCCTCCTCTCCGCCGTTGCCTCTCTCGACCCGGCCGCCGCCGCCCCTCCTCTTCCCGCCGCCGGTGCCTATCCTCCCCGCGGTGCCGCCTCTCGGCCGGGAGCCGCCAGGCCTCACCCGCAGCACGCACTGAGCCTACACGAGCTCGGCTCGAGCGAGCTCGAGTTTTGTCCGAGCTGAGCTCGAGCCCAGCTTAAAATTCGATGTTGATCTTAGGCTCGGCTCGAGTTTCTACCGAGCTCGAGCTTGCTAGGTCAAGCTCGCTTGAGCTCGGCTCGTTTACAGCCCTAGTTACGACCATGACAAGCAGAGGTGTCCGCAGAAATAGAAGACGTGGTCGTAAGCGAGTTACGACCACAGCCATAGAGCAGAAGACATGGTTGTAAGCGATACGACCATGGCAGTCGATAGAGCGTTCAATGTAGTTGTAAGTCATAGTGTGGTCGTAATCAAGTTACGACTACGGTGATTAGTGATACTATGTGGTCGAAGGAGAGGTGCGCAACGCAGCATGAATGTGGTCGTAATTTTTTAGCTAAAGTTACGAGTACACGGTCGGAGCAGCCACAACATGGTCTCGTATGCGGTCGGAGCGATCTCCGGGGTGCGCACAGGGCTCCATCGACGGAAGCGATCGTGGGGGGTCTGGCGTACCTGCCCTGGACGTGTCTTCGATGTCCGCCCCCGTGGAAGTTGCCGGCATAGAGGCCCAACGCTTGACAGTGGCAGACTTCTCCCTCGACCGGAGGCACTGTGAGCTTTGCAAGGGGCCGCAGACTACACGGACGCTGGTTTAGACCAGCGAACGCTGTCGTCGTGTGGACCAGAGCTCTTGGAGAGTGCTCTGGAAGCATGGAGATCAAGGTACCTACACCCACTCTTCGATTGCGTTTTCCTTTGCAGGGATGTCACTAACTGCCATGTTATATAGGCCCTTGCCCGCGCTCTGTAGGCAGCCTGGTCTCACGAACGGGGTGGCCTGGAGGGCCGACTCCACACGACGGAGTCGGAGGCTGCCGCCGCGTGGCAGTCCGCCGTAGACGCTTATGCTGCGTAAGTCTCAAAGGATGAGCACATCCGCTTCCTCGAGACCAAGGGCACGAAGGCGATCGCTAAAGCGCAGACGCTGGCAGAGCGGACTCAGCACATGGCCTCTGAAGAGCATGAGGGTCTGGTACAGCAGACAGCCGCGCTGGAAGAGGAGAAGGCCCGGCTGACTGCGGTGATCGAGGAGAAGGACTGGGTGCTAGGCAACGCCTTAGTGGTGGTGTGGAGCTCGATGGAAGCTCTGGAGAGCGCTCTCTCTAATCTTGCCATCGTTGTGCCACCTCGCACCTTTGGGCCCGAGGATTTGTCGAGCACCCTCTGGAGGATCGGAGAGGCTTCGGCCCTCGCGTTAAGTGCCACGCGCTCCTTCTGCAACCATTGATCGCTGGTGACGACCCACATCGTCCTCGGCCTTCTCCACCACCGGGGTTGCCTACACATTGGCGAGCTGGCTACCTCGTAGCTGGAGCTTCCTGCCGAAAGCAGGGTTATGTCCGGAGCGGTGCATACGGTCCGGCGCTCCGCACGGGCCTTTTTATCGATGCATTTGGGACTACATCGGTGAGGCCACGATGAAGGTAGCCATGAGTTATAGCTTACAAGTTGGTGGCAACCTTGGGAGCTGGCTTGACGAAGTCCCGCGGTGTGACGAAGGTGGTGCCGTCGGCTCTGAACATGGCGTTGATCCGCAGGTGTGACGTCGAAGCCCCACGCCCGTGCATGTAGCCCATTATGTACTCCGTGTCAATGTTATGTAAAATGGCGCTACATGGCCCCGCCCTTTTTGGCAATGCAATAAAAATTTTGGAGTGTTGTTTCTCATACTTGGTGCTTGTGGCGAGCAGGTGCTTGATAGGAGCCGCTTGCTAGTTTTAGAACTTATGGTCCGGCAGCGCCTTTGACACTGGGCTGGGTGGAGGATTCGCTGCATTTTTGGGAGGTGCGGCGCTCGACGGGAGAGACTTCGAGGAGAGAATACGTTAAAGTAGAAGATGAATCGGATGAGTAGTGCCTCCGAACAAGTCCGAATAAATGTACTTGTAAACGCTACCCTTCGCACATTACACTAATTGTTGCCTAAGGCAAATGAATTGCGCCTCATGTTGTGTACGCGTGTTTGTTTTCCGATAACACTTGGTATGGCGAGAAGCGGTCAGGGAAGTCATTGATAAGTGATGCTTCGGGTGCGGGATGGGTGCCATGGGTTGTGCCCTCCGGCACTTGAGACGTAATATGTGCGAAGTAGGGTAGGGACGAAGGGTTGACATGGCCCCTTCATCTTGCAATAAAGTAGACGCACGTGCTCCGTCCCTAACCTTGCGAAGTAGCAACAGCAGAGCTGGCCACCAGACAAGTAGGCGCGCGAGCTCTGTTCCTACCCCTTCAAAGTGGCAGTAGCGGAGCTGGCGGCCAGATGAAGTATAAATGCAAGCGCTCCATCCCTAATGCTTCGAAGTGGTGGCAGCGGAGCTGGTGGCCATATGTAGACGCACAAGTGCTTTATCCCTAATCCTTTGAAGTGGCGGCAGCGGAGCTGGCCGCCAGCTGTAGATGCGCGAGCACTTCGTCCCTAACTCTTCGAAGTGGCAGTAGCGAAACTAGCGACCAGATGTAGACGCACCAGCGCTCCGTCCTTAACCCTTCGAAGTGGCGACAGCGGAGCTAGCAGGCATATAAAGTAGACGCGTGAGCGCCCTGTCCCTAACCCTTCGAAGTGGCAGCAACGGAGCTGGCGGCCATATGTAGACACACAGCGCTCCGTCCCTAATCCTTCGAAAGTAGGGGTGGCCCCCACCTGACCCCATCCGGTCTGTTAGGGAATTGTAAAGCCCAATAGGATATATGTAATGACCTGTATACCCTTGTGGGAGACGTGTGAGTAAAATTTTTGCTTTTTAGCCTAAAATTTTAAAGTTTTTTACATATGGACCCCTGGAGAAAAGATTTGCAAAAATAGACCCCTAGCACGGCGCCAACTCACATGGCTCCCAGGGTACACGGCACGACGCTATATGCTTTGGCACCGTGAGTGGACATGTAGGATCCACGGTGGCACAACACGGCGCCAAAGCACATGGCGCCGTGCCATTCATGCACGGCGCTAACGGTTGTGGCGCCGTTTCCTGGGACTTAAGACCGAGCGCAGCCCCCGGCCCCCCACCACCCCCTCAGTGCTCTGTTCGAATAGACCGAGTAGAGAGCAGCCTCCGCCGCCGCCCCTCTCTCCCCCCTCAAAATCCACCCCAATCCATCGATTTTTTTTCGCGATTTTGTTTCCAAACCGAGAAAGCAAGGTGAGCTCCCTCTCCTCGTTTGATTTGTTGCAGTAGATATGGATTATTTGAGATACATTTCGTAGGGCAAAAGTTGAAACCCTAGATGAAATTAGTTGGATTTGGCTCGGTTTTAGGTTCGATTCGCAATAGATATGCGTAATGTATTAGTAATAATATGTATAGATCCGTTTTTAGGTTGAAATTAGTTGGATTAGGGTTTGATTTGGGTAACTAGCTAACCTAGGGTTAGAAACGAGAAAAATTATAAATCTTATTCATTTCGCATTTTAGGTTGTCATGGGCTTCACTCATTTGCCACCTCCATCCGGTGTTCCCATGCCGATGTGTTATTGCGGCGATCCTTGCAAAGTGGAAAGGTCGGATGATCCGGATACATATAGGCAGAGGTACTGGATGTGCGCCAACTGGGCGTTCGATCCGCCACGTGCCGCCGTTGTCCTCGGTAAGATGGTATGTTGTATTGTCGATTCATCGAATTGGTATTAATTATGTTGGTTTAACGAATGCGTACATTTGCAGGAGCCACCACCGCTTTGTGATTTTGAGCAGTGGATCGATACTGCGATCGCTGAGGATGACAAAAAATATCTTGACGCCAATAAGAAGTGGGATGAAGAACGAAGGAGAGGTGGGAAAGGGAGAAGAAACAGGAGGAGGCCGCGAGGGAACACCGTGAGGAGGAGCGTAGGAGGGCCGCGGCAAAGCGCAAGGGGGAAAGGCAGAAGAAGCTAGAGAGAGCGCGGCGTGCCAAGGCAGCCCTTGAGCAGTACCCTGATGCTCAGAGGAAGGGGAAGTGGCCTCGATGCACTCATCAGGTTATTGCTATGTATATTTAATGTTTGATGTATGCGACGTATGTATTTTCCAAAAATTTATAAACTATGTATGTGGACTATGTATGTATGTGGACGTATGCACTCAGTATGTTATTTTGGGCTGTGCTTATTCATTTGGTTAATGTCAATTAGTATTGTTTATGCGGATGGAACGAAACAACTAGGCCGAGCTTGCACTTTTAAAGCAAGTGCAATAATCACGGCGCCAAACACCCTGGCACCGTATATAAGTAAAACGGCGCCAAACACTCTGGCGTCGAGATATTGAAATACGGCGCACAAAACTTTGGCGCCACACTCTGGCGCCAAAGTTCCTGGCGCCGTTGTTCAATACCTTGGCGCCAGAGTGTTTGGCGCCGTGCTACGAAAACCTACAGAAAAAACAGCAAAGAGCTGTCTGTTTCTGCATATACAAAACACATGCACACATATACATACATTCACATATAAAACACATACACATAACTCTCAATAAAGTCTAGATGCATACATTTTACATATATATCTCAAATCATACATACATACATATATGCACACATACACATATAAAATACACATACACATACATATATGCACACATACATCATCATGCACACATATAAAATACACATACACATACACATACACACAACTCTCATCATCATGGGTTGGAGGACGCAGTATGGGAATCATCGTGAGCTTGCCGCGGTGCTCTCTGTCATAGAACTCGTCCACCAGCCGGTACCTCGCCATCCTGTGCATTCAAAATTACGTTAGTGATAAAAATAACAAAATATCTAAAAATTATGCTCTCTAGACCTAACGCTGCTAACCTGAGTGGAACGACGTTGACACGTCCGTGAATTGTGAACCAATAGACCACATACCGCAGTGTGTCTCCTATGGGTCCTCAACGAAGGGATTTGCCCTACCCCTCTTGGTGCGACCAGGTATCCGATCCATGTCCATCTTGTACCTTGACCGCTTCCTGCTGCCCCTCTTGTGCCAACATAACCCCGCGTCCGCTATGTACCTGGGACCCGAGTAAAGTGACCACTCACTTTCATCACGATATGGCTCGAACCGTGGGGCCCATGTCCTCACCAACGCATCCACGCTGAATAGTCTCGGGATTTTGGTCTCAACATCGACATTCCGGGCCCTACATGCGGTCACCATGTGGGAGCATGGAAAATGGAACTTGTCGGGAACACCGCATGTGCATGTGAAGGATGTAATCATGACCTTATGCTTTCGGGCCTCTCGGAGCTCTCCATTCTCGGTTGTCCCTCCACCTCAACAACCTCATACGTGCTCGTCACATGGTCAAAACATGGTACTCCTGTTCATTGGCTTGCATATTCGCTTTGGTAATGAAGCCGTGAGGACGAGGTGGCCAACGTGCATGTGCCTTTAACATGTCTGAGACTTCCCGGTGCCGGTTGACAAACCATGCAACACACTTGTAGAAAGTGAACGCCGTAATTGCGGTAACTGGCAATCCACATGGCCCCTTAGGCAGCCTGTAGAAGCATTCTGCCATGTTGCTAGTCATGAACCCATACCTCCTTCCCAATGGGTCATGAGCCCTTGACCATTTGTGCACATCCCTCATTAAACCCCTTATCCAATCACGACCCTCGGCATTAGTTTTCGTTTTCAACTCCTCTAACTTCTCATCGAACAACTTTACCTCCCTCTGGCGACATACCTCCTCGAAAAGTGCAAAGTTGGTCTTCACCCCATCTTTTTTGAACAAGTTCTCTGTAAGGTGCCTTGTGCACCAACGATGATGTATAGGTAAATGTCCTGGTATCACTTCCTTAACGGCGCTCAAGATCCCAGCGTGCCTGTCAGACAACACACATACCTCCCTCCCCGGGCCAACCACATGGATCCGTACAAGCCGTAGAAACCAAGCCCAGCTAGATTTGTCCTCCTTCTCCACCAAAGCAAAAGCCAACGGCACAAGCGAGTTGTCCGCATCACAGCCAATAGAAATCAACAACATTCCCTCATACTTGCCAAACAGGAACGTCCCATCAATTAACAGAACATGCCTACAATGTTTGAAAGCCTCGATACACTGACCAAAGTACCGGAATGCTCGAAACAAAATATGTCTTCCATTAACCCATACATCGGGCTTAGGCACGTACTCATACTGCATTCCTGCATTTGCCGCTTTCATTGCGTTCAACATGGCCGGCAAACGCTCATACGCCTCCTCCCAATCACCATAAATCAACTTCAAAGCACGTTGTTGCGCCCTCCATGCTTTCCCATACTTGATTGTGTAGTGCCACTTTAGTTTAACAGCCTCTATCACTACTGCCACGCGCATCGTCTGCGTGTGCTTTATCATGGGGTACAGGCGGGTTGCAATGAACCGAGAAGTCAACTGACGATGTTTCTGGCTGGGCTCGGAAGACCCACAGTTGTGCGGTCCATCCACAGTTGTAATCTTAAACCTCTCCGTACACTTCACCTTCCTGGCACAGACTTTCCATGCACACCCTGTGCTCTCACATTTGATGGTGTACCGACGTTTGGCGTATGAGTTCTTAACCCGTATGGACGGTTGTGCACGATCGAGTACTCTTTTAACCACATCTTCAATGCCGACATATCCTCAAAGACATGACCCTTCTGAATTATGACACTAGCCCCAGGCCTAGGTACGTCCCTCTGCATTTGCCCTCCATCTGCGACAGCCCTATGTGCGTTGCTTAGGTCATTATAATCGGACACTAGTGGATTACGGCCAGGAAACATTCTTCTCAACATCTCAATTTCGCTAGACGTCAAACTGTGGATCGTGTCTGTCATCATCCGAGTCCACACCCTCGCATCCTCATAAGCGGCCTGTCTCTCACGCAAGCCGTACATCCACCTGTTAGATGCTACACAAACCATGGGTTCCTCAAACACTGTCTCCTCGTCGAATCCACCAACAAAGCGGTCATCGACATCCTCGAGTCGACTTCTACCGAGTCAATGGAACCTCACATACTTGAGCCGAGGATACAACTTGCACCTCGACCTCTTCATGATCTGGTGACCCAACCAACGGTGACTCATTGGGATCCAATGCAGCCCTAGGAGGTGATTGATCTCTCACCACTCTCTGCACAAACAAGTCAGGTGCTCTGACCTCTGAGTCCAAAACAATGGCCACATAGTTATCCCATTCACCGTCGCTGCCAATCGAAATCAATCTCTTTATACGCGGCCCCTTTAACGACCCAACATCAATCAATCCTTGCATAACGACATCACCATGCTCATCTGTCCATCCCAACCTCTCTTTCAAGCGATAAATGACCTCACCATACGACGGACGTGAACTAAATAACAATGTGGTCTCTTCCATGCCCTCCAAATCAACACCCCCATTGTCATTTCTCTTCACAGTACCACCATGGTGCAAAGTCACAACCTTATCCATCTATAGCACAACAAACAAACATACCTCAGTCATTACGTACAATAATCAAACCATAAAAATGGATCTATACACATTATTGCTAATACATTACGCATATCTATTGCGAATCAAACCTAAAACCGAGCCAAATCCAACTAATTTCATCTAGGGTTTCAACTTTTGCCCTACGAAATGTATCTCAAATAATCCACATCTACTGCAACAAATCAAAGGAGGAGAGGGAGCTCACCTTGCTTTCTCGGTTTGGAAGCAAAATCGCAAGAATTCGTTGGATTGGGATGGATTTGGGAGGAGAGAGGCGGCGGCGGAGGTCGCTCTCGCTCGATGCTGCTTGAACAGAGCACTGAGGGGGTGGTGGGGGGCCGGGGGCTGCGCTCAGTCTTAAGTCCCAGGAAACGGCGCCACGACCGTTAGCGCCATGTGCTTTGGCGCCGTGCTGTGCCACCGTGGATCCTACGTGTCCACTCACGGCGCCAAAACATATGGCGCCGTGCTGTATACCCTGAGCGTCATGTGAGTTGGCGCCGTGCTAGGGGTCTATTTTTGCAAATCTTTTCTCCAGGGGTTCATATGTAAAAAAACTTTAACATTTTGGGCTAAAAAGCAAAAAATTTACGACGTATGACTATAAGGGCAAGGTTGTAATTGTGCTTTATAGGGAAATATATACACGCCCTGCATAGGGAAAGGGGGTAAACATTGTTCATTCATCTCAACCACTCCACTACTCTCTTACTTTACTGTTTGGTCAGTAGCCACAACAGTATATTATACTAATAGTAGAAAGATAATAGTATAAATAAAATCTAACCGTTAATTTATAAGAGTATTATAGACTTTTGGTTTCTTCCTGACAAAAATTTCACAAGCAGAATCGGCACAAAACTCCCTTTCATCAAATCCACGAACCAGACGCCCTCACACGATCATGGAAACATGCGAAGAAAAGTACCATTCCCATGTAATTAAAGCATTAGAGCAATCAACCATGGCTGTATGTACTACCACTCACCTCAGGGCGTCCTCAACTTCAGAATTCACGTATGACGAGGAGATTATCAGGGCAGCTACGAGCCGACAGTCACCAGACGCAATGGATGGACCGCGTGACGAAGCTGGCGTCGGAGCAGGCGTGGTGGTGTTCACGGTGAGCAGCTGCTGCATGTGCCACGCCGTGACGTCCCTCCTCGGCGACCTCGACCTCCAATGCCATTAAATTTCATACCCTGTCAGGATGCAGTTAGGATGTGTTTGGTTGGAGGGATGGGGTGAGATGGGATGGGATGGGGATGGGATGAGATAGTTCCACAAAAAAAGTAGAAGCACATGGTCCAGCATCTAAGAAGAATATTCTCTAAATTTGCACAGGCTCATCCCACTTTTGACCATTCTATCCCACTCCACCCCTCCAACCAAACACACAGATAGGCTTGGTCAAAGAAGCCATTCCATCCCATCTCACCTCATCTCTTCAACCAAACACATCCTTAGATAACTGATCAGCACTTTGAAAGCTCGAACTATTGGACTTTTTTCTTTTTGGAGGGGAGAGTTGGGCATTCAATCACAACTTCAAACCAGAACTCAGACAAATAGATCTCCAAATGTGATCTTATGCCAATTATTTCATTTGCGATTTTACCCCTTTAGAAATTTTACTACTAATAGTATAGATAGTAGTATAATTAAATCCTAACTAATCTGAACTATTGAATCGTAAAGATTGAACGGATCATATTTATTTTAAGGTACAGTAAAAGGGCTCCTTTAATACCACTTTGTAAGTACTTCCACCTGGGTGGCAATGTTCTTAAATGTAGTCATTTTATTCGGCAGGCGCAACAACCTTATAGAACTCTATTTAGCAAATTCTTGTGTATACCATTGTAAAACAAGAAAGCATGGTGGATAATCATGGCTAAGCAGCAAAGAAATGCATGAGATGAAAAAGAAAAATGGCTCACTTCTCAAGAAGTTCATTTGATTTGTCCTTTGGAAATGCACCGAACGTATCAATGCTTCCTGAAACCAAAGATTGGCTGCCGCCAGGCAAAATACTGCCATTATCGTCATCGTCGTCGCCGTCTGTTTCATCTTCATCTCCAGACAGCTGATCACCAAATCTGTCCTTATACCTCTCCGCAAGCAAATTTCTTGCCAGTGAACTGATAAGAATCCCTTTCCTTATAGATCCCGGCTTCTCCGGAGTGGGGAATTCAATTTTGCTTCAAGAATCTTCCACATCAACTTTCATCTTCTGTGCAGTTGCAAGGCTACTTGAATCTTACTCGCCACTCGCCGGTTACTTCCCCGGCTCCCTCGTGACTCGCCTCTGCCCGGCGGCCGGCTTCCCTCTTGCTGGCCTCCTCGATGCCTCAGTCGCCTTCCGCTCTCGTCTACCTGGGCGCGCCAGCTTCTCGCCAGCCTAGGCGCCTCTGCAGCTCGGTCGCCATTGCTCGGATCGTCAGCACAGCTCTTGCTCACATAGATCCCAACTTCGCTGGAAGAAATGGGCTGGGAACCCATTCCGGCCCGGTGCTTTAATCGGAAACATTTGGAACAGGGCCTTGTTAACCTCCTCTTCTCTGAAAGGGGCTGTGAGAAATTCATTCATGCCATGCGTAACTTTCACTGGGACATTTTGAATTACCAGCTCCATATTTCTTGTACCTTCTGAAGTGTAGAGGCTCTGGTAGAAAACTCTGGTCATGATTTTTAATGGATTCACATCTTCACAGCAGGACCCATGCTCAATTTGGAGACGGGTAATTCTATTTTTCTTCTCCGATTAGCCTTTTGTTGTATTCTTGTTGCTAATTGCTACTCACTGCGTTCATTTTTACTACCATCCAACTTTTGAACGTTTGACCGATAATATACTCAAAGCTATCTAACTATCATTATATTTATCGTAAAAATACTTTATAATATTATAATTTTATTAATATATCTTAATATAAAATTTATAAAATTAATGGTTAGATTCATATCTCAAAAACCATAAAAAAAAAGATGTCAAATAAATAAAAAAAGAACGGAGAGAAATCAAGTTGGTTTAAACACTTGGTTTGGGCTTCTTGTGAATTGCCTAACATTTCGTGGGCCGTCCAATTCTGGGCTTTTCTGACTGGGCGGAGTATAATGCTCCATAATCTGAGGGCCTGTTTGATGTTTAATAGGCCGAATCCGAGCTGAACGCGCGTATACTGAGAAAACGTTGCCCCGACTTTGCTGGGCTACGTGATCCATTTTTATTTCCTTTTTGAAGCATTCGGCCCAACTCACCATCCAACGCCCGCCACCTCGGATGAAAACCAGTTTTCATCGCACGCTTCGCGCCACACCCGCCCGAGCTTTTCCTCCTTTCATCATACGCTTCACCGAACTCAACCCAGGTTCACATACTAGATTTGCTTATGAACATACACTACATAGAAAGATGATAAACAATAGAGTATTTTTTCTGACGCGATCTTGACTTGCGTCGCTTTTCTTTTTCTCTATTATTCACCGTTCTTAACAGACCGATTACAAAGATATAAATAGACACTCTGTGATCCGGTTCTACCGGTCAGGACTACACGTCTTGCGCACATCACACACTATCCGAAAGACTCGCTGAAACTTCTTTAAAATCGATCTGCTTAATTGTGTAGTTACAGAAGGTGAGCAACTTCTAATGTGTTAGGTGTTTGTGTTCAGATATGCAAAGAAGTGTTGAAATCAGCTACCTGAAGTTTTTAATAATCCAACTGCTCATGCTTTGGTCTCTTGGTGTTTGCATCTAATCGGACAGGACTAGGTACAGAGCGAGGTACATGACATGCCTAACTACAGATGCTTAAATAATTTAAGACATGGCCAGTTTAACTGTGGTATGAACTACTCTACTTAAGCTACTATACTCATAGTTTCAAGTCTGAGTATTAGATAATTTTCTGTATATTTTGAGGTATATAAACTTCTGACGGGAATTGATATGCTGATATTTAAAATTTAGTGTTTCATCTTTTCTAGTTCCAATCTACATGAGTTTTGCAATACTTAGCTACACCTGTTTTTCTGACCACAATGCATCCTTACCTTGAGCCATGGCCATTTTTTTAGAAACAGAATCACAGTGCAGTTGCTGAGTAAGTTTACTGCCATAATATATATACATTTTGTTGATCTGTGCTTGCTTGGACACATTCATCTGAGTGAGTTAAAAGTAACAGCCTTAGTCTAGATTCATGTTTTTTTTAAAAAAAAACTTTCATGAGATCAAGAAGCTGTTTGTTTGACTGGATCTTTTTTTTTACTAGTCTGCATTCGTGAACATCCTGTCCAGCTTCCTGTGCTTACCGAGTGCAACCTCTATTTAGTCAGATAGGATGATTGATTCTCTCTCTTGTTACTTCTGTGATCTTTCCTATTGATCTCCTGTTTTTACACCCTTTTTACATTTACTTTTTTCTGTCTATGGGTTGGAATGGTCATGATCTGCTCCTGATGGAAATGCATGCCATCCGGCAGCAAACATGGATGACCATTAATCACAGTCTAGATGTAACCTGTTTCTGTACAACTGGCTCATCAACATGATGAACATTCCAGGTACATTATATCATGCTTTAGCATCATGTGAAGTCTGTGTCAAAGGTTCTTTATAAATTACATTTTCTTGAAAGAACCTTCTTCTGGAAGATAAAAGAGCATCTCCTTTGATATTCTTTTTCATTGATCAGATGCCTTACGGCAGACATGTGGTTCGGTATTGACGCATTAGCCAATTTCTAGAGATATATTCCTGCTTTATAGAAATTTAATATTATATATTATCATATTGTCAATTTAGTGATAGGCAAGTGGCATAGCATAACGAATTTAGTATTAGAAACAAATTTTGCATATTTGATGAGGACATGATATTCTGGAGAAAAGCATGTTGCACAAGCTTTGCTGGCACAGAAGTCTGTTAGCAAGGATGGCTTTGAGAGCAATAACTTTGATTCCCTTGTACATCAATGATTTTGTCACGTTGGTTCCTGGTTCTTTTGTGCATACGTCAAGATAGTTACTTGCCCTTGAAATTAACAGCAACAACATTCTTGTTTCTTGGCATGATTTAGTAGCATTTAATGAAGGTTCTGCCCGTCTTCCCTTAACAAAGTTTTTCAGGTATATTCAAGTTCAGTCAGCATGTGGTATTGTTAGTGTTTATGCAGAGCATACATCTAATATTTGTCAGCTGAGGAAAAAAAGACTACAGTTTTCTCCACAGTTTGGATTGAATTTCGCAATGCAGATATCAGTTGAACTGACCAAGGTAAGTGATTCTTTTAGAAATCTGTTGCTAAGTAGTTTACGTAACTTTACTACCGTTGTTTCTGCTACACAAGCAATTTTGGCTGGTGGATTGATAATACTGTCACCAACTTGAGCTAGGAGTTTCTGGAAATAACTTGAGCTAACAGTTTTGGACATCTATTTGGCATATCTTTGCTTGTGCATCTTGACTCAAATAGTTTCTGGAAATAACTTCAGTGGATGCAAATCTTCAGCGTAAACTTAAGAGTCCGCATTTGACCTGAAATATCAGCCAGACAACCATTGAACCATGTTGTCAGTATTTATGCCCTGCCATGACTATTACTTCAGATGAATGATATTGCTTGAAAGCACAATTCCATCACGATCAAAGAACTGATTCGTGATGTCTTGTGTAATGCTTTGAATAACTTATTACAATGACCTGACTTTCATTCAGGGAGCAGGAGATTGGCTAATAAGAAATTGTTTTATCCTTTTATGTCCATGTTATGGTACTCTTAGCTTGAGTTTTGTAAAACTGAACCTGAACTTTCTCACAAATGAACCAGCTTATTCTTTTCACCACTTCTGCTAGCCCAACTATAAGTAACTTCTTGCAGTAGTGCTGTCATAAAGAGAGTAGAAGGTTGGTGAAGGGAATTGCAAAAATGAGCTCCCAGTCTTAATTATAGATTTTATTTCCCTGTTTTCCAATTTTCCCTTTTCACCTTTTGATTTCCTGTTTGTAGAGAGGTAATAACAATTCTCATTGTTCAACTTCAACAGTCCTGAAATTACTTCTTACAGTAGGGACCTTGGATGTTAGGCTGTTATCATAGAGAACGCAGGAGATTGCTGAAGGGAAAAAAGTACGTAGATACATGCATTATTCTGTTCATTCTTTCCTTCTTTTAGATCAAAAGCAGATAAAAAACTATCGTTCTTTCCTGGTTTACCTCCTTCACTGCTTTTTCTTTTCTGCTAGCTCAGCTCATAGGCGTTGCACATAGGGATAATGCTAGCTATTACTAGCTGCAGTGAGGCCTTAACAGCCCTACTGTATCTTTTCCTCATCAGAAAGACTATTTTAGAGAAAAGAGGATACAAAGGCTGGCCGATGCATGGTGTGACCTGCATCAACCTTGTAGTTGGCACCGAATCCCACTCTCCAAGGCAGCTTCACCATGACACATCCATCTCTTTGCTTCATCCTTTTCTTTTCCTTTTGGCTCTTAAAAGTTGCGTATCTTTAGCTCTTTCCAAGGGAGGGTACTTCGAGCCCACAATGTGCTACTAATACTCACTTGTCACTACTGCTTGCATTTCCTATTCGGCTTCTGAAATGAAATCTGAACCTGTCTGAATGAGATCTGGAGGCCTTTGTGTCTTGTGGCTTCTGACTCCCTCCCTGGTCTTGAACTTTCAAGTCCTGCTTATTAAAACCTATTCCACCCTCGATTGCGATCGATTCGTGGTACTTTAACGGTTGTAGGTGTGAAACCAAGCTAAGACTAAAATGTTTAGATGTTGGAGGGGGGAATAAAGCGCAGACTTGTCCTTGACACTTTGCAAGTCACAGATGCCAACATAAATCACATTTGTAGCTTATTTTGTATTGCTAGCAATTTGAACGGCTGAGGAATGATTCACAAAATACCTCGTCCAAATCCAAATGGTACATGACATCTATAGTACAGATTCATTTGGAGAAAGATGCATCGTTCGATTCGTTACCGAAACTGGATCTCGGCCTCACTTTGATGTTTGAAGTTGAACTGCGGTACCATTTTTCTGAACGTAACAGCTTACACCTCTGCAACTACTATGTAGGCTACTTGCCAGTATACTCTTGTGTCACTGATGAGGAGAATACAGTGCCGAGCCAGAAGAAGCAGTGAAGAACAAGCCCGGCTTGTGAGTGGTGACAAGCTAGCACGCGGTCCCTGGTGTGGTGTGGTGTGGGCAGTCACAGCACAGAATGGCAGTTTGGCCTGGATTGGGAGGCATGGCCGGGGCAGGTTGTTTTGTTGGATGCACACTGCCGGCCTCGCCGTCCCGTGTGTCACGGGCACTTGCACAGCACTGGCCGCCGATGTCGCCGGTCCACCCGTCAGCGACACGGCGGGGTCGCCTTGCTACGGTGGGGGCCTGGTGCTGGCCACCTTGATGTTAACCTGACCTATCGTTGCTGCAGCACTGTGACTCTCCAGTGAGTCCATCTCAATGTGCTTTGTGCATGCAGCAGCTAGCCATTCTGGAGCCAGTCCCAGGTAAAAGCGATGGATGCACCCATCCAATGCTGCTGCATGCTGTTCTTGAGGTGCCTGCAGTCCTGATACATCACAAGCCCAGTCCAGTACTCCAGTTCCAGTTCAGTTCAGTGCTCTCCCGTCACGAGCTGCCGTGCTCGCTCGCGCGTACGCTCGCACGTGTTCTGTTGCGTAGCCATATGGGCAAGGCAAGTTGTTGGTGACTGCGTTGGCCCTTCACTTGTTTGGTCGGCGTGCGAGAAGGGAAATGACAAGCGGTGTGGCTAAAACTGCCTGCTCGTCTATGCGAGTCGTGTCTCCGTTACCGGATAGGCATGTTCTTTTCAGTTTTTAAAAACTGCTTTTCGGTTTTTCTACAGTAACTAGCTTTTAAATAGAATATCTTTACAAGATAGGATCTACTAATTAATTGTAGTACATACTGTACCGACTTCATTTATATCAGTAAAAACTACACGCGAGTTTCTGTTACTCTATAATCTCTCAGACGAACAGCCTAAAAACCATAAGCCGCAGTCAAAAATCATAAGCTTCAGCCAAAAAGAACAGACCCAGAAGCATTTTCTTCTAGCTTTCTGCTGCATGACAAAGGATAGTTTGAGCAAATGGAGGGAAGGTAGCTAGGTGAGGATCACACAGGACAAAAAATGTCGAGGGTAAGAAGCATAACAGGCCATGAGTGGGTGATGCAGGCCACATGCATTCTTGTTTAGCTGTTACTTGTTTGGCAGCAATTCGACACATCGGTGCACTACACATGGGGTTTGTTCGGTGTGGCCGTGCCTTGAGAGTTTCGGAGCATATTTAGGACTTGTTCTTTTCCTCCGAAGTCGACGGTTTTTGGTTTTTATTACAGTACTTAACTTTCAAACAGAGTATTTTCTCAAGACGGGGTCTACAAGTTAAATGATCTACACGTTAAAAGCCCAACATCTGTATCAACCAAAATCCCAAGTGAGTATCTGTCTTTCCATAATCTGCATCGTAAACAACCAAAATTCAAAAATTTCAGCCAAAAATCATAAGTCGCAGCCGAAAAGATCAGGCCCTTAGTCTTGAGGCTACTCACTGGCTGGAGTAGTAGAAGATTGCATGGTTCATCGATAACATGCATCGGCCACTCCTGCCAACCATAATATTTGTTTAAACAGGTGGGTAGTTTCATTCGGATGTTAAAAAACTTGGGAAAATCAAGCCAGATCCAGCCATGGCAAGCGCCAAAATATGGGGCACATGCCTCGAAATGATGATATATATACTTCAACAAGATCCGGTGAGATCAGGGCCGTCCATTTTTGGAGGGGCAGATGGAACGGAGCAGGGGGGCTGGGGGACGGGGCCCACATGCCAGTTGGTGGCGCCTCACCACCCGACACGGATTGTATCATCGGATCGACAAGTCCTCACTGACACTTATGATGCCGGCAGCGTGGTGGGGCCCGGGCCCCAGAGGTGTGCGGTCAACAGGTTCACTGCATGAAAAGAAAAGGGAGCAGAGCAGGCAAACAGGCCTGAGCTGCTGGGCAGTGACTGTGAGGGACAATGGGATTTTATTTTAAATAGTATATTTTTTTTATTAAAATAACATTAATATATCATCGTTTAAAAAAATTACAAAATTACCTTTTATCGCTACTTGAAATAGCGGCAGAAGTTCTGCGTCAAACAAATGTATGACAGTGTGCCACGTCCACATTACAACATATGTCGCTATTTCAATTGACGATAAAGTAACCAATCGTCAATTGAAATAACAACAGAGGCCTCTACACTCTCTATAGCCATTTGAGGCTAGTGTATTTAAGAGCCAAAAAAATTGGTTGAAATTCATAACAATTTGGTAAAAAAAAGAGAGAGGGGAGAAGAGAAGAGGAGAGGGAAAGAGGGGAGAAGAGAGCAGAGGAGTGATTTCCGTATCGTAGAGATGAGTTTTCGGTTTCTTAGTAGATTTTATTTTGAAACAATGATAGGTTAGCAAATAAAATGATTAGATGTATAGTTATATTGGGTAGTGAGTAGATGTGTAGATAGTGTAGTTGTAGATATGTAGTTATTTAGGGTAGTATGTATAAGATGAATTATTGTAGAATTATTAATTTCTCGTGGTTGTAAGTTATAGTGCACCGATTAGTTTTAGTATCAAAAACTAATTTTAGTAAAACACAACTTTGCCAAGTGGACAACAAGAAACATATGAATTCTATTCTAAAGAACTAACAGTACATACTACCAACTGAAAAGAGCAGGGCAGGACGCTAATGTCATAAATTAAGATGTTTTGACCTGAAAAATATCATGAAGCAATTGATGCATTCATTCTGAGAATTTGTTTATAAACCTATAGACAAACATGTAGTTATAATTGTCTAAACATGCAAGTGGTTAACTCTGATAGCCCCAACCTTTACACTTATGGATATCATATAAGAGTCATCTCTAATGGAGAAGATTTTTGCCCCAATCCCCATGAACACTCAACAGCTGTCTGAAGAGACGTCTGAAAAACCTCCTTTTTATTCATAACAGTTCTAACTTCTAACCCTATAAGACATGTTCAATAGACTAGTTTCTTCACAAAGACTTCCATCCCAAGCTTGTATGACGAAGTCTAAAATAGACAATGTCAAGTTCCGCACACAAACATGCAAAATCTCCTTGTGACTCTGTTAAAGTGCCTAGAAATGAGCTCAGTGGTGAAGTTGAAAGATCAAAGTATTAAGGTCATTAGGAATTCACAACCTGTCTGGCCTGCTCCATACAACAAAGGGATCTTAAAACCCATGTTCGTATTCGTAAACAACCCTCGAAGCAGTTCCCCGGGAAGATAATACTTAAGTGAGCATTCTTCACTTTTGATGCTTGCATTGATGCATTCAGACACTATCATTCATTGCTTTGCATGGATGGCACCTTCTTGATTGGGAAGTATAAGGGCCAAATATTAACTGCAGTCATAGTGGATGGTAACAACCAAGTTCATCCAGTTGCACTTGCATTCGTCAAAAGTGAGAACATCGACAACTGGTTGTGATTTTTGAAGAACATGAAAACTAGTGACATGGGTGACTTCCCATAAGTTTGCATCATACATGATCGACATGCCAATTTGTTGAAGGCAATTATGCAGCTGCAGCAAGGAGAAGACAGGTTCGATGACCTGATTTGTAGAGTAGGTGATGCAAGTGGCACATGGGTGCTAATTTCTACAAGCAATTCAGGAACAAAGAGCAGGTGAAAAATTTTTAGAGGCTTTGTGGTCAGAAATTTTAGAGAGGTTTTGTGATCAGAATAAGTAAAGAAAGTATTATGCATTGTGAAAAAAGCTGGACCACCTAACGATGAAGCACATGAGAGAGGCAGCGAAGAAGCCCATCACAAGCATGGAAGAGCTCCCCATTGTGCTCGATAAGATACCCACAGATCCTTCAGAATTGATCAGGAGGAATTCAAGGTAAATGAAATACTTCTCAAAGTGTATTGAGCATGAGCCTAGGGAGAAGTAGGCATTACTTTATGGCACAAATGGTGCAAGGTATGGAGTCATGACCACGAACTTAGCTGAGGTGTATAACTGGGTCATAAGAGAGTTAAGGCCCCTTCCTTTCATAGCTATTGTGGAGGAAGTGCTATGAAGTATTACCAAGTACTTTATTGATCGAAGTGCCCTGACTCGCATCTGCATGAGTGATCTACATCTGAGGTACTCAATTGTGATCACAAAGCACATGGAAGAGAAGGCAAGAAGGGGATGTGCATATGTGCAGAGACAAAGGTCACGACAACACTCTATTAAGCCCTTTTTTAAACTGAGGTGATAGCATGCTGCCACCACTTTTTTTAGCCCAAAGTGACAACACTCCGATAAACCCTTTTATAGACCGAGGTAACAACACACTGTCACCTGCTTTTTGGACCTAAGAGACTGCACCTTGGATGCCACACACTCAATGTTCCTCAACCGTAAGTCTGTTGCCCACATCCGAGAGGGTCTATAAATAGTCCCCACATAATGAACCCATGTATCTTCAACACACTCCTCCAACCACAACATGGCAAACAAGACAGGTAGTTCAAGCACAAATTGGTTTTCAAGGCTGTGATCCTTACCTTGAAGGCATGCACATCTACGATCCCTTGGAGCCTGACCCCCCAAGCCCTGATCTACCGCTCGAAATTAGGAAGTCATATACCCCTATAAATCTCCTCCATGACTACCCACACATTCATAGGCCTTGGCCGCAATGCAAGCACAAACGCGATGTGGTAGTCCAGGTTTCCAACGACGTGGGAAATCCAGGACGTCAATTCTTTTCACTCTCCTCTGTTCATGGTAAGTACTTCATTTTCTATCTATACTTTGACGTATGCATTGCTTATAATCATCTCATCTTCCTTGCAGACCGTGGATTGCAAGTTCAATGAGTGGGTGGATCAATTGTATCCAATACGTGCTAAGTTTAACATCCACACACTCCACATCCGTCTAGATGAGTTGCGGGAGGAGCTCCAAACCAAGAGAATCAACAACGACGAGCTCCGTAGAAAGAGGATCAGGGAGAGGAACAACGAGGAGATGATCCACCCCGGTAACGATTATCACCTATACTGCTGTTGCGCCAATCCGAGCCGCAATTGTGCCGCAACTACCATAACAACCAGCCACATCCTAATGACCGCACTCCATGTGGGTTCCCTACGGTGTTTCATTTTTGCCTTGGGACGTTAGCCCATAAACCCTATTAGATCTACAAGCACCATGCCGTTTATATTACACAAGACGCACATGTATCTTACATATAGTTTAAGTCGACGATTCGTGCATGTTGTCATTTGTATCGTAGGAGTAGTGAGGCAAATATATGCACCTAACCAAACCCTATGCACTATGTAATTCACATTTTCATTATGAAGTATTATATTATGCTTGAAATGGTTTGTTTCAACAAAACATCATTAATGCAATCTGAGATACACTACTCAAATTCTCTATTTAATTGTTATCTATTATTTCAAAACTACTAGAGCAAAAAAAGATTTATTCATAACTAATGCATTTTTATTAGGAAAAATATATTATTTAGAAAATCACTTTGTCGCTATTTCAACTGGCGACAGCTCTCTGTCGCCAATTCAGTTGACGACACGATCTCTATCGCCAAGTGAATTGATGATAGGGTCTCTACCGTCAATTTATTTGATGACAGAGACCTGTAAACTACCACATAGAACTGTCACCATTTGGAATGATAATAGTAGGTTATTTCTGTAATTTTTTAAATAATAATATATTTATATAATATTAGTAAAAACGTATTATTTAAAAAAACCAGGGACAATGCAGGGATTCAATATGCAGCTAATTTCGCCATGGCCCACATGTTCCGTTTCCATGCTCTCTTGGTTCAATCCTGCAAGCCTTGCTTGGATCTTCTGCCTGCCTTCCGGTGTATGGTGCTTCATGTGGCTGTGTTGAATGTCTTATGATTCCGTGTAGAATTCTAGAATGTAGGAAATTTGTAGGAAACATTGTAGTTCATGAAGGAATGCTACGTTTTCTGTGAGTCGCAGCTAGAAATGGTAGTATTTAGCTATTTGCAGTTAGGATACTATGGACTTGGCACAAATTTGTTATGGACATGTTTATTTTTGTAAGAGCTTTGTTTGACTAGAATCTTAACTACTATGGTTGGCTTGGAGTATGCATTTTTACCATTTGGTACGTGGAAATTTTCTTAGGAATCTGCGAAATTCTTATGTTCCAAACAGGCTGCATCTGCATGAGGCTACAATTTAACATGGACCTTGCAAATGGTGAGTTCAGTAATTTCATTGCTTGCTGAAGAAGGTTTATGCAGACTATTAGGAGGGGATGTTTTATGCTTTTATTCCTCATCGTTAACATAGGCACAACGTGGACGATTCGGTGCTCCAATTAGTACCAGCGCTGATGGCAAGATCGAGATGCTTGCCGCCATTTTGGTAAAGCATGGGCGCTTTACACTACGATTGCCGTCTTTGCATCTCCAGCACAGGATGGAGAACAAGCAGGATTCGGTTCATGTCGCAGCAGGGAATTCCATCATGATAAGTAAACCATGTATTGGCACCCATCACCATATGCTCCTCAAGGAGCAACAGTGATCTTCTGGCTTATCTGTTTAAACATATTCTAACAGGATTTTTTTTCTCTTTTGTAAGGAGCAGAATAGCAGATAGAGCTTGGTTAAGCTGTCGTGTCCATTTTTTTTGCATGACACAACCTGTGGTCCAATGCAAAGAGAATATATGTGCAAGGCAGAAGCAAAAAGCAACTACAGGAACTGGATGGTAGTGTACTTCAATAGCATTGATTAATACATGGACCAATTCCTTACTAATTGTTCAGTAGGTTTCTGAATCTGAGCTAGAACATAGCCTGCACAGCTAATTTCTTCTCTTAATTAGGCAGATAAATGTAACCATCCACACCTTTCGCATAGACAACACAAGCTCATATATCTCTGAAGCATGAACAACAAATCTGATGATATACTAGTTAGTACAAGCAGTGGTAGGTACCAAAACATATAGATGGACAGATAGGACTACGGCCCTGTTTGTTTCCACTTAAGATTATTATAATCTAGCTTATAATCATAAGTGGAAACAAACAGCCTAGATTATAAGGTAACTTATTATAATCTAATAGCCCAGATTATTGTAATCTAATAAGCTCAAAAAAGGAGCTTATTTCAGCTTATAGATCCACCTTTTATCTTAAGGACCATAAAACTTTAAGAATATTACCCACCTTTGCCATTCATCCATCCCCCAACTCCCTTGCCTCTCTCTCAAGGACATTGTAGTCTTTAAACATTCGAATACAACAATCTATAACTCTGATAATCCAGGCTGTCAAACACTTGACAGCTTATTTTCCATCAGCTTATTATAATCTAGCTTATATAATCCCCCACATATAAGCTAGATTATAATAATCTTAAGTGGAAACAAACAGGGCCTACATTGATAGATTGATTGATGGAGAGCGTTGTTGAAGCCATGATGAGCTATTTTAAACAGCCAAGCAACGATCCTAGTTCTTAGCCATTTAGCTTGGCTAAGTCTAACTAGCTTCTTGCTTTGCTGCTAACCGAGTGCAAATCAGAATCCCACTGAGGAACAAAATTGTCTGACGCCTTTATGCTTGCTTGGGGCGCCCATGGCCGCTTTATTCCCAATCGTTGTTTTTATTTCGCCGGTTGCAAAGTTGGAGATGTTCTCCGACGACCAATATCAGGAGGCTGCCACTGTGCCACCGTTCTTAAACACATGCAATTCCCGTGTAATCCCCGCCTTTCCAGGTGTGCGTCTGCGCGTTCTTGAAGAAGAAAACACGAATGTGTACTTGTGCAAGTATCTCTATCCTATCATGGATAACCTGAATTGAAGTCTAGACGACGCACCTTCAACAGTAAATGGTGAAGCCTACGGTGCTGAAGCTGTGTAAGGTCAGATCGGTTCATGGGCAACTTTGCCATGGATGAGAATTGGATAGAATGTACAGGTCATTCTTTTTTGCGTTGGCTAAAAGTTTGAGTTTGTGGCATGTACATCAGGGAGACAATTGTGGTAACAAGCGAAACACTGCCCGGCAAAATCGCCCCACGGCTAAGGTTAGGTGCGGCAAAGTTAGATCTGATAACTTCAGGTTTCTGCCTTATTACTTTTGTCTGAAAGTTTCGAATTTTTTTAGTCCACTATCCATAATAAGAGTATAGAGAGAGAAATACTTATATACAATTTTGATCGATATAAATAAAGTCGCTATAGTATCTATTACAATTAACTTATAAATCTCACCATAAAAACTCTGTTTAAAAACTACCTACTATAGGAAAGACAAAATCTGAAAAGAGCAGCCCAAACACCGCCCTAAAACTTAGCACTATTTGACATCGATAAGGAGAAAAATTCTCAAGAAGAAGATCAAGTGCAGATGTAAAGGAACAACATTGCAAACGACATAACCATTGATTTCACAGCAATAGAGTAGTAACGCAGGTGGTAGAATGCACTGGTCACTGAACCACACCTCGCTGCCGGCCAAACATAAATCTAGTTACTTATCGACTGGCACGACACGACAGTTGAGCAGAGCAACCAGCTGACACAACGTACTCCGATTTAGGACATTAAGCAGGTGATCAGATCAGATCAGAACAACAACAACAACGGCAAAAGTACTTGTAGTAGGATCATTAGTCCTAACTAAACCCGGCAGGTTAACTCGGCTTCGCTTCACGTACGGTTGCTCGCCGGCCGGCGACAGCGAGCTCGGCTCAGCACCGCCACGCCGACACCGACATGAGCTCGCCGCGCTGCCAATAGAGGCAGAGCGAACCGGGGGCGCGCTTCTCGACTCGGAACCCCCTCGCGGGTACCTTCTTCAGGAGCGACTCGGCCTGCGACTCGGCGAAGGTGCTGGCCTGAACCGGCACGAACCCGGCCGACACGAACACGGTCCGCCACGGCAGCGCCTTGTCCATCGCCGCGCGGTGGCGCCCGAGCACGGATTGCTCGATGTTTGGCTGGACCAGGAACCGCTCGATCTTGCCGGCCGTGTCCGCGTCCGTGCCCGCGGCGTCCAAGGATTCGAGCAGGCACACGCAGGACTGGAATGCCTGGAACAGGTGCGCCGCGAACGGCAGCTCGGTGCGGTCGCAGCCGCGGTCGACGGAGACGACGACCTTGGCGCCGAGACGCTTCACGAGGCGGAGGATGGCGGGCATTGCGGCCACGTGGGCTGAGCCGACGGGGAGGTGGACGGCCACGGCGTCGCCTCCGGCAATAGCCAGGAGCTTCGCAGGGTCGAGGGTGTCGATGTTGAAGACGGTGAACTGAAAGAGGATGCCGAGCTCAGCGGCGAAGCTGGAGAGGTTCTCGTGGATAAGCTGTAGCTCGAGCTGGTGGTGCGACGCCGTCGACACCAATGCGGTGACCTTGAGCGCCGTGGCGGGGCGGCTCTGCGCGAGCTCTTGCATCAGCGACGCCCACTGCTCGCCCATTCCGATGTCGAAGTCGAGCACGTGGATGCAGGCTGCGCCGCCGAGCTCGTCGAGGACCGCCTGGACGCAGGTGAGGTGCGCGAACTGGAGCACCGGGGAGACCTCGGAGAAGGCCTTGTACGCGCCGAGCTTGAGGACCACATCGTACGGCGTTAACACCGACGGCGCCGGGGCCTCGCCGGATGGGGAAAGCGCAAAGCGCAAAGCCTCCTTGAAGTAGAAGGCAGAGCGGAGTAGTGGCGTCCCGGCCGTGGGGGAGGCGGGGAGCTGGTAATTGAGCCGCGCCAATATCTCGCGGGCGCCGAAGGCGTCGCCGGCCTCGGCAAGCTTGGCCGCCTCGGCGAGCTGGTCCACCGCAGCGGCAGCCTCGTCGTTCGCTGCCTCCGCCTTCGGCTTCAGGCCGGGCACGAACCCGATCGCCGGAGCGAGGGAGCCCGGGAAAGGAGGCAGCTTTGGCGCCGGCGCGCCGGCCATCGGGTGGTGCCGCTTCGTCGGCGGCGGCGCCGTTTCGAAGGACGGATGCGCTCCAAAGAACGCCGCGTGAGGCTGAGGGTGGTGCTGGTGCTGGTAGAGCTGGAAGTTGGGCGCGTGGCCGAAAGGCGCCGCCTTTGTGTCCTCCATGACCGGCGCGAACGACAGGTTGGGCCCGAAAGCCGCGGCGGGCGGCGACAACATGGACGTGGCGTGGTCGAGCTCCAGAACCGGCGGGTCCATGACGCCGGCCATCGCCGCGGACGCGTCCTCGCCGCCAATGATCCACCGGAGGAACGTGTTGTCAGGGGCGAGCCCCGACGGCGCCGCAGCGTCGGACAGCACGGCGCCGGCGGTGTCCCACCCCTCGCCGGCGCCGAGGCCCATATCAAGCGGCGTGAGTTGGTGCACCCACTCCTCCTTAACCCCCGCAGCAGCCTCCTCCCCGGCAGGGCCGCCCGACCATGCCGGCGGCGGCGGGGAGACGTTCTTGGCGTTCGCGCCAGCGAGGGCCGCCACGTCGGCGGCGGCGCCCAGCGGCGACGACAGCGTGGAAGTCGAGGTGGGCGGGCTGGGGCTGGGGCTGTGCCGGCGGTCGAGCACCGACGTGGGCTCCCAGAACCAGCCGGCGCTGGAGACCTTGCCGGCGGCGAGCCCAGGCAAAGGCAGGCCCTGTTGTTGTTGCTGCTGCTGCTGCTGCTGCAGCAGTGTCCCCGCGTGCCCCTCTGGCGCGCTACCAGCAGAGGGCATTCCTCTCATCTAATCCAACACCACCTCATATGCTGCCTCTCTTGCAAGTTGCAACCACTCCTAGCTTCTCCTTGGCTGCTGCTTCTCCTTGTTCCTTGCGACGCGTCTTGTCTTGTGTCTCGATCCTTGCTCTCTCTCCCTCTCTTCTTTCAAACTGGGCTTTGCTGTACCACCCTTCTCTCTCTAAGCCTTCTCTCTCTACCTACTCGCTACGCTGCAGCGGTCTCTTCTCTTGGGTGTGGAGGTATGTGTGGGGGAGGCAGAGTATTTTATTCTTCGGGCAGGGTCTTTGATCTCGAAATGATAGCGTGGGTTACAGCCTAGGATATGATCAGTTGGTCTTTTTTTGGCATATGATTGAAAACACTGGAGTTAGTTGAAAAAAAATATTGTAGCTGACAAAAATTTATTTAGCATAATTAAATTTAAAAAAATTAAAAAATATGTTAGCCCATTACGTATAATACAAACACATACGGGGAAAAAGAACCGGCAAAAAAGCTCAACAAAAAGCCAAAAATTCAGAAAAAGACGAAATTTATGAATAATAAAAAATAAGCCGGAAGCCAGAAACTGAAACCCAACCGATCGGGGCCTTACAGTCCCCTTTTGTGGAGGAGCTCCGGATCAAATCATAAATATCTCGGAGAAATCACTTCCTTCCTTTAAATTTCTTAAAAAACATAAAAATTCAGAGTGATAGAAGGAGGTTAATAATGTTTTAGGAATATCATCTTTAGCACTGTAGCTCGCATTTTGGTGGCAAAAAGAAAAGGCTGTGCAAAATTTGCAGACATAATACTGTTGCGGGAGCAGTACAGTAGTGCCTTCGCATGTGCACTAAGTTCCATGTCGTACCACAAACTCTGTAGCTGCTGGCTACACACCACCATTTTGCATATACATGGGCTATGTTATTTGGTGCTGACGCTGATATTTTTAGATGTACCGAATAATTTTTATCTATATTTTTAAAATAATAGTGAACGGTGAAAATATTGATGTAGACAGTGTATATAATTTTAGACTCGAAAAGTCATTTAAAGAAGTGTCGTTTGGTTTGTTCCGACTTTAAGAGAGATCGAAGGCATAAGTCACGAAAAGACAAAAAGATTGCTTTGGTATGAAATTTTCCACTTTATATCCGAAAATAACTGCAGAAAAGATCGGTCTCTTTCGGAAAAAAAAGGAAAGGATTACTGAAAAATGATCTTATTCACCTGTAAACTACTGTACCATTCTAGAGTACCAAATGCAACCATATGGGAACTGTTGACACATCGGACTCTGTAGCCATTTTTTTTTTTCAAATTTGGTCTATAGATATATGTTTTTGCAACTCTAGATGTCTCTTTGAGCTCAATAGGTACCTGTTGAGCTCTTCTAGCTCGATAGGACATCGGTCAATTGCAAAAGTGATTTATTAGTGTTAATCATACTTAATTAGTGCTAATCATAAAATAGATTGATTAATTAGTGCTAATCATGGTTAATTAACACCATTTAATTACCTACTGTTGCTCGGCAGCTCATCGGCTGAGCCACGATTGCTCGGTAAGTGCTACTGAGCTCTGGTGACTCGACAGGACTGTAGTGTGCTGGCAGGCGATATGTACCGCTTGTCACATTTGCCGAGTTCAAAGAGGAGATTATATTTACGAAAATAAACATCCGAAGCTAAATTTGAAAAAAAAGATGGCTACAGTGTGGTATGTGTAAACAGTTCGATGTACGGCAAGATAGCAATTCCAGTCAGTGTTCTCTTTCAGTGCCATCAATGATCGTTCCTTGGTCATCACCAAACTTCTGCCACAGCAAACATACTCCGGCTGTAAAATGCATCGGCGAAGTGGCAAATCAGTGTATCATGACTGCACGTCTTGTGCTGTGCTTTCTTTCTTCAGCATATGCAGTTGCTGCAGCTCAGACTCTCAGCAGGAGTATGTTCAAGGCTCCAAGTCCCAAAGTCGGATGAATAATTAACATCCAAAAGGATGAAGTAAGTGGGAAAGCTGAAGCTGGTTGCTCCAAAATGCATCATGATTGCCGCCCTCATGTCGCCTTTTGACAACGCTGCTCCAGCTCCAGTCACCACGTGAGATGAGAGAAAGACTCTCTTCTCTCATCTCCATGCATCTCGTACCGGCCCGGATCTTGCCGGCCGGCCTGCCTGTTTGCCATCCTGGAATGGATCGTAGTGTTCCTGCTGTGCTGCGCCCGGCCGGCCGGCGACGTTTCAATCTTCAAATCTTCTGCCTAGATTTATTTGCTTGAGAGCATGCTAAAGCACCATTGCTTTCATCGACAAAAGGTGCAATCTTTAGAGCTGTATTTTTATTCTCTCAAAGGAGTGTGTGCTTCAAGACTCAATTAGTTTCAGTACTGCAGAATACAGTTGATGTTTGGAAGGTCATATTTGCATGGCACCATGAACTACTTCAATTTGTGATTAGTACAGTATGTGTTCATGTCATACAGACAATGTACATATCTATGATGGATGTTAGTTAGCCATGCGATAACTAGTACCATTGGAGAAGAAGATGAGTCAAAACTAATAGAGCATGCAAATCAAACCGTGGTGCAATGTTTCGAGACAAGAAGATCTTGCTGATCGCCATCAGAGAATGCGCTCGTCTGCTCGCGCATCAGCATCCTGTGGTTTGGTTGCTGCTAGCAATTAGTTGTTGACTCAAAAACTGTTTTCCTTTCGTCGCATAAATATACTACTAATGTTTGGCTTCTTATTCTATTCGGTGTTCGTCCAATTAGAAATGTTTTGAACGCAAACTAACATGCCCATGTTATTGGCAGCTAGAATTATACTAATGTATTCTCCCATTAATCTATCTGCCTTTTTATTTTTCTAGATTGAAGCATCATGCATGCACATAGCCACAAGAAACACCAACTTATATTTGCCAGTCTAAAATGGCATCTGGTTCTCGTCCACTTTCTTCGGATGGGACGTCTTAATTTGAGGTGCTTCTAAGCCAGGATTGAAGCGTACTACGTCTATACTCTGCCCATGTCCAAGTCAAGTCGCGTACAAATATGAAATTGATGATAAAGTGATGAACCAAGTGACCCAAAGTCTTGTATAGCTAGATTGTGATGGAGACAAGCCGTGTGTTATTCCTAATGTAAAAGCCTCTTACCGTCTTACGTGCGTATAATCAACCTCACGTAACAGAAGATGAATGATACAGGCCACATTAATCAGGAATTGACGAATTGTTCATAGTGTTGATATACATAGATGTCAAAAACATTCCAGATGGCGACTAATTACTCAGCTAAAAAATTCGACAAGCTTCTCAACATCCGGTTGATACGACATGTTCGGCTTATCTATAGGCTATTGCTTGATAATGCAAGTACTTACGGTGCCAATGGTCTAACTAACCTGTCAACAATTGGGTACGCTAATCGCTCCAAAGTTTGATTCTCACGGACTACATATTGGTAGGGTATTCGTATGCGTTATGATTTCTGTAATTGAATCTGTAACCTTCGAGTTACAAAACTTAAGATGACTATACCCTACACTAAAACTTCTAATTAACCTAGTCGCCAATTAATAATAAAAAAATGAAACCTAAAGTAATTGCTTCTCGTTTTAATTTTATTAGCGAGATGAGGGGAGACATGACACATGAAACATTGAATGCCATGTGGGGGCCTGCATAGTTTATTTCGTAATCTCACAGATTGATTGCGTTAAAACCAGCAGCAGCGAGAGAATAATCATAACAAACGCAAAAGCACATAAGAGATATAAAGATTTATTAATGAGGTTTGGCAATACTTATGTCTCTAAGAGTAAATCGTGGCGGCTCCGTCTATATGAAGAGTTTTTTTTCACGATTAGGAATACAAAATATCGACTGTATATATTTATAACTCGATTACATATTTAACTCGGATACATAGTCCGTGCTATAGGCTTCATCCCTGCACTCTTAAGACTACAATATTTCGTAACCTCATACATAAAAAAAAGATTGATTGATTAATCCTGTTCCCGGGGTAGTTAGCTAACTGTACGATTAATCGTAATCGGCCCTGTCGGTGCAGTTGCCAGTCGCGGCCTGCGAATAATTTATGGACAATCAAGTTCATAGCAGCATGACATAAGCTTTTTTTAAGCTTTTTTTTTTTGAAACTGATGACATAAGCTAATTGTTTGCAAGGAAACTGATTGGATCTGAGCTAATTTAACCAGGAGAGGGGTTAGTTTGCCGATGGTGTACTTAGCGTCCGGCACTATGATTTTCGATGTGGATACCTGTGGAAACATCTGCATCTGATGTCGGTACCATGTTTAATCGTCGCTTCGGTGATGGGTCGCGCCAAGTGCAAGGGAGGCGAGTAAACAATTGCAACTTGCCTGTTTAATTATGCCGCTGTTACTTCAGCTAACCTCGCTTAGAAGTTACTAAACAATTGCATGATGATGGAGTACAATAAGCAATGAGTCTGCTCGTGGATTTTTGGATAGATTTGCCATGAACATTGTGCATGTCTCCCCTTGGCAATGGCCAATGGGGAGTGGCATGTTACGTTACGGTACATCTAAATCCGCGAGATATGGTAGAGGATACGAATCTAAAACAGAGCGATGTTATGCATGTTATGTTAATGATTGACTAGAGGTATTGGTCATGCTGTTTTTGGTTTTTTCAAAGGATGGAACAAAAACAAAAAGATTTTTTTGTTTATTTGAAAGGCGGAACAAAAAGATGGTTTTTCAAGCGAATTTTTTAAATATTTTTTTAAATTTAAAATTGTGCGTGTGGCTGGTGGCTGTAGCCCAAAAGAACTGGACTATTGTCGAGTGGCTTGATACGGCAAGGCGGTTGTCTGTAGAGGTGACCGTAGAGGTGATGATGATTGGGGGGGTGGGGTAGGGACGTGAGGGCTGAATCGTCTTCGCTGACTTAGGCATGTTCACTTCGGTTGTGGGTTTTGATTGCGACGATAATGTAGCATTTGTTAGTTTTTTTAGATATTTAATTAAAAATTAAGAAAAATTAAATATACTATTATACCTCTACGATAATACAAAGAAAAAAGAGAAAAAAACTATGCTAAGAAATCGACATGTTCTAAATAGATTTTGATTTCTAAAAACCAAAAATAAAAAACCATCACTGCTTGAAACGACGCTTAGGCGAATGGCGAACCGTGTCGTGTGGAATTAACCCAAGTAATGCTTCCTGTTCTCCGGCTTCGTGAGATAACTGTAGCTCTGCATTAAATCTGCCTCGTCCAAGCTCCAACTACTGCTGCAAGGTACTCTGCATTAAAGCGTTGCAAGATTGCTAACTAATCTCACTTTAAACAGGGTTTGATAATCTCACTACTGTTAAGTGAAAGCGTAGGGTTGTACTAGTGGTTCTCTTTCCCTTTGGGAGTAAGATTGTGCTCGTAGGATTTGGAGTTGGATTACAAAGCTAACGATTTAACGAGGACAGGCTCAATCCACGATATTATCCGGCCGTTTGCAAACAGGCCCACTACAAAGCTTCTCCAGAAATGCAAGGCCCAGTAGAAATACCAAGGCCCAACCGCCCAATAAGGCCCATTATAGTCGTATCCTCGGGGCCCACAGACTGACACCTGAACCAATCCCACGATTTCTTCTGTCTCCGCCGCCGCCGACGAGCAGCACAACCGCACGTCACGACACCCGCGGGCGCAGGTCAGAGAGAGAGAGAGAGAGAGAGAGAGAGAGAGAGAGAGAGAAGATCGGTGGAAATGGCAGGGAGGCTGAGATTGGTGGGGTCCCACGTCCTGGGCGGCCACGGCGCCGCCGCACGCGCCGCGGCGTCCGCGCTCCGGCACCGCGCCGGCATGGGCCTCCCCGTCGGCAGGCACATCGTCCCCGACCAGCCCGTAAGGCCGCATCTCCTCCCTCACCCGAACTCAAATCCAGTTCCTTAACCTAAGCTAGAGCTCCTCTCCTCATGCGATATCCGTCTCTAATCGATTCGATTTGGGATTTTGGGTCGCAGCTTCCCGTGAACGACGAGCTGGTGTGGGACAACGGCACGCCCTTCCCGGAGCCCTGCATCGACCGCCTCGCCCCGCACATCGGCAAGGTCTGATGATCCAAATACCCTACTGCACTACATGATGCCACCTACGTCCATTACATTGCGCTGCATTGCATCATCGGCGTCTGAATTTGGTTCGATTTCATGTGGTTTGGTGGTGTGTTTGTGTGGTGGTCAGTACGAGGCGCTGGCGTGGCTGTGCGGAGGGCTCACCTTCTTCGCTGCTCTCGGCGTTGCCGCCGCTGTGAACGACAAGGCCTCCAAGGTGCCTTATGTGAGTGTCCAATGCTACCTCTCTGTCCCCTACTGTATTGTGGATTTCCAGTGTTGAATGTGCTATAGAAATCAGTCCTTGTTGCTTAGCTCTGTTTGGGTACTGGTATGTTCGAAACTTGCTTTATGTGGTTGTTCTAAAGTTAGAAGATATAATTCCTCCTACTTTCTGTTGAAAAAATATATGATATTGCTTTAAGATTGATATAAAACGTTGGGTCACTCAGAGAGGGTGCCTGTACACTTTAGGCTAGAGTTGTGAATGCTATGAAATCGAAGTAAGTTTTGCACACATTAGCCCAAATAAAAACCGAAAAGACACATTTGAATCCACGTCAATGCATTAACTAAAACTACAGTACATTTTGAAGTTTTTTTTTGTTGCACCTAGGCTCCTAGATGGCTAGATGGAGGAATCCTATAGTCTCATGAACATCAAACCTATTTTCTTTTCTGGGTTATCGGTTGCAATTTTTTTTTCTAGTTGTCTACTGCACAATTTTATATTGCTCTTAGTTGTCAGTTTACAGAATCAGCAAAATAAAAATGTGTAATTGGGAAATTGGTCAATGGAATTAAGATAATTGATCTCAGTTTGCGCAAAATATGATCCATGTTTTTTTTAAAGAAACCAAAATATAATCCATGTGATAAACAATTATAGAGGACCTTGATGATTTCAGAGGAATCGATGAGTTGATGGCATTCCTTGTGGATATTTTCAAAGTAAATACAATCAATCATCTAACCCTCTATTATATAGTTATAAATCTAAGTTTTATTTGCCACTCACTATGTAGCAAGTTGTTTTATGACTTCAACTGCCGGCTTGTAATGCTTTTGGACGGGAGGATATTGTCTGGTAGCACTTTCTGATGCAATCTTAGAGGGCATTTAACTCTATGGTATACCCTTAAATTTACCTCCAGGTCAGGCCATGTATATTTGTGTTGAGCCTGTTCTGACTTCTAACTCCCATCCAACATAACTTTATTTGTACTTTCCCCAAATGTTGTGGCTTGAACTCCATTACTGGATGAATAACAGTGATTTTTGAGTCCAAATGATCTATATATTCTGATAACTGTGAAGTTTACCACCTTATGCTTTGTGGTACTGGTTTGAATTGAACCATGGGAGGAATTATGGTAGTAAGCTGAGCTTGGCCTGTGTCAAACCCTTCAATCCTTGACCTATAATGTCTCCTTGGTCAGCAACGTCCATATCCAAGTCTGATTCTGAAGTGGAGGTGTTTGTATTAGCTTTGCAAGACTCTGATGACGTGGTATGCTAATCTATTATAGCCTTCAAAGCATGGAAGATCTAGATATCTATCATAAGTACCTTATTTATGTGTTATCCACATGAGGGAACAAATGTTTGATACTCCTCTATAGGCTACAAAGAGGGCTATCAGCCATGTTTATGGCCTTTGTCATAGATGAAATTTACCTAGAACTAATTAGCTCTTTAAATTGTCATCCGTGACAACAGTAACTAGGGATGCTAACTGGACTTACATTGTCATGTGGGGTATTAGGTATACAAGGCGTAGAGCCAAGAAGGAATCTGCGGGGTCTTCACAGAGGCAGTTGGCGCTGGAGCTTCTCGGCAGCGACAACGCGTGACTACAGCCAACGCCGAGATGTGCTACAGCTAGCGGCAGGGAGTAGTTGCGGCGGTATGAATTAGGAAGGTTCAGGAATCAGGATGTTCCAGACAGGTTAGATGAGTTGGTTTCCTAGTCTGTTTCATGGATCCTGTTATATAAAGTAGGGTCGGTTTGTGATAGATTAGAGAGATAACTATATAAAGACTTGGTTTGTAACCCGAGGAGGCAAGCAATGAATCAATCTTTTATCCTCTACTCTGCGTTTCTCCTTTGCCCATCTATCTTGCTATTGGTGCCCTTCCCCAGCACCTCCCCTGTTACCCGCATCGACGAGCACGGCTCCCCCCAGGCCGCCGCAAGGAACTTGGACGCCGTTCTCCGGTCTTCCACAACTACCGCCTATAATAGTTATCCCGTGTCCGTGACAACTTGATATTAGAGCAATTGATCCATTCCCACGATTTCTGCTACCATGGTTCCTGTTGTCGAGTCGTTGGCCACGATAAAGGCTAACGCTAATAAGATGGCCAACATCGACAAGAAGATGGCAGACATCTTCCTCAACATGTATGCTATCTTGGAGAAGATGATCGCGAATCAGAAAAAGGCACAACAAGAGCTGGCAGTAGCGCTATTCCCAGTAGCCACCATGGCGCCGCAAGAACATGTTGTGGCAGCTGCGGTTCTATCGACGCCTGCCGCAACCGTGCCATGTCTTACCACGGTGACAGTGTTGCCAAAGGCCGCCGTGACCCTACCGAAGCCTGTCGCGGTAACTGCATCGTGGAAGCCTACACAACGCTGCCGTGGTTGCCACCATGTCTGTTGTGGTAATCGCAGATGTCATCAATGTTGCTGTACCTGTACGTGGAGGCCACGGTCTTCAAAGTCACCAGTAAACATTACAGTATCTCGTTAACTTGGAGTCTCCTAGGGTTGCAGCCATGGCCGCCACCACAGCTCGAGGATGAGCTGTTTGCGAAGGAGGGGAGAGATGTCATGTGGGGTATTACGTATACAAGGCGTAGAGCCAAGAAGGAATCTGTTGTGTCTTCACAGAAGCAATCAGCGCTAGAGCTTCTCGGTAGCGACAACATGTGACTATAGCCAACGACAAGATGTGCTATAGCTAGCGGCAGGGAGTAGTTGCGGCGGTATGAATTAGGAAGGTTCAGGACGTTCCGAACAGGTTAGATGTAGGGGTGCAAACGGAGCAGATACGGACGGATATTGCTCATCCCGTATCCTTTTTCATATTTTTTGTCGGAGTCGGACACGGATAGTGTCGGATACGAATACGAATGCGGATATTCTCAGTCACGAATACGGAGCGAATACATGACGCTCCGAATACGGTCAGTTTCGGTTACAAATATTTAATTGGATAATGCGCGAAAGCAAATTTCACATGGTGACAGACAAATTAAGCAAACTGAGATCTAATATGAGTGTACCGACGTTGCAACAGCCACCGAAACAAGCAATCTTATATAAATGAATGATGCTACATTTCAAAAAGAGTCTGAGATCCCACCGGCACGGAGGCGTGTAGGTGTAAACGGATCGGATTGGTCGGATATTGCTTAAACCGTATCCTAATCCATATTTTTTCTGATTCGAGTTGAATACGGTAAGATCGGATACTGAATACGAATTCGAATATTCGAGTTTCGAATACGGTACCATCGGACGGATATATAACTAATTCGGCTCTAAACAGATAATATAGGCGGATAATACAGATGATTACTGATTCCAAAAGGTACAGTTTCACTAGTAAAAAGTCAGCATCAACACTCAATACTAAATCAAAGGTGGATTCTTACCAACGATCCGATGAATGAAACATGAGGATCCAAGAGATATATATCATATATTCATATGGTGAACCTTTTTAGCATGTCTTCTTTTTTCTTTGATGGAAATAATGCTTTAGCACATAATCCAGTAGCAGAGTGACAGGATCGAATTGGTCGGATATTACTCATTCCATATCATATCCCATATTTTATTGGATTTGTTGAAATTTATTTGGATTTTTAGATTTTATTTTTAAGCCAAGAGCAAAAACTTATTTTAACTATTTTCTAAAAGCTAAAAATAGTTTATGTTATTTCCTAAGTTCTCCTAGATTTATAGTATTTTTGTGCATTTTGGAATTTTTGGTGTTATTTGCATTTATTGGATTTGTTGGAATTTATTTGGATTTGCTAATGGGTGATGGGCTGAAAATGATGATTTGGTGATGGGCGGATATCCAAAACTATATCCGGTATTATCCGATAAAATTCGGATAGTATCCGTATCCGCTCGGATAGTCCGCTCCGAATCCGAATCAGATCCGAAAACACTATCCGAATCCGACTCAATCCGATAATTATCCGATATGACTATCCGAATTCGATCCGACTCGGATTCGCGATCGATCGGTCGGAAATATCCGATCCGCTTTCACCCCTAAGGCCGTGTATCCGACTCGTTTCAGATCCAGAACTATCCGGAAAAATATCCGGATAGTTCCGTATCCGTCGGATAATGCTTTTTCCGAATCCGTTTCCATATCCGACAAAAAATACCCGAATCTGTTTCCGTATCCGACAAAAACTTCGGATATCCGAAAATTTGCTCCGAATTGTATCCGAATTAAAACGGACGGATGGACGGTCGGGAAATATCCGCTCCATTTGCGCCCCTAGTTAGATGAGTTGGTTTCCGAGTCTATTTCATGGATCTGATTATATAAAGTAGAGTCGGTTTGTGATAGATTAGAGAGAGAGCTATATAAAGACTTGGTTTGTAACCTAAGGAGGCAAGCAATGAATCAATCTTTTATCCTCTACTCTGCGTTTCTCCTTTTCCCATCTATCTTGCTATCGGTGCCCTTCCCTAGCGCCTCCCCTGTTACCCGCATCGGCGAGCACGGTTCCCCCAGGCCGCCTTAAGGAACTTGGGCGTCGTTCTCCGCTCTTCCACAACTACCGCCTACAATAGTTATCCCGTGCCCGTGACATACATTTACTGTGTTCCAATTATATAAGGCCTTGTTTGGAAGGCCCATTCCCGGCTGGGATCCACGTGGGTGGGCCGGGAATTTGAACTAAAATCCTAGCCCATCCATGTGGATGGGCCAGGATTGTGGCCCAACCAAACAAGGCCTAAGGCTAATTGGCGACCCACCCGCGTGTTGCTACGGGGTTGTATGGGCACATGCATATTATCATTTGTCTTGTGTCTATATTTTTTGTTTGGAACTATATGAGACCTTCGAAATGCATGAACCATAATTTGGTGCATCTTCATCAGTTATACATTTAATTTCCCAAATCCTTAATACATAGGAACATTTGTATAGCATTCAAAAGATCTATTAAGTTGGCTGAAATACTCATGCAACAATATTAGCATTCAAATACTAACTTTTGTTTTGGAACAATACAAAATGGCCAATCTAATCCCCATGTTTTTTTAAGATTGACCAATGCCTTGATTTTGAATCGACTTATTAGTCCATAATTTATTTGTGTTCTTGAACAACAAAAAATGCTCTTGAAGTAGAAGATTGCATCCAGGTTGTTCCGGCGTCTCGTCGCCAAGTCAACGACTTGGCGTCCAGTCGCCCAGAGCTCAACGCCTTGGTCTAATGCGCAACTTTTTTTGAGTTAGGTGCTCAGCCGAGGTCTCATGCCGCCGCAGCCGCCATGCTCGCGAGCCCGCGCCCCGTCATTCCTCCATCCGAAGCCGCCGCCAGTCGGATCTGAAGCCGTTGCCGCCTCTTCCCAAGCCGCACTAATCGGATCTGGAGCCGATCGCCTCTTCCCGTGTTGTCGTTGCCTCATCTTGTGCTCTCCGCAGCCGCAGCCTCCTCCATCATCTTCCTAAGCGCACCGCCTCCCCAGCCGTCTTCAGATCTGACCGCCGCCTCTCGGCTGTTGCCCCAGGCCGGATCCTCTCCGCCGCCGGCCTCTTCACCATCGGATCTGGCGACTCGAGCCTCTTCACCATGGTGGTGGTGGACGCCACCGCCATCCGGTGCCTTGGCTGGAGGGGAGGTGAAGAGACGGAGTGACAGTGGGTGGGCAAGTGAGGGAGCGGAGGCGGAGACGGAGCGGCAGGTTGAAGAAGGTGGTGGCTTCTGCCGTTTGGTTATTGAGGTGGGGTTAACACCTAGGTTTATATAGAGCCAAGTGCTAGAAAATGCTTCCTTGGCATACAAGTAGATAACGTTGAAAGGCACACGGTTCCTCCACTACTTTGTTGGTTTATAATGTTATTATAGATAGATGGGACAGTGAGTGGTTTCTTTTAATTGGTGGCTTATGACTTAAATTTTTGAATTTTGACTGTTCACGAGAGAGGTATGGAGAGTGAGATACTCGCGTGCGATTTTGGCCAATGTAGATAAAGTCGAGACCTTGTTGGATGTTTACTTATGTTATGGATCTTATGTTAATACTATTTGTTATTATAGACCTTGTTATTTGGATAATTTGTACTATTATATTGCATGGTTATTTAATTTTCGATCATATAAGATATTATTTGTATTTATTATTATCGTCTAACTATCGTTATGGTGGGCAACTAGTCATCTAGGCGTCCAGGCGCCTCGATCTCGCCGCGACTTGCTGGAGCGCCGTGGCAACCTTGGATTGCACGCGTATGTCAGGGATGAACATGGGTGTCTCGACTTCTCTCTGTGCATTAATTACAACACTCAGTTACCAGCCATTTAATTTAATTGCCTGAAAGCTGCACATGAACTGAAGAATCACTACACAACATCGTGCTAGATTAATATGAAGAGTCATAGAGTATTGTCTCATTGAGATAAGCCATATATTGATGTGTTGTCAAGTATTTGAACCTATTCATATGAAAAATAGCACCAAGTTAAACGTAATTGTGAGAAATATGCCTGTTGATGCATACATGCACAATTGAACTATTGAGGCAACGTCAGACAGACGTGCATGCGCGATTGAAGCAACATAGTTGAATTAGTTTTAACTGGAGTCCAATGCCCAAGTTCAATTAAAGATACATACATGCACACATAATTTCAGCCAGGCCGTAACATATTGTTTGTTCAACTTTAGTTGCTGAATAAAGCAATATCAGGGTCACTTATACTCAACTACTACAGTACTCAGTGTTATAACGGGCATCAAAGACACAATTCATATATTACCTTGCAAGGACCTTCTGACCACATCTTTTTTTTCACCTGTACTCAACTAATATAGTACTCAGTGTTATAATGGGCATCAACAACACAATTCCTATATCACTTAGCAAGGACCTTCTGATGGCATCTTTTTTTTCACCTTACTCAACTACTATACTACCACCAATCCAAATATAAGTCCTTTTAGAATCTGTGCCAGTCAAACATTTTTAGATTTGACTATCAATATATAAAAAATAACACGATTGTAACATGTAATTGGTATCACCAGATCCACCATGAAATATACTTTCATAATATATATTTATTTTTATTGGAAACAAAATATTTTCATAGAAATCGATGGTCAAAGTATCATCTTGGAGACTGCATCAATGTCCAAAATGACATATTTGGAATCAGGGAGAGTAGTACCCGGTGTTATAATGGGCATCAATGACACAATTCATATATCACCTAGCAAGAACCTTCTGACTAGGGGGTGTTCATAGCCGTGTTTTATGGTTTTGCCAAACCGGAGAATAGGTCAAACATGCTCACTGACAACCGCAGCTACATGCATGCAAGATTATGCACTAACAACGGGTGAAACGGGTTTCAAAAACCATTTTTGTTCAGCCCTACTTTCTGACCGCACCTTGAAGCAAAGAAACAATCGATAGTATTGGTAATGCAATTGCTTTGGTATTAAATGCCTGCTCTACTTGGACTTGAGTGAAAACAGAAAGAAATTAAAGAAGGGGTGCGTTTGGATTTGGTACGTACCCTATGTCAAGTTTAGAGAAAGGAGGTAGGAAAGTTGGAAACAATAAATAAATAAACATTCTGCGATGCTTTCAAGTTTGGTTAATGTGATCTCTTATATAGACTCAAAAGGGGTGTGAACTATGAAGAATAGATAGATGTGTGGAGTCATGAAAGGATATGTCGTTTAGATGAGCAGTTACCGACGGTTCGTTATTTTGTTAATCACATTTTTTGAGACGTTAATCATGTGTTCATGGGCTCATCACATATTCTATTCCTACATGACAATACTGTAGAGGCTAGGGAAAGTCAGGCTGGGAGCGCTTGCAACCCACATCAGTTATTGCTACATATGTTCAGACAGGTTCAAAGGGTTGGTAGTTTAGTGCAAAGCTAACGGCTACTGGAATATTGTTGATGTGGCCAAATCAGATAATTTCTTTTGTAGTCAATAATATCAATAATATAGGAGAGAAAGATAACTGCATTGAATTCTCTCTCTCTCTCTCTCTCTCTCTCTCTCTCTCTCTCTCTTGCAGAACTGTTAAAATGAACTATATTATCTTCTCTTCCTTGCTGGTTGTTATAGTACTCTGTAATCTGCGCTGCAAGGTGCTTCAGTACAATGGCATGTCTGTTTTATTGTCACTTCGTAACAGATGGATAAAGAAGGATGACTTTGATTTGTGAATGCAGACCCGATCAAGTTATGTCGTTTCTTGTGAATTGGTAAAGAAGGATGCCTGTTTTCGATATGTTTTGCTGAACAAGCTAAGCCTGTTTTCGATATGTTTTGCTGAACAAGCTAACCAACACTTGTCATATTGTTTCTTGCAGACTCCAAAAGTCTACCCATATGACAATTTGAGAGTGGAACTTGGTGATAGACCATAGAAGATCATTTCACCTGTTCAAGTGCTGTGATGAACTGAGCTCTTATGCCTCCTTTCATCGGAGAAACATGAAAATTCTTGATGTTTATGATGGTTGTTCTTGTTGTGATTGTCATGTTATAAAAAAACCATCATGATTTTCTGAATCTTGCCAAACATTGCTTTGTGCTACAATAATGCAATTAGTGTCTTTTGAGCAACTATATATTGCACAGGCTAAAGATTCAACTGTCGACGATTGGTGTTAGAATTTCTACGTTCATATATATCTTGTAACCTTATGCAACAATCAGAACCTTGTTTGCAGCATTCATCTGTCATCTAATGTTCTGTAGGTGCAAGTTGTGGGCATGCTTTCGTGCATGCTTATTACACCTTGTCAGTTTGGGGTTATGATATTTAGAAGATTAGAACTTCAGATATGCACAACCAAATGGCATGATCTGCTCTGCTGTGCTCTGTCCATCTCCACGTTATAATGGCCTCCTTAATTTCATTGGATTCCCACTCTGTTATATCCATCATGCAGACGTAGCCAAGCCATTGGTGGTGCAAGTCTCGGTGTGATCATTCGATGGATGTCATGTCAAACTTGGCGGGCCAGCTACCATTTCCTCGATCACTTTGATCTCTTCGTCCCACGTACAATCTTGCAGATGCATCGCCAATGCTTGCATCCATGCTTGTCTGCATGCATGTGACAACTGCAATAAACGGCCCACACTTCAAATGTTCGCATGGCCCATGCACGCACCAACCACGACGATCTCGATTCATTTACGGGGCGGATTCATAACAAAAATAACGTGAAATTCTCATACTCTGTATATATACTTATCAATACATCTATCGATAATATAATAGATAGTAATGAGTTCTAAAATTTTGTAAAATCAACTAACTTCATAACAAAGTTCAATGGTAAATAACTATCTGTCAGACAACTTACAAAAATAAAAAATCCACAATTAGTTAAGGATCTAGCGTAAATTCGAGAACAAACAATGAAGGGTTAAATCTTCTCTTTTTCTTTCCAAACATTGTATATAAAAAATCTCATGTACGAGATTGGCAAGGCTCATTACCCAAATACTTTCTTCTAACCACATATTTCAGATTAGGGAGATAGACATTCTTTTTCTCTAGATTAAACTGATTCTCCTCTTCCTAATTGATTGATGGACTTTCTGTAGTCGTAGCATTTGCACTTAAACCTGGTGCTTCTTTTTTTAAAAAAAATTGCTCCATGACTATGAACTACCTGTCATGGGCTGATGAAAATTATTGAAAGTTAGAACACATTGAATTAGATATTAAAACACATTGAAAAATTCCCTAATTCAATTGTTGCAAAAACTAAAATAGTGCATTCTAATATTAAAACCCTAACTCAGAAATATTTTAAAGATCATAGAATTGAAACCCTAAAATCTAAATCACAAATTTAGTCCCTATCCATAGAATTGAGAGGAACAGAGGAATCTGATAGGAGATTGAAACAAGTACCTATTTGATAGGTTGTTCGTTAGCTATGAAGCCAGGAACTTGGATAACCTTGGACTGTCATTGCCGTTGTAGAGAAGGAGAGGAAATTATGTGTGAAACAGCCAAACAAGGGAAGGTAAGGCGTCTGGTCTGGCTGTCTAGGGGCGTTCGTGACTTGTGGGTGTCCAGGCAAATAGGCGAACAGGTAAAGCGAGCCACTCGGTCATTGGTGGCTGGCATGGGCATGGTCGTACCTGGCGCTATGCGCCTATGGCCTCCAGGACCTAACTCCCATTTGTCTTTTTTAAGAGTGATTGAGTGATAATGATGATGCAGTGTTTTGGCCATGGCTAATTGTGACAGGGCTGGAGGCCTCCTCGTGTGCCGAGGAGAATGGTGGAGTGCCGCCAAGTGCGCGTAGTGGCCGACGGTTAGCACACCGACGCTCTGGATAGCCTCTCCTTTGGTATACTCTACTCCCTCCAGGCCCTCTCTTCCGCTGCTCTAGTCTGCATGTGTGGATGCTATGGCTCTAGTGTGATGCATGTGAATGTAAGGTTGCATGTGTGGGTCCTTATCTCTTCTGCTCGGGTGTCATAGGGGTTGGGCTATGACATACAACTGCCAATGTGTTGCTATGCACTTCGGGAAATTGGTTTTTACTTGGATTGACTCATGGTGAAAATACGCTCTGAATTGATTTTAGGTTCATTTTTTTACGCTGAATGAAGATACCCAATTTAGCCAGAGGTGCTGACCGGGCCCGAACGGTCCTGGTATCTCAATGAGCGAGCCCTGCAGGGTGATATGGACTACAGGTTCTGACAACAATATTTTGTTCTTTCTTTTCTTGTTTTTTTCTCTTTTCGATACACATGTATTTTTCTTACGGAAAAGTGGATAAGAAACTACGACTTAGCAAATATTGATGTAGTTTCTAATTGCGATGTATTTATTTGTATTCTGAATAGGATTGTCTTTATTGAGATAGAGACTTGTAAATTGATGTAATTGAACTGTGATTTATTTATTATTGAGATCGAGAACTTAATTTGTCTGGTAATTTATTTATTATTTATTTAGCTCCATAATTTATCGCTTAAGGTTAATTCAAAATGCGGGGTGTTACAACTTGGTTATGGAAAAGAGAGAGATATTGCACTACCCACCGAAATCCTAACCGTCTCTTTCCGAAGGCACTGTTGTGCGCGCTGGTGCTAGAACACCGGTGCATAGCATTCCATTTCTGAATGTGTAAACTTCGTTAGAGGCATTGTTGCAACTACAACGCTGATCGAGATGATCAGAGGAAATGACATCTAACTTGTGGAGATCGATTGCCGCTAGAGGACGATCGGCTTCAAATAATTGCTTTCCAAAGATTTAGGATGATCGACTACTTCCACTACACTGATATACACCACATTGAACCGGCCTGCTTCAACTCTTCTTTTGCTTCACTGCGCATCTAATGGTAATGATTTATGACCTCTTAATCGTATGATTTCTTGATTTACGTGGTAGAAAATTTTAATTCGTGATAGTATAGCATACCCCTAAACCCAACAGCATTTATAGCCGAGTGATGCACGGGAGCTGATTGGCCTAGGGGTATATATTAATTGTATGCACACGATCATACCCATGTGTGATTCGATCAGCTTGATCAGGGCTGCTTGGTTGTCCTTGAGATGCGCCAGTTGTTCGGGAGAGATAGGGCAAGATTTTGCCTTGAGGAAATTATCATGGCTTGGTTGATTAATTCGGCCAAGACATGTTCTTTTTACACTAATTAATCTAAGTGTTCATCTTTATCATCAATTTGCTTTTGAGAGCCAGAGACGCGTGTAATTTTGCATTCTTAAAATATTGAGTTATCCTTTTACATGAGCTCTAACACTTAGGCTGTGCATTCAACTCCTCTCTTGTCAGTTTTTGTGTTATCAGGTTGACTTAATTTATAGTGCCATTCAACGCGCCTGCCATTAGCGAGTTTGATTACCTAGCTTTGTTCAGACAATGTTAAGATGATATCACTAAAGCTTATGGTATACATTATACACTAGTACATTATATATATATATATATATATATATATATATATATATATATATATATATATATATATATATATATATATATATATATATATATATATATATATATATATATATATATATATATATAGGAAAATTACATAAGGCACCATGGTGCCTAGGCACCAACATCCGATACACGTGTATGATTGATAATTTGTTTGAGTTTGGGTATGAAAATGTTTTATACCCTTTATATATTTATGGTAAGTAAGTTTTGAACTCAGTTCAAATTAGTTTGAACTACTTTTGAGTTCAATGCAACTACAGATGAGTATATACCATAAAAATAGTTCAAACTAATTAAACTGAAGTTGAATTTAAATTTTTCGAGTTTGACATCTCAAATATACTTTTTATGGGTATATGAAGATACCCACATCAAACGCTATAATCTCAAGCAAATCAACGGGTATTGATATTGGTGCCTAGGCACCATGGTGCATGAAACACTCGCCCTATATATATATATATATATATATATATATATATATATATATATATATATATATATATATATATATATATATATATATATATATATATATATATATATATATATATATATATATATATATATATAGAGAGAGAGAGAGAGAGAGAGAGAGAGAGAGAGAGAGAGAGAGAGAATGTAGAGCTCTATAGATAGTCCCAGCTAGTAACATGTGACGACGTGTTATGACAAATTGTTGATCCCAAGCAACTTTGCGTGATGCTTGGCCTACTCATTTTTTTGTAATACAAACAAAACAGAGTTCTCGCAGCAGCGTGTATTACCTGGATCCATACTTCAAAATTATACTTTGTGTGTGATTTGCAAAGAAAAAAAATGATCCTTGGTGTGCGCACTTGGACTTGTAGCAGCAACGCGGAGGACAAGAAAATATGGGCACGGCAACCGGAAGCTGATCTCGGTGATTATATTGCAATATTATGGCCTTGTTTGGCACGGCTCCACTTCACAAGTGGAGCTGTTTTTTTTACTTCATAAGTGGAGCCGGGTGAAGCTACTTTTTTCAGCTCCTTGGGTGGAGCTATTTTGTTTTACCCCGTTTGGCACCAAACAGCTCCAAGGAGCTGGTGGTGGAGCTGTGCCAAACGGGACCTATATGTATCCACGCACATGCACGATACCTTTCCGATAGGCATGAATTGAGCAATGCAATTTGAGCCAGCCAAGCGTACAATGCATGCATCATGCGCGTAAGCAGATATGATTTTTTTTAACCGGTATGGCAATATATGAGGGGTGAATGATGCATTCAAAAAAAATTTCTTAAGTATTCATCGATCTTCACTCTAATAGCTAGAAGAAACTATGAGACCAATTACCGCAAAAAAAGATACAAACGAAACTAAGCAAAATAAGCCTTAACGTACCCTAGGAAGTCAGGCCGGATGAATGGTACCGGTCGGGCTGGATGAACAATGGTGGTCAAACCAGGTGAGCAGCAGCGGTCTGATCGGAACAGTAAAATCACACAGGAATAGTAAAAACATCACTGTTTCAAAACAAAAAATTCATGAAACTTTTAATTTGTATATTCAAATGACTTGAAATTTGGTATGCATTTTCTCTAGGATGTCACGAATCTATTCCAACCAACGATCAAGAGAACCGTTGTCAAAGTTCTGATTTTCTCTAAAAATGCATTCATGTGCTAAGCATACCATTGATTATCAACAAGAATTGAATTATTGTCGTTAGTTTCGACGTGATCGTGTGAACTTCGCAACAAATTAGAGGGTGGTGCTTGAATTAGTTGCAGCCAGCAGTCCAGCACTAACTAGTAAATAGACCTTAATTGCTGCAGTGCATGAGCTTATGGGCCTTCAACCCTTTGCCGGCAGGCACCGCGCGCGGCAGTACGTATATACCCAACTCTTCTTTTATCTTCTACTAATTAGAGATTCGTACGTTACAACAAAGTCATAAAAATAATGAGACAGAACTTACTGTTTGGCCAACTTCACACATCAAATATTAGAGAGCAACCGATAGAGAGATAAGGGTGGTTAGAATACGCGAGGAGATGCAGAAAGTGGAGAGGGTTGGCGGTTGTATCATGAGAGAGAGAGAGGAGGAGGAGAGAGATGAATGGTCCAGATCAAATCGGATGGCTGAGAAGAGAGGAGAGAGAATGGACCAACCACCAACTCATACTTTTATAATAGTAAAGATTTTTTTAGCTCAACGGTGTATATGCTCTACCTTTCCGATGTACCGTACATAACCAGTGGATCAGAACCAAAATCGAGTATGTCCATAACAAATGGATCAGAATCAAAATATAGATCAGTATGTCCTAGCTAGCTAGTACCAATTTTTGGCCATTGATGCACTACATCCAATGGCACATATCAGTAGCGGACGTACGATTTTCGGGATAGGTATTCGGAGTTAATATAAAATATTATTTAATAAAAAAGTAAAGGTTTATAGTAGCAAAAATTAAAGTATAAATTATTCTAGTAGAAACAACATCTCAAATAATTTAGAAAAACTACAAAACAATTAAGAAAAATTTGTTGAATTGAAAATATGGGATTTAGAACTAGAAATGGGGATGCAATTGTGTTGTTGTCGATGTGCACAGCCTGCCTTGTTGCCCGGATGGCTGTAAGGTTAAGAAGGATGACTAGGGTGGGTGAATAGATGGCATGAACCACTACTCGGTGGATAGATTCAAGGCTGCTTATGGGAGAGAGATTGAGCCAATGACAGACAAATCACAATGGCCACAAGTGCATATGCCATTTGTTGTTGGTGCACCATTGGCTAAAAGAAATATTAGAAGACAGAGGAAATTGAGGATTAAAGGATGTCTTGAAGGTGGCCAGAAAAAGAAAAGTGCTAATAATGGCGCCAATGAAGGTGGCGTTGATGGTGAAAGTGGCGATGGTGGTGCTCCAACTAATGCTAAGGGAAAGAAAATGATTAGAGGTACAGTGACTTGCAAGAGATGTGGTGAAAAAGGACATAGACAATCTAGTTACAAGTGCCCATTCAACGGGACAAAAAAGAGGTAATCGTTGTTTTTTCATTCATGCCTTCAATTACCACGCCATTTCAATGAACTATTTTTTTTTCTTGTAGGAAGAGGAACCCTAGAAAGAACGTTACAAAAGCTAGGCAAGGTGAGCCTAGCACCCCACAAAGGCCAACTAGAGAACAAATACTACAGGATAGTCCAGGCAGGGTGACTAGAAGGTGAGAAACAATGACACATATCTATGTCCATGGATGTACAAATCTGGAAAAAAAAGATTAATTGATTGTCATAACACATATGTGTGCAGCCGTCTTGCTTTCTTGCTTGGAGAGGGTAGTTCTTCACAAACCTCAACCACTACTCCTAAGAGGATGCCTCCTGTAGCTGCCCCGAAGAAGGTGACTCCAAAGAGAAAGTTACAAAGTGGATGAATGATATTTTGTGAACCCACAAGAAGTTTATTTTGTTAGATGTGAACACAATTGGAAGTTTGTATTGTTAGATGTGAATTCACAAATTATTTGCTTTGAGATGTATCCTATTTAATTTGTGAGATGAACTCATTTTTACCCTAGTGTCGTTCTGCTCGGCTCGGTTTGGTCCGAGAAAGGAAATTGCGAATTCAAATATTTTTGTTTTTTTGGAGCTAAAAGACACTGTGCGTTGTTAACACTGACTAAAACCGTGTAGATTTCATAGAGAAAAAGTACAAAACCTTGTGCTTAATTCTTCAGATATCCAAACTATTCAGTTAAAAATGAAGATACATGCCTGCTCACGACATCTCATTTCATGATACTCAAAAGCTCAACACAAAGTGCTATTCTCTACGTGAACAAGAGGTGAATAATTAAGCTTGTACATTGCTGATTAGCAAAGAAAAAAAGGTGTGTACATTGCCACATGCATTGGCGGAGGGTAGATTGTATATATGCTTTCATTATGCATGGGAGCGTTACATGCACTGGCGGAGGGTAGTTGGAGCCAAACAGGGCAGTGTAAAACTTAGCAAGGGTAGAAAGGTCTTTTCCACCCCCTGAAATTAGAAAAAAAATTAAATGAGTTAAATGGCTCAAATGGCATGGTAATCAAGAGGTAAATGTACTGCATGGTATTTTTGCGAAGCTAATTTTGAAAGTGTCAATTTTGCGAAGTCCACTCTTCAAAGTGGCAAATGATCAATTTACCAAAGTCCCGATGATATCACGAAAAAAAAATTAGGAGTTCATTTTATTCGACGAACTATAACAGACCATGGAAAACAAAGAGTACATATGATATATCATCGCCCCAGACAACTGGCCACTGGTACATGCACGTACGCAGTGACCAACTGACCATAACTAATTGCCAGGATAGAACCAAGAAAAAACAAGCAAATGTTCAAAACCACAAGCGAAACAACATCACATTTTGGTACTCGATCGGTCGGAGGCATGAACCACTAGCGATCGATCGATCGATCCAGTGCATACATGCATTTCTAGTAGGCGCACTGGAAGTCGGAGGGGCAGATCTTGCCGCAGTTGTTGAGGATGAGGCTGAGGTCGATGGGGAGGTCGAGCTTGATGCCGAGCACGTTGGCCTTGATGGCGGTGCAGAGGCAGACGGCGGCGTCGAGGCCGACGAGGCCGTCGAGGAGCGAGCAGCAGGGCTCGTACGGCGCCGCGCCGATCTTGGCCTTCACCAGGCCCAGCACGTTCGCGCACACGTGCAGCTTGAGCGCGTCCCTCGGGCACGACCCTTGGCCGCCGTGGCCAGGCGTCGGCGTCGGCGGCGTCGGCGCCGGCGGCGGTGGGCAGTAGGTGGCGCTGGCCACGGCGACGAGGAGGAGGCTCACGGCCAGGAGGAGAGCCGCTCTTGGTGCCATTGCAAGCAAGCGATAGTGATGCGTGTGGCTAGGCACGTACTAGGGCACACTAGGGCTGCTGTGCGCTTGCTTGCTCTGTGTTTGTGCATGGTGTCAGTGGTATTTTATAGTGGGCGTGGAAGTGGAGATTAGGAGAGAGCTGTGGGTGGAAGCGATGAGGGATGGGGCCGTTCATGTGGTTCGAGCTGGCGCATCACGATCATTCCCATTAGGATATTTGCTTTAGATTTGGACGTGCATGGATCCGTGGTTGCTTGAACTGTGCTGGGCATGTACTTTATACCCCTTGTAATTTGCTTGCTTACTGGATTAAGCATGTGAGATTCGAAGGATTAGAATTCATGCTTAAATCATTAATGGGAGCGTACACTTTCGTTACTTAGGATATTACACCTCGTCTGTGGTTATATAGTCGAGGACAATGTTGTGTCTAACTACTTTCGTATAATCGGATATGTGGGAAGTAATTGCCGGTGCAATTGCCATAACTTTCTATATACCAAATATCCTTATTTTCACGGTTCCTGTTATCTCTATCTTAATTCGGTCTCAGTGTTTTCAATAACCTAGTTCCATTATAATTAACATGTGTCAATTACTTATTTGCATTACTTGTCCTTTACTCACCATGTTACGATCGTTGTTAGGTACTTGTTGAGATTTTTAAATCTCACGCTTGCTCTTTTCATTCTCAGGTAAAAGGCCAGTGGAGTGATAGCAACATGCATGGGTGGGAACACTCGAATTTTCAGTACCATGACTTGCTACTATTTTGTTGTTTCATTTGTTCTTCGTTTGGTTAAAAGTGGACAGTCTCATGGTTCAAACATTTATTTCAGCTTCCATTAGTTCTCTATTAAAGTACTTTTAAAGTTTTAATTCCTTGCCATTTCGATTGTTGCTTTTATTCTTTACTTTGGCGATGACGTTTCATTGTAGTATCTCGTATTGGTATGTGAGGTGTTACAGACTTATCCTTTCACAGGAACACCCTAAAGACATTTTGGCTTTTAAAATCTGTGTTTTTCTATAATAAATGATTTTTTCTGTACCTATATTTCAAACGGAGTGTCTTTTTAAGGTGAGGTATACTAGTCGATTGTAATACACACTATAGTGATTTTATTTATATTGTCAAAATGGCACGTGAGTTTCTTTCTCTCTGTATGGCTCTCTAGAAGCTGCTACTATTTATAAGCTAAAGTCCAAAGTTATCAACAAAAGCTAATATAAATGTGCCTTAACTCGTCACTTGATCCGGTTGAGCTAGTTTGCATGCAGTACATAGTGAAATTTTTGGAAAGAAGATCGTGATGTATTGTTTATTTGAAATTCGGGGTATGACCAGTTAGGTAGGTGTACATTATCACTATCACGTTGCAAAGCATCTGCAGATACGAAATTGCGTGTGCTTGCATATGGCAGTATGCATGGGATGAACTCTACGATTATTAGTCCCTGCTGGTAGCATGTGACAGCGTGGTATGACAAATCGTTGATCGCAAGAAACTCCGCATAATTCCTGCTCAATCTTCTGCAGTTCTGGTCGTTGTTCGCTAAGGAACAAAAAGAGAGTTCGAACCAGCTTGACCTGCGATGTGAGTGCCTGAAAAACAAACACCTGCAGGTGTGAGTGCTAGCTTGGACTTGTAGCAACGCGGAGGACAAGGAAATATGGGCACGGCCACCGGAAGCTGATATCAAGCATGGATTACATTAGAAGTTTATCTCCATGCGTATGCACGACGGCTACCTTCGATATAGTATGGATCAATTTAGCGACGCAACTTGTAGTGTGAAGTGAGACCGAACCAGCTGGAGACATCACGTTCATTGATATATAGGACTATGATTTATGCTCTAAAAATGCATTCATGTGCTAAGCATACCATTGACTATCAACAAGAATTGAATTATTGTCGTTAGTTTCGACGTGGTCGTGTGAACTTCGCAGCAAATTAGAGGGTGGTGCCTGAATTAGTTGCAGCCAGCAGTCCAGCACTAACTAGTAAATAGACCTTAATTGCTGCAGTGCATGAGCTTATGGGCGTTCAACCCTTTGCCGGCAGCCACCGCGCGCGGCAGTATGTATATACCCAACTCTTCTTTTATCTTCTGTTTTTCGAGCTCAGCGGTGTATATGTCCTACCTTTCCGATGTACCGTACATAACCAGTGGATCAGAACCAAAATAGAGTATGTCCATAACAAATGGATCAAAATCAAAATATAGATCAGTATGTCCTAGGCTCCTAGCTAGCTAGTACCAATTTTTGGCCATTGACGTATTACATCCAATGGCACCTATCAGTGGCGGACATACGATTTTAGGGATAGATATTCGGAGCTAATATAAAATATTATTTAATAAAAAAGTAAAGGTCTATAGTAGCAAAAATTAAAGTATAAATTATTCTAGTAGAGACAACATCTCAAATAATTTAGAAAAACTACAAAACAATTAAGAAAAATTTGTTGAATTGGAAATATAGGATTTAGAACTAGAAATGGGGATGCAATTGTGTTGTTGTCGATGTGCACGGCCTGCCTTGTTGCCCAGGTGGTTGTAAGGTCAAGAAGGATGACAAGGGTGGGTGAATAGATGTTTTTAAAATTCTCTTTTGCTAAAAATGAGTTTTAGACAAAAGTGTAAATCAAATCGCTTTTGCTCAATTTATGCCTAAATCATCTAGTTTCAACTAAGTGCACCAATAAGCTACAACTAGGTCAAGGTTTGCACTTCTAGAGTGGTAAACAATAATTTAATTCTATTAATATAATTTTTTAGAATATAAATGAGCACAAGAAATCAAACCACAATTTATGACAATGTTTTACTGTGGTGTTCGAGTTTTCCCTAATACACGTTGAGGTAAGCTCAAATAAATTGGATTGGCTCCACAAATTAAGCCAAACACCTCAATTCCACTAAGATATTTCCTTCCTCCACTCTGGATATGGTGAGAACCACATCACTCACAACGCATTGGGCATTTTCACAAGCTTCTTGAGAACACAACTCCTCCAAGTCATCTAGGAGTTGGCAACCTTCAAAAGTTAGAGATTACAAGACCATGTGGCGGCAACCTCATAGGAGTGATGAGTATTTATCATTGCTTATGCTTTGCCTTTACTGTTTGAGTTTGATTTTTATGAATTTGTATTTTTGACTTGTGTTGTATGTTCTGTTAGCATAGCAAAGCTGGCGGTCGGACAGGTTTGAGTCTCAGTGTCTTGGTGATTGACTCTTGGCCTTGGGTTCATGAGGGTTTGTGTTTCCACTGCATTGTGTCGATACTTGAGGGAAGATTTTGATAGAGTCCTTCAACCCCTCTAACTCGTCATACTCGATCCTACAAAGGTACTCACTTGAATGAATCAAGTGCCAAAACTCAATAGATATGAAATCTACTACCAAATGCAACACATGCACAAAGATTTTCCTCTCCAACCCACTAACAGTAACACATGCACATAAGAGATGAGAGAGCTTGCTCTTAGCTCAAAAATAAAAAAAATAGGGCACCAACTTCCTTGTCCAATCGATCATAACGGCGTATTTATATCAGCTTTCTTGTCCAACTAGCCCCAGAGACCGCGACTGTTAGCAACTGGCTAAGCCATGCTTGGTGCTCACCGTCGCCCACTTGCTACCTTGAATTTAAATTATGCATACAACTCGGTTTTAGACAAAAGAATTTTAAATAGTCTATTTACCCACTCCCTCTAGTCAGCTTTCTTGAACCTTCAGCTGAGTTGTAGTTTTTTGATGAACTAGCTAGGGAGGGGGAGGTGCATGTGGGAGTAGAAGTGGGTTAAAATCTATTATGGGTATAAAATATGAAGTATTTGTGCCATTATCAATATATACATCAAATATACCTATTAAATACATTTTTTATAATGGAAGTCTTTATTAATAAACCAAGAACAGTACATCAAGGTGATACACAGCCTTAGAATAAAACTTCTAGCCTCTGCCTCGCGCGGAGACACACAGCTACACCAAACAAAATCAAGCATAATCTAATGACTATCAATCCGTAGACTAGATCGCCACCCATATGCCCGGGAGTAGATATCCTTAGCCACACGGTCCAAATGTTGTGAGGCCGCCACAACTAAACCCTGCAAATCTGTTTTGTGAAGGATAGCCCATGAACGGAGTCGATGCGAAGCTGCGAAGATAACCTGCAAGGGAGAAAAAGTTTGTTTCTTTTCAAAAATAATGTTATTTCTGTGTAACCAAATTGACCAACAGATAGCTGCTGCCCCAAGCAGAACCTATTAAATACATGGTTCTTTGCTAAAAACTTTAGGTATTTAGGTGGTGATCGGTTCGGCTGAAAAGCTCATGGCTTATGGCTGAAAACATCAGAGTTGGTGAAAAAAGCATCAGAGTGACAGAGGCTTATTTAGCATAATTAAATTTAAAAAATTTAAAAATATAAAAAAATATGTTAGCCCATTATGTATAATACAAACAAATACGGGGAAAAAGAACCGGCAAAAAAGCTCAACCAAAAGCCAAAAGTTCAGAAAAAGACGAAACTTATTAATAGTGAAAAATAAGCCAGAAGTCAGAAGCCCAAGCTGAGTTGATCAGGGCAATTGAATACACGTGAATTATTGGGGCCGTCCATGGCACATATTCCAAGTATTCCTTGCCTGACGCGTGAAGAGATCTTCACGCAGGATGTTCCTGCTGTTCGTTTTTTGCACCCGCGCACATGAATACGATTCTGATAATAACGATCGAAGATGTCCAGTTACCAAAGTCCCAATGGAGTTCATTTTATTCTACGAACTATAACAGACCATGGAAAACAAAGAGTACATATGATATATCATCGCCCCAGACAACTGGCCACTTGTACATGCACGTACGCAGTGACCAACTGACCATAACTAATTGCCAGGATAGAACCAAGAAAAAAACAAGCAAATGTTCAAAACCTCAAGCGAAACAACATCACATTTTGGTACTCGATCGGTCGGAGGCATGAACCACTAGCGATCGATCGATCGATCCAGTGCATGCATGCATTTCTAGTAGGCGCACTGGAAGTCGGAGGGGCAGATCTTGCCGCAGTTGTTGAGGATGAGGCTGAGGTCGATGGGGAGGTCGAGCTTGATGCCGAGCACGTTGGCCTTGATGGCGGTGCAGAGGCAGACGGCGGCGTCGAGGTCGACGAGGCCGCCGAGGAGCGAGCAGCAGGGCTCGTACGGCGCCGCGCCGATCTTGGCCTTCACCAGGCCCAGCACGTTCGCGCACACGTGCAGCTTGAGCGCGTCCCTCGGGCACGACCCTTGGCCGCCGTGGCCAGGCGTCGGCGTCGGCGGGTTCGGCGCCGGCGGCGGGGGGCAGTAGGTGGCGCTGGCCACGGTGACGACGAGGAGGGTCACGGCCAGGAGGAGAGCCGCTCTTGGTGCCATTGCAAGCAAGCGATAGTGATGCGTGTGGCTAGGCACGTACTAGGGCACACTAGGGCTGCTGTGCGCTTGCTTGCTCTGTGTTTGTGCATGGTGTCAGTGGTATTTTATAGTGGGCGTGGAAGTGGAGATTAGGAGAGAGCTGTGGGTGGAAGCGATGAGGGATGGGCCCGTTCATGTGGTTCGAGCTGGCGCATCACGATCATTCCCATTAGGATATTTGCTTCAGATTTGGACGTGCATGGATCCGTCGTTGCTTGAACTGTGCCTGGGCTGGGCATGTACTTTATACCCCCCCTTGTAATTTGCTTGCTTACTGGATTAAGCATGTGAGATCAGCAGGTATTGGTAAATTTTATGCCGTAAATTTTCGGATCCAATTATGTAGGGATCGATGCTCTAGCCCAGTGGATGTGATGAGTCCGATCTTGGCTGACTCCGTAAGACGAAGTTTTCGACTTGTAATCATACCGTGCGGCTGCATTGCCGGCCTGGTCGATCTGCGGCGGCTCCGCGGTCCGTGGTCAGCAAAGGTGGGCAACCCACATGGGCGGTGCGTGGGAGGTCTAGGCGCCGAGGCAACCTACATTTTATGTAAATATAAATTATAAACTAATCAACTATTTTAAAAAAAATTATCATGATAAACTGTTTCAAAAAGAATATATTTTCCAGGCGGGATCGGCACCTGCGTGGACATATACCATTACCACCTTCCGGCGAGGTGAAGGTTTCTCCCGGATCAAACCCAGTAGAGAACGTGGAAGGCTTCCGCACGACTGCCGGTTTGTCTAATCTGGCAAGCTCAGGCGGCGAAGCAGAATGGCTTCCTGCCTCGCTAGCCAACACAACAGTCAACAGCTAACATGCGGATTGCTTATCAGCTCACGACGCATTTGGCTTGTTGAGCCCGTCGTCCTGCTAGAATGGGCAGGTGAAAATGCAGTGGTGTGGTACAAGATCCGCTAGATTCATGAGAAACCGCTGAAATGACAGCACTGAAACCTCACAAACCACTCGTCTTGCACTAAGATGCATGGGCTTCATCCCAGTGGGGAGAAACATAATAATGTAGCAGCTGCAGCAGACTTTTTTTATGGCAAAGGGCTAATTTATAACATTGGGGAAAAAAAACAAAACCAGGAATTCCACTTGGCGCTCAAATTCTCTAATACACCAAGGCGTATATGGTACATGAATAGGTCGCCCATCCTAACTGTTATGTGGTATATAAAACTGGGCTCAAAAAATCAAGCTGGTCGGTGCAATCATCTGTAATTATATGAATGCCTCTCGCAACTCTGTAGGTAGTTTCAGCTCAGGCTCAAATTCACCCAGAGGTGCAAAGTAAGACTCAACCATATCCTCTGAAACGTACTCTAGTGCAGGAGGATCCCACTGCAAGAACATAATTGTAAGAAAAATACATGATAGAAGAAAGCGATTGTGCAGCGAGCAAACTAAATTACCTTTGGAGCCAAGTCCTTGTCCACTAGCCGCGCTCTTACACCCTGCACAAGGACAAGTGCAACTAGTATAATTGAAACTGCAATTTTTTAAAAGAAAAATTAGATAACTAGATGTACAGTATAAACATAAAATATGCATTTTCTAATAAGGTGCGGTTGTATTTCCTGCAATTATGTGCTGTCAGCTACAAGAGTTCCTAATTACTTAACACTTTGTATAATAGCCACTTGGTCACTCCTAAGACTTTTTACAATATATCATTGACTTCTGAGGAAAAAACTCTGCTATGAAACGTAATGAAACATACCTCACAAAACTCATGAGAAAAATGCTTTAAGATTCCATTGATGGACATGCGGTATTCACGTACAAGGCATTCATCAAGTGTCTGATATCTACCTTCACGTATCTACAGGATGGCCACACGCTATGTCAGCCAACACCCAACAGCATAAGCACAAATAAGCAAGGTTTTTCAACTTTCTGCTTACCGATCGTAGTGAGACTTTCAAAGCGAGTGGAGAGGCCTCTTTCAATCGTTTCAGTGCCAAGGTACACCATTCTTCATTCAACCTAGCTGCTTCACTTTCCTGATTACAAGCGTACAGACCCGTTAAGTTCTAAAGCATAAGCATATTTAACAAACTTTCTGTCATTGGAACCAAAACCTTGAACTCAAACTAAAAGGTACAATATTAGTACACTGAAATTATCAACGAAGAAAAACCCATGCCAAAATGGCAATAATTAGTTTGTTCAAAAATTTGAGAACTCCAAAACATTAACAGAAGTTTTGCTTGAGTAATTAATCAGGTGTGAACAAAAAACAGGCTTTGAAGATGTATCAATCAGTAACATTTTCTCGTTGCTCACATCCAAATGAATCATGCAATAAGCCATGTTGAGAGATTTGGAAGTAAAAACAGATGAACCATCACTCACCAAGGCATCCACAATCTCTTCAACTGTTTCATAGCTGAAGCATTTATCTATAACCGCCAGCCTAGAGTAAGACAAAAGGGCACAAATGAGATACATATTGATCGAGACTATTGCTTCAATAAACCAAGACATGAGCATGAGGATATTTGCAGAAATCTACAGCAACAATCATTTTTTTAAAAGAACATAATAAAACATGCACAGTACCTCCATCCTGAGTCCTGACCAAATATAAAAATGCATTCATTGAATCGTTTATTATTACCACCCAATCAGATTTCCAAGAGTATCAAGGTCCAAAATGCATATATATACGTACACATATGTACGTACGTATATGTATATATATCTCTGTGTGTGTGCGCGTGTGTGTGCGCGCGCGTGTGTGTATGTGTATTTGTATGTGTATGTATATGTATACGTGTATATGTATGTATGTATGTATGTATATGTATTATGTATACGTATGTATATATGTATATATATGTATATCTGCATATATGTGTATATATGTATATGTATATTTGTATATATGTGTATATCTATATATGTATATCTGTATATGTATTGATGTATATATGTATATGTATATCTGTATATGCATATCTGTGTATATGTATATGTATGTATGTATATGTGTGTGTGTATGTATGTGTGTGCGCGTGCGTGTGTGTGGGTGTCTGTCTGTTTGTATGTATGTGTGTATGTGTGTAGTATAAATAACAAGGGCACCATGATACCCAGACTCCATGATTAAGATTTTCCATCAATAATTAATACTTTCTATCCATGACTAAGACTTTCCATTCTGATATATTATATATCATTGCACTTGTACGTATCTAAAAGCAATCCAAAGGCAATAAGGCTTTGTGCACAGACACCATGGTGCCCCATTTCACACACACACACACACACACACACACACACACACACACACACACACACACACACACATATATATATATATATATATATATATATATATATATATATATATATATATATATATATATATATATACACTGCTAGAGGACGAAAAATACTTAACTAGACAAATGTTCAGTCTAGAATTATGTTTATTTTTGTATGTTCAGTGTATAGCTTACTTATGAACAATGCTTGTCTTATCTGGATAAACAAGGTCTCCATATTGTGCAAGGGAAGAATCAATAACTGATGGATCATCAGTTACCAATTTTGCAAGTCGTTCGTCAACCAAATCCAAATGCTGTCAAAAGAAACAGAACATAGAAGGTTGACCCATTAACTTGCTAAAAAGAGTACCAGGGTGGAACTACAAGAAATGCACAATACATATTTTAATGAACAGGATCTTACACCACTCATGGAATAGTGTGTGGCAAGGCCAAGTGCAATCATATCCACTCCATTGAGTTTATCACCAGTCAAGGCCAGGTATTCCCCTGTAAATGGTCAAGAGTGAGAACTACAAGGTTGCTTATATGAACCTATTGTGCAATAGAGACTATAGCACAACCATCAAATATGATTGGGGACAGCATTAATATAGTAAAAATGTAGGGAACTGATAAGAACACTGAACACCAACCAACATGACCAGTTAGGTGTGACAGATAAAAGGAGGCAGCAGCATCAGGATGGAAGCCAATATGAACTTCTGGAGTTGCAAACACCTGAAAATAGTGGTGGTAAGCAAATCTATATTTGTCAATCCCCAAATTCACATGTTCATAAACATGTAATTACAAGGAAGAGTCTAGACAGAAATACTACTGCACAATGACTGTCAGCTACTAAGCAGGAACCTAATAAAAGCAAATCAAGCAAAAAAAGCCTTGAAGTTTTGACGTACTGTTCTATCAGTGGCAATGCGAAATGTTCCAGGAATGGAAACGCCTCCTCCACCACCCATGGTAACACCATCAAGAATGGCAACCTATATAAAGGCAAACTCAGCTGTCAAACCAAAAATTAAAAAGAAATGTGTTATTAAAAAAACTACTTTGAGTCCATATACTTACATGTGGTTTCAAGTACGTGCCTAGAACATAGATGAAACTGTACAGAGTCTTGAAAAAATCCTTACACTCGTCCAACTTGCCTGATTCAAAAAAAGACAATGTTAACACTGAAGGAAACCTTTGGACATACGACTAAACCGGGTTATCTATGCATATAAGTTTCTAGTGGATCTCTGTGATTCAAGGAATTTAATATATACTCTATTTGGCGCAAAAACCTATTGGCATTGTTGTTGCCAACCTTTCTATAAATAAGTGAAGTATGTCATGAAAGAATTGCAGACGAATGTTGTTCTAGGTTGCACTATTCTAAATGCAAGCATGCGACCCTCTTTACTATAATGGAAGCAACACTATAATGCAGAGGTCAGTGTCCCAAATATAATGGAAGCAGCACTATAATGCAGAGGTCAGTTTTCTAAATAAAATACAAGCAACAATATAAATGTTGCACAAAGAAATGTGAATTATATGCCGCACAAGGCCTAACCACTCACCTTCACTGATATGTTTGTGCAATTTAACAACGTCCCCACCAGCACAGAATGCTCGGCTGCTGCCCTTCATATAATATACATCTCAATTTAATTTTGTCTAGTGACATTAATATCATGCAATGATGAAGCACCATACCTTCATCATGACGAAGCCAATGTCTGGATTGTCTTCCCATGAATCATAAAACTTCTTAAGCCTAGCTCCCTATCAAGACAACCATTTCACCAAAAATCATATCAATGTACCAGGAAGATATATCTGTGAAGTGAACATCACTAGTACATAAAGGGACATGGATTAAACCAAGCAACGAGCATTTGCGTTGTCATGAAGGTACCAAATCAAGCAGAAGGAGCAGTGTGTATGACAATGCAGATCTTTCATCAAGCATCACACTCGCACAACCAAAAAAGTTGTTTCATTGAACACCACAGCACCACTCACACATACATGACCACGCAGGCATTTCATGAAGCACCTCGTATCCATGCATTAGAGGGGAATTTCATGCATCACTGCATTCGCAAGACCACATACGCATTCAATCAAACACCACAAAGCATGACTAGGTAGGCGCTTAATAGGATAGCACAGCACAATCACATGATCGCCAACCACACAGACATTTGTACTAAATCCGTGCACGCATTTCATCGAGCAGCAATGGCACATGACCACAAAGGCATTTTATCGAACACAGCGCCTACAATTCATTGAGCCCCTTCACCACACAACTACGAAAGCATTTTTTATCGCCACAAAGGCATTCCATCACCATCAGAACACACGAGACGAGGGGAAGGCGCACGAACCATGGTGGTGGTGAGGGCGTTGAGATGGCCGGGGCGGTTGAGCACGGCGGCGCGCGCGCTGGCCTTGCCTTCCACCAGCACCTGCAGACACCCGCCCAGCACAACACAATGTCAGCGACAGATGCTCTCGCCTCCGATCGGAGGGGGCGGCCACGAAACGAGCAAGGACTTGCGCGCAGTTACCTCGTCGCTAGCGGAGGCGGCGGCAGGTGACGGGTTGAGAGAGGAAAGAGACCGCATTCCTCCCAGGAAGCCGCGGCGCAGGGCCTCGCCGGCGCGGCTGGCTGCGGCGAGGCACGGCATGCTGGGGGCGGGGCGTAGTAGGGTTTTGGCGGCGGAGAAGAGTGGGAAAGGAAGTGACCAGGTGTGCAGGCCTGTGAGCGATGCCGAGATGGGAAGCAACCGCCGCGTGGCTGGCCTGAACCGGCCCGTAGATCTCGGGCTCTGGGCTTCGGTTAGATAGCGCAGCCCATATATTAAATGCTCACCGGGTAGTGGGCCACTGTCATGGGCTGGAGCTCAAATGGTCAGCGCCGTCTGTGCCATTGGGCCTCCTGGCCTAGGTAAATAGCCTCTTGTTTTGCTCACAGGAAAAATACTTTCGTGTTCGTTACTGCTGGCTCAGTGTCAGTTTTATTTTGTTTTTATTTATTAATTTGCTAGTTATGTATCCGTATGTAGCAAAAGAATTTATTAGATGTATATATAATTATGTTATGGAAAAGAGCTACTCTAATCGATTGAAAAGTAGAGAGTGATAACAAGTCAAAGGAATATGACGGTTGGAGAAGAACAGACGTACGACTACCAACTCATTTTTTTATAGTAGTAAAGTAACGATAATGATATTTGCAGAACCAACAAACGCATTAGTTTTGGTTTCTAGTATATCATCCGGTTTACAGCCGTAGTAGTCCCCGGTTTCAAGAAGCTCATCATTTTTGGTTTCCAGTTCGTTTACAAACTGTGAGCTAAGCTATTTTTCTCCAGATGCAAAACAAGAATGCAAAAGATCACAGGTTGTGCGATGTTGGAACGGGCAAAAAAATCCAACGATAGGTACGCACGTGGACAATGTTGGGTCAATGCTCACAAGTTGACTTTCTATTTGCAAATTGACAGCTGAAAAACTGTTGAAGAATACTGAAAAAACAAAGCAGCAGTTGGTTACAGCTGATTAATAGAATAAAGTAATTGACTAGAGCAAAGCCGCGAGACAGTAATACACTAGCAGGGACCAAAGTTTTTTCAGCATGTATTCATATATACTAAAGGAACCGAAACAATTAAAGAATGAAATGGTTTGAAAATCCCATAAACACAAGTTGAAAGTGGGATCCAAAAAAAGTTCACAAAATGTGGCAGCCTCTTATAAAATGCCAAAACCAAAAGCATTTTGGCCTGACTCCTTTATGTCAGCCGACTTATTGGTTAGCAGTATATATTTTGCTTGTATTTATACTCTTGGTGCTTCTCCAAACCAGCAAAAACCGATGTTCTTCCACACTCTGCTCAAGTGGATTCCTCCTTCCATGTTGCCAATCTCCTCAGGAACTCCATCACCTATATACCAAGCGCATTCCATTCCCAAGTTAAGACAGTACGCACATAACCAGCATATTCTGAATGAATTGTCAAAAAATCGAAACAGAAATAAACTGAAGTAGTACTTGTTACCTCAGCTGGATCCCTTAAGGAGTAGAAGGCATCGCTATCCTTGGGCACAGATGACACCAAAATTCCAAAGCCACGGTTATTTGCCTTCAGAACCTATTTGCGCCAAGAGGACAGTCATACTTCACGATAGCAAATTTATCTTTTGCAGTTTTAAGCAAGCAGACCAGACATGACTTACCTTGAATGCATCTTCATCAGTCTTGTCATCTCCAACATAGATAGGAAGAACATCATCTGTATCGCTTAGTCCAAGCGATTCAAGCAAAAATTCCACAGCTTTCCCCTTGTTCCAGTCTATCACAGGACGAATCTCAAGAACCTGCATTCAAGAGCGCCATTCAATAAAAAAAACATATGGTAATTAACAAGTAATTTGAGATAGAGCCTGGTGGTTGTGCATATTACCTTCCTCCCATGGGTAAGCCTAAGACAAGGGTAATCCTTCAGAAATGCTGTTACACGTTGATGAACCTTTTCGTAGTCCTAAGAAGGGATAATAAAAATGAGAAGAAGATAAATATTCAGCTAACATTTTTGCCAACAAATACTTCCTGTGTGAAATAAACTCTTAGATGTAGACTTACATGTGGTGCTACATTACGGAAATGCACAGACACACAAAACTTGTTATCTTCCATCCTTGCACCGTCAATGTCCTTGATACTCTCACCAAGATTTTTGAACACCTGGCAAGTACCAAAGTGAGCAAGTTGAACCATATACCACAAAATGGGATCCTAAGTTTTACAGGTCGATACATACCTCACTGATCATAGGTAAAAACTCACTTGCTGGTTGGAAGAGGTTGACCTCCTTACCCTATGAACGAAAAAAAATGAGCAATTGAAATTATGAAGCAAAGGAACAATTTGTGTGGGTACAAAATCAAGAAAGCCGTTTCACCTCTGAATCAGTGGACCTAATACATTCCACATGGTGACCATTGGACTCAGACTTCCTAACAGGCCCCATGATGTCCATTCCATGACTTCCAGCGTAGTACAGTTCGGTTAGTTTCACGAAGTCAAAAACCTACAGAACAAAACATTAATGAGAGAAAAGAACTAATAAAAGAGTCAAAATGCAAAAGTAGGCATGAGGAGTACTTTCCGTGATGAACATGAACAGCATACCTTATCACGAGACCTTCCACTGATGATTGCAGTCGGGAAAAGTGATGCCACATGCCTCACAGCAGCACGCATCTGTGAAATACAAGCTTTAGAAAATGGCTGGGAAATTTCACTGATCATACATAGGACTGAGTACTGACACTTTAAATTGTACATGGAGCAAGAGTTAAAAAATACCTGATCAGACATTACTGCATTCTCAGGATTGTCCACGATTGGCGAAAGAGTTCCATCGTAGTCAAGAAACAATGCCAATCTTTTACCTCCGGCAAGATCAGTAATTGCCTCAAATGAGGTTAAAGCAGAAGGATACTTCACCTACAAAACAAAACAATGGAAATCACTTACAGATTGTTCAATTCTCTTTACTGACAAATAGTACATATTCAAACACATACCATCCAATTACGATATCGCAAATCAAGATCGTCAGCTTGAACATCATTGGCGAAGAAGTCCTTGTTCTGTCTCTTGCGAGGAGGTGACGAGGCCAGCATGAGATCGAGCCATCCAGCAGCACGAACTTCTTCGATCTTGCCAGGCAGAGGTTTCTTCTTCGGAGTATTCAAGTACAGCCCCGAAGCGGGGAAGCTAGTAGGTGTTGTGTACGTCATCACAGCAGATGGCAAGGCTAACGTAGGGTGAGGATCAGCAATAACAGGAAAGTTGTGGCTTGTCTTCAATCTATCAACAACATAACACTCCCTCTCCCCCTCCCCAGTGTTGCTGTATACACAGCTACAAACAATACAAGGGCAGTGCAACGGATTGCAGGATTCCACAAAGGTAAGCACTTAACCAACCCTCTTATCAATGAAAAACCAACGTTTCAATGTCTTTTTATCACTGCAAACGTGCATGCAACGCATCCAGCCCATCAAGCAAGAAGATCCTGCATTCTGTTCTAACAAACAAGTTTAGCCTGATAAAAAATAGCAAATAGCTGAAAATAAGAACAAGAAAATGTCCGAGACGCATACTGGTTCATCGCCATGGTCGACGCAGGTCATTTAAAAAGAACGCACATGCATCTGACCAGACAGCTCCAAGAACAATAATTGTGTACAGTCACAACCAACGCTGCATTAAGAACGAAGACGCCAACGTTTATTAGTATGTAAATGTATTGGAACGCCTAGGAGTGAAAACGAATCAGATAATGTCCAAACCACATCCATATTCGTATTTGTAAACAAATATAAATATGAATCCGAACATTCTCAAATATGAATATGAATCGAATATTGTAACGAATACGAATTCGAATCAAATATCTACATAATTCGACCAGATCCAAATATCCTCATAATTTCTATAATATGAAGACAATAATGACATTTTATCCTCGTACAATCTCGTTTAATCATTCTAATTCATTTACTTCACCTAAAGAAACACGAATTCACGTTCAATTAAAAAAATTGCTCAACTAAGTAGTAGTATTGTAATAAATTATACATATTGCTTCGTCGAATACGAATATGAATACGGATAGTCTGGATAAACTAATATTTTAGATGGTATAAGTTTATACAATATTCGCATCCATATTTTTTATGCGAATTTGAATACAAATAGAATATAAATTGTTAATCAGATAAAAAATCTATATCATATTCGCATCATATCGAATACGACAATCGGATAATACGAATAATTCATATACACTTTTCACCCCCTAGGAACACCAAACAACCTAATGCAAGAAGAGCTGACAAAACAGATCTGATTGGTTTACAGCATAGTTACTGTTTTTGTCTTGCAAGTTACAAAAGGAAATACTGTGGTACAACTTTTTGTCTGAGATTCCAGAGCGACAAGGAAAAATGACAAGACCGAAACTCGTGAGGTCTGAATTCTTTCGTACCACCAAATATTAGTTGGAAAACGACACTTGATCCATCTATCATTAGAAACTCAGAATGCAAGTTAAAACTAATGATACAACTACAGAAGATAGGAAGCGCATAATCCCAGTTTGGCACAGAAATCTCCTCTGTAAATTCTAACGAAAGACAACTGATGGACACATACAAAATGAAAAGAGAAATAATAACACACACATGCCAATGTAGGATGGATACATCGACTAGTTCAGGACATGTGCACATGGCGATTTTGTTAATGGTAGCACCGAAAACGTAAACCCAAATTGACAAGGGATTAGCTGAGCTGCCATTATGTATTCTGATAGAACCAACTCATCATTTGGATCGGCAGTGCAGCAATCAGCCAATCAATCTGCTTTCACATCATAATGGCGCCTGGCCAGGCTTGCAGAAGCAACAAGGCCCGGCTGATGCAACATGCCGCGCGCAACGGCGGCAGTGAAAGGTACAGCGCCCATCAACCCCAACCAACCAGAATTCCCAGCGCGCAAGCACAACTGCATGCGACGACAGGCCGGAGCCAGCAAGCGTACTGCAACAATCATCAAAGATTAGATTTTTTTTTTACCAAAAAAAATCCTCTCTCCTCGCAATGCATCCAAAAAGGGTTGGGGAAAAGGGCAAGAAATGGTACGGCCAGTAGGACCCTCGCGAAGTATCCCACACGGCCAAGCACCACCGTCCCGGCGGTTCCCCTTCCCTTCCCCCACACCGAGTCACCGACCCCCACCGATTAATGGCCACTGGCCGCGTTTGCAACCAAAATAATCGCATCCTTTTGGAGTTCCACAGATGGAACAGAACGGCGACAGCTTTCATTGCTGACTCCCCGTGCCGGTGGGGACGGCCTGGCCAGCCGCCGGGGCCGGCCGTCGCACGGAGAGACACAGAGACCGAGCATCCAACCACGAGACGCCATAAAAAAGGAAATTTTACACGAACCCGGCAGGCAATTCGGCGCGAGATCTACTAGACGAACGCCGCAACATGGCAGTGAATTCCAAGAAAACAACAGCACCAATCCCGGGAGGAGAAAACTTACCGGACGGGGGGAGCCGGTTAGAATGGCGAGGTGGGAAGCAATGGACGAGGGGATTCGGGAGGCGGAGGAGAGACGGAGAGGAGAGGCGAGGCGAGAGGATGGAGGAGGCCGCGTATTAATAGGCGGCGACTCTCTCTCTCTCTCTCTAACTTTCTCTCTCTACGAGGAGCCGGAAAAGTAGTTACCGGTTGTTTCGGTCATGGGCTTCCGTTTCGTTTTCTCCCTCACGGGTTTAAAACTTAAAAGTTGCCGGGACAGGGAACCACGGGGCAACTTTTGCTGACGTGGAAGTATCAGAGAGGGCCACGTAGGGGCCACGGCGATGGGCGAATCGCTGCGTTGGGTTGGGGGGGGTCCACACGTGCGGCGGTTAAATAAGCGAGGAGGTGGGCCCGGGATCTAGGGAGGGAGCGGAGCGGTGGAGACCGGCACGCCCCCGCCGACGCGTCGACACGTGGTGCTGCGTGGGCGACGGGAGGGCTCCACCAGATCTCCACGTGGGCGGACGCTCGCCATGGGTGTCGCCACGTGGACGACCGCGCGATCCGGGGCCAGGCTAGGGTTCCTCATGCGCCGTGCGTGAGGCGGCCCTGCTGCTGCCCTGGTAAAGCTGGCGGCCGGTTGTTGCCTTCTGTCCAACGTGTACCGGCCAATTTTCTTCTTGCGAGGCAAGAAGTGGCCAGTTGTTAGCTAGTGCGATTAGTTCAACTGGTATGGTAAATGTGTTTTGTGGTGCAATAGTTTTAGTACAGCTAGTTATATGTTAGTAGCTAGATGAGTTTGTTTGTGGATTTCTTCAGGATTTGATGCAGCCCCGATCCCCATTCGCATCTCCTCTCTGTTCAGCTCAGGAGACAAGGCGCTTTGGCGACCAACGCACATCCTCGCATCGGCAAGCGGCGATCCGGTGTCCACGACGGCGAGCGATGACCCGGCGTCCATGGCAACGTCCACGGTGACCAACGGCGAACCTGCGCGCACCTTGTCCTCCCACATAAGTTAGCCCCCGCTACCCCGTAACCCTAATTCCGCCGCCGTGAAAAACCACCAGTTTGTCGCCTGCAAGTTTCCTTGTGTCCACCACGTCCTCCCTCGACCTCTCCTCCCGTCCAATAGCAACGATATTTCCAGATCTTAGCCTCCCCCCAAGTTCTTGGATGTACCCTAGTATTTTTTTCATGTGGATTTGGTTCTTGTTCATGTGAGTAGTACTTGTGTGCGAGTCAAAGTTTTTTAATGAAACTTTTCATGATGTAGTGTTAGCATTAATGAAGATTTCCCCTCTCTCGAACAGAAGATTCTTCACATGTATATTATGGTCTGGTGCATAAGGCTACGTACATGAGATGAATGCTGCTGCTTGTTGTTCAATTAGGCAAAGTGGAACTAGTGTGTGCATGTTGTTCATATATGCTCCATTTATTGCTTTTTGAAATGAAAAAAAATGATAGAGTACATGATATGAATGATGATATGGAAAAAAAATCTCTATTCATATATGCTCTGTGTAATGATTTTTCAGGAATCCTCGATATGAGAGATGAGCCCTAATTGATTTTGTGTTGGGAGATCTGAACATTTGATGCTGACTTGTACATGTCCACGAGATTTTTTTTTTTGCTTGTTCAGAGATGAAATTCTGCTAGTTGTTCTGAAAGAGACAATGTAATTAAGAAGTTCAGAGATGCCAGTTGTTCTAATAGTTCATAGATAAGGTTTGTAATGATATTTCAGAGAAAATGTTCTTTGATTTGGAATGGCACTTGCATTCCTTTGAAGATGTTCTTTTTTATTGGGGGGGGGGGGGGGGTAAAATCTGCAAGGATCAAAGGGATGTACTGATTGAACATGTCGTAGTTGGCGAGCATGTATTGATTGAACATGCTTACATTGAATCAAACCTGAATTTGTGGAGGTATAACTCTTTTCAAGTCATGTTCCCAACTGGAACCAGCAGCAAGGTGCTATGATTGTTTCAGATGGCATGGATAGGTTTTATTATTGACATGATATGCAGCCGTCTCGTTACATTTGTATGGTAGCGTATTCCTATTACATTCGTACGGTAGAGCATTCAAATCCTATGAAATCTGTAGAGAAATTTTAGAAATTTATATACAAATAGAAAGGAATACGAAACAAATAGACTTCAAGTGATAAACCCAGGTGTAGTATGGTCTTTTTGCTCCCAATCCTCTCTTTCTAGGTTTTGGGAACCAATAACCTGCTACCAAACACCTCCTTTAGCTAGCTCCAGATTCTAAAATAAATGGATTCTTAGATAATCACAAATGTAGAAGCTAAAAACTTCGAATCTAAAGCTCTACCAAACATACCCTTATTCAGATTTGAACGGTGTGCGCCTTATCTAATGAAAGCTAGGTGGTGCTATTTGATGGTCTCACTTCATAAAATCTGAACAAGCAGAAGCAACAATGTATCCTTCCTTTTAGGAAAGAAGACGTAGATACGAAATTGTGAGCTTGTTGAGCATCGCAACATTGTGCTCTATATATCATTTAGACAGTAGACTACATAAATAACTTCATCCGTCTTGCTTTTGACCTAACGCCATCGAGAGAATGGCATGGCATTTGTAGCGTCTTATCATTTCATCTCAATGGTAGAGCACTATTTGAGGTTTTTTACGTCACACGTGACACGTCTTGACCCTAAGAAATTCTTTTGTGTGCGCGCGCGGTGGCCGCAACCGCCGGGCCAAACTCTAGCTGGCCATGACATGGATCCTTAAAATAAGGAGGAAGCATGCAACATGCGAGACGAGAAAAAGGCGACACAACGTTGGATAGCTTTCCCTTGAACCGTCGTAAGACAGATGCATGAGTCTTTTTTTTCGGTTTTTTAGTCGAGTTTTTGTTTCAACTTTTTTCCAATAATTACTATTAATTTATTAAATTAATAATATATAATCGAAAGGTATAAACTGTAGTATAAAAGAACAAGGGGATAGACTATTACACAGGCGACTGAAATTTTTTTATCTTTCAGTCACCTAAAGTTGCACTTTGAATCACTTGAAGTTGTACATGTTTTTTTGGAGGGGGCTGCAATTTTAGTTGATTGAGAGTGCAATTTCAGGTCACCTGAAGTTGCACTCTGAATCACCTAAAGGTGCAGTTGTTTTTTTTAGGGGGCTGCAATTTTAGTTCATTGAGAGTGCACTTGCAGGTGACTGAAATATAAAAAAATTTCAGTCGTCTGTGCAATAGCAAAACTGAAGAACAAGATATGATTTGTAACTCATATTGTTTACAAAGTTTCGCCCGGCATAGGGGCACGAAGAGGCCGAGAGCACTACGCGCATGCCTATTGCAGCGTCGGGCAACCACCTGTGAAGGCAGGCGTTCGGATCTTGTCGCGATCCAACTGTTCTTGCATTGCATGCCCACACTGCTTGCTTGCCTGCTTGCTTTTTATGACTTCTTGAAAGCGCCCCGGCCTAACGTCCAAACCAACGGCTGACGTGCACTCATCATCGATCGATCAAGCAGCTGCCCCAAGTTAGCACGCAATAATAGGAGTGTTCCATGCTTAACGGCACTAGCTAGATAGTTTCTGAACGATTAGTAGGCGTAGGCGTACGTATGAACAGAGAGAAATTTCTCAACACTTCGTTCAGACTTGAGCAGGTGGCGAGGCCAGGAAGGACGAACAAGCTAGCGACTCGATCACAGTGTTGATGTGATAGCAACAGCTAAGAGACAGATCGATAGATGCTCCTAATTATGCCAGAGAGGTTTTTGGGCTCGTCCTGAGGCCATTAGGTAGCTGAAAGTGCACGTACGTATACATCATGCAGCCGGCGTCTCCTCCAATGGTAGCTCCATGTATACTCGTAGAAATACCCGGTGTTGTAATAGTATCTTTCTTCTCAAGAGAAACGCATACAAACAGCGGCAAATTTGTCGAGAAAGAAACATGCACGCGTGTACGTGTAACGTCACCGTGTGAAACTGAAATCCCCCTGCAGCTCGGTATTTCCACCGTACTAGCTACGTGTTACTAGTATTATTTTTGTCTGCTCGTGTTTGGTCAAGGACGAAGATACCGTGCATATTCTTTCGCCGAAAACTAAACCCTAAGGGCTAGCTACGAGCAATTTGCCAGTTTAATTAAAAGTGCAAAGCTTGCCTGTCGCTGGCAAGGGAGATCGATCACACGTCAACACGCGCCGGCACGTACTGTCCTCAGGTCATATTAGATTCTGCTCCTGGCTTCTATTTAAAAAAATCAAAAACTAATACAAATACTTATCTTTCTAAAACAACTTTTTTATTTCTCTTGCTATCGACTTGCTCTGAAAATAAGATAGAAGATTACGAATATATCACAGACACTACTTTTCTCGTTCCAATCACACGCACACATTTCTCGCTCACTTTTTACACCGTTTGCTTTCTCCTTCTAAAAACTACTTTTTCAACTATCACGATTCATTTTTAGTCATAAACCATAAGCTAGCAAAATATCCTCAACAAAAATTAATACAAACGTTCCCTAAGCTGAAGCTGCGCGCGTGCGTGGCTGCGCCGATGCGTGCATGGAGAACTCAGAATCTTCACGGGAGAAAAGGTCGGTGCATAAAAAGTCATCGGTTGGCAACTAGCTCCCACGTATGAAGTGCGCGGCAGCGGGCGAACTGGCACGAGGCCGGACAGCTACGGCTTTAGTACTGTAACTCACAAGTCAATTCGTGAGATATTGTACAGAAACTTCAGGGGATGTCGTGCATCGTACGTCGTCATGGCTTCTTTTTTAAAGAATTACGACATCATGACTATGACTCGTTAGCATATGCCGACTCAAGACAGGTTTAATTTTCCGCCCGGACATGCATGGGAAGTTTGCGTGCGAAGACAAACCACAACTTGCGTTTGTGTTATTTATGGCTCCTGTCTTTTCGGTGCATATCTTATAAGTTATCTCTAATAAACAAGTATAAGGGTTTTTTTCGTTATTGTTTTGAAGCTATTTATCGGAATAATCTCTGCGAAATGACTTATAAGTTTATTAACATTATTAGCAATACCTATAAGTCATAAGCTATAATTGAAAAAAACGCAATTTTAGCATATATAGCGAAGGAAGCAGCTAGCATTGCAAGCATTTCTTCTCCTCCAAGAAAGGCAAGTCCAAATTAAGATCTAGAACAGCCTGGAAAGCCGAAAACTACTCAGCATATGACTCACTGACATCGATCGCGACTGGACCGTAAGTGTGGCTGCATATACATATACAATATATACTACAAGAACTCGTTAGGCTGCTGAAATTAAAACAACGTATGTTGCTTCCTTTGAGAGTTGACTTAGTATTAAACTAGGAGCAGTAGCTAGCCAGCTAGCTACTCCGATCCCGTGCCCACAATTTTGGACTTGCTCACCACATAATTAAACTAGCACTCGTTTGCAAAGAGCGATCCGTTTTCAACTTTTCAAAGTTAACGTGATTCTTCTTTGGCCATTAACTTCTCTTATTATATATTGGTTTTGTCTAAGAGGCACTCAAGTATTTTTTTTGTGGTTTAAAACATTTAGATTTTTAGAGGAGGTGTGTAAATGAAAGAATGAGATTTGAATGTTTTTTGTGGTTCGGAGCACTTATATTTTTTTGGAGTAGATACATACATTGAAGAAAAATCTAAGTGCTCCGAGTCCGAAAACACTCAAGCATTGTTTAGCACTTCCCTTATATATTTTACAAAGGTTTAAAATTATAGTCCTATAAAAGTATTTTTATGACATCACTCATATAATTTTCATATATCTAAACCATACGATTTACATAATATATTTAGTTAAAATTAATACTATTTCACTGCATCATGCGTTTGCGAATATTTGACACCACAAATCGAGTACGACGTGCAGGTGTTCGACCTGACCCAGTAATTCGGAAGATGCTTCACCAGCTCATGACATGTCAGTTGGGCGGCGCTTGGGCACAGAAGAAGAAAAAACTAACCGTACTGCATATAGAATGGGTGAATGACCAACCACAACAATAGCAGGAAAGAATACATTCCACGCAAGCAGACAGGAAGGTACGGCTAGTTCTGAACCACGTAGCCACGGTGGTAGCCCGTCCGTCCACTCGATCGGCTGCAGAGGCAACAGTCATGTACAATGTTTATATTTTGAGGTTATTTTTATGAATTTTACATCAAATAGTTCATCTTTTAAGATTATTTTTAAGAATTTTATATACTAAAGATAGCACTAGACATCATCCTCAACAATAAATTATTTCTTTAACTATTTTCACCATAACTTCTGATCTCACACCCTCCCACTATTTCCGTTGCTCTATGGGTTCAAGTCGTTTCTCATATTATCCCTCCTCACATCCTCTCTTCTTCACGGAAAATTTTACTCACCTGTGCACCGCTCGTTTGAGCTTTTAAGCCCGAGCTTCTGACTTATTTTGTACCGTAGCGGCTTTTTTTGCACTATAGATATTGATAGCTTTTTCAGTGTAATTAAATTAAATATAAAAAGTTATATCATAATGGACAAATGCATATGGATAAGGGGAAATATAAAAAAAAGCAGAAAAAGTCAGAAAACCAGAAAAAGACGAAATTAAAAAGTAGAATACAGAAACATAAGCTTTTTAGAGTGGTATTTTAATATAGCTAAGAAATAGATAAGATAACGCTATTAGAGATGGTTGAGCCATCGAGACAATAGTCGCATGCAAAAAGGCATTTCTTGGCTGCCTCGTGCCTGCTGCAAGGCTGCAACTCGCTCGTAACGTCCACATTGCAGCAACTTTTGACCAGTAAAAATCATGATTTGATCTCTCTCAGTAGTGGTGGAGTACTGATATGAGTGTTGAGGAACCGTCACTGGCGAGTCCAGTCCGATCGATTCCTCCTATGCCAAAGTAGATAAATCAAACATAGAATAATCATAGAATAATGCAAGAATTGAACACAGAGAGATAAGGGGCTCCTTCTTCTTTAATGCTTTTCTTTCTCAAAAAATACAAGTAATGATAATGGGGACCCCCTATTTGTAGACTAAGTGGAGAGTGCCCACCAATAGGCTGGGCTTGCAGGCCCAGGCCTAGGTTTCCCAGCACCCCCTTGGGCACTCATCCGACATGATCATGCCTCATCAAAACTCCATAAAAACCCACTGGAAAAAATTTAGAGAAAGATTACATGATACATATAATGTTGTGTTGCATGTTTGCCTCATTAAAAACCTTGCCTGAAAAACTTCAAGAAAGCTTGTCAAGGAAGAAAGAGTACAATCCACCCAATTTCATTCAATCTATAGGATTTATTCTTTGGTTACTCGATCTTCGTGATCAAGTTTTAATAGTGAACTCGTGAAGAGTCTCCCCCGGAATTTTGCACTTCTCTAAGTCTCATCATTCCAATTCCACGTATACATCTTTCAAAATTAGATGCTGGAAGTGACATAGTGAATAAATCTGTAAGATTTTCACATGACTTAATATGCAATATCTTAATTTCGTCCATCTTTTGTAATTCATGAGCATAGAAGAACTTAGGGTTGATGTGCTTTGTAAAATGACTCTTCACGTACCCCATCTACACTTATGCAACACAAGCTGCATTATCTTCATAGATAATTATGGGAACTTGTATGATATTCAATCCACATGATTGTTGGATGTGATGAACCATTCATTGAAGCTAAGCTCATTCTTGTTCAGCCTCGTACAGCGCTATGATTTCTGAGTGGTTCGTCGAAGTCGATACAAGAATTTTCTTAAATGATTTCTATGAAATTGCAGTTTCACCACACAGGAATACATAGCCTGTTTGTGACCTTGCAGTATGCGGGCCCGATAGGTACCCAGTATCTACATAGCCAATCATATTCAAGTCTTGGTTCTTTCTGTAGAATAGTCCAAGATCTTTGCTTCCTTGGAGGTATTAAAAAATGTCCTTTATTCCTTGCCAATGCCTTCTGGTAGATACTGCACTGTACCTTACTAATAGGTTTACGGCAAATGCAATGTCCAGTCTAGTGTAATTTGCTAAATACATAAGTGCTTCTACTACACTTAAGTATGAGAATTCTGGTCCTAGGACTTCCTCCCCCTCTTCCTTAGGTCTATACAGATCCTTGTCTTGCTGTAAAGATCTCTCGACCATCGGTACATTCGAAGGGTATGCTTTTTTAAAGCCAAACATTTCTAACACCTTTTGAGTGTATGTGGATTCATGTACTAATATCCCTTCCAGGACATGCTCGAGCTGCAAGCCTAAGCAATATTTGGTTTATCCAAATATTTCATTTCAAATTATGACTCTAGGTAATAACTTGTTTTTTTATGTCTTCCACGGTTCCGATGATATTCAGATCATCTCCATACACTAAGATTATACAAAATCCATTCTGGTATCATCGTACAAATACACAATGCAATCATCATTGTTCATGTAGCCTTTCTTGCATAGAAAGTTGCTTAAGCGATTATACTATATTCTGTCTAATTGCTTAAGTTTATACAGTGATTTTCTGAGTTTCACACTGTACAAATTTCTATTTACTCTATCATGGTTCATAACAGGGACACCATCAGGTACCTTCATATAAATATCCCAATCCAAGTTTCCATAAAGGTATGCAGTTACCACATCCATTAATTTCATTTCTAAATTTACGTGTACTGCCATTGAGATTAAATATCTAAAGGTAATAACACCCATGACCGGGGAATAAGTTTTTTCATAATCAACTCCTGGTGGCTGAGTGAAACCTTGGGCGACAAGCCTTGCTTTATATCTTACAACTTTATTTCTTTCATTTCTCTTTCGAACAAATACCCATTTATACCCTATGAGGTCCACATGGGGAGGCAAACACTTCTCTTTTGTTTAAAGATAATAATTCAATTTCTATTGCATTTTTTCAATCCTCCCAATCTGATCTTTTCTTACATTCAGCGAGCGGTACAGACTCTGGATCAAGATCAATGATTGTGGCAACTTTATTTGCAAAATAAATATCAACATTGGCTGTTGTCCTATTCATAGATTCTCCCGTGTACTCCTAGTTGCGGGGGCAAGTCCCTTTAGCTTTTCAGCTTCAATGTGTGTGTGCATATCCATACTGATTTCCCCTCCATGGGAATGTTTAGATCTAGTATGCCCTTTCCTGAAGGTGTCAAACTAGTGCCAGGTCTCAACTGACTCCCCATCTGGTTTGGGGAACTTCGGTGATTGGTTGTGTCAAGTCTTTCTTATCCTTTTTCACCAGACGTCCTCGGTTACTTGAGATTCGAGGGGCCAGAGTTTTCGTCCTTTTATTCTGAAGCCTCTGGACGGGATTAGAGATACCTTTAGCTTTCTTCAGTATTTTAACCCTCTCCGGTGCAATGCGTGCAGGCACATGCGACTTGGTCACGCTTTTTAAATCACTAAAGTGGTCCAGCAGTTGGTTTTCTAATGCTTGCATATCAATGATCTTCTGGATTTCTCTATTTGCTTCATTAGTGCGCAGGTCATGTGCATAAATTCCTGTGGCTTGCCACGTAATTTTTCGATATTTTTCATCAAGGGGTTGATTTCCTCCACCTAATGTCGGAAAACTATCCTCATCAAATGTACTATCAGCGAATGGGCAATATGCAAATCTCCTGTCATGAGGTCTAAATACCTGATTATGGATGCTGTCTCATAACCAACGTATATCCCAGACTTTCAGAGAGGGCCTATTATTGTATGCTGTGGAGGGGATGTAGGTACACAAACCTTGCACCCAAAAATCTAGAGATGAGAAATTTTTTGTGCTGACCCTTGCGCTAGTTGCATTGGTGAATGGATATTATGTGTGCCGATGGTCTAAAGTTGATGAGAGTTGCTACATGCAGGAATGCGTGTCCCTAATATATAGATGGTAAATTACAATTTTATAAAATGGTCAAGCAATAAATTTAATTATGCTAATTAATGCATCTGGTAGTCCATTCTGAGTGTGGACATGTAATACAGAATGTTCAACTTTAATTCCTATTGCCATGCAAAAATCATCGAATGCCTTTGAAGTAAATTCTCTGACGTTGTTCATTCTGATGGACTTTATGTGATGATCAAGGAAATTATTATTAATTTAAATTATCTGTGAGATCAAATTTGCGAAAGCATGGTTTCTCATTGATAATAAATATACGTGCGACCATTTCGAGGAAGCATCAAAAAGCACCATAAAATATTTAAATGGCCCTGACAGGGGTTGTATATGACCGCAAATGTCTCCTTGGATGCATTCTAGGAATGTAGAGATTTCATTATTCACTTTCAAAGCAGAAAGTCTAGTAATTAATTTTCCGATGGCACTGCGGGGCACATAAAATCTTCTTGATTTAGGAAATTCTTTACATCGATATTATGGTATTGTGAATTGTTAATTATATTTCTCATCATTATAAGACCTGGGTGACCTAATCTATCATGCCAGATATAGAAGAGTTCATAGCTTCTAAATATTATTTTCAGGGCAGTATAGGATGTGAATGCCTTAATATTAGTGTAGTATAGCCTAGTCTCAATTGAAAGAAATCTTTTTAGTACCCTTTTCCCATTTACCTCACACTTCATAATGAACAGGTATTCCTTATCATACTCTTCTTCAGTCTCAACATGAAAACCATTGGCGCGAATATCCTTGAAACTTAAGAGAGTTCTAGTTGATTCTAGATATAATAAAGCTTCTTAAATGACCAAACTTGTGTCCATTGGGAGTATAATTGTGGCTCTTCCTGAGCCTATTATACAAGTATCGCCACCGGCGATTGTTGTAAGTCTACCGGCATTCTTGCTAATCGACTGAAATAATTTTGTCTTTCTTAAGATGGTATTCATTGTGCCGCTATCAAGTAAGCACACTTCATAGGATGTCACACACGTTCTAATCACATAAATAAAATACTTCAAATATCATAGCATATCATGCCATTATTAATTGAATAAATGAATGAATTATTCAATATCATCCAACCATCATGAGAAAATAAATTATTTGAGTGCCATCAACGCAAAGTATAACTTATTTCTTCCACACATGAGAATTAAAGTCTAAATGCATTGTGTGCATTAGACTGAGTTTGCTAAAAAACCAGAAACTTCGGCTGCGATCTTCTCAAGGGTGAGATGCTCTTCTTGGGAAATCATGGCGGCGGAAGCTGCAATGTCAAGAGGGGGTGCTGCTGCGGGAGTGGAGTCAATCTCCATTGGTGCAAGCAACTACTGAGAACTCTCCTCCTCGACAAAGGCAAAGTGGGTTTTATGCTACCGTTCACTCCTAACATATATATGACGTACGGATCACCTATATATACATATTATTTTAAGTAATATTTAATAGAATCATTTATATTTATTTCTTATAGAGAAAAGTAGTGTTATTACCCCACTCATTTATGTGTGAGCTTCTAGCTTATTTTTCACTATTTATAAATTTCATCTTTTTTGAACTTTTGGATGTGTCGTAGGGGTGGCCCCCACCTAAACCCAGCAGGCCTGGTAGGAGATTATAAGGCCCAGAATAGGCCATGTGTAATGACATAACCGCCCTGCAGGGGATAACCTGATGTAAGGGTATAACTGTAAAAGCACTCCTCATGTGTATATATATATATACGAGCAAGCCATGGGGAGGACCCAGGCCATTACACTTATCTTCATCGCTCTCCACTACCATCTCTCTCTCTGTTTGGTCAGTAGCCACAACAGTTGGCGCCGTCCGTGGGGAGGACGAAGACAAGCCTGAAGACCGAAGGAAAAAGATGGCACCGAAAAAAGCTTCACCAGCGGCGGCGAAGGGAAAGAAGGCGAATGGGTCGGGCGGTAGCGTGAACACGAGGGCCGGCATCGGCCGCCGAAGGAGTTGGTGGCGGCGACGCGCCGTGGTCGCGGCGTCGGCGCCGCGCGGCAACGGCCGACCCGCCAAAGACCGCTACGACGACATCCAACCCGTCGGCGCGCATCGCAACGACCCGACCACCCTTGCCGTAGCGCGAATCCGGGCCGGGGTAGCCGCAACGAACCATCCGGCGGATCCGGGGATCGTGGCGATGGTCCCGCACCGCCCGCCCATCGGGCGTTCGGCGCCCTAACGACACTGCGGTGGAAAGCGCCAACTAGCGACCCTCAACGCATTCCGGCGGGAGCTGGGGACCTTCGCGGGCCGTCCGAGATATACAAGAGGCTCGGAGTCGCAGTCGCGCCGATGGTCGCGCCGAGCCCACGCCGAGAAGGTGGATAGCGCGAAGCCCCACATCTAGCCGTGTCCCGCCGAGACGCGTAGATCCGAATCCGCTTTGGTGGGGCTGCAGCAAGCGGCGTGGCCCGAAGACTTCAAGTTCCTCGCATCACCGAGCCGTACAAAGGCGACACGGATCCTCGTGAGTTCGTGCGGCGTGTCTGAAACCGCGATCGAGGCGCGGGCGAGACGACACGCGCGGCGAAGGGACTCCCCTCGCACCGCACGGAGTGGCGCTCTCTTGGTTTTACCATAGAGCGGGCTCCATCTACGCGTGGGAGCGACTTCACGGCCGGCCGTAGCAACTTTCAAGGACATTATGTCGGCGAATCGATGCGGACCAACTCTTATTTGTGAAGCAAGGACCTCGGAGACGCTCGGGGCTACTTCAAGCGCCGCCAAGATTCGAAGCGGTAAGCGATGTTAACGAAACCACGATCGTTAGTGCAGCCATACGGGGCCTTCGCCGGCCCGATGGCGAATACAACGCGCGGAGGCCAATCACGGCGATCGCCAAGCTCTTCGACAAAATGGGCGAGTATGCGCGGGCGGAGGAGGATGCGCGAAGACGCAGCATCACCGCCTAGGCCTCGCCGTGAGGCGCCCCGCGCGGTCGGGCGGGTGGTCCTCCTCGGCCGAGCCGTGGCCGAAAGCCCGAGGAGGCCCTCCCGAGGCGGTGAGGCCGAGTGCAGAAGGCTCTTCACGGTGCGAGCCTAAACCTCGGCGCCGCCCGGCCGGTCGCAGCGGCCCACCATGTCCTCGCCACCGAGGCGCCGACAGGACCGACCCGCCTCACGGGGAGACCGGGGATCGGAGGGCGGATTTGACTGCGGCGGCCAACCCCACGCAGAGCAAGAGCTCCTGCACTATGGCAAGTGGTGCGAGGTACACGGCTACGGCGATCATTACACAAGGGCATGCATCGCGGTGATGGAGCTGCGGAGGGTGACGGTCGGATCTCGGACTCCGCCTCCTCGGCCCCCCGCCGAAGCCCACGTGGGGCACCCAGGGGATGGCCCCATACGGGCCACCGCGACGGAGGGCGCACAGCATCACACCGTCAACGTCATCACCGGAGGCTCCTCTTCAAAAGCCCCGGGAGCGGCCAGCTGTAGATGCCGCCCCGGAACATCACCTTCGACTTAAACGGCGCCGGGCGTGGGTACCCTCACCAAGACCCTCTAGTCATCCAGCCCACATAGCATGCTGCGAAGTCAGCGCGTCCTTGTCGACGGAAGCTCGCGAACATCTTATTCGCGAAGCCCTCGATCGCATGGCAATCCCCCGAGGCCGGCTAGAGCAGCCAGGAGCTCCACTTCAAGGCTTCGGGGGTCAACCGCTGCAGGCCCTAGGGCACGTGTCCCTTCCTGTCACTTTCCGTCAGGAAGGTAACAAGGGTAACATCCGGACCGAGCATGTCACCTTCGATGTCGTAGATATCCCGCACCCCTACAATGCCGTACTGGGGCGACCCACCATCAACTCTTTCGAGGCAATCCCGCACCACACCTTTTTGTGTGTAAAGCTCCCGGGCCCGGAGGGTGTCATCACCATCTTGGCGACCGGGACACGGCGACGCGTGCGGCGCGCAGCGCGTCCGCATCGCCGGTGCATGCCCTCTCCGCGCCCGGCGATGGGCCCTCCGCTCCCGGTGGGCGCCCAAGCCTCGGCCGGCGGTGTCAGCGAGTGCCGCTCAAAGCGGAGGGGCGCTTGTGTCCATGGGCGAGGGCTCCCCGGGGTCGAGCGGAGCTGCCCGAGTGCTTGAACAACGTTGACATCTTCGCATGGTCCCCGAGGACATCAAGGGCGTAGACCGAGCGATGTCGAGCATCGTTTGGCGATCCGCCCGACGCCAAGCCGGTCAGCGAGGCTCGGCGCATGTCGATGGATCGCAGCAGCGCCAAAGCGAGGTGGCAAAGCTTCTTCGCGCGGGGTCATCGCGAGTCCACCATCCGAATGGCTCGCTAACCCGGTGCTAGTCAAAAAGGCGGCGGGGCTGGCGCATGTGCATCGACTTCACGGCACTCAACAAGGCGTGCGAAGGACAACTACCCCTTGCGCGCATCGATCAAGCGGTTGGCGCCATCGCTGGTGCGAACTCATGAGTTTCTGGGCGCTATTCCGGCTACCACCGGTATACATGGCGAAGGCGGCGAGGAGAAGACCGGTTTCATCACACCACTTGGGGCGTTACGCCGTCCGAATGCCCTTTGGCTTGAAGAACGCAGCGCTACCTTCACCCGCCTCGTCGCCATTGCCACGGCCGCGACTCGGGAGGAACGTTGAAGCCTATGTCGATGGCGTGGTGGTCAAAACTTGGCAACTTGCTCTACACGGCGGGACCTCCGGAGACCTTCGACAACCTCGGAAGGCGGGCATCAAGCTCAACCACGACAAGTGTGTCTTCGAGTGCAGGCGGGCAAACTCCTAGGTTTCCTAGTGTCGGGCGGGGCATCCAGCGAACCCGACAAAGTAGACGCCATCCGGGTATGGAACCGCCCAAGACAACGAGGAGGTCCAGAGGTGGCGGGCGCATGGCGACGATTAAGCCGCTTCTATCCGAGCGCGCGGAGCGGGACTGCCGTTTTCAAGACACTCGCGGTGCGATGGATTTCATTGGGACGGAGGCGCGAAGGCCTTCAATGAGCTCAAGCAACACTGGCAAGCCTCCCACTCTGGTCGCCCGGCACGAGAGGCTCCTCTGCTCTATCTGCGCGCACCACCACCGCGCGGCGTCGTCCTCGTCTTAGAGGAAGGCGTCATGCGGCGTGCCCGTCTACTTTGTCTCGAAGCCCTTCAAGGCGCCAAGACAAGATACACGGAGCTTGAGAAGCTCGCCTATGCGCTGGTCATGGCCTCCGTGAAGCTTCGGCATTATTTTCGCTCACCCGATCACGGTGCCTTCCTCGTTCCTCTCGCGAGATGCTACACAACAAGGAGTCCACAGGGCACATCGGTAAATGGGCGCGAGCTCGCTCCCTTCTCTCGACGTATGCCCGCGGGCGGCAATTAAATCCCAAGTCTGGTGGATTTTCTCGCCGAATGGACCCCGCCGCCCAACTCGGCGAGACGCACGATGATCCCGTGCGGGCGCTTACAATCGACAGAGCTTACAGCGTCGCCGGCGCGGCGTAGGGCGGCGATCATCACGCCGAGGGCGGTGCTTGCTGTACTCGCGCGCCTTGCCTTCCGCCACCAACAACACGGCTGAATACGAGGCACCGCTCTTTGGCTGGCGAAGCTCAAGGCGATCGGCGTGAGGCGGTCTTTGGTCCGCACCGACTTCGCGCTTGGTGGCGGCCATGTGGACAAGTCATATCAAGCCAGGACCACGAGTTGGCCAAGTACCTCGCGGCGGTGAGGGCGAGGAAAGGCACTTTGGGTGTCACCGTCAAGGCCATCCCCGGCGGAGAATGAGCAAGCCGGCGCCCTCGCCAAGGCGGCGGCCAAGAATCGCCCCGGGGGCATTCTACGACGTGTTAGCAAAGCGGCCATCGCGCAGACAACCGGACGCGGCACTTGTCCACCGCATTGATCGGCGGGAGATTGGCGAGCCCATTTTCAATTTCTTACAAGGCCTCGCCGAGCCGGAGGACCTCGCCGAAGCTGCGGCGATTGCGGACCGCGCGCACGGTCCTTCCAGTGTTCGAGGACACTCTACAAGAAAGGGTTTGCGTGTCGCTCTGCACGCCTCTCGGCGAGGAGGAAAGGAGCTCTTGGCGGAAATCCACGCGGGCGTATCACGGATCCCACTGGCGCCAAGGTCATTAGTCGGCAAGCGTTCGACAAGGCTTCATCGCCGATCGCCATCACCGATGCCCGGACCTCGTCTGCCGGTCCCAAGGGTGCCGATGGATGACGCGCATCATCCGAGCCCCGACAAGCCTCAACCCAATTCCCGGTGTGGCCCTTTGGCGCGCTGGGGTCTCGATATAGTAGGACCACTTGCCCGAGCTCGTGGGACCTCGGTTCGTGGTAGTCGCGCCGAGTATTTCTCCGGTGGCGGGCGATCGCTCGCCAAAGTAACCTGCGACCATCTGGCGCTTCTTATGGCAAAACATCATATGTCGCCGGGGTGCCTCGGGAGCTCACGGTCGACAATGGCTGCGATTCGACGCCACCCTCTTCAAAGATTATTGTGACGGCTTGGGCATCACCTCCGATTCGCCTCGGTAGGGCATCCCGATCCAACGGGGTGGTCGAGCAGGCGAATGGCGCCATTCTGCCGCCATCAAAAGCGCTGGTTGGATTGCCGAAGGGCAAGTGGCCTGCGAGCTTCACAGCGTTCTATGGTCGCCGCACTGCGGTAACACGCCCGACGGGATTCACGCCATTTAAGCTCCTTTACCGGTGACGGCGGTGGCGCCGAGAAATCAAGGCGGCTCGCGGAGGGTCCTCGTCCAAGCACACAAGAGGAGCGCCGTGTGTCCTTGGACCTCCTCGGCGGGATCGAGCGACGCGACCCACCATGTCGAGAAATGCGCGCGGCGAACAATGCGTACTCGGGACCGCTCTATATGCCCGCGGGGTTCAAGCACGGGATCTCGTCCTCGAGTGGCGCTCAGCGGAAACCGTTGGCAGCCGGAGTCAAGTGGGAAGGCCCGTACATCGTAACGAGGCATTGCGAAGAGGCGTATCGCCTCGCCACGCTCGAAGGACAAGCCTTCCGCACACATGGAGCGCGGACAAGTTGCGGCGATACTACGCCTAGAAGCGGGACAGCGGCGTAGAGCCACCACCCGTTGTTAGGCGATGCTCGCCGCGCAAGCGGGAGTTCAATAAAGGTTCTTGTTCCCGAACATCCCTGTCGCGCTGGCGAGAACAAAGTCCACGGACTTTAAATAAGACATAGCGTCGAGCCTAGCTCCGCACGCGAGAGTCTACGGACTATAAATAAGACGTAGCGTCGAGCCTAGCTCCGCACGCACCAGTCCACGGACTTTAAATAAGGCGTGGCGTCGAGCCTAGCTCGCGCGCGCGAGTCTGCGGACTATAAATAAGGCGTGGCGTCGAGCCTAGCTCGCACGCACCATCCACGAGACTTTAAATAAGGCGTAGTGTCGAGCCCGGCTCCGCACGCGAGAGTGCGGACTATAAATAAGGCGTGGCGTCGAGCCTAGCTCGCGCGCATCGTCCACGGACTTTAAATAAGGCGTGGCGTCGAGCCTAGCTCGCACGCACTCTACGGAGTACAAATAAGACGCGGCGGGGGCGCCTCGCGCGCACTCTACTGAGTATAAAGAAGATGTAGCGTCAAGCCTAGCTCGCACGCGCGCATCCACGGACTTTAAATAAGGCGTGGCGTCGAGCCTAGCTCGCGCGCGAGTCTGCGGACTATAAATAAGGCGTGGCGTCGAGCCTAGCTCGCGCGCACGATCCACGGACTTTAAATAAGGCGTGGCGTCGAGCCGAGCTCGCACGCGAGTCGCGGACTATAAATAAGGCGTGGCGTCGAGCCTAGCTCGCACGCACCATCCACGACTTTAAATAAGGCGTGGCGTCGAGCCCGGCTCCACACGCGCGAGTCTGCGGACTATAAATAAGATGTAGCGTCGAGCCTAGCTCGCACGCACTCTCACGGAGTATAAATAAGACGCAGCGGGGGCGCCTCGCGCGCACTCTGAGTATAAAGAAGGCGTGGCGTCGAGCCTAGCTCGCACGCGCGATCCACGGACTTTAAATAAGGCGTGGCGTCGAGCCTAGCTCCGCGCGAGAGTGCGGACTATAAATAAGGCGTAGCGTCGAGCCTAGCTCGCGCGCACGATCCACGGACTTTAAATAAGGCGTGGCGTCGAGCCTAGCTCGCGCGCGATAGTCTGCGGACTATAAATAAGGCGTGGCGTCGAGCCTAGCTCGCACACACGATCCACGGACTTTAAATAAGGCGAGCGTCGAGCCGGCTCCGCACACGAGTCTGCGGACTATAAATAAGGCGTGGCGTCGAGCCTAGCTCGCACGCACGATCCACGGACTTTAAATAAGGCGTAGCGTTGAGCCTAGCTCGCACGCACTCTACGGAGTATAAATAAGGCGCAGCGGGGGCGCCTCGCGCGCACACTACGGAGTATAAAGAAGGCGTGGCGTCGAGCCTAGCTCGCACGCACTAGTCCACGGACTTTAAATAAGGCGTGGCGTTGAGCCTAGCTCGCACGCGCGAGTCCCGGACTATAAAGAAGGCGTGGCGTCGAGCCTAGCTCGCGCGCACTAGTCCACGGACTTTAAATAAGGCGTAGCGTTAAGCCTAGCTCGCGCGCGAGTCCACGGACTATAAAGAAGGCGTGGCGTCGAGCCTAGCTCGCACGCACTAGTCCACGGACTTTAAATAAGACGTAGCGTTGAGCCTAGCTCCGCACGCGCGAGTCCCCGGACTATAAAGAAGGCGTAACGTCGAGGGTTCGCCTCCGCACGCACCAGTCCCCGGACTTTAAATACTACGTAGCGGCGAGGCCCGCCTCCGCACGCGCGAGTCTCCGAACTATAAAGGAAGTCGTAGCGTCGAGGTTCGCCTCCGCACGCGCCACTCTACGGAGTATAAACAAGATGCACAAACCCGCTCTCCGCGTCCGGCGGCGGGTAACACCAAGCATAAAGTACTACTTGGTCCCATTGTAAAAGCAAAGGGGTTACATGGTCACAAGCGTAAAAACCCGCACATCATCCCCCTACCCTACCCGACCAACCACTCAGCCTTGGCGCGGTGCGGACGAGCCCGCGCCGTCGTCGCCGCGGCGCTGAAGGACCCCTTCAAGCCACTGGAGGAGGTCCCCCTCCCCATGCAACGTCTGCTGCACGGCGACTCTCGCTGCACCTTCCCCGAGGCGGCCCCAGATCCGTTGGTGGAAGTTCTGCAGGCTAGGCCCGATGGAGCGGATGGCGTCCGACATAACCTGCGGTGGTCGGGAGGGTCGATTGAGGTCGCTAGCTCATGGGTATGCCTACACCCATGAGTATGAAGCGAGCGGCGAAGCACGCACCAACATAGCGTGTGCTCGCCAAAGGTTACGCGCCACGAAGAGCAACGCCACCCCTCCTCGATCGGCCCGGCGTCTCGGCGGGGCCTCCCGCTGTGCGTGGTATCCGCACTCGGACGCACGGATATCGAAGGCTGGTTCGAGACTCCATGGCCCACCATGCCGATATGGACGCATTTTCCAAGGCAAGGCGGTTCTCGGCGGCAGACGCCGCCGGTGGCGTTCTTCCCTCTAGGCGGCGATCTGGCGACACGGCGGCGGCGCGCGCCCTGCCGCGGCGCCCGAGCCTGCGTGGCGCAAGTTGTGCGGCCACCGGCGCCCTCCAGCGCACGAATTTCTTCATCCTTCGCGGTGAGCGGTGTTTGCTTCACGGAGGCGGCTTCGAGCCTCCGCTCGAACGCGGGCCTTGCCAAGGGACCGGTGAGGCAAGCGTCTGGCGAAGCAACAAATCGCGGCGTCAGCAGTACCTTACAAGCCGAAGCGCACATACCACCCTCATCTCGGAGGCTCGCAACGCGAGCGCTAGGAGGTCCCTGCGCATGACGACAGCACTCTCGGTTGAGGCCGTTGTCGGCACGCTCTGCGGCGGCGGTGAGGTCGCAAAATACCTCCGGCGAGGAGAAAGTCCGGCGAGCGAGCCCCGCCCCAACACGCCAGATTTATCGCGCCACGGCGCGTCGCCAGCGATGGACACGTGGGGCATCCTACAGGCGAGGCTCCCGACCGCGATACCTCCATTGCTCGATCCTTCGCCACGTCACGGAGACGTCGTCTCGCGATGTCGGCGAATGGCGAGCGGTCGAGAGAGTCTCGCGAAGTCGGTGAAGAAAGGACTCACACCTACCTCCTGCGCCTCGTCACGGTAGGAAGTGGCGCCGGGCCGACCACCTGTGGGGCGGGCGCCTCGGCGGTCGGGAGAAGGTCTTCGGCGCGCCGGCCGCCGAATCCGCGGCAAGGCCCCGCAATAGCGATCGACCCCTCGTCGGCGGGGGGCTGCGTCGGCGTTCGCTGTGGGGGCACAGCGATTCTTCCGCATGGCAGCACCGGCTCGATCACCGTCGCCCCACGGTTCCCTCGGTAGAGGCACGCCCTCGTCGGGCTGCGGTTGATAACGCACCGCCCCCGTGGTTTGCTCGCCGAGAACGCGCCACCCGGGTTGACGGGTCCCAACTCAACGATAGCCGCGAGCGAGCACGGGCTCGTGGCGTCGGTAGAAGGTGCCGGGGATCGCGGCGGCACCTCCGGCGGTATGGCGGGCCACCGCGGTCGCGCGCCCCATCTCGGTGGGCTAGCCACGGAGTGGCTGCGGTCGCATCTGACGCCCAGCGGGCGGCGTCACGAAGACAGCCCCCCCGTAGGGCTATCACCGTCCTGAGCGCCTGAAGTCCCGGCGGGAAGCTCTTCCGGCACCACACGCTCGGGCACGGCAATGCCTACAGCCTCGCAGGTGCGGTTTATCCGTCCCTACTTAGCCGCCTTGACCGCGGCCTCGCGAGCCCGGTGCTCCTTAAGCGTGCGCGGGCCGAGGAGCGCCGCAACCGCACGCTCCGCATCTTCTAACCGAGCCACTGTGCTGGGGATCACGTCAGTTAGGCGGAAGCCAAACAGATGCGATGGCGCGCTGGGCGACTTACGAGGGGCGGAGGGCGGAAGCAGCCGAGACACGGAGGGATCGAACCCATCCTCGCGGGGGCCATTCTGCACAACATACTTCCCCCGGGAGGAGAGTGGCGCCGCCCCATGCATCGTGAACTCCTCGGCTAGGTCGCGCACGCTCATTCGACGGGCGACACCGACGAGGCTTTGTAGCTTCCGCGTGTCGTCAATCTCGCCTTGGACTCGGCGTCTTTGTTAAGCGAGATCGGCGCGCCGGCGCGCATTCTCGCTCTTCTGGCCACGGTGTAATAGAACCACCACGCGTCCACCGGACGCCATCGCTCGACGAGGCGCCACGAGGAACAACATCGCGCAGACGCCGAGCACGAAGTCCACACGGCGAAGTTGGACACCGCCACGCCAACCTTTCGGGTCGGCGGTGTGCGCGTGTAGGGTGGCGAATAAGCTTCTTGTTGGGCGCCACCCCTCTGTCCGCATCGCCACGTGAAGACGACTAGGCGGAGTATCGCGTGGGGCGTCGGTTGGGCTAGCTCAACTTATAGGCCGCGCAGACTTCGCCACAAACAACGTGGAGGGCATCCGAAGGCGGCATCGAAGAACGCGGCGAAAACAATTGCCTCTGGGCCCGGGCCGGCTCCGTCTCGCCCCGCCGGTAAGCGAGCCCCAGCTGCGATCCGAGATCTTCCCCTCATCCACGAGTTGTTGCGGCGTCCCCTCCGTCATGCGGCTCTTCCCAAAGACACGGAGCAGGAGCCTCCGAGTGCTCCATCGCGTTCCACCACTTGTTGGCGCGCGAGCTCCCCCGTGGCACCAGTTTGTACTCTTGGGAAGGATGGGTCACCTCGCCCTGGCTAGGCAAGGAACCGCAGCGGGGGTGGTAGGTGGCGTCGTCAGGGCTAGCCATCGCTCTTCGCGACGAGAGAAGAAGAAGAAGCAGGCAAAGGAGCAACTGGCGTGACAATTAGCACGGGCGCAAGCGAAACGGCAGATCAAAAAGCAAAGCGAGAAAGGGTGCCTCCACCTCAACACTCGCACCTTATAAAGGCCGCTCGCCTGCCTTGTGGCTCAGCACGCAGACGGATCAAATTCCCAGCGATTCGGTTGTCCAAGATTTGGAAAGAAGAACCGCTGGGGCCTAGAGGGTCGCGCCTGGTAGGTGGCCAAGCAGCGCACAGCGTCCCTACCTCTTCAACACGCGTCCAACTTCTCGGGGGACGAGGCGAACGGCCACGGTCACGCAACCGCTCACATCCCACGGCGCACCAGTCGTGAGTCGCCACGTGCCCCACTTGCAGCATGGCAAACTGCACGACGCGACAGCCTGACTTTTGCCAGGCCAGGCGTCGGCGTAATTCCAGCCGCCATTAAAAGCGCACTACGAGACGCAAGATCACAACAGCCCGGGCGCAACCATACCGGCGCCAAGCTCCGTCGCGGCCGCGCCACCCGTTCGAAGGGTAGGGGCGGAGCGCGCGCGCCTACGCCGACTAGGGCGCGCCGGCGCCAACCGTTCGAAGGGTAGGGGATGGAGCGCGCGTTGCGCCGACAGGCGCGGCCGGCGCCACCCGTTCGAAGGGTGCGGACGGAGCGCGCGCTTCGCCGACAGGTGCGGCCGGCGCCACCCGTTCGAAGGGTAGGGGACGGAGCGCGCGCCTGCGCCGCCTGGCGCCGGCCGCGCCACCCGTTCGAGGGGTAGGGGCGGAGCGCGCGCGTCTGCCGACTATCGCGCCGGCCAGCGCCACCGTTCGAAGGTAGGGGCGGGCGCGCGCGTCTCGCCGACTTGGGCGCCGGCCAGCGCCACCGTTCGAGGGGTAGGGGCGGAGCGCGCGCTCGCCGACTAGGCGCGGCCAGCGCCACCCGTTCGAGGGTAGGGGCGGAGCGCGCGCGTCTCGCCGACCAGGCGCCCGGCCAGCGCCACCGTTCGAGGGTAGGGGCGGAGTGCGCGCGTCTGCGCCGACTAGGCGCCGGCCGCGCCACCCGTTCGAAGGGTAGGGGACGGAGCGCGCGCGTCTCGCCGACAGGGCGCCGGCCGCGCCACCCGTTCGAAGGGTAGGAGGCGAGCGCGCGTCTATTTGCGGCAGGCGCCGGCCGCGCGCCGTTCGAAGGGTAGGGGACGGGGGCGCGCGCGCCTACTACGACTAGGCGCCGACCTCGCTACCACCATACCCGACTTCAGCCCCCAACCACAAGCTTGGAGGAATTCACAGCCGCAGGGATGGAGGGCCAAAGGACTCGACGACATGGCCGGCCTGTGAAGCCCTTCACCATGAGAGGCTCTGTCGTCAGGGGTGGCCCCACCTAAACCCAAAGAGCTGGTAGGAGATTATAAGGCCCAGAATAGGCCATGTGTAATGACATAAGCGCCCTGAGGAGGATAACTGATGTAAGGGTATAACTGTAAAAGCACTCCTCATGTGTATATATATATACGAGCAAGCCATGGGAAGGACCCAGGCCATTACACTTATCTTCATCGCTCTCCACTACCATCTCTCTCTGTTTGGTCAGTAGCCACAACAGGATGTTTTGAGCTTTTTCCGATTCTTTTTTCCCGTATTCGCATTGTCTGTGATGAGCTAACATATTTTTTCTATTTTTAATTTTTTTAAATTTAATTACGCCAAATAGGCCACCTTTAGGTACAATATAATTTCAATCAGTTATAGTGTAATTTCAACTATAAGTCACTATTTTTCAACTCAATCGAGCAGAGCCTATATCTATATAAAAAGAGTAATTATACTCTAATTCTATTAAATATTATTTAAATAATATAAATATACAGGCTGTACTTATATTGCCGGACGAATGAGTAGCTTCGCATTTCCACCAATGATATGATTGCAGGCAAGGCATCGTGTCGGTTTGCGTAACAAAGGAGGAATTGAAGCTGCATGAGAGCACAGCTGCCAGCAAAGCAAAACGACGACCTAGCTAAGCTATGTACACTACCTGCTATGGACAAACTAATCAAGAGATGGGTTTTATAGCTTTAAAATTTTACTTGTTTATAAGAAAAATTATATAAAAAACAGTTACATATAATTTTAATTAGTATAGTTAAATTTAATACAGTATTTACTATAATCAACATATAAACCCTGATTTAAAAAGATATACTATTTAAAAAGATACTGTAATGTAGTACCGTTTAAAAATGCTACAATGGCCTCGAACGATCGGCAGATGACGGGCCAAGCACGCGCGCCGCTCGAATTACGTACAGAAACAAATCAAGGATCCACCGAATCATGAGACATGAGTGAGAACTTTCCGATCGAGATCAAATGATTGATTAGTACAACGAGACATATCGATCGCTATTCAAGTGCATGCTCTTTTCGGCTACATGCCCTGTGCAACCTAGGCGTAGCCCACCACAGGCAAAGAGCTAGCCTGACAAGAAGTTGGGCACTAGGCCCATCATCGTATACAAGGCCTGGCATTTATTTACATTGCGCTGGGCGTACTTGGGCCGGATGTTCGTCCAAAATCTGAGAAAATAATTTGTGTCGTTTGAAATATACCAGTGTAAAATCTGCTGCCTGCTCGATTCAAAAAAAAACCCCCAGTTCTAACCAGAATTAAATAATCTATTAAAGAGTCTCTTTAATAAGGAATCAAACTCCTTGGACCAGTTCTATAATAGCTTACGCTATAACACGTCTCGTACCCCTGGTTAGAGAATCATTGTGTATTTACCCCACTAGCTACTACTCGAAAACTCTATGACCCGACATATGGGCCACCCCTATGGCGATGCCTTGTATGGTCAAGGTGCAAAACACATGCTCTCTCACTCCCTCAACCGCTCTACATTCGGTAATGTGTCTTTGACAACAACCATCTCGCGATTGTTTCATGAGGCTCTTCCTCACTGACAACAACCGATTGCCAATAACTGTTTACACGTGCGAACATAAGGAATCGGCAAGGCACTGTTCATGCAAACAACTAATGTCTCTTCGATGCTATTTAAGCTTACCTTTGGAGAGACAACAAAAAATGAACAGAGAGAAAGGGAGAGCAACAACAATAGGTTCATTGCGCTTTAGTGTAAGTAGCATTTTCCTTGTAATCGCTCATTAAAAGCAAGATAATCTTGTTAGAGCAATAAAGGTCACCTCATTTTCACTGTTCATCTTTCTGTGAGGCTATAGATTTCTCTACTATTTATAAGATCGATGACTTAATCGTCGACAGCTGGCGCTGAACCTCTCAAAGTTCTAATCAGCATCATCGTCCTCCCATAGTCTCATCGGCGCCACCGATGCAATTATAGCAAGAGACTTGGGATAAGTAAAACTGGCTTGACTTGGTAGATTACGCCAACCTTGACATGGACGCATGCCTTCATGCCATGGAATATGATGACTCCTCATCATCCTTCTTCATCCTAAGGTCACTAGTCCTTGCACCCAACGAGGTCGATTGGATGGAAGAAGACACGCCACCCCTAACATCAACACCGATTGGGGAATCAAGCATCCAAACCTTGTTTGAGTGCCCTTGCACCAAGACAAATCCAGTGCACTCGACCGGTAAACGTGGCCCTAAAAACATACTGCCATGATCTGATGTCAAAGTACTCTTAGTTTGGTAGTGAGCGACTGCTATTCGCTAACAGTTCCTATGTGTTTCGAGAGTCGACCGACACTTGTTATGGTGTCGATGAAGTTGCCTATAGCGAAGAGCTAAGCGAAACTGATAGTACTCACCATTCATTTAGGGCCTGTTTGGTTGCCTGCATGCGGGTGGCTCGCACCCGCGCATGCAGGGAGATGGTGTTTGGTTGGTTGCGGAAAGGAGAGAGCCTACACGAGCGGATGCAAAAAAAAAACAACTGGAGCTAGGCTGAGAAGGAACGCGGCTGAGGAGCTTCCCTCCTCAGCCTGGCCACACATGCAACCTGCATCAGCTCATCCGCCAACCAAACAGACCCTTAGCAATTTACCATATCAGGATGAGTCTATGGCACAATTCCTTAAAGACTATGGTTTTCAATCATTCTCCTTCATCACTGTTCGTTTTTTCCCAACAAAATTTGTGTGTAACGTAACTCCTCGCGTTCCATGTAGGTCCTTAATTTGTGTAATTGCGTCATGTCGATCGAATCATACAATGGCAAGTAGTGTTAGTTTTATCATTTTTGGAGTACCAATGAAAAATAAATGGAAATGATTTCCAAAAAGAGAAAAGAACAGAAAGTAAAGAGCGCAAAAGCAAATGGGCCTACACATATATTATTTACTTGATATTTTTTGGTTATACCTACCATCTTTGTCTAAAAATAAATAGTAGTAATTGAAAAAAGTAATTTTAGAAAGAGAGCGGACGGTAGGGAAAGTGAAGGAGAGATACGTACTCGAGATAGGAGCGAGAGGAGTAGGGTGTATGGTATATCCGTAGTGTTTTGCTTATCCTCGAAGTGAGAGGAATGAAGTAAATACCGAATATTTATATTAGTTCTAGTTTTTTTTAAGTAGGAGCAGAATGAGAAAGTCTGGACAGTTATAATAAAATAAAATCAGTTTAATTGCTTGGTAACAAGGGTGGAGTCAAATCTGCACCCCCATCCACGATATTTACAGTTACGACCAAACCCACTCGCCCTCGCTGTGTCACTCCCCAAAATGCCCAATTCTCTCTTGCTCCTCCTCGTCCTCCTCCGCGCCGTCGCCGCCGTCTCCGTCGACGGCGCCGACACGCCGGACCCCTGCGCGGGCCGCCGGATCCACATCCGGCGCCTGCCCCCGCGCTTCAACACGCACCTTCTCCGCCACTGCGACGCCGCCTTCCCGCTCGCCGACCCGTCCGCGGCAGCCACCTCCGCTCCGCCCTGCGAGTCGCTCGCCAACCACGGCCTCGGACCGCGCACCCATGCCCGCAGCCGCTCCTGGTACCGCACCGACACGCGCCTCCTCGAGGCCTTCTTCCACCGCCGTCTCCTGGAGCGCGGCTGCCTCGCCGCCGACCACACCCTCGCCGACGCCGTCTTCGTCCCGTATTACGCCGCCCTCGACTCCCTGCCCTACGTCCTCGACCCCGCCTTTCTCAACGCCTCCGCGCAGCACGGCTTGTCCCTGGCCCAGTTCCTGGCGCGCGACCAGCCGCAGATCCTGTTGCGCCGCCACGGCCACGACCATTTCCTGGTCCTCGCGGGGTCCGCGTGGGACTACTCGCAGCCGCCGTACGCGGAGCCGAGGCTGTGGGGCACCACATCGCTGCTCCGGCTGCCGGAGTTCGAGAACTTCACGTTCCTGACGCTCGAGTCGCGCGCGTGGCCGTGGCAGGAGCACGCGGTCCCGCACCCGACGTCCTTCCACCCGGCGTCGCTCCGGCGCCAGCGGGCGTGGCTCGCGCGCGCGCGGCGGTCCCGCCGCACCGCGCTGATGCTCTTCGCTGGCGGCGTTTCGCGCCCGTCCCGGCCCAACATCCGGGGCTCCATCCTCGCGGAGTGCGCGAACCGCACGGACGCGTGCGTCGTCGTGGACTGCTCCGGCGGCAAATGCTCCCACGACCCCGTCCGTTACATGCGGCCGATGCTGAGGGCCAAGTTCTGCCTGGAGCCTCCGGGGGACACGCCGACGCGGCGCTCGACGTTCGACGCCATCCTCGCCGGCTGCGTGCCCGTGTTCTTCGAGGACGTCGCGGCGAGGCGGCAATACGGCTGGCACCTACCCCCGGGGCGGTACGAAGAGTTCTCGGTGTACATACAGAAGGAGACGGTGGTGTTCGGGGCGTCAAGATCGCCGAGACGCTCGCGGCGGTGCCAGAGTCCGAGGTGCGGAGGATGCGGGAGCGCGCGCTGGAGATGGCGCCCAGGGTGCTGTACCGGCGGCACGGGAGCACGGCGGAGCTGAGGGGGGCGGGGAAGGACGCGGTCGACCTTGCCGTGGACGGCGCGCTCCGGAGGATACGGAGGCGGGTGCGCGCGCTGGAGGACGGCCAGCCGGAGAGGATATACTGGCAGGTGGACGACAGCGTCGACACTTAGGACCAGAAATGCTCTTGGTGTCCTTCTCTTTGGTTGGATTTGGACATTTGGTATCGTGGAGTGTAAACCTGCTGCGTCATGGAGGTTTGTCTTCCCTGTAGAGAATTTTGGATTTTTACCGTACATTCTACTAATAACATGGAGATGGCAAGTGATATGATCTAACCATTAATTTCTTAAGGGGTTTTTAGTCTTTTTATGTAAATCTAAATACCTTATTTAGGGTAGTGATTACCTTTTTTATAAGCCTAATCTTATGTGATTTGCGTTTCTTTTACAATTTTACTTCACTTGAAATTCTACTACTCTATTACCAATGTAGTGTATCAAAATCTTAAATAATCTGAATGATTGGATCAATGAGAATTGAGGCCCAACTACTCATTTTGTGATGGTTTAATGGAATTTGATGTGATATAAGGATAGGAGGCGACTTCACTGGTTCCATACTACGAGTAAGAGCGATGAGACGAAATCACGCAACAACAGCAAAACCTCTTGGGCTCTAGGGGGTGTTTGGTTGCCAGCTACAGTTTACCACGTCTAAGATTAGGCGAGTTTGATCAACTTTGAGAGCTGTTTAGTTGCAGCCACAATTATGGTAAGATTCCCTTCCAGCAAATTAGGTCCTACGCGTCAATGACTCAAAAAAGTGTGGCAAGATTCCCTTAGACTTGCTAAGGTGTGACAAAGAATTTGAGCACCTCAACTTAGGCAAGTGTGGCAATTTTTGTTGGCAAAATGTGACTAGCAACTAAATAGCCCTTAGTTCTGTTTCTGGGATGGAGAAGTTTGATGGTCATGCTTTGTTGAAATACTTACAGAAAATGGATAAAAAAAACATAGGAGGAGCACAACGAGCACCAGTGGTCTAGTTGTAGAACAGTACCCTGCCACGGTACATACCCGGGTTCGGTTCCCGGCTGGTGCGCTCTCTTCTTTCTTTTTGCCTCAGAACATTACAATTTGCAGCCCTCAAATGATCAATAAAATTCGAAGTAAATCAATGAAATGGCCAGGCATGTACAATATTGTTTGCTCTGTAATGCTCATTGCAATGACTGTCACGGACATCGAATGAATATCGAGATGAGAATTACAATAAAGATTTTACAAAGTATTTCTTGAAGTCCTCATTTGCTTGCGCCACTAGATGATCGTCATCCCACTCATCTCGGTAACTCTCTGGATGATCTGCCTTGTTCTTCCCGTTAGCATACATCAGCTTCCTCCATTCCTCAATTGGTGGATGGCCACAGTGCTCCGCAAGCCAATAACTATACTCAAATTGTAAACAAAGCATAGTTATCAAGGAGAACAAATACATCTACTACTATAAAATAGGGAAAATTTGTTCAGTAGCACTGAAAGCTCAGCTCTTTCGGAAAATACCACCAAAAAAACGGGGTTCCGGAAATTACCACCGAAAATTTCATTTTTCTTTGGAATCTAGCATTTTGGACAAAAATACCCTCTCCCTCCCCTTCTCTCCTCCCCGCCTCCTCCTCCCAGCACAACTCCCCTTCTCTCCTCCCCGCCTCCTCCTCCGGCCTCCTCCTCCGACCGCCGCCGGCCTCCCCGCCTCCTCCTCCGCCTGCCGCGGGCCTCCCCGCCTCCTCCGCCCGCTGCCGGCCTCCTCCGCCCCGCCGCCGGCCTCCTCCGCCGCCGCCGCCTCCTCCTCCTCAGCCTGCCGCTCGCCTCCTCCTCGCTCGCCTCCCGCCTCCTCCTCCGCGCGCTGCTGCTGCCTCCTCCTCGCTTGCGCGCGCCGCCCCCCCGCCGCGCGCTCGCTCCCGCCTCTCCTCCGCCGCGCCGCTCGCCTCTCCTCCGCGCGCTCGCCTCCCGCCCTCCTGGCGGGAGGCGCATGCAAGAGGAGGAGGAGGAGGCGGAGGTGGCGAGGAGAGGAGGCGGGAGGCCAGAAAAAGGCAGGAGGAGAGGCGGGAGGCGAGCAGCGGCAGCGGAGGAGGAGGAGGCGAGCGGCGCGAGGAGGAGGCGGAGGCGGCAGCGGCGGAGGAGGAGGCGGAGGCCCACGGCGGGCGGCGGAGGAGGAGAGGAGGCCGGCGGCGGTCGGAGGAGGAGGCGGGGAGGCCGGCGGCGGGCGGGGAGGCCAGCGGCGGAGGAGGCGGGGAGGAGAGAAGGGGAGGGAGAGGGTATTTTTGTCCAAAATGCTAGATTCCGAAGAAAAATGAAATTTTCGGTGGTAATTTCCGGAACCCCGTTTTTTTTGTGGTATTTTCCGAAAGAGTTGAGCTTTCAGTGCTATTGAACAAATTTTTCCTATAAAATATCACTCTAACATACGTCTCTTGGCTACCTGATAATTTCTATAGTTGTGGCCATCCACGAGCTTCCAGTTCAGAGTAGAAGGCTTTCACATCTTCCATCATCTCGTCTTTCGAAGGAAGCTTGATCTGTCCTGATAGAACGCTAGCAACCCACTTGCTTTGGAGTTCAAACAGTGGAAAAGGAATAACCTGGATGAAACAGAGGTTGGCAAGTGTTACATCCTAGAGCATTCAAGGTCAGTTATAAGAGCATATAAACCGAAGGGCAGCAATTTGCACCTAAACTGAACCTTCCACAACAATCCAATGAAGGACATGTGAGAAGCCACTTCTAGAGGGAAAACATGCTTGTATGGTGGATCGACTCAATTATCATCCACAGTGATGGTGCTATCATCCCCAAGGAACGGAAAGTCATACAGGTAGCTAGTCAATATACAAAGCAGGGAACACATGTTTAGCTTCATTCAAAATAGCAAAAATGCAAGCTTTGTGTAAGAAATGGGTTGTTGTGATGCTGCAAGTCTCTATACCCAGTACATTGCATGATGACACCGGCTTTGATTGAGCAGCCATCCTAGAACACCACGCTACCATCTTCATGTGCACGGTCAATATGCAACTCAAACATTAGTTTTGTATTAATACCAACTATGGTAGCCCTTCCAATGGATAAAGCCACCATATCCCAGTCACCAGGAAAAAGGGCGTTTACCATGGAGTGAAGCCACATGTTATCATAGCTAGGCTGCCTTTTACAAGTGAAAGCAGGTGCTGATCTATTGGCAATATGGACCTCTTTTGCAACGCTTGCAATGTCCCTTGAAATGTCAAATGCACTATTTGAGGCCCCGACTATGATCACAACTTACCAATGCAACATACTTCAAGATGCTAGTTAAGCACGGAGACACATATGGAGAGGAAAAATCATGATGAGAAAGACACGCACTCGATCAAGGAATGGCTCTGGCATACATAATTGTGGCTATGAATCTGCTTTCTAGGCTAAGCATCTACCCCTGTAAATGTTTGAAAAATACAGATTCAATGTCTCAATGACCAATCTCAATCTATTCTTAGAATTTGAAGTGCCTAAAATAATTGAAGTTCACAATACTTCCTGAAATAATGTAAGTTCACAATACTTTCGTGGATTTGATGATCCTAACATTGCAATTATATATCTGGACGCTGTAAAGTAATAGATTGTGTACTTCCACCCAGAATTTATCCATGTTAACAGATTTGATGGCCAATGTCAATCTATTCTTAGAATTCCAAGTGCCTAGAAATAATTTTGAGTTCACAATAGTTTTGTGGAGTTGATGATCCTAACATTGTAACTATACGCCGGCGGTTGTAAAGTAATAGATTGTGTGCTTCCTTCCAGAATTTATCCATGTTTAGGAGTTCAAATTAAATTTAGACGACTACAAGTTGGGTAATGCTGAGATTAATTACCTGGTATGAAGGCGATGCAAGGCTCCGTGAAGGGCCCATTGCAAACCACAATGGCATCATACACCTCCTCGTCGTCCTCCTCCTCCTCCTCACGCTTCCCCTTCTCCCCGAGCTTCCTCGAAGTCACCTCCCACCCACCTCCCTCCGAATCCTAACGACCTCTGTCTCAAACCGGATGAGCCCATGCAGATTGAACCACCGTGTGAAGTTCTCGAGGTACCAGAGCACCTCCTCGTGGACAGGGAAACCTGCGGGGGTCGACGGAGCCTGGCGCGGCGGCAGCGAAGGGGAAGTCGAGGAAGCCCATGATCTCGTGGGGGAGGTTGGTGTGGAGCAAGGCGTAGAGGCTGGAGTGGGTGGTGGTGACGCCGAGCGGGTCGATGGCTGCCGCGGTGGCGGGGGCGGCGTAGACCCAGGTGCCCCCGCGGCGGCGGCGCACTCAAAGATGACGGGGGTGTGGCCCTCGCGGCAGATCTCCCACGCTACCACCAGGCTGGCTGCGCCCGCACCGACGATGGCGAGGCGGAGCGAGGGCGATGACATTGGGAGGCGGAAAAGACGGGGAGAGCGGTGAGTTGGAATGATGCATCCGTGCTCTCAATTGTTTTCCAAGGAGGTTGTCACGTTTGATTCCGATTTTTGTTATGTCATGTGGGCGTCGGAGATTTGGAGGGAAGCGGGTCTCGTTTTTGTGTGGGCTGAGAAATCACGAGAAAAAAACATTGTGAACATTCGACTTAGGAGTAGCATTTGTAAGCCAACTTAAGAGCAGGTAAAATAAGGTTTAGTCAGCAGGCTATAGCAAATATAATATCAACAAAATCTTATGTGGCAGAGAGAGAAAGGAAGAGAGAGAAGGAAACTGACTACTAAATTGTAGCTAGCTATAGCACGTAAAACTATGCATTTCACTCTCTTACACGTGGGGCCAAATAGTTATTGTAATAGCTACCTTATTGTATGAACTATTTTTTTGAAGGCTATAGATGAAATGGACAAGTGTTATAGCCACTAGTTGGCTATACTATTGTACTTGCTCTAATGATGGCTTTTACTTCTGGCAGATGCCTTTTAGCTGAAAATTAGTAGCGACTAAAAAAGGTATTTTTAGAAGGAAAAAACGAGTATGTAAAAAGTGAGGAAAGATGCGTAAGCAGGAGGAATGGATTATGTGGTGCGCCTATAACCCCCTAACTTATCCTCAGAATGAGATGGGAGCGAGAAATGTAGAGAACGTGCTTCAGGAAGACAAGTATTCCTATTAGATTCTGGCTTTTCTAAACAGAAATTAATACGAACAGAGCCTTAGGGGGCAAAGTAAATAAAAATGCGATAAAGTGGCAAAATAAAAAAGCAGGTGTTTTTCCAAACCTTTTAAGCGGACAATTGGCTAGTGTAGTTTGAATATTCTAGAAAAAATCGTAAGAAAAAATTCATGCAAATAATTCATCCAATCATGGTTAGTAAGAATTAAACTATGATATTTGGTAGTCGTTGGTCAAAGAGATATTATATTATTAGGATATGCGTTTGTTGGCTTTTGACCTACTAATTCTCAAGCGTCTATTTGTGGATATATCTGAAAATTTTCGGATTCTTACGCAAGTTAAAAATGTTAAGCGTGAACATTTTACCTTCCAAACAGTCGTGTCACTCCTGCATGCTTCTTTTCTTTAGCCTTTTTTTTATGGAGATTATATTTAGCTGCGTGTTGAAGAAATTTGAGCGAGAGTAAATTTACTCGCTACTATTTTGTTGGAGACGTTCGTTGCGCGCAATGTTTTCCGGCCACCCAATGGGCCTAAACAAAAAAAAGCCTGATTATTTTTCGGCTGCATGAATGGGCCTCATCCCTGAGCTTTCTTTCCCCCTACATGATGGAGTGATCGCTTGCCCGGGGCAGTCGGCCCAAGGCGGGCGTTGCTCCACGGCCGAGAAAACACGGAGTATATGGGCTAATCTTTGTGCATGCGGTTTCGGCCTAGTTTGGGCAGCGGTCGTGCAGGCAGCAACGTGGCAACAGTGATATTGTTCGGTGAGTAATAATTCGTCCAACGGTCAGTGGATTGCTTATTTGTATGTGATCGTTGGACGATAGGCTCTAATCGCCCGATGATTAGGTGATTGGAGCCTATTTTTGTAAAAAAATTTGATAAAATATATTTATGTTATTTTAAATAAAAATAATTTATTTATTAAAAAAATTATGTGGACAACGCCCTCCCTCAACTCACTGCCAGACGCAGTGCAGCCACAGAGAGAGAGACTTCAAAACCCAACGTGATGATGCCTTCTGCGGACGTGGACCTCACCTTGACGTACGCTTTGAACCTGATGCACTCGTTATAAACTAACTCCAAATAAGACTAGTCAGTGGTACTACCCATCTGGTGTCTCCACATGCAAAGCCATCATCATCACGAGAGAAAAAAAACCGAGCATAAAGCTGGTCTTATAGTTGGTACATCGTACAACAAGTGGTATTACCACTATTATAGCTTTGTCAAAAAGCAAGAAGGGCCAGCCACATGCCCAAAATGCTTGTCGAAACGAGTGAAGGGACGAGGGGAAAAGATCTACCGAACTGAAGCGGCCACCATCGCCATCTCGTGAAAACAGAGACGAGCACCAAGTTTAGCACCCAATCCTGTGTGCATCGCATCGACCAGGCATGTGTTTTTGCACCCGGCAGGCTCTGCGATTGTTGGGGACATCTTAAATCACTCGTCCTTTGATTTTTTTGGAGTAAGGAAAACAAGCGGAATAACGACACTGCGAGGAATGTTGAACATTGCCCTCTTTCAGCTACAGCTTTTAATTTCCGACTTCTAACTTATTATTCCTTAATTTTATCGCTTATGTTTTTTTTTGTTGTTTTACCTTTTCTTTTTCTCATATTAATTTGCATTGTCTATGATAGATTAATATATATTTGCTATTTTAAATTTAATTACATCAAAAGGTTACTAACAGCTATAGTGCAAAGGTCTCATTCGTTTCAGTTTTACCTTCTGACTTTTAATTCACTGTTCCTTTATTTTGTCTTTTTCTTGTCTTTTGGGTTTTTTTGCCTTTCTTTCTTCCCGTATTCCTACGCATTGTCCGTGATGGGCTAACATATTTTTTCTATTTTTATTTTTTTTAAATTTAATTAGCTAAATAAGCCACCATCAACTACAGCGAAAAATAAGCCAGTTACAGTAAAAAATAAACTAGTTACAGTGAGAAAAGATATAATCTATTACCCACGTGTCAGCTTTGCGGTGTTGCCGCGCCGGCCACCGGACAGCAAAAGTGTCATTTTTACGAATACAGTCTACGTACTACCATTTTGTAAATATAGATGCAAACGGTGCCATACATGCCAAACACGCTAGTACTCTTACCTTGTATTGTCGCTCAAATCGTGATCTGGGTGTGTTTGGTTCTAGAGATAATGGGCCTGTTTGGGACTGCTCCGCTCCAAGTTTTCCAGCTCCGCTCCCAACTTCGCTAACCAAACAGGTCTAACTCCAAAAACTCCGCTCCAAGAAAAAGGTGGAGTTAGAGGTCAACTCCACGTTTTTTATGGAGCTCCTCAAGGGGTTACTCCACAAACAAAGGTTTTCAAACTCCTCGTGGAGTTGGTGAAAAATTACCCACCACTGCCATGACACAATTCCGCTCCTCCGTACCGATTGGATTTCTTTTCTCCCCCACCCGCGCGACTCCGCCCCTCTCCACCGCGTCGGCCGTCGCCGCCTCCCTCCCCGGATCCGCGCGCCTGTCGCCCCCTCCTCGCCGGCCGTCGCCCCTCCCGCCGCCGCCTCCTCTCCTGAGATCCGCTGCCGTCGCCCCGCCTCCTCCTCCCGCCCATTGCTCCTCCCCCCCGGCCTCCTCCTCACGCCGCCGCCCTCCTCCCGCCCGGCCTCCTCCTCTACGCCCGGCCGCTCCTCCTCCTCTCTTCCATTTCAATCTGTTTTGTGATCTCCTGTGGAAGTGCTTTCCATGGTTATGCACAGCTGGTGATCTGAATTTTGTGAAACCATTGAATTATGTTCATGGAGCAGTATTTGGTGCAATATTTGGAGCAGTGGATGTATGTTCATGAATTGTGTGCTTCCTGGAGCAGTGGATGTGTGTTATACTAGTGATGAAAATTGGCCAACTGCAGCCTTGAGTGCTAAATAAACCTCTTGTTGGTAGATAAACCTCTTGATGCTAAATAAACTAATGTTCTTTGTTTTTTGTTTACAAAAGGTGATAAAGGTTGGTGGTCTATTTGCTGGATCCATCTTCCTAATATGCAACTTTGGTGAACTAATGGCCATCTAAAGAGTACTTGATTGGACAAAGAATGGAGATCCAGTGAAGTTGTGTTCCATTGTTCTTTTTCGCCTTTTTATCAAGCCTTTGTCACAGACATGTTCTTAGTGTGGATCATGGTGTATAATCTGTTACTTTGAGATAGTTTTCTTGGTATAATGGAAGCCAAAGTGTTATCTCCATGTTATATTTTGTCCTTTTGTGAATTATCAGTCGAATCATCAAAAACTCATTGGGATATCATTTTGTTAGGACTTGCTTGAATTCTCTATGCTCCAATTAATGCGATGAATTATGCTCTTGAGTAAATATTTGTTTTTGGTTTCTCGAATAAATTAATTGCGATTATAATATTTTACATCATATTTCAATTAGCAACAAAAAAAATTCAGTTACATATGCTCCGCAGACATCAAAATATACACCAAACATCATTCAGGGGCACATTGGACCTTTCTAAGGGAAACCTCACATTTCTGGAGCTGGAGCTAGCTGCGTGCCAAACAGGACCACTTGCTCCAGGAACTCCACAGTGGAGTTGCTCCATGGTGGAGTTGGTGGAGCAGAGCTGGAAAAACTGGAGCAGAGCAGTCCCAAACAGGCCCAATAGGGGATGGGACGGGGCGGTCCCAAATTTAGACCTGTTTGGATTGGAGTCAGCAGGGACAGAGTCCATCCCCTTTGGGGAATATCCCGGAAATATTCCCCTAAATCGAGGATGCCCACATCCCTCAAAAACGAGGGGATGAGCTCGTCCCTCTTCCTCGCCTCTTAAAAACAAGAGGATGACAAAAGGGTCCCACATAGAGATGGCAATGGGTACCCGATACCCGAATACCCGACGGGTTTTACCCGATAAAGAGACGGGTATGGAAAATTTTATGTACCCATGGGTACATTATTGGGCGAAATCCTCTACCCGCCGGGTAGGCGGGTGTGGGTATATACTACCCATACCCGCCTACCCGCGGGTAATGCATACCCGCATTAGACAACTAGACATCCCACTCAAATGTTAATTTTATTATCTACTTGTTATTGATTGTTTATTTGTTTGTCATATGTTGATATGGTCATGTCAAGTATGTTTATGTGATGTACTAATTTTGATCATTAGACGCTTTTGTGCTTGGCATGTATGATTAATGAATGTCTAAATTGATAATATTCTTATGTGTTGAACCGGGTATGCTTGCGGGTACGGGTTACCCGTCGGGTAGTAATACCCGCGCGGGTACGGGTAAGGGTAAATTTTCCTACCCGCGTGCGGATACGGGTAACCCAATAGGTAAATTTATACCTAGCGGGTACGAGTATGGAATGGCAATACCCGATGGGTATTTACCCGTTGCCATCTCTAGTCCCACACGTCGGATGACTCATCCCATATTTTGATGTCCCAGAACCAAACAAAAAACGGGGACGGTTCTATCCCTTACAACCAAACAAAGAACGGGGACGGTCCCGTCCTTAAAAACAGGGATGGAGCCATTCTATCCCTACTGCCTCCAAACCAAACACATGCTAACTATATGGCGGCGGCTATACAGGCCTTCTTTGAAAGAGATTCTGGCTTCTGACTAGGGGTGGATATCGAGCCAACTGCTCGTCTTATCGAGTTTTTTTTTCTAAAATTGGCATATTTTGATTTAATATCATTTTACGGATAATTTAAAAGTATTTTTAGAAATGAGCTAACGAGCCGAACCGAGCCGAGCTTGAGCAAAATTCAAATTCATTTGAAATCAACTCATTTTAATGTTTAACTAATTAACAAGTATAATTGAAACAATTTTGAACCGAGCCAACGAGCCCCACTAACGAGCTTTTTTTCCACCCCTGCTTCTGACCGTTTAGAATGTATTGGCTTCTTAACGAGGTTTTTCTTTTTTTTGCATTATCTAAAGATATAACGGTATTTTTTTATTCTTTATTTTTAATTAAATATTAAATACAGAAGACGCAGCCATACTATACTCGGTTTTCCTAGCAACACACAGCACGAGACGCTGCGCCGTTTCGGTCTGGCCCACACGGGAGATGCTCCTCGCACGTGGCGTGGGCCTAACCGCCGGTGTCGAAAGTACGTACGTACCTGCCTGTTTGCATCGCGTTGGCCCCACCCGCAAGTGTCCCTTCGAGACTCCAACTGTCCAACAGCAGCAGAACAGGTGGGACTGGGCCCATCCTGCAGCAGCAGGGTTTCTCAAAGCTTGCGATACTGTCCTTTGCTGTAGCTAGTCAATCAGTAGCTTGTTTTGTGAAAGGAACTATCCCCGCTCCTTTCTCCCTCCTTTCGAGCTTATAGGTTATAAAATATACTTTTTAAATAAATAAATAAAATAATTTAGGAATAATTTTTTAAAAATGACTTATCCTATTCAATTCATTCGCATAATTACTACATTTAGAGGTAGAGCTAGGTTGGAGCAACGCTCTGGACAGTGTACTATTGGTAACATTCACTACCATAAGTTACTTTTTTAAGTTGTACAATGGGCTTTTGATCTTAGGTCCAGGACTGAAGTCCAGGTAGCCTTGAGCCTAGATCCTCCACTGACTATATTATTTACCAAAAATCATAAAATACAATTATAAATCATCTGCCGTAGAAAAAAAAGCTTATCCTTAGTCTCACCGGATATCACATTTTGTACGAGTTTTGCGTGAAATATTTGCCTTCGAAAAATACCAATGAGGTTTCCGATTTCGTGGTTTCATCACAAGATCCCACCAAATTATACATCTTTTATTGGACAAAAATAAAACGCAGCGTACTCTCACTCTGGCCCGGGCCGACGCACTACAGTGCAATCTCCCAAATTGCTGCGCTTAATGTGCACCTAATCGGTTTCGCCCATCACATGCGTGTATGTCTCCTTCTCCCCCTTTCGTTTACTTATTCTTAATTTGTACCATTGATCAGTTCATGGCCGGATTGTTTGTTGATGTCACGTGCACCTGTCCACAATGACAAGTGGGCCCTGTGTTTAGCTCGATTGCGCCATGTATCTTATCACAGTTAGGGTGTGTTTAGTTGCTTTTGGGTAGTGGGATCGTATATCCTGGATGAGCGGAAGCTGGATGAGGAGGGTCGTATTTTGAAAAAGAAGAGTGTTTAGTTCGATGTATCTGTGGATACAGGCTGAATGAGTATGTGATTGGTAGGCTGTATATGAGGCTGTATGAAGGTCTTGCTCGACTCCTTGGTCCTGGACGGGCGATTCGGTCGAAATGGCCTTCATTCCCGGTCCCGGATGAGACCGTATGCGGGGACGAGCGAATCCAGGCTTCCACAGTAAATTCGTCCAACCAAACACCCGAATTTTTCGTAATATACGGTGGAGCTGGGATCCAGCCGTCCATATTCAGCAAACCAAACACACCCTTAAAGGTGGAGCTTTAAAAGGCTTATAAACTCAGGCTTCTAGCTTTTTTATGCCCTGTAGCGGGTAAAAATAGATTGTAACTGTTGTTATCTTTTTCTATGTAATTAAATTTAAAAATAAAAAATTTATATTATTATAAACAATACAAAGGAATGAGAGAAAAAGTAAATAAAAGACAAAACTAAGAAGCTAAAAGCAAAAATTCGTTAGAGTAGGACCAAAAGCAAGAGCATCGTAGTGTACACATGTACCTAAAACTTATTTTGTATGTACAATATACGGTATATGCGTACCGATGATCTGGTCAACAAGCTTTTCTTAATCCTTTTTGTTGCAGAGAATTCCACACGTAAACGGAGTCAATATCTTCCTTTGTTTCTTTTTTTCCACTTTTTATATTCTTTTTTTTTTTTGAGAAAGTACTCCTATCCTTGACCTACCCTCCTCAACTCAGATGAAATGCACCTTACCGAACAACGCATAGGATTCAACGTGCGTTGGGATGGACAACACACAGGATTCAGTTGAATTGTATTACAATCCATTAGGTTACAGCCAATAAATGGGTGACCCTTTAAACAAAGTGAATTTAAAAATACACCTTGGAAAATTTGGACACGCATGGAAAAATACGCAATATGAAGTGTCGCCTACGGAAACATATACTAATCATTCTAACAGGATAGGCTAGTGAATTGCGATATGTTGTTTTTTTTTGAAGAACTTCTGGATTGCAATATGAACTTATTTTCTCTGAGTAGCCATAAGTAGCAGGGGATATTATGTGCCGCTCGGTTAGGCTGAAATAAGCTTAGTATATGACTGAAATTGTACTGTAGTTGGCTAAAATTATAATGTAGTGAATGATGACTTATTTGGTGTAACTAAATTTTAAAAAATTTAAAAATAGAAAAAACAAGTTAACTCATCACGGACAACATAAATAAATACGAAAAAAGAACCGATATAAAAAAACTCAAAGAACCTAAAAGATTAAAAAAAATATATAATCTATAAATAATAAAAAATAAATTAGAAACCAAAAACTCAGACTGAAAGCCGAACCTTAGACAAAAATGGAGACAGCCATGCAATGAACTTCAGATAGTCAAGCAGTACTCTCTCCATGACAGCCTTTCCTGTCCCTATCGCTTTATTATTCTTGCACCTTTTCTTTTGTACTGGTGCTATTTTTGCAGTGGATCTTCTACCGTCCCCAACAACATAGCCATCAACGATAACGCTGCGAATCCAAAGGGAAGAAATTGCCAGCAAACAATTAAATTATTAATTGAGGGTGAAGACATCTTGCGAAATTATCGCGGACACTGATTGATAAAAAGAATCCTCCGAACTCTACCGACATTTATTTGTATCACGTAGCATAGATGTAGATTTCTTCCACAATAATTTATTTCGATGCTAGTTAACACAAAAAATTCAGCTGCCGTATATACAACCTTGCGTAATAAACAGTATCAATACGGAATATGTATAAATAAAGATGTGCACAAAATGGCAAACAACAACAACAACAAAAATCCTACATCTATTCTCCAAATTTTTGTTTTTCCACCACACAAAAGGAATTGAAGTCTAGGCCAAATCTGTCGCCGTATATTAATGGGCCTGTTCCGCAAGTCAAAAGCCGGTTAGCTTTTAGCTTTTGCTACAGTACCTAACTTTAAACGGAGTATTTTCTCAAGACGGGGTCTAAAACTTAAACGATCTACACGTTAAAAGACCAACATCTGTACCAGCCAAAATCACAAGTGAGTATCTGTCTCTCCGTAATCTGTACTGTAAACAACCAAAATTCAAAATTTTCAGTCAAAAGCTACAAGGCACAGCCAAAAAGAACAGGTCCATTTTCTCTCCATCCCCACCCACACTTGCAAACGCACAAATAGGCCGAAAGAAAGAGGAAGTTAGAAAGAGGAATCCATCCCTGTCTCCCAAGTCCATAGAGCAATAAACCAAGTATACCAGTATAATAAATAAAGGGAGAAAAACAGGGTGTGTCAAGAGAAAAAAAGGAGAGAAAGACATGGGCAGAGGGAGCTCCTGACAAGTGACACCACAGACAGCAGCCCGAACCAGCATCAGCCTCAGCAACCGCAGCCCAGATCAAGATCAAAAAAAAAAAAGATCCGTGTCCGAGGAGGAGAGGTGCAAAGGGACGGAGGAGAGAGAGAATGCAAAAAGAAGGTCATTGACGACCCGGATTTTTTCCGCCGAAAGTTTTCTTGTATGTTCTATAGTAGTAGCCATGTATGACCATATATACTCCGTGTGTTCTGATTAAATTGATTTATTTTGGTCTGACTTTAATTAGATTAACTCCGTTTGCTGGCTTTGCGCAAGAAAGATGGCTGCTTTGGTGGATTTGGATCTCAACTGCCGCCCGCCGTCGCCGGAGCCTGCCGCACCGGAGGAACTCCGGGGGGTAATGCTCAGTCAAGAACAACCCTTCCCTGATCAGGTTTAATCCAATTCTTTGCTTGACTTGTTTATGGCTAAGTTCTGGTTATTATTATTAATGGGGAAAAAAAGGAAATTTGATTAGTGGTAGTTAGTTTTTTGTTCATAGCTAAGTTGTTGCCTTTAGACTTCTTGGGGGATTAGATTGTGAGGTTAGTTGTGCTGTGCTGTGACGTCTTCTGCTTGTGTGGGCGGTGTAGATGGACTTGCCTAAGTTGTATTGGGCACAGACTAATCTCCAAGATGGATCCTTCTGGAAGCAATCCAGTGATGCGGTACGGAGTAACCCGCATTCGACTCATGAGCATATGATGGTAAGGAAAATAGTTGAGTAAAATTTCCACAATTTGGTCCAAATTTGTCTTACTAAAGGAAGGTTTTTTTGGTGTCACAGAGGAGTTTTGATGAGAGGGGTAATCCAGATGTTCCCAGTAATTCCAATAAACGCAAGAGGCTATCCAATGTTGAGGAACAGAATATGGATGTTAAGAGTTCAATCCGGAGAAAACCTGATGTTGGCGCGTGGGAGAAATGCGGTTATCGCAATGTAATCGATTTGGAGAAGCCAGCGACATCCGATGATGAGGTGGAGATTGTTTCTTCCTCTGGCTTTGGCAACCTTGCCAGCCGCAATGGTATGTCTCAGGATGGTTCCTGCTGTGTTTCGCCGCAGAATTGCTCGCTTGCAGAGTCTGGTCAGTTATGCAGAGAACGAAATGCTTCCCGTGTAAGTCATGGTGAGTTCTAGGATGGTTCTCCTTCCCTTGTTTATAATTCATAAATCTACCATCTTCTGCTGGCATGTCTCTTAATGTTTAGTTTAATACTGTTTGGATGATTCATAGTTAATAATAATAATGTTTGAATGCAAACTTGTTACTGGGCATCTAGTATGGTCTATTATTATACGACTATCCATGTAATGCAATCTTATTACTGGTCATCTAGTATAGTCTATTATTATACGACTATCCATGGATTTTACACATGCATCTATCGGTTGAACCATTGATGGAAAATAATTATAGTCCAAATGAACTCATCCCATCTAGATTAATGCCTTCTCGACAAAGAGGACACTACTGTTATATTGGCGTTCATTATCAACATAACAATACATTATTTAAATTGCAATAGATCGACAATGTCTTTGCTTGACATTAATGCATTTTTTCAATAGAACAAATTATCTCTACGTGGTGATACGATTTTTTCCATGAATGTGCAAATTTTCTTTTCAGTTATAGCCATGTTTGTACTTCAATAATTACTGCCTTTTCTAAGAAAGTTGTGTTGCATGTCAAACCCAGTGGGCGTATAGTAATATGAAATTTAGTTAGGGCCAACATAGAACAGGGATGGGAAAATAGTTGTGTTGTTCTACCCATGAATGTATTTGTGCCCCAACTTATAAACATCTAGGTTTATTATTCACGCGAGAGCTCCAATCTTTACAAATTCGAGTATTCTCATTGTAGTATCATTAATGCTTTGAACTTTTAGTGGATATTTACTAGGTTCTATTATAAATTTGTACGATATTTTGTTCATTGCAATCTGAATGATAATCCAACAAGATGACTTGCCCATGGATCGTTCACATGACTTCAAATTATGCATTTTCAGGTTCAGTTGGATCTAGTGAAACTCCGGACTGCCAGTCTCCTACCAAACCAAATAATACTGAATCAAGACATTCACTGATTGACCTAAATGTACCTCTAGAAAAAAGTGTTCATGTTTCCGATGCGCCTTCCCAAGAAATATGTTCTCCTTTAATTCTTTCTTCCTCATCACATCATGGAGATTTTTGGAGCAGCTCCAGCAAAGTTTTCCAAAAAGAATATGGCTCTAATATTGAATCATTGAAAGAATCTTCCATCAGGGTGATAGCGCCCAGCTCTGCTGCAGACAGTTCAAGGGTGGATGCTGGATGCTCAGTTCAAGGGAAGGGCCTTATTGACCTGAATGTGTCAATTGGAAGCATTGACATGCCATCAACAATAACCAGTAATTGCACAGACAAGGTTCTGAATAATGATGAAAGTGAAGGAACTGTATCAAATAATTCTTTCTCCAAGAAAAATAGCCTGCAAGCTGAAACTTTTAGGGCTCATCCAATTGTTGGATACAATCATCATATGCTAGCGAGCCAGGATGACAATAACACGCTTCTCCCAATCTCAACAAATGATGAAATCAATAAGGTTCAGTCTCCAGATTCCGAAACTGTTAACAACAAACTTTTGATTTCGGAAACTCCTCAAGTTGACAAGTATGTCTGTCCAATACTGGGAGCATCGCATGATGGAGCATCAAATACTCAGGAAACTGTTGGCATGCTTCAAGCTGAAACAGAAGGTGACAAAATGGCTTCTGTTGCAGCTGAAACACTTCTTTCTATTTTCTCGGACAATTCTGCATGCGCTGCAGATTGCCCAGGAAGGAACGGTGAAACAGCAGCTCAGGGTGGAAATGATGATGAGCCTCAGCGTTCATTGGACTCTTACGAGGTAATCGTATTGAATCTAGAGGAGATCAGAGATGACGGGGAATCGACCCCTGTGATACCACCCTATAAGGATGGACCCTCTTCTGGGATCAAGCTGAGGAGAGGAAGAGGACTGAGAAATTTTCAGAGGGAGATAATGCCTGGACTTGTTTCTCTGTCACGGCACGAGATATGTGATGACTTGCATGCTATAGGCTATGAGCTCAGGAAGACTCGATCGAGGAAAACCTGTGGGGATAAAGGTTCACCTTCAACTCGAGGAAGGCCGCCCAAGCGTAGTTCCACTGCCAGGAACTGATCAGCAACATCTCAAAGTCCATACCAGGACGCCATAAGACAGGCGATTCAGAACATGAAATATAATTCTAACCATGTGAATATTCATGTGTGTTAAGCCTAGTTGCAAACTCGGTTTGTTACTAGTCATTAAAATGGGGAGATTCTTTTCATTTCTTTTCTCCCTCTATATCTCTTGGAAATTGGAAGTGCTGAGAACTGTTTGGTTGGAGCTCTGTCGGCTTTATATTTTAGCAATGAAGGCACAGTCATAGTGTTACAATGGCAAATCTCAGAAGCTAGCTTTTTCAGTCTTAAATCCGGTGTCAATGAAGGCCTAACAATTGTGTTTTGATGAGAAGCTAGTTTCCATAGCTTGAATTATATCTTGAGTCAGTGAGAAAATAGTTTCCATAAGGCAAATAATTTGGCTCATGGTTTACTGTATCTACATCTGCAATAGCTCTCAGGTGATTGCATCACTGCCCTGTGGGTCAAATCAAATGCTGTCTGTAACAACTTACGACCATTAGACTTGGGCTGTCTTGATGGTCCCAAACTTGCTGTCCTATGTAAAGCATTAACATTTGCCATGCCAAATTTCACACGCCAGAAAAGGCCTTATATTTTCTTGTGGGTCGTTTGATTATCTTGCCATTGAGGCCATGTGGAAGTACAGAGAGGATCATAATGACTGGTGTCACGAGACATCAGATCAAAGGCCAGCTCCATGGAGTAATGCATCTACTGAGACCAACGAGTAGAATTTATGATGCATACAGTTATTTATCATGACGCACAAGTTCAGTCAGTCATGGGCTCATGGCGAGGCAGCCAAGCCAAGTGACCTCAGAAAAACCACTGCCGCTATGTTCACCTCCAATTCCCAAGGATCCGACTTGCAGCAGCTACGCTACTACACACGTTACTGCAAACAAGTGCAGCAAACGGTACATAAAACTCTGACAAGCTACACGCAGACATCTGTGTGTGTGTTATTGGTGTGCACAACCAAGAACTGTTGTGAGAAGACCTAAGATCTCACCATGATGGCCTGAGCTAGTAGTAGTGTACGCTTTTATGGCCCTTGCATTGGCCATCTAGTAATAAAGGGTGGTCGTGGTCGGTGGCAAAGGCGAAGGCTCGCCACACTCTGCATCATGGTTACATTTACTACTGCCGTCAGAGGGTCATGCATCTCTAGCTTGCTCTCCAAGATCATCACATCAGATCAGAGCTAGTAGTCGTAGTCAAGAGGATCTGATAAGACCAAGCCAGTCAAAGCTTTGCCATTTCTTTTGCAAATCTACCTCTTCCTTGTAGATCTGGTCGGTTCGGTGATCGTAGAACGAGGTGGCGGTGCAGGCCGGCGGGAGCTTGGGTGCCGTCATCGGTTTGCTTGTGGCAATGTTGCAGGTGTCGCTCTGGTTGCTTCGGCGATGCATGTCACGGCAAAGTCTGAGCTACCGCTTGTCGTGGGTGAGATGGGCAACAACAATGACATGCGACGGGTGTCATGGTAGGGTGTCGGGGCGTGTTTGTGGTGGCGACTTCCAGTTTTGGGCGAGCTTAGGCCCGGACAAGCTTGGATTGTAGGCTCAGCTGGGGCAATGTATTAGGCGTCGCTTTGGATGCTTCAATGATGCTTATCACAACGAAGTCGAAGCTGCCGCATCATAGGTGTGCGACGGACGGCAACGATGACACATGACAGGTATTGTGGTGTGTTTGTGGCGACGGTCTTGGGCGTCGTCATCTATATTCAGCTGGGTAGTGCAATAGGCATCGCTTTGGACATTTCGACGATGCTTGTTGCGACAAAATCAGAGCTGCCGCGTCACAGGTGTGCGATGGTTGGGGGCGTTGGGGTGCGTAGTTGGCGGTAGCTTTAGCGGTCGAGGGTGATCTCAGGCTAGGCGCAGTTGGCACGTTGAATGGCGTGTTTCTGCGCATCAGCAAGGCAGGTCAGGGCGGAGTCGGAGTTGCTAGATCATAGTGCATGACAAGTGGTGACGATGACTCATGACGCGCAACGTCGGTGGGTGGCTCATTTTGGGCGGCGCGTGGTGGTGCTTAGAACGATTTTGGCTTATGCTTTGAGGCGGCACGCTGTTGGTGTTGGTCTTTATTGAGAGGCTGGCCACCCTTTGTTTTGTGTGTCGGGTGGTTGCCGGCTGTGCCTTATGTCACATTGTGAGTGAAGGAGCAACCCTCTCTTTCTTGTAGTTGTAGTAGGTGCTTGGTATGAGTCCTAGCTGGAACTCCTTCTCCAGTATTGACGTTCCCCCTCTGTTGGGACCGCCGATGTTGGTGTCTTGATGTTTTTTCTTTAAGAGCCGGTGTAATTCTCTTCTTCTTGAAATAAATGTTAGAACTTTTGCCTTTGGTTTCAAAAAAACTAGTGTGGGCTCCAGAGATCCACTTTTCAAAGGCACTTGTTTATCACTGCTTCTGTTTGATCACATGGCGATGTGTAGTAATAAGCTAGTCTTTGGAGGGAAGTCAAACCTATAGTTGTAAGTACTCACAGTCACAATTAACATAGGGATCAACTTTCAACTGGAAAAAGGAATATTTAAGTATTTTTGGCTCTATAGAATGACATTTTAGAATTTGCTATTATATAGAATGCAATTAATTATTTGCCACTCTATATAAGATCCAATTGAGATTTTGCCACTTCGGACATTTTGCCCTTGTCTTTGACGATGTTAGCCCTTCTTCCTCCTCCCATCCTTCCTCCTCTTTTCTTCTTCCCCAACCATGGCAACACCGCCGCCCAAACTCATCTATGGTTCCTTGTTTATCTCTCTCTCCCTCCCCCAAAACCAATCTAGGTTTCCCTTGGGTGCCGCCGCTGTTAGCTGATGAGCCACCAGGCCATCGATGCCTTGGCCAAGTCTGGATGCCGCCTTTTTCTTCCTCTTTCTCTTTTTTTAACCGACCATGGAGGCAGCACTGTTTTGCTCCACCCACCTCCCTCCTTCCCCTTCCCTTCCCTCCCTTCTCTCCTCCTGTTTGCCCGCACGCATCTCTAGGACCATAGCAGCCGCCTCCAACAACTACCCTCCCGGCCACTAGAGATGGTTGTCCGTGCTTGCCCTATATATTCACCACGACATTGACCTCACCAACAAGCTCTTCTCACACTATAGCCCCCCGCCTCCCCGGCTCTGAGAAGCTCGTGACGACGCTGTTCCAAACCACTGGCCGTGCCCCATCTAACCTTAGCATCGTCAACCTCATCGCCATGTCCCGGGCAAGAAGGAAACAAGAAGGGGAAGAAGAAGACAGGCATAATTGTTCAGATAATGTCCAACTAAGGGTAAAATTGTTAAAAAGTGATAAATTCTAAAGTACCACTATATAGAGTAAAAATGATGAATTGCATTGCATGGAGTGGCAAATACTACTGGGTCACTAGCTCATTCTCTCTCTCTTTTTTTTTGAGGGATGGGTCACCAGCACATTCTGTATGGAGTTTGTATGGAGTTTTGTGAGTGTCAGCAAGGCCTAGTATTCATGGCACTACAGCATTTGCTGTTCCCAAAGAAAAGTTCTCCCACTGCAAATGCTGCAAATTAAGAACGTATGTCAATCATCCTAGAAATACAGGCAAAGTAATTCCACGCGCGAAAATTGAGGCAAGAAGAACAGAGCAAAATGTACCTGTATCTATGTATCCATCTACGGTTCCTGTCAGCCCAATGATTCATACGTACACGGAGAGGAGGGTGGTCCAGTGGTGCGGCCGAGTGCTGGCCACAGTGAGCTGGCTCTTGTGCTCAGGCCTGTCGCACTCTTCACTCTCTCGTTAGGCGCCTCAACAAGAGACATCGTAACATGCCGATAGCCCAGCCTCCCTGCAACCGTACGTGCAAGATCCAAGAGGTAGGGAGTGAAAATCTTGCATCGATGTGTGGGTGGGGCCTACCTGTCAGCCAGACGTGGCATGAACCATTGTTCATGGATCGATGATGATCGAAGAATGATGAAAGTTACATAGCAACTTAGGTGATACAGAGGCTTCCGATGAAAAGTATGATCCCAACTCTACTGATAGAAATTTGTTGGCACAGAATGGCCTCTAGTTTGTAGACCAGGTGGTGGTGTCTACAATTAAAGCTGTCAGCTTCTGATCGGAGTGTCAGGTCTTTAGCTTTTGTGGGTAAGCATCTTATAACATGCGTGCACAAAATTATGCAAAGGTTCATAATTGAAGATGCGCTCTCATGCAAGATCATCCAATGTCATGGAGATTTATTGGTGGAATAAGTTCGTATCACATTCTAAATTTTATTTGAAAGCCCACCCAACATTTTAAACTATAAAATCAGATATTTGATCCTACGGATTTTGCAAACCAGTTCAAATATCCTGATCCAGTTTCGCATGATGGTATTACTTGCGTGACGTGATGAGTAAGTGATTTTTCTATGACACGCTGGCTAAGTTAGGTTAGTAACATGTGCCCATAAGGGTTTCTTCCTCAACGAGCTCCCAGCAATGTTTACATGACCACCGTCGCTATAGTTCTCTTCTTTTTTTTGTTTTGATTTATAAGAAAACCCTGTGGATCTTACCTGTCATTTATGTAAACTTGACCAATGTGTCATATTACGTGGTAAAAATGGTATACTCAATGCGCCATGCGGACAATACCACCATCCGAAGCCGGCTTAAGGTGTTATTTGAACTGGATTGCAAAGTTCAGTCAAATGTCCAGTTTTATAGTAGGGTGTTAGACTTTTGAGCAAAGTTCCAAATATTATATGGACTTTTTCATTTATCGATTCTCGTAAGGTTTTCAGCTGCATGGAATATTGGTGGTGATCAATTCGTCTTCGGCTTCTGGCTTATTTTGCACTATTCATAAATTTCGTCTTTTTCTGAACTTTTGGCTTTTTGTTGAGCTTTTTTGCCGGTTCTTTTTTCCCCATATTTGTTTGTATTATATGTAATGGGCTAACATATTTTTTATATTTTTATTTTTTTAAATTTAATTATGTTAAATAAGCCTCTGTCAGTTACAGTGCGTTTTTCAATCAGCTACAGTGTTTTCAGCCATAAGCCATGAGCTTTTCAGCCGAACTGATCACCAGCATTATATGGACTTTTTCATTTATCGGTTCTTGTAAGGTTTTTCAGCTGCATTGTCGTCTCACAAAAAGTCGTTGGACAAGCAAGAGTTGTTATCCACTGCTGCTCCTAGTTCTACCTCACACATTTTCCACATTATCTACTACTATGCCAGTCTCCCTGGCGGTTGCCACACCAAACAGACATCTTGTCATGTTCAATGAAAATGTCATTGGAACATATGCACCAAAATAGTTGAGCACGATCATGCAATTCCTCTCTCTCTCTCTCTGTGAAAACGAGTGAATAATTTGTAATGTGTACAACACTGAGGTGAGCCTCCTGTACAAGCGTAGAACACTACAATAGAAAGGGTCCAAGAAGCTAGCATCCAAACACTTTTTTCCTGTGGAAACCAGACCTTGAGCCCGGAAACTTTGTGCCTGACCTCTGAAGATGTTGCCAACTTCCTTTTATATCCTACCTGCCAAATCTCTCTGGTCACAGTAACCTCACCTACGCTGCTAGCTAATCATGTGATCATGCATGTCAAACAGCGACGAAAGAACAAACGAACCCATGGCAATGGCAGGAAGGAGAAGAAAACACACGCGCTGTGACAAGAACCCTTTAAACCTACGGCGACAAATCTCTGCGCTGAAAAAGGGAAAAAGAAGCATAAATTTTGCTGCATTGCAAGTGCTGTTGAGTCTTCTGAATTCTGCTCGCTCTGTTGCAGAGCAGAAGCAAAGAAAAGAAGCAGAGGTACATGCACATGGAGTAACATTGCATCCATCCATGCATGCAGGACGAGAATTGTTTGAAACGAAAGGTGAAAGCGAAAAAAAAGTTTCTATACCATTCCAAGATTCATCGAAGCAAAAAAAAAAAGAAGCTCTCTTTTACTGTTTTACACACAGGCTGCAGCTCTGTTACTACTGGCAACCTGCCCTGCCTCTCCAGAAAACAAAACGAGAGAAAAAGACGAGGTGGTGAATAGAAGAAAAGCCTAACGATTGATCGTTCTAGTAATTAACGAGGCGTTAAGTACGGGTGGATTAACGGTAACTAACTGGTTAGTCAATGCGCGGTCGGTAGCCATGGCTAGACCTTGTAGATGACGAGGAAGCAGGGAAGCACAGCGCGGCTGTCGAGGACGATGAGCTCGCCGTTGCCCATGTCGACGGAGTCGTAGTCGGAGGCGTGGCACGCCTGGTCGTGCGCGGGCCGGACGCGGCCAGCGATGACGCGGCACACCAGCATCGCCCGGCGGCCGGGGCCTGGGCCGGCACTGGCGTGCGCGGCGCCGCTGCCGGCGAACGTGCGCACGGCGGAGCCGGCCGAGCCGAGGCGGCAGGTGGCGACGCCCGCGCCGAACACTCCGCCGGCGCTCGCACCCGCGGCCGCGCGGCACTGGAAGCGCATCATCTCGTTGCCGTCGGCGCCGCACCGCGCCGCCACGCCGTGCGCACGGGCGGCCGCCCGGGCCTCCTCGAACCGCGCCACCGCCCGCGCCGCGCTGTGCACCCGGAACAGCGCCTCCACGGCCGGATCCGGCGCCCCCGCGGGGCCCCACCCAGACGAGAAGATGAGCTCCACCACCCGCCGCGACGAGTGGCCCTCCGGCAGCTCCGCCATCGTCAGGAACGCCGAGCTCGCCGGCGCCGCCGGCAACGGCGACGGCATGAACGCGGCCGCCATCTGCTTCTGCTTCTTCTTGGGCCTGGGCCTCGGCTCGTGCTGCCGCTCCTGCGCGGCCCTCCGCCTCTCCCGGTGCGACTCCAGCTTCTTGGCGTGCCGCACGAACGCCACCGAGTCCCTCACGTCCGCCGCCGCAGCGCACGATACAGGGAGCAGCAGCGGCAGCGGCAGCTGGGTCTTCTTGGTCGGAGACGGCGCCACGACGGCGTCGGCCACGCCGTATGACCTGCAGCTGAGCGAGCGCACCCACGCCGTCGCCATTGTGCCGGCGACGGCAACTTAGGCAAGTGGCTTAAGAACAGAGCAGAGCAAGAGAACCGCGCGCACTCAAAGGAATGGGCGTTCACGCCGGCGCAGAGCAGAGCAATACGGCGGCGGCAGCTCAGCTGCTGTGCTTGGGTTCGGTGGGTGGTGGACGGGTGGTGCGGCCGCCGCTGGTTTGGCTCCGGGCGTTATTATGGGGGCGGATTTATTTGGCCTTGGCCTGTGCTGTGGGGCACCGAGTCACTCCTCTTCCATCAATCCACCATACTCGCAGTGGTCGGTCATGTACGACATGTGAGCCTTGCCATGTGGACCCACACGTCAGTGAGTAGGGCGAGTCGGGGGTGGGAGATGATTGGCAAGTACTGTGGATCTTGGAGTTAGATGGACTTTTTTTTGGCCAGATCGAGACCCGATCCAAGCATGGCAAAGCACATGCACACACACATAGTGGATCAGGCTAGCACGACACGGTATGGCTTGTTGTATCGTGCTCGGAGCGGTCTGGTATGAAAGTGGAATGACGGGCCAAGCGGCACAGGGGTGGGAGCGGTTGGTCCATGATAGCCACTGACACCAGGTGCACGCCGACTACGCCATCAACCGATGTCGCTGCTCGCCTTCTCACCAGCACACACGCCACCGAGGAAGAAGAGTTGGGATAGAGTAAACCTATAGGGTGACTGGCCAGAGTTGTGGGGATGCCTCAGCACCACCACCAACTCATGGCCGGGTGACGGTAAAACGGTGGCGTGCTTAGGTACAGCTAGGTTTAGCCACGTGGCCCACACCCAAGCAAGCTAGTGTGGGAGCCGAGCGGTGAGGAAGAGTGAGGTCTTGGGAGACCAGTGGAGGTCTTGGGAGACCAGCGGAGGTCCCCCAAGACCGAGATGATCGACGGTGGCTACATCGAGTGGTACCATTGTCGGGTGCACGCGGTGGCGCGGCGCCATGGAAGGGCGTCAGGTTGAAGTAGATTAGGGTTTGGGGAGAGCGAGGACCCAAGGGAGAGGTCTCCTTGGCCGACGAATCAACAGCCGCGGTGGCGCTTGATATGGCGATGCCAAGGGTGGTGGCACAACAGCTTAGGGCCACGGGAACTGATGAGTCAGAGTAGGTGGCGCCGGATCAAGTGGATCCGTAAGAGGTAAACATCAGTGGGGGCCAGGTTAGATGGAGCCGGTGAACCCATGATGTGGCGGCATGGAGAGCAAGAACGAGAAGCAGAGGGGAAGTGATGATGTTGACGAGTGAGGGAGAGAGACAGGAGTACTAGTGGAGTGGAGGCCTAAAGGGACAGTAGCAGCTAGCATCAGGGGCAAAGGCACTACCCCCGCGAGCATAGGTGGTTGCTTGGGCTCATCGGTGATGAGCCACGGAGGATGCGAAGCATCATGGCATTGAGTTCCCGGGCACTCTTGTCGTCTTGCAGGTAACGCCGACGCAGAGCCTGGGTGGCTCCTTTCTGGGCCGTTACATGGGTCATGGCCTCATGGGCCCTACAGGACTGGTGGTGGCCGATGGCCTATATGGCATCATGGCATTTCCCTGGTGCCCTCGAACCCGATCAGCCGATCCCCAATTCCTATGGCCGTTCAGCGATCACCCCTATAGAAATCTCTAATTCTTTTAGCGATCAACCCTACCTACCCCTTCCGAATTGCCCTCGGCGGCTCACCAGTGAAGTCCCCCTCTGATCTCACTCTCAAGCTGGCGCAGGTGGCACGTGGGGCGACCAGCAAAGCCACAGGTGCAAGGGCTACAGTCGAGCGGGCAGGGTACTAGGTGGAGGGGAGGGGAGGTGGCAAGGGCCAAGGGAAGGGGAGGCGGCAAGGCTCCATCAGTAGCCGACAGCCAGCACAGCTGGGCCGACCGGGCGAGGGTATGTGAATCCATTTGTACTGAGTGTTTAGTATGTTAGGGAAAATAAGTAGGTTCATTTAGTTCGTGGATAAAATTACATGATGTAGATTAGTACCTGCTCAGAAGGTCCTACTTTTTTTTTTGATACAATGCTCCTTATCTATTAAGAATAGATTCAATAGACAAATTTTATTCACATGGTTCAATGACCCAAAAATGAAAACTAACGAGGGGCACTGATATATTACTACTTACACAAGGGCTAACCAGTAAGCTTAGAATCACAAAGCTTGCAGCAAGATAAGGGACCTTCAAGAACCACAAAACATGGATCCATCCTAATAGTGCCAATGTGTTTTTATTATTTTGGCAACAAGATTGCTGATGATTGGCTCAATAACATGATTGTGTGCTACATTGGGTGGAAGCTATTTTGAAGCACTTTCTGATGTTACCATTACCCGACAGTTTCAAACCATGAAGACTCAAAATGAATTTGCTTCGTAGGCATGATTAGCACATTTATGTTATGTTGTGTTCCATCCTCTTCAATGTGAATACATTACAATGTTATATGATATACTAATCTACATATATATATTTTGTAGAATCTCTTCTGGATGTGTGATTGAACTTTTATTGGCGAGTCATCGAAGGTTTCATAATGTCGTACTGATGTACTTATTACCGTATCTTCCTTTTCTTTTCATCTATGGACATTCAAATGCGTGTTGGATTTTATAACTATTGCATGTATCAACTTTGCTTGTGTCATGTGTACATGAATTTGTTCGTGTTTATTGGTTATACTTGGGCTCGTGGCTCGCCTAGACTCCCAAAATTTGCTGGCTTTGCCACTAGTCAGCATTAGCACTCAGCGCACAGGGGTGCCAACCAGGCAACGGTTGCCTATGCCACCTAGCAGCTAGTATGGTACCGATGATAAGATGAAGCAGAGAGCAAAGAAGGTATGGATGGGGAGGGTAAAGGGCAAAGGTCAGGAACCAATGACAAGATAGAGCAGAGGAAGAAGGCAGAACGATGGTGGAGGTTGGGAGACAATAGGTAGATGCAACGTTCTTCTCCTTCATGGCTATAAAACCTACCTCCTCTGCTCATTTCCTCACAACCGAAGCACCAAGCTTCTCCTCTATCTACTTTACTCAGTAGTCTCAATAGTTAGTACAACAGAAAGCCTGGTGGTGGTATGCTACTAAGTAGTCGCAGCATGTAGGCGGTGGCAAGAACGGCCAAGCTCGGTAGCGGTATGCTATTGAGGAGTCACAGCACAAAGGCAGCAATGGGGCGCCTTACTGGAAGCTCCCTCCGCTGCTCCCCTAGTACTCCTCCAGCTTTGACTCCCATTGAAGCTCGACAACTATCACAATGCATGGGAGACTACAGAATGAAGGATTGCCATATGGATGATATGAAGGGTTACAAGGAGTATTAAGGCAGTCTGAAGCCAATGGGGACACCAGACTTCTCTCCCCTATGCACAGATGACAACATTGGTGGGTCCAAGTCTGACACTAGCACCGCTACACGAAGGGCACTGTGCTAGAAGCACATGACCTGGAGCCATGAAATCTGAGATGGCCAATTGGTAGAGATCGCAACTTATAATTATTACAAAGCTCAGTTAACTACTCATACAGGTGGAGAGAAGGGCACTTGATCCAGTACTATAAAGCATGCTTGAGCAAGATGGGGGCGCATAGGCGAGGGGGGAGTATAGACACAGCTGAACTTTGAAGCCAATGGCTTTGTGAGTACTTGGATATACAACCTTGTTTTCTGCCTATGAGGAAATTGCTAAATATATTATTTCTAAAGATCAACGATTACGATGGGTGAACGTCACGTGTTCAAAATAATGATTCAACGCAACTTTTGCTCACAGTACTAACATGTCGTAGGAGAACTATTCCATCTAACATTTTACAAATCTATCGTAGAGAGCTAGCAGAACTAAAATAAATGCTCCTACAAGTTTAGTTCTTTTTTTTTCTGTAACTTCAGATATTTGGATATCATTGAACCAGAGAAGTGTTTACCTTAATGTTGCAGCCTATTATTTAGATGATGATTACAAACTAAACAATAGAGTCATATCGTTTAATTTAATTAAAAAATCACACACGTGAGAGGCCATTGCCTAGTGTATACTAGATGCACTTAATGATTTTAAAATAGATAATAAGACTGTTTCTACAGCTTTTGATAACGCATCGGCAAATATGATGGCTATGAACATTCTCATCCTAAGGTTGCAGATATATAGGTGGATATGTTCTCCACTAGATATACGTGTGTTATATCTTGAACCTCATTGTAGAAGAAGGTATGCAAGCGATTGGTGAATATTTGAACAATATCCGAGATGTCTTTTGTTATCTCGCAAGTTCAGCATAAATGGTAGCCAGGCTCGTGGAGTACTGAACAACTAATAGAAAGGATCTAAGAAAATTTGGTCTTGACAGAAGGTAAGGTGAAACTTGACATACATCATGCTAAAAAAGGTACAATGGTATGAATATATTATATCTATCTTTGTTAATGCTAACTCTTATTGGTAGTTACTAATTCAGATTGGCAAATTACTAATTATTTTTTAGAGTTTTGAAGACCTTTTTTATAAAACGACAAAGGTTATATCTAGTGTTTATTACCATACCTCTTGCTTAGTTATAGATTTTATTTGGCTAATTGCAGACAAGTTTACTAAATCTAGTGAAGATTGCCTTTTAGGCTATGCTGTTGCAGCAATGGAGGAAAATTTTATTAAATAACTTGGATTTATTTCAGAACTATATTGCTTTGCTATTATTTTCGATCATATCAAAAAGTTAGCAGATTTGCAGATTGGTATGGAGGGGATAGGTAAATGTCTCAGTCCTAGTATGCAGATAAGCTTGGTAGCAACGCTTGATCAGAGGCCTCACAACAGTCCTGGTATGCAAATAAGCTTGGTAGTAGTGCTTGATCAGACGCCTCACAACAGGCACAACAAGGCAATACAAGCTTCATAGCCTACTTGTGGAAGAAGCTAAAGGATAAGTCTAGTTTTTTATTCTCGCAGGCTCAAGTGGCCCCCAAGTGAAATTCTATCTTAGAGCTGAACCATTACCTTCAGCATGATTTTGCAAACACTTATCATGATCTTGCTGGTGGACGTAGGATAGACTTGCTCGAGTGATGGAAGGACAATAAGCAGATATTTCCTATGCTATGCCATTGCGCACGAGATGTTCTACTGATTCCAGTGTCCATCGTCTCTTTAGAAATGATGTTCAACATGGTAGAGATAAATAATTGAAGAAAGAAGATCATCCCTCATGCCTAGAATGGTAGAGGCAATCACATACGTCAAGGACTGGGAATTGGTTAAAGAGTGATAATAGCATTAACTGGAGTATCCCAAGATCATGCAGGCATATGATGACCTAGAACGCATGAACGATCGCAACATTGGAGAGTAGTTAGTATGTACGTATATTATTATTATAATCTTTTTTTACCTAAGGAACCCTACTATGAGACGTAAGGTTCTAACTAGACATTAACATCGTATATATAACATATCAAGAAAATTTTCACCTTTTCCCCAATTATTTACATGTCCATATTTTTATACAATTACTTAAATTTCAAAATATTTCATATCCCCCTTTTCCCATAATTTTTTTATCACCTATTCTCACTCCCTGTTTTTTTTCTCCTCTCCTTCTTTCCCCTCTTCTCTCTCCTCTCCTTTTTCTTTTCTTGTGTCGTTGCCTTGGGCCTCATTGTCAACAGTGAGCCATTTCTTCTTCTCGTGCTCACTCCATGCTCATCATCCACTGCCCTTCCCGCTAGCCCTCACCCTCTCTCGGTCTCTCTCTACTCTCCAGATTTGTGCTTCCACTCCTCTCCCACCACCATGCCACCACTACCCGTTGTTCATGACCTTGCCACCCTTATTTGCCGCCCGTCCACTGCCCCGCTACTGCCACTCAGTCTTCCCTCTCCACCTCTCCACCCGTCAGTCCTCACTCTCTCTTGGTCTCTCTCCACTCTCTAGATTTGTGCTTCCGCTCCTCCCACTCCACCGCACCGCTGCCACCTGCCGGTCCTCACCTTGCTAGCCTTATTTGTTGCCTGTCCATTGCCCTGATGCCATCGCTCAGCCTCCCCCTCTACCGCTCCTCATCCTCTGCGCCACTGCTGGTCATCCTCCTCCACCACCGCTACTTTCCCTACCACGCCCCTCTTCTTCCATGTACCTTCCCCTCCTCCCCCAGTGTCGGCCACCCCTCCCCCTCTCCCTTTCCTCGCGCTATGTTAGAGTCCGGGCCATCTGGATCCAACTCTAATATAGCCATCTCACCACTCGCACTGGAGCAGCTACAGCTCTTCATCCTCATCGTCCAATGTTCATTTGATTTTCAGCTCGAGACCGAGCAGCGAGAGAGTATGCTCTATGGCCCGAATGCCCACCAGGGGAGCTCTAGTTGGCTAGCACGGGTTCTGCGCCAACACATGCTACCGTTCTTGCCTTCATGGTAGGTGGGAATGGCGTTGGTGCCTTGAGCACGACGGTGGGACATGGCGGAGGTGATTGAGCGAGGAGCCACAGCGGGCGTGGCCGTGGCTAAGCGAGGCTCGATGACAGTGACACTAGAGACATAAGGTAGAAGTAGAGCATGAAGGTGATGAAGATGGTGGCCGTTGCCATCGCTGCTGCCGCCTTCATCGACGTCCTCGTCACCGCCATCGACCGTCATTACCTCCAAGTCAATAGGGTTAGGCCTGGGCCAGTACGGCATGGTAGCAGCCCGTAGTGCCCTGGGCCGTGCCTAAGCCTCACAAGAAGTGAGTCGTGCCAGCACCACATAACACGATGGGGTGGTCGTGCCGGGCCAGCACAGTCCAACGTGGCCCGAAACCCACCAGGCCATGCCATGCCGGCATAGCCCAACTCCCCGGTCTAAGTACTGGGAGTAGTAGTACTGCAACATTGTGTTGGTCTTTTGAGCTGTGATTTGATTTAGTTCTATCTTTTTGAATTTTGTTTTCATCTGAGTCTCATGATTCTGGGTGAATGGGAGTTTGGGCCCATTGAGTGGAAATCCTCAGGTCAAGGGTGGGGGAATGATCATTTGGATTTGGATGCCTTGCTGCCTTCAGGAATTCTCTTCACTTTTTTGCTGCTTATTACAGTCTCTGTTTTTTAGTTTTCCTTTGCTTTTCTTCCTTTTCTAGAGCTTGTGGCTGTGGCCGGTGGGTGCCTGCCTTCTTTTGATCTGATCACGGAGTCCAGTTCTTTCTTTCTTGCAGCTCTGTGGCACGCTCTGCTCTATTTGCGTTTCTGATTTCTGGGCATCTACAAAAGACGCTTCTCTTTTTTATTATTTCCGCCTCCCTCTTTTGACTTGCTACTTTGCTAGTGGGCAGTGGATACTCTCGTTATTTGCAACGAACTCGTGTCTAAAACTGTGTGTGTGTGAGGGAGAAAAAATGAGAGAAGGGAAGACGAGCACAAGCAACAGAACACTTTGAATTCAAAGGGTAGTAAATACTACTAACACCATTTACCGCGCGTCCAAAATTCATTCCACTTTTCAAATAGGTACATCATCCCTTCCCCATTTTCCTTCAGGTTGGTACAAATTCAGTTGGGTATCACCATTTCGGCTTTTGGCGTCGTAGTAGCAACAGTGGCATGCCACACTTTCTTAGCACCTGGCCCCACATGTCATAGACTCAATTTCTTACTAAACTTTGCCACAAGTATGGCTTCGATTTTATTAGCCACACTTTCTGTGGCAGCCACGCATTACCTAAACTTAGACATGGCAAGCTTAGACACCAACCAAACCGGCCCTAAAGATGGTTCGCAAAATGTCCGCAATGCAGCACGCGAATGATTTGACGGTTAGCACGTGTCGGCGTTGACCGGCAAAATAATCCCCCAAAATTAGAGCCGATAAACCGTCGGTTCGCTTCTCGGAACATTCGCATTCACGTTACACATACCTACACACACGCCGTCCGTCCCGAGAGGAGACAAAGTATCTAAATTGTTTAAGCGCGTATGATTTTTTGTTTAAGCAAAATAGTCCCCCAAAATTAGAACCGATAAACCGTCGGTTCATGTTATTTGAATGTTAGATTGATTATAGCAGTCATTTATATTATTCAGCAACATATGTTTATGATCTGTTAACCTCTTTTAATAGCAAAGCTTAATTTAAAGCTCAAGATCTAATCTATAATTGTCATATATAATCAAGATTAATTTTTTTTCATGGTTGTGAGGGCCAATATCAAATCTTGTGCGACTAGTCTGCTGAGAGCAATATATAACATTCCAAATTTTAGTATTGTGCTGATATTAGACATTCACATGATATATATGTTGAGCATACTTGCGTGACTTAAAAAGTTCATATATATACATGTTGGTTAAGTCATTTATATGCATTTGGTATAATGCTTATGTCTTTATTTATGCTGGAATTAATTCTAAATTTGTGCTAAAACCGAATTACTTACAACAGACACAAACCTCCTCAATATATGTTTTAACTATATCTTGTTTGTTGATTTGTGTACTCAAACAACACCTTATATAAGACACTATTTTCCTCTCTTTTTTTAAACTTTTTACCATATCATTTTCTATCCTACTTATAGCTAATTATGAGCTGTAGACATTATACAATTGGAATACTGTACCAGATCGACCAGCATGCATTCAGGCAGCTGCGGCATCTCATTCGTCAACTACTTCGCCAACTGCAAAGCCATGATTAATTTAATCACACTCATAATCCTGATAAGAATTCGTTTACATGGTTGACAAATGGATTCCGGTTGCACGCTGAATGAATGTGTAACGTGATAATCTTGGCTAGCTTCCCTTGCACTGGAAGAGAGAAGAGCCTGGAATCTCTGAACTGACGGCAGCTTAATGCATCGCCATGCACGCAACGCGCAGTCAACATACACACCACGTTTTCAGACTAGCTAACCGATCATCCGCTTAAAAAAAAGAGAGAGATGTTTTTTGTTGCGTGCGTGATCTTGCTTACGCTCCTAAAAAACGTGTTAGCTTAAGCTGACTCTGATGCGTGAAACCAGCAGAGAGAAGCTTGATTAACAAACTAATTAATTACTCGACTTTATTTGATTTCGCACTTTATTTGATTTCGCTGACTTTGAGATGCTTTCCAGTATGGAGTAGCCATGCCATTATTCCAGGACGAGCGGCAGAACAGACATCGCAATCTACCCTAGCTGACTCTGCCAGTACCGAGAAAATAAAGTTCATGAGGATATGATAATGTCCAATGAGCTGCGGCGAGAGCTCATTCCCAAATCCATCTCCATCTCCTTCCATTCCCCAAAGATCCCAACAAACCATTGCATTTCAACATCGAAAAATGGCACACGGTATTGCAAGCTCTCGATCGAGATATCGTTGCTGCCGATGCTTCCTGCCATTAACGCCAAGTTTAATGTGTACTGAAGCTCTGAAAGCGGCCTTCCAACTTTCGGCACACCTAACTTGCACGAGTTCAATCTCTGATTTCAGACTTATGCAAAATTATAATTAAAACAGATTGATTATTAATTCTCCGTTTATTTTGATTTGAGCTTCTGACTTCTGGCTTATTTTCCAGTATTCCTAAATTTCATCTTTTTATGACTTTTTGGTTTTTTTGAGCTTTTTTGTTAGTTCTTTTTTCCATATTCGTTTACATTGTCCGTGATTGGCTAACTTATTTTTTCTATTATTTTTTAAATTTAATTATATTAAATAAGTTATTATCAGATATAGTTTAATTTCAATCAATTATAGTATAATTTTAGTTATAACTCTTTTTTTTCAGCTGAAATGAGTGCCCTGTAAAAATCAGCCCTTGTCTCTGCAAAGGAAGCCTTCTGGGAGAGGGTAGTAATTGACCGATGTGCAAGTCAGATCAATGTAATCTGTTATGGCCACCTAATCTGCAGTTTCCAAGCAGAGCAAGTGTTTGCTGGGAGGAGAATGTATGTATCAAGTGTTACATCAACATCGATCAGGAATTCAGGATGCTGCAGCTGCACCAAACAAACCAACTTACAGACTGATGCCAGCCATTACTCTACGCTCATACAGTCATACTATATGTATCAAGTGTCTTTGCTTTTGCGTGGCACCCAACATATTTTGTACTAGCTAGTTGTAGTAGTAGTTGCCCCGCTTAAAAAAGCTTTTTTTAGTGGCTTATGGCCTAAAAAACTGTAGCTAGCTAAAAAAATACTATAGATAACGAAGGATTATTTAGCATAATCAAATTTAAAAATAGAAAAACATGTTAGCCCATCACGTATAATAAAAACAAATATAAGAAAAAAGAACCAGCAAAAAAAGCTCAAAAAAGATGAAAATATAAAAAAGATGAAATTTATAAATATTACAAAATAAGACAGAAGCTCTAGCCGAAACGAGCGGCGCCGTTGAGCAGCTCCTATAGAGTACGGACACTGTACTAGTGTACTACGTCTAGTCTTGGCCCCTCGGGTTGTTGGATCGATGCTTCTGCACTTCTGCTTGCCTCTGCATATGTTAGTTAACAAGGTTGCTTACTGTTCTCAGATTACACTCCTCATTTCGTTTCGGATTTAGACCAACAAATGCACTGCACGATCATAAAAGTATTAGGGCCTGTTCTTTTTTGCTGTGATTTGTGATTTTTGGCTGCGGTTTATGACTTTTAAACTGTTTGTATGAGATATTACAGAGTAACAGAAACTCACATACGATTTTTACCGATATAAATGAAATTAGTAAAATATGTACTACAATTAACTAGTAGACTTTATCTAAAAAAATACTCCATTTAAAAGTTAGTTACTATAGAAAAATCGATAAACAATTTTTAAAAGCTGAAAAAAACAAGTCCTTAGAACTTGGAAGCAAACGACAGTTGCTTAGACAGAAAACTGAGTGATTTTGCAGAGGAAATGACTGATGTGTACGTGTAAATGGAAGATGCATGGACATCGATCGATGTCAGGTAAGACAAGACACACATCATTGCTAAGCGGAGCGTGCTTTCTTTCCTTTCACGGTAGACTAGTAATCTGCGAATTTTGAACACTATTGGATGAATTTCCATTTTTGGCCCTTAAATAAAAAAAATTCCAGATTTGAACCCCTCCTCACCGCGCGTTTACGACAGCGCGACACGTGTCCCGGTCGTGCGGTCAAACCCCGAGTCGTGCGGTCAAAAAATCGGTCGTGCGCTCAAAAAAATCGGTCGTGCGCTCAAAAAATCAGTCGTGCGCTCAAAAATCGAAACGGGCGGCCGGCGCGGAGGCGAGGCGGTGCGTGCGGTGTGGTACCGCACGACCCGTGCTCTGATGCGGTCGTGTGGTACCACACCGCACGACCGGACACGTGTCGGCTCCAGGTGAAACGTGCGCTCGGGAGGGGTCCAGATTTGGAATTTTTTTCATTTGGGGGCTAAAAATGGAAATTCGGGTGTCCATAGGTCCAATAGTGTCCAAAATTCTGGACTTCTGCGTCACGAATTTTATTGGATATATAAAGAATTATACTATAAAAAAAGCTACTCAGATCAATTAAAAAGTAAAAAGTGATGAGAAATTAAGAATATAACGGTTAGAGAAAAATAGACATACGACCACTAACTTATTTTTTTATAATAGTAATGATACAGGCGGTATAACGAGAAGGGAGAAGAAAGTTGGCAGCTCCACTAGCAGTACAACAACGCAACAGCAGGTCAGGTTGCGTGTAGCAAATTATGTATTAATATAAAATACTTATTATAAAATATCATCATTAAAGTAAAGAATAAAACAATAAAAATAATAATAGAAATAGCACGAAAATTAAAATTGTTAAGAGAACTTTATTAAAGACTAGCAAAAAGTGAAATAAATATTTAAAATATAGAATCAGTTCACTTCTAACCAAAAGAAGATTAAATGAAATAACACAAATAATGGCAAACCACAGTGCTAAAAACTCAAGTGCTTTCACGCATGCATATTGCTATAATTCCACTAGCCTTTTACCTGAGAATGGAAAGAGCAAGTGTGAGATTGCCCCGCTCGGTTGGGTTGAAAACCTGTGACTTATGGCTGAAATTGTACTGTAACAGCTAAAATTTCACTGTAGCTAAAGGTGACTTATTTGTCGTAATTAAATTTAAAAAATTTAAAAATAGAAAAAATATGTTAGCTCATTACGGACAACGCGGACAAATATGAAAAAAAGAACTGGCAAAAAAAGCTCAAAAAGCCAAAAGTTCAGAAAAAGATGAAATTTATGAATAGTAAAAAATAAGCCAGAAACCAGAAGCTCAAACTGAAATGAGCAGGGCTTGAAAAATCTCAGTAAATACCTAACAACGGTCGCAAGCAACGTGTGTAAAGGGCAAGTAATTTGACACAAGTCAAGCACAATGAAACTTGGTTACTGGAAACACTGATGAAAGTCAGAGATAGATGTAACAGGAATAGTGAAATTTAGGATAATCGTTATTTAGCAAGTTATGGCAATGGCACCGACGATTACTTCCCACATACCCGATTATACGAGAATAGTCAGGCATAACACTGTCCTTAACTGTATAACCGCAGACGAGGTGTAATATCCTGAGTAACGAAAGTGTATGACCCCCGTACATTACTAGGTGGCTGGAAATATCTCCTATATATTGATAACACTAGGCCAGGCAACTGTTATATTATCAACAAGTTGTATTGTGTGAATTTAAAGGAACTAAGGAAAAGCTAAGATAAGCTTATGATAAGTGAAAAGATTTGTTAAGATTGAAAATGGAGAAACGTAATTCCCGATATAAGGGCTATGTGAAATGATAATATGGTGATAATGATATAATAATTATTCTAAATAGGTATTATAATATAATTCACATAAGGGTTGACAACCATCTAAGTTTTATTACATGATGAGTGATTATTAGTTAGATTAACAGATATTATATACATCAGTCATGCCTCACATACGAAATCATACGAGTAATGAATTATGATATCAGAAAGAATAAACATAACAACCCTGTTATTAAAAGATTACTAATGGTCTAAACCTAAATTTGAAACATTTTCATTGCTACCCCCTATTAATGATTTAAGCATTAATTCTAAAACACTAATTAAAGGTATGAATTCTAAAACATTATTAACCAAGCATTCTAATAAACCTATAAACATATGAAACAAAATAATCTAGAATATCATGGTATGAATGCAATATTAAAAGTCTATAACCAGGCAAGTATGAGTGATATGATAATACCAGGCAAGTATGAACGATATGATAATAACCAGACAAGTATTAATAATATGATTGTTGTGGCTACTGGCCAAACAAAGAGAGAGTACGGTAGTGGAGAGTTAGGTGAGCAAAGTGCCTTAGGGTTTTCTCCATGGCTGGTCTTGTGTGTGTGTGTGTATACACACACACATGGGGAGTGTTTTTACAATAGTACCATTACATTTGAGTATTCCCTCAGGGGCACTTATGTCATTATACATATCCTATTTTAGGCCTTACAACCTTCTAACAGGCCTGCTGGGCTTAGGTGGGGCCACCCCTACAACAATGATAATAACCAGATAAGTTTTAGTGAGATGATAATAACTAGGGAAGTTTTAGTAATATGATAATAGCCAAACAACTTTAGTAATATGATAATAGCCAGATAAGTTTTAGTGATATAATAATAGCCAGACAACTTTAGAGATATGATAATAGCCAACTAACTTTAGTGATATAATAATAGCCAGGTAACTTTAGTGTTATGATAATTATACACAATGGCAATGGTAACAAGTAATCATAGAAGATGTGGAATGTGGAACGGAGAGGTTATGGCTGCGAGTTACTTGCCTTGAGCACATTCGATGAACTCGCTACACGAAGGATCCGGAGTGCGTAACTGTCCGAACGTTTCCTCAAAGGTCATGTGTGAACCTACGAGATGAAAACAGAAGTGATTTAGATTAGAGTTATGATAAAATTGTGGGAAGGATAGCAGGAGGTCGTTCGCCCGGAATGGATTGCATTCTATAAGATTTCGTCGTGCGAAACACCGTTTGCCGCGCAAAAATGTCTTGTTGTGCAAAAACACAGAACACAACGCGAATTGTGCTTCGGCCGTGCACCTGATCGACTGAACCAAGTGACTGTGAAGAAAACGGTCACGTGGCCATTCCAGCCACCGCCGTTGCCGTCGGCCATCACCGGCTGCCGCCCCGTGCTGCGCCGCGCACCCCGCCTGGCCACACGGCACCACTAGCGGTGCCGTTCGGGCACCACCCCACCCGCACCACTTGCGTCGTTCGATGCCGCCGCTGGCTTGCCGCCCCCACATGGCTGCTGTCCCACGAAGAGACAGAGACCTAAGGATAGAGGGTCGGAGGGAGGTGGCGGCTGGTTTGGGGAAAGGGTTGTCCTTTTTCTTTAATGGGCTCTTAAGCTCAGTTAGATCCAAGATTAATTAAGGTTTTATCAAGTTTTAAGCTATCGTGACCGCTTCAATTTTTAGGCGCTACATTGCAAAAGGCCAACAAGAAAGGCACCAACTTTTACATTTTTGGCAGAAGGGAGTCAGGGGAGCAGACGCTAGAGGGCAGCAGATGGGATGGGAATATTCAAAGAGAAAAAGAAGTGAGACGATAAAAAAAAAAGAACAGAGAGATTGAGAGATGGCAACAAAAGCAGAGCCACGAAACAAAAGAGACGAGGACGAAAGTCTCTAAAGCAACAGCGTTTGGGAGTAGAGTTCTACTTCTACAGAGTACGTGTAAAGATGGGCTTTAAATTGCGTGCCACTGCCTCTTGGCCTAGTGGTCACCATTGGAGAGTACTACTACTACTACTAGTAGTATGGGACATGTATGGAGATGGCTTTGGATTGGAGAGGGTTTGGGTTTCCGAGGACGACGGAGCGTGGGCCGGCGGCGTCCATTTGGGAAGGGGACAGGGGAGTTCTCCCCGCCGGCACGCGTATAAACTCGGTGTCTCCCTCGGAATTCGTGCTAACCTTTTGGGAGTGTTTTTGTTGGCCCAGCTCTGCTAAAGTTAGCTATACCTTGCCTGCATTGGGCAAGGGGCAGCAAGATGCTTGCACGTTCTTGGTACTACAATCCACTGCTACAGTGCTACCAGTACCAGTTTGTATCAATCAGACAAGATTTCTGACCACCACTATTGTTTTGAGGAGAAGATAAAGATCTATGTAGATTTCGGATAAGCAGTAAGTATTGTTTACACGTACTGCATCCAAAAATTTCTGACTTGTCAATTGGAACTCTGAATCGCCATGAACAATTGCGTTCCATAATCAATCCCCAGTAAGTAAATTCAGGGTGCTCATCTCCTTCCTACCTTATGCCTCGGTGGTGCTTAAATTGACTTATGCTTTTATCTTTCAGGCTTATTTGGTATTGTTTGAGACTTATTTTTACTGTAACTGTTGTAAACTTTTTCAGCATAATTAAATTTAAAAAACTTGAAATAGAAAAATTATATTCTCTCATCTCGAATAATACAAATAAATACGAAAAAAGAAAAAGGAAAAAACCTAAAAAACTACAAGGACAAAATTAAGATGCTAGGAAAACATAGACCTAAATGTGCAGATCGAAAGAAAGAGAGAAAATGTCATATCAGCGGCAAAATTTGTTCTACGGCAGCACGCACGCATGCCTCCTAACAGCAGAATAAATTTCGTACCGGTCTCACCTCTTTTTAACGGGCGAGCTGCCATGTTTGTCATGGATCTATCAGCAAAGCAGCAATTTCCTTTCGCCTGCCGCTTGTACAGATCCCGTCAGAGTTTGCAGCACGGGGTAACATGCGGCTAGCGGCAACACGCGCTGTTCATCACCAGATCGAGTACGCAGTACTACATGGAGATTGGACGAAGCTACTTCCAAGAACAGCTTCACTAACCTGAAAAATACACTTGTATTCAGACAAATGGCAAAGTCAGAACAGTTTAACGTTCGTGTCATGACGAGAATACTACATATACGGTCATCTCACACCTAGCTCTAACAGTACGTTCTCTGCGGCATAATTATTGAGTTCGTTAGTAGTGAATCACAGAATCTTTCTTTAGTCTTGTACAGCTTACGCGGTATGAAGTGAAGCTTTCAGAGAGATGCTGCCGTGCTGTCCACTTGTAGGCTTGTAGCTGCAAGCCGCACATTGAGAGGCCCAGGGCGGTTTTCATTACCGTCCAACGCAATCATCATGAGGGATTTGACGGTGCTGGACTTGAGTTGCTCGGCAAGGAAGGAAACTGCTACAGATCGTGTAAGCATCAGCAGCGCAGGGTTGTTCGCCAACACTTGCACATGCCATTCAGGTTCTCTCTCTGCTTCACTTGCTTCATTTTTTTTTCTCCCCTCTTTTTTTGAGATCCATCAACGATGACTACCTAGTACTGCCGATGTTGGGCTTGCGCCTTATCTGTGAGGCCCATCTCTGCTTGTGAAGGCCCAAGGACAAAGTGCAATTTAAAGGATCCTTGTCCTTGAGTTGTAGTACTGTACTACATTGACAAACCACGGTCAGACGGTCTGTTTTTATTGGTTACTATTTTTTATTTTTGTTGAGAGAAATTAGAAACTATTATCAACATCTGATTTTTCAAAATGGCTTTCTTATTTCTCTCGCTTCGGAGATAAGACAGAGATTACAAATACATCACACACCTTATTTCTTTCGTTCTCGTCTCATACTCACATCTATCTCTCACTCCCCTTCTAAAAGCACCATTTTACAGTTACTACTATTTATTTTTAGATAAAAGATATTAAGTAATGACCAATATCAACAGAGATACGGCTAGACATCGCCGAGCTGGCTATGGCACCAGTACTGCTCCTGAATTTCTTGGAAACGTACGTGCCGATCGACCGAGAGATCGCCGGCCCTATACAGAAACGTAAGTACGACGAATCAAGTCACTACTCGTCATGTATCAGCTGGCTCCAATCACACATCATTCACAGGCTGAAAAGCTGCAAAAAAGAAAGAAAAGAAAAACGCATGCATGCTCCGATTGACCTTAACGATCCATCGAGGGCCCTCTATATTGATTGGCTAGCTAGCCTCAGCGCATGACCAGTTGCTCATATGCCACTAATTCATCCTTTCGAATTAAGAACAAAGGAGCCGTAGTTAGCTAGGCTAAGATCGGAGCGACGCGAACGCGATCGACAAAGCAACAAGTACGACGCTCACATGGCCTGGGGTGTGATGAGCGTACGTGCTGAAGAGACGCGTCGATGCATCATGCATGCATGCATGCATCCCGGCTCTTCGCTTGCTAGATCTGCTGATCCATCAGCCGTCGTTAAGCTCGCCGCATCGATGATTGATTGACGATCGAGCGCGTTTTCTTTGGACGGTCGTGGCGTGCAGCTTGCTACTGCCCATGCACGCATGCGTATCAGACTGTGGGCTCGCTAGCTATCTGAAATACCCGCACACTCAACTAACTTTAACGGATGGGAGAGAACTAAGCGAAATCTATATAAATAGAAATAACTGGTGATATTTATGGTACCTTCTTCGTTTGACATAAGAAAGTCCCATAATAATCTCAAAAAAGAAAAAATATTAGAAATTCTCACATTAATCAAAAGAAAAGAAGAAGTATCTCCGTTACTTATTTTGGTAGTGTCAGATTACAACGGTGTAAACTAATTATATATAGATATTATAGTTATATAACAAATATAATTATATTTAATTATAGGAAGTAAAGTTGTACACATATCTAGTGTCTAACCGTGTAATTGCGTGAATAAATCTACTAGTTAATTGAACAACCAACGACTAAATAACGAGATGATTAAGTTCCTATAAACGACGATTAATTGACGATCGAGCACGTTTTTATTCGACGGTCGTGGCGTGCAGCTTGCTACTGCTCATGCACGCATGCATATCAGACTCTGGGCTCGCTACGTTTGACCCGACTTTTTGGTGGTGGCCGGGTGCATGCATGCGCATGTACGTGTTGGTTTCTTACTCGTTAGTTCCCGTGTGGTTGCGACGTCGTAGATCAAGCAGCTTGGAGCTAGCCAGCCAGCTTGCTTGAAAGTTGCACGTGTTTATGGCGCGAATGCAACGTGCATGCGTGTCGGTGCATATATATACATTTAGATGCATCGATCATGCTCTTGGGTGGGCTAGCTGTTCTCGTCGTAGTCATGGTGTCTGTTTGTTGAAGGAGTATGGTCTTGTTTATACCAGTCATGCATGGACCACTTACCTGGTACTAAGGCGTCGTACTGGTAGCAACAGTGCTCGATTCGTACGTACTCCCCTTGTACACATCTAGAATTCTCTATGTCGTTAAGCCACATCAAATTCCAAGGTTTCGAAAAAGAATGGAGGCCATTCCAATCGGCGAGAGTGGCTGCCCAGCGTACCCCACTTCACTTCACGTCCATTTTTTTTAAAGCTTATGACTTATAAGCCTCTTTAAATAAATAAAATAAGATGGTTTTTTATTGTTTTTAAAACAGCTTATCGAAATAACATTTTTAAAATAGTTTATCAATATTCGATTCCTTCACACAAACAAAGACTAAAAACGCCACACCGTACACGCTGCCGCACCGCACCGGTCGAAGTTAATCACACCCACCAAACTCGACCTGCACCAGAACAAGGCGTCCACAAGGCCGCTGACATGCGGGACCTACAGGCCAACTGCACCATCCCACTTCCCCTTTTTGTAGCACGAATCAACAGAACAGGACATACTAGCGAGGCGGCGAGGAGAGCAAGGAACGCGCGCTTAAAGCCATGTACAAGGATTTATATCAGTTGTCTATAGCCTTTGCCAACTAAGATTTTTACTGATGTGGACGAAAGAGAGTAAAAAAAGAAATCGATTGTTTACTAATTAGTAGCCGGCTATTGCACAAGAAACGATAAAAAAACAATAAAAGAGCATGCTATTGTAAAAAAAAATCAATGAAAAAGTATTAAAATAACTGTACATTCTATAAAGATAAATAAAAGATAATCAATTAGATACACTGTCTATAGGTAGATAGCATAGACAAAGTACATGCCCTAAGATGCCATCCGTTTGAGCCAGTTGAGTCCACGAGGCGAGCGAGCGAATCCTGCGAGGCGAAGGCGAAGGCGAAGGAGGCGTTAGGCACAAGGCTGCGCGCATAAAAGCCCAACTCGTCGTCCCTGCTCGTGACCAGACACCCGAGCCGAATCCACCGCGTGGAGGTGGAGGCGGAGCGAGCGGAATAAACAAATCCAAATGGAGGCGCCAGCGTGAGAGGGAGGGAGGTGTCGAGAGGAGGGGGGGCGGCGATGCGGGCGAGGGAGATGCACCCGCTCTGCTGCCTCGCCGTCGACTGCCCCGGGGGCAGCCTCGCCGCCGGCGAAAGCTCCCCGCCTCCGCGGCCGCTGCGGGCGGATGATGCTTCAGGGGCGGGGGAAGCGCCGCCGGCGGTGGCGGGGGTGCTGTACAAGTGGACCAACATCGGCAAGGGCTGGCGCCCGCGCTGGTTCGCGATCCGCGGCGGCGTGCTCGCCTACTCGAAGATCCGCCGCCGGGTCGCAGCGGAGCCGCCGCCTGAGGCCGCCGGAGCCGGCGTGAGGCTGATCGGGGGTGTGGCCCGCGGCGGCGGCGGGGAGCGGCCCATAGGACTCGTCCATCTCAAGGTGACGCGATCGCGCTCATCCCCGTCTCGTCTCGTTTTTTACCTCCATTTCTCGTCTGCTACGCAATGATCTCATCTCATCGCTTAGCTTCGGCGCAACTGCTAGTATCCCCAAATTAAGTTCGAAACAGCGAGCAAATCGCTCGTTAACTGCAAGGCATTTCATCATCCGGCGAACACTAGTATTTCTCCAGCAGTTTAGTTTATAATTTTTGATCAATTAGAGACGATTTTTTTGGATGAATTAGAGACGAGTTGGTGTGTCGCTGCCGCAACTGCTCGGTTTCCGCGTCGCATCGGATCGGAACAGTCCAACACATGTAGCACAAGCGCTACTCCACCCCAGCTGTAAAGCGAAGTCGCGCTCCTAACCCGGGCTCGTGTCGCCCCGTGCCCTCCAATCCCGGCCGTACATCATCACGATCTGCGGCAGGGATCACTTGCAACTGGAGACGCGCATGGGTACAATGGCTATCAATCACTTGTCGGATAAAGAGATGCCTTGCTTGGATTGGAGCTTGGCCTTTTAACAGTCTTTGCATCGACATGCTACAGCGGCGCCTTGTCGCCGCGTGCTCAGGGGGAGGGGAGGAGGGACCGGCCGGCCGGCGAGATGCTTGCGCTCGCGAACAGCTGGCTCCCAGCTGGATTTCGTTCAAACGGACCGTTCACTGATGATGGCCTGGAGCCTTCTCTGGTTGTGTCGTATTGCATGTCTGCGAGTTGTTGGGAATGTGAGGTGGTACGGAGCACTATGTCCGTAGCTATTTAAGGCACGGCTCATTTCGGCTTATTTGTTTTACTGTTTGGTACTGTATGGTACTGTAGTTGGTTTATTTTGCACTGTAATTTGTGATTTTTTTAGCGTAATTAATTTTTAAAAAAATTTAAAATGAAAAAAATAGGTTAACCCATCACAGACAATGCAAAGAAATACGAAAAAAGAAAAGGCAAAAAAGCCCAAAGAATGGCCAAAAAGTGAAAAAAAAGACAAAATTAAGAAACTAAAAGGCAGAAACCAAAAGCTAAAAGCTGAAACCCAGATGAGCATATTGTAAAGGAGCGGGCCGGGAGCTTTTAAGCCCGTAGGACCGGCAATGGCAACACGTGGGGGACTCTTTCACTCCGGAGCTAAAGAGTTAAGATAATCATATTTAACAGCCTAAATCAAATCCAAACTACAACCTAAAACAACAAAGTATCACAAAATCGGTCTGATTGGTGGACGGTGTGACTGACTACAAGTCGATGGTCTGACTGCTTCTCTGTTCCCAAAACAGAAAATCAGGCTAAGTCAACACCATTTTTGGTGCAAACTTTAAAATTCATGATCAAATAAAGTCAAACTTTGTACACACACCTTGCTAAGGGTCTTAAGAACCTATTCCATCTAAGGATAGCATGTATCTCGGCCAAAGTTTCAATCTTTCCCCAAAACATGCAAGGTTGCACTAAAAATAAGCAAATCTAAAAACTTGAGAACTAGCTTACTCGTAAGTTAAGAATAGCCAAGATAGCTCTAGATGAGTTACCACATATCACAACAAGCAAAACCACCTAAGGAATCGAAACCAAAACTCTCAGATCAAGATTCCTCAAGAAGATATCCAAATTAAACAAGAACCGGGCAACTTTGAGATGTTGCAAACCATAATGCGTAGCTAGATGTGGTTTGATCTACACGAGTCATCTCCATCACTTACACATCCTTGGTATGCAGCAAGATTAAGAAGAGGAGAGAAGGGGCAAAGTACCAACAAGAACAAGAGCAAATTAACCAAAACAAGAAGACTTCATGGGAGAAGAACAAAGTTGATTATATTACAACTTGAGGATGAATGTTTCACAACCACTTCATAAGGAGGATAAGAGAGTATACCACAACACTCACTCATCTCTATCAAACCCTAACCATAACTCAAGAATGAAATAGTTGGAATAGTTAGCATGCAAGCCTCTATCCTCAACCCACTAAATAGATGGAACAACCAGCCTACATCTAACCCTAATAGATACTATCCACTAAGTGAAAACCCGTTAACTCCACACAACACGGGTTTTTCACTTACACATAACTCATGTATGCTTTTCAAAGCATATGAGCCCGAACCTGCTAAGCATTTCGCCTTTGATCCAATTGATCTTCTTAGCATCTTCTTGACCTAAACCGCTTTATCAAGTATCACAGTTTTGATCCAATGAAGTTTCTGGTATTTGGCTAACTACCAAAATACCCTCGCCTTGACTCGGTCTTCTCCTTTCTTTGCAAGCAATCATTATGCTTGCCATCTATATGTGCACTAATGGTTTGTCATGTATTAGCAAATCTCTTCCACTCTAGTTTTACTAGACCATACTTCACTTGGACCGACCAAGCCACTTGGTACAACCCATCGCTTCAATTATCTCACCCAGCATTCTTCACCGTTCTGGACCTCGGCTCCTCCATGACCATAGTCCTGATCCTTGCCGTTGACTATAGTTGACCTTAAGTTTCTTTGCATATCCAAAAATCAAGAAATCGTTTCTGGGCACAAGTTCTTCACAACTTGACCCACGTTAGCTCAAATATGCTTCATGCAACATGAATACACTAACTTGTAACCAATTGACCCAAACCTCGATCAAATTCCCAAATTTCAAAGCATACTGTTGAAAGTCAGAGGACAGCCGGTCTGACCACTGCGCATAGCCAGTCTGACCACTGCGTATGGCCGGTTTGACCACTAGGAGCTAAACCACAACTAAAAATCCAAATGTTTCACAAGTTTGAATTTCAACTCCACAGACATTGGCAATAGTTCGTCATAATAATTCTAGACCTTCTCACGTGGTCCCTCAAAGCCTTGCCTTTTTCCTCCCCTGAATGATTTCTTGGTCTTGCCTGCTGCTTCCATTGTTATTAAGGCGTCGCCTAAGCGTCGTTTTGGCGTCGGAGCGGCCTGGAGCTGCCGCCATGGCTGTCGCCTCACGACGGATAGGTATGGCGTCCGCCTCGTCGCCATGGCCGGGACGGCGCGTCACAAGCGCAAGGCGCGCGCCATACCCCTGTGCCAGGCGGGAAAATGGAGGGAGGGAGGGAGCGAGCGCGGGAGAATAAGTGAGGGGGGGCATAACAGGGTTAGGGATACCCGGATACATTCGGCGGGCAAAGCATTCGGCGAAGCGAAGGGACTCGGAGGCGGCGACCTCGGGCGACGGGCGAAGCGAAGCGAAGGGCCTCCACGCCGCCGCCTCCCTCCGAGGCTCCGAGCCGGCCGCCTCCCTCTGGGCCTCCACGCCGCCGCTCCATCTGCTGCGGCCTCCATCTCCAGGTACGAACTAGCTCCCCTGCCTCCTCCTCCTCCCCTATCTCCCCAGCCTCATCCTCCCCCTCCCTCCCCGGCTCCCCCTCCCTGCCGACCTTCACCTCCCTCGGTCCCTCCCTTCTCCCCGCGCTCCCCATGGTGGCTCATCGGCTCGCCTCGCCCCTCCTCTCTGCTCCCCCTCTCTCTCCTCCCCCCTCTGCAGAGCGTGGCGAGGATGAGGAGGAGGAGAGCGAGGCGCGGAGGCTGAGGCGCGCGGGGAGAAGGGAGAGACCGAGGGAGGCGGATTCGCCGAGGAGAGGAGCGAGCGCCGAGCGAGAGAGATGAGAGCGAGCGGAGCTGCGGAGGCGCCGAGGCGGCTGAGTGCGAGAGAGAGAGAGAGAGAGAGAGAGACAGATGAGCGAGCGAGTTGCGCTGGATTGTTTGCTCGCGGCCGTATTTGGCTGTAGTAGTGTAGTGTGCTGTTTGCTGCTGTGTGCTGTGATTGTTTGCTACTGTGTGCTGTGATTGTTTGCTAACGTACTAGGTTGCTCAATGGCAGCAATGCTATTAGAAGGTGTTAATAGTTTGCTAACTACTAAGTTGCTCTATGGCAGCAATGCTATTAGAAGGGACTCATGGGATGTGAGTATGGCGTCGCCTCGCCGCACGCCATACTCGCCTAAAAAGTGTGAAGGTAGTCTGGCGCCTTGCCTCGCCTTATCGCCGTGATAACATTGGCTGCTTCAGTTAGCAGGATTTATGTGTGCTTGTCTTTTAGGTGACCAGGTTCTTAGCTAGGTGAAGCAATGTGAAATGACATGGCATTGCAGTGCTTGGAGGTTTCAGAGTTTATTTTGGGATATGGCTTCTAAAAAAATGATCTTTTAACTATTGGGTGCTCAATTATGGGATTTTATAGTGTAGGAGACTGACAAGATGTCTAGTCCTACAACTGAAATATTCGCTATTGTCATGTGTAATCAGTTTGTAAATCTGTAAATAGCATAATGCATCACAACACCAACCAATAATTGGGATGCATTTAACACACAGCCTTGTATTTTGGTATAAGTTGCCGGTCTGGTTTCTGATTTTGTATTTCTTTTGAACTGTTTTTAGATCTCATCATTTAGTGAGAGTAAATCAGATGACAAACGGTTCTATATTATTACTCCGACCAAGACACTTCAGCTGAGGACTGGCTGTGCGAAGGACCGTGTGGCTTGGATTGAAGCACTTGTTTCCGCAAGAAGTGAATATTCTCTTAATGGGGGTTTACCGTGTGACCAGAATGATGGATCATTTTCCACAGAAAAGCTTAGGAATCGCTTGCATTCTGAAGGCATTGGTGAGGCAATTATTAAAGACTGTGAGCAGATTGTTCATTCAGAATTTTCACGGTATCACACACAGATGAAGCAACGCTGTGAAGACTATTTAAGCTTTATTGGCAGTCTTCCACGGAAACTTGAGGTAATGCTTTCTTGGAACCTAATAGGTAAAATAACCAACCCATGGATTTCCCATTCATATACGATTGCTTGAGGGTTATTCTGACCAACTTTTATGGGACGAATAAATGGCATAAAAATTGCGGTTCCACTTTAAAACTGTATTTCCAAGGGATTTTCTCAGTTGTGCCAAAAGACTATTGGATGTTTCTGTTTCATACGATTAGCTTCCTTGTATTCCCCAGGTGACAATCAGTATAAGATTTTGGCCAACTTTATTTTGACCAATACTAGTTATGCATGAGAAGTTAAACCATAGTAATTATAAGCCAAAATATATCATGAATCGCTACTAAAAAGGTTGTTTGGAGTCTGGTCTGAAAGTCAAATAATAAATTGGTGGTATGCTATCTTGTGGCCTGAAATCATCCGCTGATATACTGTATTCTTGTAGGTAGTTAATTCAGGAGATGCAACTATTACTGAGAAATCACAGTCTCAGTTGTTCAAGCCTGACTGTTCCAGCTCTGGAAAATGTAGTGGTACTTGGTTTTCTTTTTAGTTATCCTGTTTTCTTATGACAGTTATGAGTTATAACTAGCCTGACTGTTAATTGCACATTTTCTCACACAACTGATGCTAGACACTTTTTCATGGCTGCTGTTTCTGGACACATTTTCCTTGATAGCTTCGTTTGATCATGATAAAAAAAATACAAGTATAGTTATTAGTTTTCTATCATGCCAACTTGAAAATAAATGCCAAGTACTATTGAGTATCCATCAAGCGGCAATATTTCAAGAGCCTCATTGAAATTCAAGCATACTTGAATTGTTGCTCCTTTTTGTTTTCCCCCTTCGATTAATCTGAATATCCAATGCTGGAAATATCATGAAATAGGCCATACATTATTACAGCTTTATTTGATGCATTTTCACTGCACACACTTTCTTGTGTCTTTTGGTTTATTTTATGTTTTTGTTTCATGTAAGGTCTGAAATATTCCTATTTTTTCTATTTTTGATTTGTCATCAGAATACAGCAATACCGAATCTTCTGATGATGCTGGCAAACAAGAGATAGGTGAATTGTCAGATGAAGACGAGTTTCATTTCTATGATACAAGGCAAAGTTTCAGCGAAAGCACTGCTAGTCCTGACTTGAAAATGAGATGCTTAAATTATGGAAATGAAGCTTACAAATTTGGTGAATTACTAGCTGTTGACAAGGCCAATGAATATTTATTGCCATCTTCAAAACGGCGCTCAAAGTTGCCTGAACCAGTAGAAAAGGAGAAGAGTGTTAGCCTTTGGTCAATGATAAAAGATAATGTTGGCAAGGATCTTACAAGAGTCTGCCTTCCTGTTTACTTTAATGAGCCTTTGTCTTCTCTTCAAAAGTGTTTTGAAGAGTTGGAGTATTCCTATTTATTGGATCGTGCATATGAATGTGGTTTAAGGGTATGCCTATTTCTACACCTTCCAGCCTTATGATCCAAACACCTAAACAAACAAATTAAACATGGGAACATTACCTTGCATGTAAACGGATTGCTAGACACTGTATAAAGCTGTACGTAGCACAAATTGAGGAGCATGCACTTTGGGGTCCACAAAAAAAGCACTTTAAATTGTAGTATCTATATTAGGTTGCAGCTAATGAAGTTATTCGTCCATTTAGTTAGCAGTAATGTCTTTAATGCTGACTAGTGTTGTTTCATATGTATTTATCTCTGACTTGAGTTGATAATGATATCTTAATTTTGCATATCCATTTAGGGGAACGGTCTGATGAGAATTCTATATGTTGCTGCATTTGCGGTCTCTGGATATGCTTCCACAGATAGTCGTCCCTGCAAACCTTTCAATCCATTGTTAGGGGAAACCTATGAAGCTGATTACCCTGAAAAGGGAGTCCGTTTCTTATCTGAAAAGGTCAGTTTGGTATCCAACAAATCTGAATTCAGGTTATAGTTGATTGTCATTTGATCTAGTGCACGGTAATGAGATGAAGTTTTTTTGTAAAGAGATAGCAGTTAGGTGGTAAGAAGTAGGAATGTTGTTTGATTGAAAGCATAGAAGTCACATACATGGATGAGGGATCTGATACAAGGCCTATTTACAATTTCGTTACATATGACACAACAATCTTGGAATTAATATGTTAGTTTATTCTTGCCATCAGGTTAGTCATCATCCTATGGTCATGGCATGTCATTGTGAAGGAAAAGGTTGGAAATTTTGGGGAGACAGCAATCTAAAGAGCAAATTCTGGGGACAGTCCATTCAACTGGATCCTAGCGGCATGTTAACTCTAGAGTTTGATGATGGAGAAACTTTCCAATGGAGCAAGGTATGAATTCTTGATCAGAGGCAAATTCTCGTTACGATATACCTTTTGGTGATTAGCACCTGGCCCTGCTTATGCATCCCAAAATAATTTCAATGTCTCTAGATGTCATGGTTTCTTTTCTTTCTGAAAAACAACTAACTCTCTGCACATACTACATTCTGAGATCTGAAGAAGTATTGAATATGGTTTTTCAATGAATGCCTACATTCAAGTATTGAATATGGTTTTTCAATGAATGCCTACATTCTTTCTTTTTGCTTGTCAGGTTACGACAACCATTAATAATCTTATTGTTGGTCGAGTCTATTGCCATCACCATGGCATGATGAACATAAGTGGAAATAGACAATATTCATGCAAGTTGATGTTTAAAGAGCAATCTTTCCTCGAACGTAATCCTCGCCAGGTTTGACAGAATGATTTTCTATCAAAATTCTCTTTTCTTTCCTCTGCCTATATAGATCTTACTAATATATATAGTCTATGCAAGGTTCAAGGATTTGTTACGGATGCTGATGGGACCAAGGTTGCATCCTTGATGGGAAAGTGGGACGAGAGCATGTATTGCACTGTTAGTGATGATGCTTCTAAAGTGAACTCCCATGGTTCACGTCAGAGCGCCGGTGCCACTTTGTTGTGGGAGAAAAATGAGCCTTCAGCCAATCCCACTCGATATAACATGTCATCGTTTGCAATTACTTTAAATGAAATGACACCAGGGCTCAAGGTAAATACAAGATATAGCTCATTATTGTTACTTTTTTTTAGTTTTGAACCTAAAGAATGATTTTATGACTTGTTAAGGAGAAGCTTCCACCAACAGATTCAAGACTCAGACCTGACCAGCGACATCTAGAGAATGGGGAGTACGAGAAGGCCAATGCTGAGAAACTGCGCCTGGAGACAAGGCAACGAATGGTAGTACCCTCGTTCTTTGGATTGTCCTGCATTTTTCACGAAAACTACATTATTGCACTACACTGAATTGTTTGGTGTTTTATCCGAGCTATGATATCTCCCATCCATTTGGAGTGATTTACACTGAAGGACTACCTGTCTGGCGCTTACCTGCTCTAACTGCAGTGGTTCTCTTCTTCCTCTGCAGGCAAGGAAGATGCAGGAGAGTGGTTGGAAACCAAGATGGTTCCAAAGGGACACAGAGGATGGAACATTCCGCTATGTCGGAGGCTACTGGCAGGCAAGGGAGCAGGGGAAATGGGTTGGCTGCAATGACATATTTGGCAATTTCTCCGACAATCCAAAGCTGAAGGCCCCGACTCTCTGCACTAGCGCGAGTATATAGGGAATTTTATCTTAGTAGGCGTTGACATCGCATTACTTATTTAAGGTACATAACTGATCGGTTCTCTCATTTCTATAGTGCAAAAGAAGAGCTAACATGCTCTCCTTTGTCATATACAAACGCTGGGACATTAAGTGTACCCGAAACTTTTATGGATACTGGGATACTTACGCGTAAACTTGCTAACATTATTGTTAAAATTGTCAATAATATATTTGGTGCACAGTTGTTCATTCATGCTCTTATCGCTCATGGATGATGGATGCATGTTCATCCAGGGGCGGATCCAGGACAAAATCTGAGAGGGGGCACACCCACAAAGCCAAGTATACCTAGGCCTTTTAGTAGAGGGCAAAATGAAGGCTTCCTTCATCAATTTGATAAATCACAGATGAGTGAGGGCCTTTTAGTTGGGCTGAGTGGGGGCACTAGCATTAAATCTTAGGCTATATACCTGGACTTCTGCGAATTGAGTGGCGGCCTGTGCCCTCACTGGGTCCTCTTTGGATCCGCCCCTGTGTTCATCTATCTTGGGTGAATGGTGACCCTGCTGCCAAGCTTGCCCTATGGTAGTACTCTAGTAGGGTCCCATAACATGGAGGGAATCTAGTTGCTCCTTGTATAATGTCTAGAAATGTCTCAACTCCCAACATATGTTTGGTGCATCATGAACAAAAACAACATTTCATTGAACAAAATGTGCCTTAAACTGGCAGGAACTTCCTCCTGTGTTGCACTCTATTAGTATAGGATGCGCAAAGTATTCCACACTTTCGAGATCCTTTGGTAGCGAAGCCTCCTACCAAGAGGAATGACATGTATCGATCGTCACTACTTGGCACTTATTACGCCGTATCTTTTCCATCCTTGTATCTTTCTTTACGTGCCCTCACGTACTCATTAGCTCCACGTACGTAATTACGACGGGATTACGCCTTGCCAAAATACATCATGCATACCCCACCGAATACACGCAAAAAATAAGTCAAAACACGCGCCAAGAAGAAGAAAAAACCGGACGTTATACAGGACGCATGCATGTCTAGCATGCATCAGTGACAGTGGCCCCCGACGACCCGTGGGCAGGCACTCAGGCAGGAGGCACCGGCTGGCCAAATTAAAGCATGCAACCTTTCAAAGTGCTAGGCTAATGAACTTTCCTGCTTGCTTCTACAAGATAACAAGATAAGCATCTGTTGGGAGACTAGCTAAGAGCTCGGGATCGGTCGGTCTTTGAATGCAAATGCGCATCTGATCTACCAGGGAGAGGCGTTACCACGCCCAGTGCCCATCTGCTGCATAATGCAGCTATACTTACTACCTCCGTTTATTTTATATATCGACATGGTTTTGAATACAAAACTTTAATCATTATTTTCTAATTATATATCAATAAAAGATATTAAAAGTATAATGGCATGGAGGTACTTTTTATGACTGATATTATTTTCATGTGACAAATCTAAATACTTATATATATATATATATATTAACCGTTAAAATTTTAAAAAATTAACTACACATTTTGAAACAACGTATAAAAGAACGGAGGAAGTAATAATTAAAGTCGGCAAAAGTAAGCCCCGTACTCTACGCACGTGTTCTGTGTCAATGTGGTGATAGACTGATGGTGGTGGGGGTTGGTCACGTGGGGAGGATGTTTTCTTTTCTTTCTTTTGTGGCGCACCATTGAGCGCTGCGCTGGTGGTTGTTGCATGTGTTTCTGGCAGTTCAGTTCGGCTAACAGGTAGACTGCAGAGGTTCCCTTTCGTGTACGTAGATTCTTGGTTCTGGAGCTAGTTACGTCAAAAATGCAGAAGAAATGAACCAGCTTGTCTGGTTACTTTTCGCCTCTAGTGCGCTGTGACTTGTGAGTAATCCGCCCGATAGCTACGTGGATACTTAAGGTTCTGCTCGTTTTGGCTTAGTTTTTGAATTCTGGTTTATAAATTTTATCTTTTTTGAACTTTTAGTTTTCTTTTAAGTTTTTTTCCAGTTCTTTTTCTGTATTTGTTTGTATTATATGTGATGGGCTAATATATTTTTTTATTTTTATTTTAATTTAATTATGCTAAATAAGCCACCATCAGCTACAGTACAAAATAAGTTAAATACAGTAAAAATTCAACTATAAATCAGATTTATTCAACCTAAATGAGCACAGACGTCCCCATTAATTTGCATCACAGATGTCATGGTTTCTTTTCTTTCTGGAAACAACCACCTCTCTGCACATACTACATCCTGAGATCTGAAGTAGTATCGAATATGTTTTCTCAATGAATGCCTACATTCTTTCTTTTGCTTGTTAGGTTACGACAACCACTAACAATCCGATCTTACCATTGCTCGAGTCTATTGCCGTCACCACGGCACGATGAACATAAGTGGAAATAGACAATATTCATGCAAGCTGATGTTTAAAGAGCAATCTTTCCTCGAACGTAATCTTCTCCAGGTTATAGTACTATTTTCCATCAAAATTATCTGTTATGTCCTCATCCTATATAGATTTTACTATAAAGGACCATTGAGAGGGTCTATGGTTTTATTGTGATGAACCATTATCATTTTAGAGAAGTGAACATTTAAAATTAGTAAATTTACAAATTTTTTAGACAGCTTACAGAGGCGGTGGTTTGGCCGGCCAGCTTGTGTTGCTTCGGCCGAAATAGATGATTTTGGAAAACTTAAGTCATGGGTTGACCTATGTCAGTGCATATGTGTTGTATGAAACATATTTTGAGTAACGTAGGTCAAGTTGTGAAGAATTTATATTAAAAAATGATTTCTTAGCCTTTGAATGTGCAGGGACGCTTGAAGTCAACTATGGTAATTGGTGAGGATTGGGGCTATGCTCATGGAGAAGTCGAGGTCCAGAATGATCAAGAATGTCTGGTGAGATGGCTAAGCTCAAGCATGGTAGAAGAAAGGCAGGAAATATTGAAGAAAATTTTGAGCGATGGGTTGCACTATATGGCTTGGTTGGTCTAAATGAGATGTGGTTTAGTGAAACTAGAACAGGAGATACCTACCGACGTGTGGCAAGCCAGTGGTGCATCTACACGTGACAAGCATGGCGATTGTTTGTAAGGAAAGATGAAAACCAGGTCAAGAAAAGGTATTTTGGTAAATTAACTAAAATACCGAAAACTATCTTGAATCAAAACCACGGAGCTTGGAAAAACGGTTTAGATTAAGGAGAAAATAAAAAGATCAAGTTGGATCAAAAGCCAAGTACTTAAAAGTGTGTATAAGTGTAGTGTATGAGTAAAACTCATGTTGTGTGGGGTAAACAGATTTTTTCCATTTGTGCTAAGTGGATAGTATTCATTAGGGTTAGATGGGGCTGGTTGACTTGTCTATTTAACGGATTAGGATGGAGACTTGCTAGTTAACCATCCAACTATTTTAGCTTTACTCATTGAAACCAAGTGTTCTAAGATTAGGGTTTGAGAAGTATGGGTGATGTGGTGTGCTCTCTTATCCTTCAGGTGGAGTGGCTGTAAAATCTTCATTCCTAAGTAGTAATATATCAACTTTTTCATCTCTCATGGATCCCTCTTGTTTTGGTTGATTTACTCTTGTTTTAGTTAGTTTTGATCTCCCATCTCCCATTTATTGATCTTGCTAGATGCCAATGATTAGTATGTGATGGATGTATACCTTGAAAATCAATCTCCATTCATGAAAGCATCAGATTTGGCAAGCTCTTGAAGTTACACGGTTTTTGCTTGATTTGACCCGCTCGAGTGATTTCTTGATCTAGTTATCTTTGCCTCGATTTTTTGGGTGTTCTAGATTATTGTGACATGTGAGAATATATTTAGAGTCATCTTGGTCATTATTCACCCACAAATAAGTCGTATTCACCATTTTTTGTTTTTGCCCGGTTTTTGTACAACCTTCCTTTAAATGTAAAAAGGTCAAAACTTTAGAAATGATTTTCTTGATTATTGATTATAATATGTTTCTGATATTCTAGAGAATATGCATACCAAATTTCAAGTGATTTAGAGGTTTGTTTTAAGAGTTTGCTCAATATGTTTTTTTTGCCTAATTTTGGTGCAACAAAGCTTCAAGAACCAAAAGATCCTAATTCTTTTAAGTTATTTAAAGATATTTGATTGGGATAGATTCTTAAGGTCATGATTTAGCTATAGTTCAAATTTCCATTCTTTTGGATGTACAGTTTTATTACAGATTTGTTTCAAGTCTATGCAAGGCTCAAGGGTTTGTTATGGATGCTGATGGGACCAAAGTTGCATACTTGATGGGAAAGTGGGACGAGAGCATGTATTCTAGTGTTAGTGATGATGCTTCTAAAGTGAATTCCCATGGTTCACATTAGAGCACTGGTGCCACGTTGTTGTGGGAGAAAAATGAGTCTTCATCCAATCTCACTCGATATAACATGTCATCGTTTGCAATTACTTTAAATGAGCTGACACCAGGGCTCAAGGTAAATATACAAGATATAGCTCATTATTGTTACCTTTTTTAGTTTTGAACCTAAAGAATGATTTTATGACTTGTTAAGGAGAAGCTTGCACTAGCAAATTCAAGACTCAAACCTGACCAACGACATCTAGAGAATGGGGAGTACGAGATGGCCAATGATGAGAAATTGCGCCTGGAGACAAGGCAACGAATGGTAGTACCCCCATTCTTTGGATTGTCCAGCATTTTTCACGAAAACTGCATTATTATACTACACTGAATTGTTTGGTGTTTAATACGAGCTATGATATCCCCCATCCATTTGATGGAGTGATTTACACCGAAGGACTACTTGTCTGGTGCTTGCCTGCTCTAACTGCAGTGGCTCTCTTCTTCCTCTGTAGGCAAGGAAGATGCAAGAGAGTGGTTGGAAACCAAGATGGTTGCAAAGGGACATAGAGAAACTATTGGGGGTGGTTCAAAAGACAATCTTGAATTCAAAAACCGTATGAATGGGAACTCTAAAGTAGTAATACTGGTCAAGTTCCCTACTCGCATGAGCTGACCTTTGTTTTGGGCTGATGTGGTTGCCATGTGTCTCCTTGCTAGCAAAGATGTGCACGTTGGCTCATCACCGGGTAGAACACCACGTGTTATAAGTCCCCAAATGTGCATGAGGGATGAAGCCCTAATGCAAGGTGGCAGGAAATGGGTCATGGGTTTCCTCCAGAACCCTAGAGTAGGGCGGGCGCCATTGGTGATGGAGAGGAGCGAGAGAGAATCTCACGAGAAATTGAGATGGCAAGCACTAGGAGCTCGTGGTCATCCTGCTCAATCGACGCTCCTCCATCCTGGGGGCCCAATGATTCATCATCCTGCTCGCCAATACGATATCACGAGAGGCCCCTAGAGTATACACTGATGACATGGTGCCACTATGGGGAGAAGGCAACGAGATGGATCTCACTATGGTACCATAGCATGAAGATAATCTAGTTGCTCCTTGTATAATCATGTCGATGTCTTAATAAAAGTCATAAACCTCCCAGTGTATTTTTGGGAGAGAGTGTAACACTAGTTTTAATTCACAATGTTTGAAGCTCAAATTATTCATATTCAGGACTTAATTTATTTATATCTATGAAATTTTTGTAGGACTGGTATGGCAACATAGGGTGAATGGTACCTTCAAATTTTCTCTTAAGTATTCATCAATTCTTCGCGCCAATAGCTATCAGAAACTATGAAGATCAATAACCCAAAATTCCAAAAATCGTTGTGTTACAGTAATTTGAGCCCATGAATAGTGAAAATCATCACTATTTTAAATTAAAAATCCATGAAACTTTTGATCTGTAGATCTAAAAGACTTGAAACTTGAATCAAGACTAGATCATGACCCCAAGAACCTATCCTAACTAAAAATCTTGAAAGAACATATGAGAATTTGAATCTTTTGGTTTATGAAGCTCTGTTGTACCAAAACTAGATCAAAACCTAAAATTGAGTTCGCTCTCAAATCAAGGCCTCAGATCACTTGAAATTTGGTATGTACATTATTTAGGATGTCATAAATCTATCCCAATCAACGATTAAGAAAATTATTGCCAAAATTCTAACTTTTTATTTGAAGAAACATTGCACCAAAATCGGCCAAAAAACAAAAAATGGTGAATATGATTTGCTCATGGGTGAATGATGGCCAAGTTAGCATTAGATGTATTTTCACATATCACAACATGCTAAAACACCTAAGGAATCAAGACAAAAACAACTGGATGAAGAAATCACTCGGAGAGGCCAGTGTGAGAAAAAATCGGGCAACTTTAGGAGCATGCAAAAATCTGATGCCCAGATAGATGAGGATTAATCCCCATGAGTCATCTCCATCATTTAGATGTCTTTGGCATGGAGAAGGATCAAGGAGGGGAAGAGAAGATATCAAAACCAACAAGATCAAGAACAAATCAACCAAAATAAAGAAAATTCATGAGAGATGGATAAAATTGATATATTACTACTTGAGGATGAAGGTTTTTCAACCACTCCACTTGGAAGATAAGAGAGCACACCATAACACTCACACTTCTCAAACCCTAACCCTAAAAGCTTCAAGAGTAAAGTTAGGATGGTTGGATGATTAACTAGCAAGTCTCCATCTCAACCCATAAATAGATATGCAACCAGTACCTATCTAACCCTGATGGATATGATTCACTTAGCACGTATGGGAGAAATCCATTAACCTCGCACAACATGGGTTTTACTCACACACTACATATATGCACACTTTTCAAAACATATAAGCTCGAATCCAATAAGTATTTAGCCTTTGATTTAACTTGATCTCTTTAGCTTCTCCTTGACCTAAACTATTTTTCCAAGCATCACTCAAGCACTACGGTTTTCATCCAAGATAGTTTCTGGTATTTTAGTCAACTTACCAAAATATCATTTCTTGACCTGGTTTTTATGTTCCATTGCAAACAATCGTCATGTTTACCACGTGTAGATGCACCACTGGCTTACCATGCGTTAGTAAGTCTCTCATGTTTTGATTTTACCAGACCATGCATCAGTGCATCACTTAGTCTAACCAAGCCACATTGTGCAACACATCGCTCGAACTTTTCATTCAATATTTCTTGCCTTCCTTGTGCTATGCTTGAGCTCAGTCATCTCACTCGGCATTCTTGGTCGTTCTGGGTCTCGGCTCCTCCACGTGCATAGTCCCGATCCTCATCGTTGACTATAGTTGGCTCCAAGTTACCCTGCATATCTAAAGACCGAAAAATTATTTTCGGACATAAGTTTTTCATAACTTGACCCATGTTAGCTATAACATGCATCATGCAATACATATGCACTGAATTAGATTAACCCAAATCAATCCATGACTTTATTTCCCAAAATCACAAAATTCGGCCAAAGCAAAATTGCAAATTTACAAAATCCAAATTTCCACTTCTGGTTCATCACAACAAAAACCTGGACCTTATTACATGGTCATTCACTTTTTCCTAATCATTTTTTTTTCAATTTCCTGATTAATTCCGATGGGGTGCATAGACATTACTTTATATGATTGAAAGAAAATGTAATTTATAAAGAATCATGTTGATTTGATCGCTACGTACCCACAACCCTAACCCCGCCGCTAGCCAAAGTGCTGCCAACCCGCCATCTGCTCCGGCGAGGCTAAGCGGCGCTTCGCCACTACACGCACCTCTCCACCTCTGGCACCAACCACAAAGGCAGAGATAGGGAGACAGATCTTTGTTTTCCAGTGTGTCTTTGTTTTCGCCTTTGTCAAAGTTGAAGAAGACGTGTTGTTGCGCAATGTACTCTCTGAGCATGTTGAGTGTCATTTCGTGGCCAGCAATGCATTAACTTTACAAAGCATTTTTGTTCACGAAAGGGTTTTCCATATGACATCTATGTCTCTTGTTCTTTGATTACCTTCATTTTTTTTGCCGTGCTTAACATCGACAACTCCACCATCGCTTTTATCTTCCCAGGTGGCGCCTCACCTCCACTGGGCGCCTTAATAACCATAAAAATATATAGCTTCATCTAGAAATGTCTCAACTCCCAACATATGTTTGTTGCATCATGAACAGAAACAGCATTTCATTGATCAAAATGTGCCTTAAACTGCAGGACTTCTGCGTTGCACACTATGAGTATAGGATGTACAAAGTATTCGACACTTTCTTGACAAGATCCTTTGGTAGCGAAGCCTCCTACCAAGAGGAATGACATGTATCGATCGTCACTACTTGGCACTTATTACGCCGTATCTTTTCCATCCTTCTATCTTTCTTTACGTGCCCTCACGTACACATTAGCTCCACGTACGTACGTACGACGGGATTACACCTTGCCAAAATACATCATGCATACCCCACCGAATACACGCAAAAACAAGTCAAAACACACGACAAGAAGAAGAAAAGACCGGAAGTTATACAGGGACGCATGCATGGCCGCCATGCATCAGTGGCCCCCGACGACCATGGCGCCCTCGTCGGCAAGCTCGATGCCCGCTTCGGCTAGGCGCTTCTCCTTGTACACGTACCCCCTGGCCGCGACCGTGAAGAAGCAGAGGTTGATGGCGCTGAGCACGGCGAGCAGCCAGTAGAAGTAGTCGAGCCTCCCCTGGTTGAGGTTGTCGGCGAGCCACCCGCCGCCGCGCGGGCCGTGCCCCGTGATCCTGTGCACGATGGTGACGAGCACCGTGCTGAAGAAGAAGCCGAGCGCGCAGGTGCTGAGGAACAGCCCCGTGCTCATGGTCTTCATGCCCTTGGGGCACTCGCGCAGGAAGAAGTCGAGCTGGCCCATGTACGTGAACGCCTCCCCGGCGCCGACCAGCACGAACTGCGGCATGAGCAGGAACACGGTGAGGGTCACGCCGTGCGAGGACGAGGTGAGGCGGTGGCGCTCGACGAGGGCAGCCGCGGCCATGCCGGCGATGGAGAGGAAAAGGCCGACGAAGACGCGCTGGAGCGGGGTGAGGCCGTGCGGGTTGCCCGTGACGCGGCGCGCGAGGGGCACGACGAGGCGGTCGTAGAATGGGACAGTGAGGAGGATGGAGCCGATGAGGAATACGGTGAGGGAGCCGGCGGGGATGAGGAAGCCGGAGCCGCCGACGCCGCGGTCCAGGAGGGACGCCTGCGCCACGGAGAAGGTTGTCATCTGCGCGTGGATGGTCCAGAACATGATGGTGGTCGCCCAGATGGGCAGCATCCGCACCACCTGCTTCACCTCCTCCACGTCCGTCCGCGTGCACAGCGTCCACTTGCTCGCCGTGGCCGGCGACTCCGCCGCCGCGCGGTCGATGATGGCCGCGTGGTCAAGGAATCTGCACATACATGACACGTCATTAGCCACTGTACAACGTTATTGTTCTTTCCCCCTACAGAAATAAAATCCGGCCCGAAGTATAAAACAGTAGCAACAACAGTCAGAGGTTACGTTTACTAGCTAGGTAGAAAAGTGTTAGAGCAACTCCAACCGGTTCTTTATCCTGCTCTTCATTGTATATTTACCTAATATGACTCAAGAAATGGACTCCAACCGGTTCTTTATCCTCCTCTTCATTTTTATCGAGTCGCTATTTTCTCCCGGCCGCTAGCTAGATTTGGCGAGCGCCTCCTCACTCGCTTCTCAAATAGCTAGGCCATTGGAATGCTAACTCAAATAGAGAGCTAAAAATAATAGCTAGTCTCTTCATCCTAGGAAATAGAGAGGGAGAAATGACTAATGGGATGGAGTTGCTCTTACTGAGTTGGTAAAATTTTTTCGCATTGTGTGCTGGTACTATTATTAACCCACAGTGTACGTAGTACTATCTTACTCCATATCGGTGCAGTGTACCGATCAATGTTTTGACTCGGCCCTGATCAATTCGACTTTGGTTTCTGATTTCTGACTTATTTTTCACTTTTTATAAATTTCGTCTTTTTCTGAACTTTTGGCTTTTTTGAGCTTTTTTGCCGGTTCTTTTTTCCCGTATTTGTTTGTATTATACGTAATGGGCTGACATATTTTTTAAATTTTTTTAAATTTAATTATGCTAAATAAGCCTCTGTCAACTACAGTGTTTTTTTCAACCAGCTACCGTGTTTTCAGCCATAAGCCATGAGCTTTTCAACCGAACCGATCACCACTTGATCAACTCTTTGGAACGTAGCGTATATGCAACTTTACGAACTTTCGCCAACACATTTAAGCAGAATATTCAGGGAAAGCAACGCTTCCAAAGCCAAGTTACAGCTTAATTAGTAGAAGCAAACTGAAACAACCTCTACGTACGTGCTGCCGGCCTGACTACATTAAAGCAACTTTTTCACATTCATCGCTAAACTAAGAATTACTAACCACGTCTCTTTTACCACGTACTCATCATTTCTGAAACAAGACACACTTCTGCATTATTAAAGTGTACTTTTAAGCCGGCGTGGACGATTCGGTATGCGACAAGATACGCCTCGCCCAGTGCTCAAACTCCTGCATAATGCAGTTATAACTACTACCTCCGCTATTTTTTACTTGCCATTTTACATATAGATATGATCATCAACACATAGCTTTGATTATTACCTTTTAGATTATACATTAGTAAAATTATTAAAAAAATATAATAATATATAAGTATTTTTGATGACCAATCTAGTGATATTATTTTCACGTGACAAATCAAAATACATCTCTATATATATTAATATTAACATTTTAAAATATTAACTATTTTAAAATATTCATCCCGAAAAGGAGCGGAGGAAGTAATAATTAAAGCTACGCATGGGTTTTGTGTCAACGTGGTGATGGACTGACGGTGTGTGTGTGTGTGTGTGTGCAGGTGGGCAGGATGCTTCCTTCCATTTTGTGGCGCACCATTGACCGCTTTTGGTTGGTGCAAGGTGTTTCTGGCGACTTCAATTCGGCTCACAGGTAGGTGCAATGTGTTCTAGGTCGCCCTTCGTGTGCGTAGATTCTTGGTTCTGGATCTGGTTACGTCAAAAGTGCAGGAGAAATGAACACAAGCAGGCGAGCTTGTCTGGCTACGTTTCGCCCCAAGTGCTCTGTGACTCGGTGCGTGGAGTATCTGCCTGATAGCTACGTGGATACTTGAACTTAACCGGACTTCCCGTTGATTTGCATCACTTGGCTGAATCCCGTTTAGGTTTGTTTCCAGCTAATACTATGTGCCTGTCGAGTGTTCCAGTTCTCTAGTTAGTCTCATGAAACAACCGATGACTGGTCATCACTTACTCCTAGGTGGAGTCAGGAATTTAGATTGTATAGACCAGATAAGCTATACAGTATAATTATATTTGATAATCATATTTAGTGAGAAAGATAAAACGGTACTAATATAAATAAAAAGTAGCTAAAAGTCAAAGAAAATATAGTAGAAATTTTAAGATCACGAGGGACCCCTCTCCCTCCGCCCCCAGGAATTAGGTGCCATTTTCTTCCTAAGTGCACAACTTTTTTTTTATCGGTTTTGTTCTTCTCACTAGCTATATATCGCATAAGTCTATCTCTCTGTTTATTTTAGCAATCGTACGTTATGTTTTCACCCCCAAAATTAACTAAAAAAATCCTATACATTTGTGAAAGATTTTAACTCCCTTAGCCAAACTCGCTGTCAGATATTGGGTGGTAGGCGCGGCCGGAGGGAGACCCGATCCGATCCGATCCGATCCGATCCGATCCAATCGATCTCCCATGGCCTGCGACAATGGCTATGTACGATGTCATGTCACTCGACACGTCACGTCCATGTCTTGGTGGGGCCAATTCGTGTCGAAACAATTGGCTACGCAACAGTACACGTGATGGTCCACATGGCATGCGTATATATGTGGAGTCAACGCTAGGTAAGCTAGCTTGATACTTACATCGATCAGTAGATACTGGACCGTTGAAAAAAAACAAAAAGGTACTGTACTGCGCTGTCGCGTACATGTATACGTATGTGCATGCCTCACCGGCCAGTACTACGGGCTTCATTATCAGGCTCAGTAGTCTTGTGACAAACACCTATGTGCCCTTGTCCTTAATCTAGCAATATTTCTGAACTGCTAAGATTTTGGAGCTGCTGACTTAATTAGGCATGCAGGAGTCATTACTACAAGCCTGCAGCGTATAAATCCAGTGTATACGTATGTTATTGTGGAGTAGATAGCCCTAGCTCCTTCAATATACAGTCTGGTACACATGTATATGTGTGAGCATGTGTGTGACCAGCGAATGTTGCAGTGGACCGACAACCTGGACTGTTTTATGTGCCTCTGACCCACAGGCACGATGCAGATGACAAGCAGCTAGATGATGCATCTCCTGTAACTCGTCGAACAGGTCATAAATGGCAGGTTAATCCGTTCTGGTTAATTCGTTAATATCGATACTACTGCTTAGTGATGACTACTTGCAAACTAGAGAACAACAGTGAAAGATGGGTGCTCGATCGATTGCTTACTGGCATTGCTTGCTGTGCGGCAGCTTCTGCTTGCCCTTGACGTCCTCGCCGGCGGCGGCCGCGTCGTCGACGTCGTAGAGCATGTCCGGGTCGGACGGCAGCGGCAGGGCGCGCTTGCTCCAGGCCGCGGCCGTCACGGCGGCGACCTGCGTCAGCGGGCTCCCGACCAGCTTCTTGAACCGGTACTTCCTGGTGCCGGACAGGAACACGATGAGCCCGGACAGGATGCCGACGGCGCAGATGCCGTAGCCCCAGCGGCGCCCGATGTTGTCCTGCACGTACACCAGCACGGTGACCGCGAGCAGCGCGCCGATGCTCACGAAGAAGTAGAACCAGTTGAAGAAGCGCATCATCTTCTTGCGCTCGCCGTCGTCGGTCTCGTCGAACTGGTCGGACCCGAAGCCCGACACACTCGACTTGAGCCCGCCCGTCCCGAGCGCCGTCAGGTAGAGCCCCAGGTACAGTACGCCGAGCTGCGTCCCGTTCGCCGGCACGCAGTCGGGGCTCTCTCCCTTAGGGTCCGCGCAGGCCGGCGGCCGCAGCCCCGGCGCCGCCGTCGAGATTGTCAGTATCATCACGCCCTGCACTCGGTCATGTCCCCAACGGTCGATCAGCACGTGTTTGCGCGACATGTACGCATGCAGGGCTAGCTACGACTACGAGTGGACGAACTAACCGTGGCTTGTACGGCCTCGAAGATGGAGATGGTGAGGTAGCGGCCGAGGTAGGTGTCGGCAATGAAGCCGCCGAGGAGGCAGAGCATGAAGGATGTGCCGATGAAGTTGGTGACTGTGTTGGCGGCGGCGGCATTGCCGAGGTGCATGGTGCCGGTCATGTACGGCACCAGGTTCACCGCGATGCCCAGCGTCGTCATCCGCTCGAATAGCTCCGCGCCTTCCATTAATTACCAAAAACCAAACCAACATTAGGAAGTGTTTTTATTGAATTTTACTAATGACTTTAGCTTATAAATATTAATAACTTATAAAAAACATAGGATGAAGAGAAACTCACATGTAATTTTAATCGATATAAATGAAATCACTATATATCTATTATAATTGATTAGCATATATTTTATTTAATGTTAGGTAGAGAAAATTTTAGAAACTAATATAAACACCACCGTAGCTTCGGAGCAGCAGTTGGTCCTGCATGTCATGCAGTGAAATGACGTGTACCTAGGATCACGGCGGCGCATGCCCAGCCGCCGGTGGCGGCGCGGGCGGCGGGGCGGCCCTTGTAGTCCCACGCGTCCGTGAGGGTCTTTCCCTCCGCCGCGGTCTTCGGCAGCACAGTCGCCATCTCTACTTCAAGACCAACCGAGCTCGAGGCCGGCCGGAATGGCAAGATCAACCGAGCAGGTGGAAGGGACAGGTGGTGCGGAGACGAGGTCCACGAGGAGGCTCGAGCTCGAGCTCGAAGGGGAAGGCGGTGGTGGGGCTCTCGATCGCTCGCTAGCAAGATGCTGCCTGCTGCTGCTTGCTTGCCGGGAGGGCCTTTTATAGGCTAATTGTGGTCAGTGTGTTATGTGGGGGAATCAGTATCTCCTCTTTGAATTCCTTCCCACGATTATGGCACTCGTTGAATAATTGCGTAATTATTGGTCCTTCTTTTCACTTTATGATTTTTTCAAACAAATAAATAAAATAAATTTTTGTCGTTTTTTCAAAACGACTTAACGACGTTCAATTCGTTCGTACAAACATTCATGCTAAAATTAAAATCTATCAACCACAGTTATAAATCATCAGCCATAGCTGTAAAACACCCACTACAGACTTAGCTTGTTCGGTGAGTGGAATTAGTGGAAGATAAAAAGGTGTTATTTACTGGAGTAGTTGTACATAGTGTGTCAGAAAGTGAGACAGTAGATTTCGGTGTCCTGCACTTGACGGTGGAAGTTAGCTTCATCAGTCCAGTGGACAGTACTGTGGGCTGGTCCTCCTCTTTTGAGCTATAATTGATAATTTTTATTTGTATTTTTTGAAATAGCAGATGCATACGATTTTAGACTCACAAAGCCATTCAGAGAAACGGCTTCGAAACCGTTCGGAAAATCTATCATGTTTGTTTCGACTTCTCAAAAAGCCAAAGTCAAAAGAACAGAGCTGCCATGGATTTCATTTCCAACAGGGAATCGAATCCTCTGCAGCAGTGGGTTATGGTCTGGTTGGAAATAGGACGGTCTCAAAATGACAAAAATATGAATCCAACATCCTATTTGCTCACAACAAGAAAATTTCGATCTGTTTCTGGCATACATATGACTTTAAAATAGCATACATATGGCCTTCTTCTTTTGAGCTATGGTTAATAATTTTTATTTGTATTTTTTAAAATAGCAGATGCATATGACTTTAAACTCACAAAATCATTTAGAGAAAGGCTTCAAAAGCCGTTCAGAAAAACCATCATATTTGTTTCAACTTCCAAAAAGCCAAAGTTAAGAAACACAAAAAGTCAAAAGAACAGGGCTGCCATGGATTTGATGTGCCCATTGATCCTCTTAGGTTTGATAATATCTTGCAAAAGGTAACGTACGTGTTTTCTTTCTAGGGTAACTACACATTAAGCTGAGATCTAGTGCATTGAGAAAAAATATTCAGAATAGACATTCTGATATTGTCGTGTTAGCAGGAGGAACAGAAGGTTCCACATGGGAATCGGATCCTCTGCCGCAGTGGGTTATCGTCTGATTGGAAATAGGACGGTCTCAAAATGACAAAAATATGAATCCAACATCCTATTTGCTCACAAGAAGAAAATTTCGATCTGTTTCTGGCATACATCGCGTAGTAGATGCAAGTGGTATGTGTCCATACTTGGTTCTTCCTCCCAAGAGTCAGGAGACAAACGAAGGCGTCCATTTCTGATGGACAGCCGATAGCAAGCTCCTAGAACAACGCGCGTTCACATTGCAACTTTCAGAATCCATCGATTGATCCATCCACTGTGGACGACTCTGAGCCTGTGTCTCCTTATCACCTATTCCTGCCGTGCGTGTGCCGACCTATTCCTGTTCCCGTCAGGGCCCACCCTGCTAGTATATTCCTCCAGGATGACTGGATGATACTAGCTTTGCAAGGAAGAGAGCTCTCCTCCTCTGATGAATTGAGTCGTGGCCCACAGGATCTTTCAAATACTCTACTCATATGGAGGAGCATGCATGAAAACACACTGTAAAATAATGTTGGGGTCTAGCTGATCAGAATACAGACACCAGAGTGAATCGTGTTCGAGAGGAATTTGCAGGTTGTTGGTCAGGTGCAGGCCATCCAGCCAGCCAGGCTAGCTGCCAGTGTGTGTGGATCATCTCACCAGTGTTCTGTATGTTGATCGATAAATGCAACAGCTACTCATGATGTTTTCATCCTACTTCTACTACTACTGCTGCTCTCCTAGCATTAACAGAAAACTCTTACAGGGATCGAAACAAAATGAGCACGTGTGAGAGCTTCACACCATTGGCCAATTAAGTAACTAGATCAACTTCTCTAGCTACTGATCACATGAACAAAGGTAGATCCAGCAACAGTTCCCTTCCCCACAAGTGGTCCCTATAAGATCTAGCTCCTAGCAAAATTCTTCTTCTGCCTACTGAAAAGTGAACTTAAGCTTAATTATTGTATGGTTAGCTTGGTTAACAGATGAGCTAGCTAGTTCACATGCGTGTAGCAAGAGCTAGCTACTTCATGCATGCAGGGTAAAGAATTTTATTGTGAAATACTGGGAACTGGTTCTGTAAAGACTAATTAATTACATACACATGGAGCAATGAACATGCAAGCAAAGAATGCTGTAAGATTGCTCCATTTTACCCATATATTAATTCATCACATCCAACTTTTCTTTTCATCACCTGCTACCACTTGGGACGTTGACGACAGACGAAGAGATCGATCGATACCCTGTTTAGACGACAGAGCATGCCCTAAAAATACTCTTCAGACGTCACAACACAAAATGTTCACCGACCTCGATTAGTTGCTGCGTGCCTGACCGAGTCTGCCTACGGTTTCTCCAAAAACAAATCTAGTTAAGTTCTGAAACGTCACAATTAATTTTAATTGCATTTGTGTATGCATACATTTTCGAGTTCCCTGATATCACATTTAATTTAGCCAGCACCTTTTCGAGCTCCCTCAGGGTGTTTACATCTTCGAGTTTCTCTCAGGGGAATGCATCTTCGAGTTCTCTTGGCCTGTTTACAAGAACTTTCTTTTTCTTTTTTTAAAAAGGGGATGTTTACAACTTCGAGTTTCTCTCAGAATATATGTGTATTGCAGCCATTTTCAACTTCACTAAGCTTGACTGTTCGTTTACATCTTCGAGTTCTCTCGGGCTGTTTACAACTTCGAGTTTTCTCTCTGAATATATGTTATATTAATCGCAGCCATTTTCAACTTCACTAATTAAGTTTGACTGTTCGTTCACATCTTCGAGTTTGTCTCTCAGGGTGTACGCATTTTCGAGTTCCAGCCATCGGATTCTACCACATATATATTATAGCAGCAACTAGCAAATTAGAATTCACACAACACTTAATGTAATGCAAATAGGTGATATGATCTTTCAAAAAAAATGCAAATGGGTGATATGATAGGACAGTTACAGTAATTGCTGACTGCTGATCAGTACAATTGCATGAATTGACGGAAGCACATATATGATCGAGTATATGGCAAATTAATGGTTGTCACACTCTGGATTTTACTCCAGTTTTTCACTCCACAGATCTTGTGGTGGTGTTCAATCAAAAACTCCTTTTTTCAGCCCTATATATACAATAAAAAACTATTGATACAAACCGAGGGATCGGTCACTGTCGTATCCTCGTGTGATCATAGCAGAGCAATTTGTCAGCACTCTGAATTTTTTACAACAAAAGCTTGCGGTTCCTGCAATACAGACAGCACAAGAACCAAATGCGAAGGATCCATGCATGGCCAGCAGCAATAGGAAAACGGTAGTATATACGAGTATCATAAGCTTCATCCATGCCATCATAGGGCAGTTTAATTTGTATGAGAGAATATACAGGCCCCAAAGGCCCAAACTAAACATGGCTAGCTCACGACCTAACAATGCTATCTCCATCCTAACCTTCGTTTTAAATTGGCAATTTGGTCTGCCTACTCATCTTCTCCTTGACTTAATTTGCTATATCATAAGATGCGACGCGTATGTTTGATTACTTGTCTCATTTAGGGTTTAATTATTTACCTATCCCGTCCTTCTGCAATCGCCAAAGGCTAATGCAGCCATTAGGCCATGTATAATGGTACGATATTAGTTATTTATAAACTTTATCACATAGGACACAAGATGATGTGGAGAAGAGAGGAAGAGCATAGAGAACTGGGTCGTCTATTAGAGCAAGTACAATAATGGTCTTATGGCCAAGCTAGTCAGCATTTTTGCTGATGTGGAGGAGAGAAGAGAGGAGAGAGATGAAAGCTTGGCTCTCATGCAAGCAACAAGCTGGGCACGGGAGCCTATGCAGTGGTGGGCTCAGATAATAAATGTATGTGAGGAGGAATAGGAAAGAGAATGTGAGACATGGTACCACATAATAATAAAAAACCTTTTGTAGACAAATAGAAGACAAATTATTGTATAACTTGGCTCTTATAACTTGACTTATAGCCAAACACTTGGCTCTATTATTGGACTTGCTCTTATGCAGTAGTCGACTATAACACGGTAAACAAGACATATTGTGTCATGAAGAAGATATCTATAGAAACATGTAAAAAAGATAATATATTGTATAAATCGTCTTTAGTGCCGTCTATAGATGACATAGAGAATATTATAAACGGCAGTTATCTATATTATTGTACATATCCTTAGTTGACATCTCTACCCCTCTATAATACACCAAAATTTTCTTTACTAAATCCACCCCCCTCAACCACCCCCACAGTCATGCCTAATCTAAATCCACCCAGATTTGTGTACCAAAGTAATCCAACTTCATATAAATGAATGGTCTGGATCTCTCCTCAAGTCTTCTTCTCTTACTCATTGAAGATCCTAAGGCCAAAATCATCTGGATCATGCACATCATTGAACCCAGAACTCCACCCCGCGCCCACGCACACGCCTACGTCCTCCTCGTCTCGACCTCCCACTGCTGCACCGCCGCCGAGCTGGACAACAACAAGCCTCCTCCGACCTCGCCGCTGCTCCTCCTCGGCGACGCGCTGCGCCGCCTCCCAGTCTCCTCCAACTCCAAGCCCACCTTGCCAAGAACCTTCGCTGCCGCCTCACGGGCGCGCTCCACTCGCCGCTGTACCTCCCGCGCGCCTCACCATCCCGGACATCGCCGCGCACCGTTGGTCGAGGCCCTACGCGGTCGCCTCCGCGCTCCTCTCCCCTCTCCTCCTCGCCTTCATCTCCTCCCCGACCAGCCCCATCGTCCTCCTCGCCGGCACCCTCTCCGGCGTCCTCCTGGCCATCGCCGCCGCCCATGCCACGGACGCCTCAGCCCCACCGCACGGCCGGTGGGCCCGCCTCCCGTGGCGTCCTCCTCGCCGGCACCCCCAGCATCCACCACCCCGTCCACCATGCCCACCTCGCGGCTCTCCTCAAGCCATCCCCGCGCTCGCCTCCGCTCCCGCTTCCACTCTGCCAGCGCCACCTCCCGCTCTCGCTACCCGCGGCCTCCCGCCTCGCCATTACCTTCCCCCCGCTGCCCCTCCTCTTCTCCCTTCTCTCCACCCTCCGCCTCCTCCTCTCACCGCCGCCGCGCCCCTTCGACGCACTCATCAAGGCCTATGCCTCCCTCTCCCGCGCGTCCCTCACCGCCGCGGCCCTCGCATTCGCTCGTTCCACCGGGTACGCTCCTTCCGTGCAGGCCTACAACGCCGTCCTCCTCGCGCTCTCAGACGCCTCGCTCCCCTTCGCCCGGCGCTTCCTCGCCTCCATGCTCCGCGACGGCGTGGCGCCCAATGTGTACACCTACAACATCCTCGTCCCGCGCTCTGCGCCGAGGCCGCCGGGAGGCGCTCGGCGTCGTGGGCGACATGCACGGCTCGGGCTGCGCCTAGCGCCGTCACGTACAACACACTCGGCGCGGTGTTCGCAGTCGGGGATGTGGGCGGCGCGAGAGGCTCTTCGGTGTGATGCGGGAGGGAGGCGTGAGGCGAACACGTGACCTTCAACTTGGTGGTGAATGGGCTTTGTAAAGCGAGGAGGATGGAGGACGCGCGCAAGGTGTTTGATGAAATGTTGAGGGAGGGGTTCACGCCGGATGAGTTCAGTTATAACACCTTGGTGGGTGGAGTGCAGCAAGGCGGGTGCTTGCATGAAGCATTGTCGGTGTTTTCGAGATGGCACAAAAGGGGTTGTGCGGATGTTGTGACATTTACGTCGCTGATCCATGCAATGTGCGGTGGGAACTTGGAGCGAGTAGTGGCGGTGGGGGCGAGATGAGGAGAGGGCCTTCGGATGAATGAGATTGCTTTCACAAAGCGATAGATGGGTTACGCAAGAAGGGTTCTTGGATGATGCGTTGTTTGCGGTGAAGGAGATGAGGAATCGGGATCCGACCATCGTAGTGTGTTACAATGTGCTTATTAATGGTTCTGCAAGTTAGGAAGAATGGATGAAGCTTGGGAGTTAGTCCATGAAATGGAAGCTAAAGGTGTGAAGCTTGATGTTGTGACATACTGATACAATTCTCACTTTGAATCTTGTAAGATTGGTGATACAAATTCTGCATTCCAATTGAATCGTCAAATGCTCAAAAGGGCGTGCTTCGGATGCGATCACCTACTCATCGCTCATAAGGGGTCTTTGTGAGAGAGAAGACTCAACGATGCTGTGAGCTCTTTGAGAAGATGCTTCACTTGGCCTACAACTGATGAATTTACTTATACTCATTGATGGCCATTGCAAGGATGGGAATGTTGAGAGGGCTCTTTCTGCATGAGATGATAAAGAAGGAGTTCTCCCGATGTTGTGACGTCTGATGTGCTTATAAATGGGCTTAGCAAATCAGCACGTACAAAGGAAGCACAACGGTTGCTCTTCAAACTGTTTTATGAAGGTCTGTTCAGCCAATATTAAATACGATGCCCTGATGCATTGTTGTAGCAAAGCTGAGTATAAGAGTGTGGTGGCTCTCTGAAGGATTTTGCATGAAATGTTTGATGAATGAAGTCGATAAAGTATACCATCAATGTTGGACAGAAATTGGAAACTTGATGGGTTTGTTTATAGTGTACTTATTCATGGGCATTGCAGGGGAGGAAATGTTATGAAGGCTCTCAGCCTCCATAAAGAAATGCTGCGGTGTGGTTTTGCTCCAAATTCAACAAGTACTATTTCCTCGGTTAGGGGTTTATCTCTACCCCTCTATAATACACCAAAATTTTCTTTACTAAATCCACCAGATTTTCCATGGAATTGTTTCATGCTGAAACCTTTTCTTGTCGTGTGAATGCAGCTGGAGCATTTGGCGTTTTGTTTGAGCAATTGCGTTTTTTGGTTGGGAGGGCAGCTCTAAATACTGATTGTTGGTACATATCTCTTAGGAGGAACCAACATATCTCTTAGGAGGGACACAATTCTTTTTTGTTAACAAGGATGCTTTTTTGTATACATCTCTGGATGATTGCTTCAAATGTAGTTGTTGTGAAACTATGTATAGGTGGCCAAAATATGAATTACTCATATATGTAGCCTCATCCGAGAGTGTTTCTCTTTTTTTTTGGCAATTTTTTGTTGTATCTGTGTTGAATACACAAAGTAGCAAAGTGGACTGTTATTTCACTTTTATTAGTTACCACACTAATATGGCAGGTTAATCTTGTCTATTAGTGATATAATAGAAACTTGTGAAAGACAATAAAAATTTAGATCATATAAAACATATCACAAATAAACTAATTTATTTTTTGGTTATACAATATATGAGACGTAAATCTTAATGAATCTGATTGTTCGTTTTATTTTTTACAAATTTTATCTTATTTTGTATTTTACCGTAGCGTTAGCACGGGCACACTACTAGTTTTTGGTAATGCATGTCTATACACGATAGCGGAATTAGGACCAACCAACGCGAACCCTAGCATGCATAGATTCTACATAACATCCTTTGAGAAAAATAGAGTCAGATTTTTTTTCATTCACAGAACATTCTTCCTTTCTAGATGGACCTTGCATGAAAATTTTCTGGCTTCACCTATAGGTCTGGTAAAAAATGAACCCCTTCAGTTGCAGACACAACTTATCTACTACCTCCGCATCGATTTATATTTGTAGGACCGGTATGGTAATAGAGTAGGAGGGGGTTGGGTGAATGGTGACTTAATTTTTTTCAAGTATTCGTTGATCCTTCATTCAAATAGCTACAAAACTATGGAGATTAGAATTGCAAGCCAAAACTCACAAAGAAATAGCTCAAGAAAATGAAATCCGAGGAACATGTAACCCCTGGAGGTCAGACCATTGCCTTCAGGCCGATCTAACCGAGGTCCTGCCGGCCTGACCGCTAGGGGGTGGCGATCTGACCACCACCTGTTCCAGAACTTGAAAAACATCAAGAGTCTAACCCACTTTTGGTGCAACTTTAAAAATACAGGTACAAATGAAAAGAAATTTTGTACACACCTTACTTATTCTCTCAGGAACCTATTACAATAAAGAATCTTAAGAATTCACATCAAAATTCAGATCTTTTACAAAAACAAACAAGGCTGCTCCAAAATAGGGGAAAAACCAAAAAAGATGAATATGACTTTCTTGTAGGTGAAAGATAGCTCTAAATATATTATCATATATTACAGCAAGCAATAACACCTAAGGAATCAAGGAAAAAACTATTGGATCAAGAATTCACACGAGAGGGTCAAAACCGGATAGCTTCATGAACTTGTCAACTCTGATAGCTAGATGGATAGGGATTGATTTTCATGAGACATCTTTATCACTTACTCATCCTTGGCATCTAGCAAAATCAAAAAAAAGGAAGAGAGAATATCAAAACCAACCAAATCAAGGGCAAATCAATCAACATAAGAGGGATTCATGAGAGATGAATAAAGTTGATGTATTGCTACTTGAAGATGAAGGTTTTACAGCCACTCTATCTGAAGGATAAGAGAGCACACCACAATACTCATATTTCTCTAACTCTAACCCTAGAACAATTGGCTTCTAGAGTAAAGCTAGGATGGTTAACAAGTAAGTCTCTATCTCAACCCATTAAATAGACAAGACAACCAGTCCCATCTAACTCTAATTAATACTATTCACTTAACATAAATAGGGAAACCTGTTAACCCTACACAACATGGATTTTACTCACACACTATAGTTATGCATACTTTTCAACGCACATAAACCTAAATCCGCTAAGTCCTTAACTTTTGATCCACTTGATCATCTCAATTTCTCCTTAACCTAAACCGCTTTCTTAAGTGCTACTCAAGTACCGTAGTTTTGATTCAAAGTAGTTTTCGGTATTTTGATCAACTTACCAAAATACCTTTTCTTGACTTGATCTTTATTTTTTCTTGTAAGCAATCGCCATATTTACCACGTGTAGATGCACCACTAGTTTGCCACGCGTCGAAAAGCCTCTTCCGTTTCAGTTCCACTGGACGATGGCTCACTTGGACCGACCAAGACATATTGTGTAACCCGTTGCTCGAATTTCCCTTCAATATTTCCCACCTTCCTTGTGCCATGATTAAGCTCAGCCATCTCGCTCGATATCATTGATCGTTACAGACCTTAACTCCTCTATGAGTGTAGCTTCAATCCTCACAATTAACCATAGTTGACTCTAACTGACATTGCGCATCTAAAGACAAAGAAATCATTTTAGGCATAAGTTCTTCACAACTTGACCCACATTAGCTAAAACATGCATCATATAACATATGCACTGATCTATATCAAACAAACCACACCACAACTCAAATTCCCAGAAGACCTCAATTTGGCCAAAGCAAAACAAGCCAGCCAATCTGGCTACTGATACCACCTGGTCAGATCGCTGGGGGGCAATCTAATCACCGCCCCTGGTCGGTCAAACTGTCAGGTCTGCAGAGCTTCCAAAAAACTTCAAATTTGCAAATTTCAGATTCCTACTCCTCCAAAAAGACAATGGTTCATCACAACAAAATCTTGAATCTGCTCACATGGTCCTTCAATGCTCCACTCTATAAATAGTTTATAGCCAATAAATTTAGTACAACTACAAAAACTCAAAAACAGTTCTGGAGAAAGAGACAGCGGCAGACCCACCGAGTGGTCAGGTGGGGCTGGCGCCACCCCCTACCGCTGGCCGCCCACCCACCCCCCGCTGCCACTACCTAGATGCAGGGCTTGAAGAAGAATAGCCGGTCAGCTATACCATGATTATCAATGATAAACAGAGCCTCCGCTGGTCATCCGGCTTGTTGCTATTGCTGCGGAAGTACCCGGCGTCTGTCTCGTAGTACCAAAGCACCCGCTGGTCGTCGAGGTCGAAGAGGGCCTTGGTCTCACGCGGTATCAGTCATGCCGATGACACCAGCTCAGGCTAGCTCCAACACCTGTGGGCTACGTCAGTCTGCACATGCCCGTGGGCCGGGTGCAGGCCACGGACATGTTTGAGCTCGCCTGCCTCGCCAATGAGTGTGGCTCCGGCGAGCTCTGTCTCATCATTAGCCCCTCTAAATTTTGATCCTGAGTCTGAAAGAAACATGTATGGACAGTGTACAGAGGAGCTATGTTTATCTGCAACTGCGAAAGAAACCCCTAGCAGATGAGCATTATCCATCATGCCGCGCAATCATGCACAAGCTGTGCTTTTGTGCCTACATTCCCCGTTCTATTCCGGGGCATGACCTATGAGGTTAATTGCATACATACTGGCATATGAACTCGGCCAAAAAGAAATAAAGTTTCTGACAACGATTTGTCGTGAAGCTAGCTTAGTCACAGCGACTGAATATCCCAACTACGAGGTGAGGGTTTCATCTTTCATGCCTTACACGAAATCGTTAAAAATTGTTGGGAAGTAGAAATAAGTTATCGTGCAATTGGTACAATAGTTTAGCTAGAAATTTTGGGAGAACCTTTCATAGTCCTGGACTCTTGGCATTAGGCCAGCTAGTCTCCAATGTTATAGTCTAAACAGCTGTTTGCTTTTTAATCGTGAGAGCTTGGGCAACCTCAAATTTACCTCAAATCAGTTGCAACTAGTAGAAAGGAGGAAGACTCCTAAGTGCCAACTTACTTATCCAAATTCCAGCTTGTTACTCTGCTAATTCAGACACTAATTCGTGCACCAAATAACGACTAATAGATCTGCAAAATTAGAATCATACACGGAATTAAGTATAGTTTAAACTGACTAACTGATGATTTTGTTAGGTTTAGACTGATGCGGGAGGCAGAATAGGTTGATGGAGATTATATGCTTACTTAAAATATGCCGCGCTTTTTGAAAAGGTAAATATATAGGCTTATATGTGAATACTACTAGGAGTTTGACATCTAGTGCTTGGATGACTTCTAGCCCTAGCGTTAGTAAATCTCTTCTTTTTGGAGCAAACCAATTACTGATGTTAGCTTAGAGCAGATACGGATAGGAGTGTGACACCTCGCTATCAGCAATCAGGGAAGAAAACTACTGGAAAAGTGGATGCGATATTTATGCTGCAGCAATGTGGGTTCATCCATCCAAATTCCAACCCAACCCTTTTATCTGTTGGGTGTCAGGACGATGGATCATATATGCACAATATTCAACTCCGTTCCAGTTCGATCAATTCCGATGAAACAGCGCGATAGATTACCCTGCAAATTTGGACAACTGGACCAATCATTAGCTATAGTATATACAGAAAGAAATCAGTGCTGGTCTCCAATCTCCATGTAGATGCTCTGAATTTGCAATATCGCAGCCCATTTCTCGGCACTTCTGCAGTAACAAGACCTCGCAACAACCAAAATATCAACTGTAACGCCCCCGTTTCCAGGGGCGCGTACGGACACGGCATTCCGTAACTATTCAAACATGAACAGTTATGGAGTGTCGCGCAAGAGTATACCATTGCATGCTTACTACAAAAGACCAGCATATATTTGACATACGGATTAACATCCAGTTTTTACAGCGGGGCGTGCAAGCCCAAAGTATATTACATTACAAAAGGCTCCAGCGCCGGCGCGGCGGAGACCTACAGCCAAGGATCCTCGTCGAAGAAAAGATCCTCTGGGACTTCTTCAACGGGGAGCCCTTCTCCTTCGTCTTGAACCTCTAAAAGTTGGATTAAGCAAGCCGTGAGCCAAACAACCGGCTCAGCAAATCCCAAAAGGGATCTTAATTTACTATATGCACGGAAATTCCAAGGAAGGGAGTATACTTAGTTTATTACATTTGGTGGATGCAATTTTATTTGCAAACATTTTCATAAGACGGACACAAAACTTACTCCTTAAGATCTCAGGGGTTTTCATCAAGAGTTCATTAACCAACTAACCAAGTTAAAGTATTTACAAACCTACTTAAGCTTTGCTGCTGGAATCACCCAAGTGACACAGCTCCAATAACCGGGAGCACGGCGTATTCGAATACCATTTATTTGACTCTGCAGAGTTTGCTCAGCTTTACCCACACGATTCCTCAACTCCCGCTAAAGAGTCAAGAAAACCAGGCCGTTTCTCTGCTCAACTCTTTATATAGGCTCTACCCAGTAGAATTCACTCGGGTCTGGCTCACACACCTACACACACACACACACAAGAGAGGACAGCGTCCGCTTCGAGTGAATTCCACCGTTGTTAGGCTTCCGCAGCACGGCCAGCCTAACCTTACTGCTACCCTCCTGTAGAGTTTCAATCGAGTTGAGCAGCTAATCGACAAGTGTTGACAAGTCAACTCCTGTGGTTGAGCGATCACTGTGACATTTGCTCAGCGTAAGGGTTTCAGTCCTTATATTTTCACATGGCCCGCAACCTCGCCAGGTCCGCGACCCAAACTAAGGTAAGCGGTGGGCGTAGACCGTCCCGCGGTTTCCCACTCACCCTTACCCTACTCCAACCCTAGGACAAGAGGTGGGCAAAGACCGTCCCGCGGCTCTCCCCCAACCCTTACCCTACCTTGTGCACGCCGGCACTCTCCGCTCTAAGATACGGTGTCCCATACCACCCTACCTTAGAGTCGGGTTTTCCGAATTCTAAAATTGGTCCGCAACCACAACCTTATTAGTGTAACATTTTGCATGATAGTAATAGCCTACGATTCTCTAGAATATCAGATAATTATTTCTAGGGTTTCAAAGGCATGGCTACAATTTAATCATGGCATTTAACGGTGGTAGGACTAACTATATCACATGTCATTCTAAACATTTTATTTTTATTTTCGAACTAACATTTCAAAACTAGCTCAATGCAAATAACATATTAACATATTTAAACATTATGGGATACAACATGATCAAAGGATTTGGGACTTGCCGTCTATCAGGACGATCTCAAAGAAGCTCGAACGTCAAGCACTGGATCTGAGCACGCTCTTGAATCTCGGAATCTCGATACTAGCGCAAACACGTAAAATAAAATTAAATCCAGCTTGCAACTAATCAAGCGAGGAAAAATAATCTAATTAAAAGGAATAAAATGCATAAACACTCCAAATGGAATTTTAGGAATTTTTCTAGGATAAATCTGTGAAAATGGAGTTCACCACTGGGTCAGGAATAATATTTGGAGCAAAGTGGTGAAATTTGGGAATTTTGGGATTTTCGTGGTTTTCTAGGATTTATTTGAGTTTTTGGAATTTTAGAAATTAACAAATTGCTGGAAAATCGAGTGAACAGTGCTAGGCCGGCCCAAAGCCACGTGCAGCCCAGCATTTGTGCAGCCGCGCGGCGAGCGGCGGCGCGGCCCGCGAAGCGATGCGCGGCCCATAGCCGCGCAGCGCTCGGGCGAGGCACGGCGGGAGGCGGCCACGCTCGCGCGCTCGGGCGGAGGCACGGGCCGGGGAGGCGGCCCACGCTCGCGCGCGCCCACGCCGTCTAGATGCGCGACACGTGGAGCTGGCGGACGGGGAAGATCTAGCGAAACGGGCGGATGGGATGCGGTGGCGGGAAGATCGGACGGCTGAGATTCAAGGGAGCGGGTGAAACGGTACGGGGAGATCCGACGGTCGACGTTAGAAGGTGGAGGTTGAATCGGTCGGCGGAGAAGAGGCCACGTCGTCGTCGTCTTCCTCCGGCCGCGACAGTGACCGCGCGGCAGGATCACGGTGGCGACGGCGGCCTGGGCGCTGGAGGGCTCGTCGGCGATCACCGAGGGTACCGGCGGGTAGAGGGGACAGCGGGGAACCCATTTCGGGTGGTTAGCATTTGCGGAGACCAAAGGGGAGAGAGGGAGGGAGAAGGGGGTGGTTCGGGGATCTCGCGGTGGAGGGGGTCACCGGCGGCGAGAGGGGCCAATCGGCCGGGCTTACACCATCTACGGGGTTGGGAGCTCACGTTGGTGGTGGCGGCTGAAGCTCAGGGCCTCCGGAGTGAGCTGGCCACGGAGAGGTGGTTGCGGCCGGCGGTGGGCTTCGACGGCGGCGCTCCACAGGGCTTCACCTGGCCAGAGGAGAACGGCAAAGTAAATAGGGGTGGGTGAGGGTGCTCTGGGCAGATGCAATTGAAGAATGGGGAAAAGGGGAGGGAGATCCGTCTGCGGAGCTTGCCGGCGCAGGGAGCGACGGTGGCGGAGCTCCGGGCGGCGGGAGCTCAAATGGTTGCTCGGGGAGGTGGCTGGGAGTGGCAGGAGGAGAATGGGAGTGCTCGGGGAGCTCGGGGAGCAAAAGAAAGAGGGGAGACCGAGAGGGGGGGTTTTATACCCGAAATGGAGGGGAGCGAAGCTTCGGGGAGAAGGCACTGGCGGGGCTCCGGCCGACAGGGGATGAGGGGGAGTGGTTGAGGGCGTCTCCTCCGCAGTCGCGGTGGTGGGCGACGCGAGGCGCAGAGCGGCAATGGCGAGGGCGGGAGCGGTAGCGCGCGGGGGCAAGCGCGCGCGCGAGAGAGAGGGAGGCGGCGACCGCCAGTGGGTCTCGAGGCGGGCGGGCGGCGTGGCGCGGCGGCCACTCCTCGAGCCCGGGCTGTCGGGGCGCGGAGGCGGTCCGAGGCCGGGTGGCGCGCGCGAAGCGCGCGCGGCGCGGCCCACGGCGCGGCGGCGCAGCGCAGCGCTAGCGCGCGTCTGTGAGGAGGCGGGAACCGGGCGGCGCCAACCGGGAGGGTGGGGTGGCGCTGCGAGGGGAGAGGCGGCAGGGGAGCGGCGCCAACGGGCTGGCGCGGCGCGGGCGCGGAGAAGCGAAGCGGAAAGGAGGCGGGCGCCAAAGAAGGAGAAGGCGGAAAGGCGAGAAAGGAAAGCGCTTCGGAAGAACTTTCCCAAAATGGAAAGTTTGAAAAACACTCAAAAGCGACAAAAATTTGGAATTTTTTTGAAATTTTCAGGGCTTTTCAACCTACCCCCCTTAAAAGAATCTCGACCCCGAGATTAACTTGGTCCAGGGAGTAAGTTGGGGAAATCTCGCTGCAAATCTGACTCTCGTTCCCAAGTTGACTCTTCAGGTGTATGATTTTTCCACTGTACTCTGCAAAACCTGACATTCTTGTTTCTGAGCTGCCTCTCCGTCGTTTCAAGTATTTGTAGTGGTTCTTCAGCATATGTGCAATCATCTTGCAATTCAATGTCTGACAATGGCACTTCATCGGTTGGCTGGCGTAGACACTTCCGAAGCTGGGATACGTGGAACACGTTGTGAATTCTGGATAAGTTGGGTGGAAGCTGCACTTGATAAGCTACTTCCCCAACTCTTCCAATTATCTGAAACGGTCCCACATATCTTGGTGCTAACTTGCCTTTGACCTGAAATCTCTTAACTATCTTGAATGGGGTGACTTTGATGTAGACATAATCTCCAACTTCGAAACTCAAGTCTTTTCTGCGGTTATCTGCGTAGTTCTTACGTCGGTCTTGTGCCATCTTGATCGGTCTCGACAATTCGACATGTGCCTCGGCATCTTGGGCAATCTGGGACCAATGAGTTGTCGTTCCCTGTTTCTGTCCAATTCGGTGGAGTCTGCATTTTACGCCATAAAGTGCTTCAAGCGGGGCCATTTGTATTTGGCTTGATAGCTGTTGTTATATGAGAATTGAGCAAATGGTAAGCAGGTGTTCCATGTCGCTCCATACACTATCGCACAAGCTCTCAACATGTCTTCTAAAATCTGGTTGGTTCTCTCTGTCATCCATCATGCATGGGTGATATCTTGAGCTGAAATTCAGATCGGTGCCCATGGCTTCATGCAACTTTTCCCAAAACTTGGATGTAAATTGTGCTCCTCTATCGACACAATCTTCTTGGGACTCCATGCGGTGCCACAATTCTAGTCAGTACAACTCGGCAAGTTTATCCTTCCCATAAGTTTGCTTGATCGGAGGAAATGAGCCACCTTGGTCAATCTATCAACAATGACCCAAATAGCATCATATCCCTCACGAGTCTTGGGAAGTCCAGTGATGAAGTCCATACCAATGCTATCCCATTTCCATTCGGGAATTGGCAAAGGTTGTAACAATCCTGATGGTTTTTGGTGGTCTATCTTAATCTGTTGACAGACATCACATTTGGCTACATATTCTGCCACTTCCTTCTTCATTTGGTTCCACCAATACCTCTTCTTCAAGTCTTGATACATCTTTGTGCCTCCTGGATGAATTGAGAATTGAGAGGAATGGGCTTCAGCTAAGACCAACTCTCTCAATTCTCTCTTGTTGGGTATGCAATAGCGACCACGGAAGGTAAGGATTCCATGTTCGTCTATAGCATACTCTGATGGACTTTCCTTTTGAACCTCCTTTTTCAGCTTTTGAATCTCTTCATCTTCATCTTGGGCTGCTTTAATTTGATCTGGCAGTAGTGGCTGAATCTCCAAGCTGCTTCTTCACCTTGTTCTGTGATTACCAAGTTCAGCTGTAACATATCTCTCTGTAACTCTGGTGGGTACTCTGATTGACTGCCTTTGCTTGGACGAGCCTTGCGGCTAAGGGCATCAGCAACTACATTTGCTTTGCCCGGGTGATATTGGAGATCAACATCATAATCTTTAATCAGTTCTAGCCATCTGCGCTGTCTCATGTTCAACTCTGGCTGAGTGAATAGGTACTTCAAACTCTTGTGGTCTGAGAATATCCCACAACGATTTCCTAGCAGGTAATGCCGCCAAATTTTTAGGGCATGCACCACAGCTGCTAGCTCCAAATCGTGTGTGGGGTAATTCTCCTCATGCGGCTTCAACTGCCTTGATGCATAGGCAACAACTTTTCCGTCTTGCATAAGCACACAACCCAAACCTTGCTTTGAGGCATCACAATAAATCTGAAACTCCTTCTCTGGATTGGGTAAAATCAGCTTGGTGTGGTTGTCAACTTGGTCTTCAACATCGAAAACTTTCCTCGCATGTATCCGTCCATGTGAACGGCTTATCCTTCTTCAATAGTTGAGTGAGTGGGCGAGATATCCTTGAGAAACCCTCTATGAATCGCGATAATAACTCGCCAATCCTAGGAAGCTTCTCACTTAGTCAACTGTTTTAGGTTGTTCCCATTCCATCACTGCTGAAATCTTTTCGGATCGACCTTCACTCCATCTTGGATATAATATGACCCAAGAAAGCGACTTCTCTCAACCAAAACTGCATTTATCAAATTTTGCATATAACTTATGCTCTCTCAATCTGGTCAAAACCATATGCAAATGTTATGCGTGCTCTTCTTCACTCTTGGAGTAGATCGAATATCATCAATGAAAACAATCACAAATCGATCCAATTGGTCCATATGCACCAAATTCATAAGATTCATGAAATATGCTGGCGCATTGGTTAAACCAAAGGGCACGACCGTGAACTCGAACAATCCATATCTGGTAATGAAGGCTGTCTTCTCTCGATCTTGCTCTCGGATCTTGAGCTGATGATAACCCGAGCGCAAATCGATCTTGGAGAACACTTTGGCTCCTTTAAGTTGGTCAAACAGATCATCAATTCTTGGGAGGGGATACTTGTTCTTAATGGTGACAGCATTCAAACCTCTGTAATCTACACACATTCTCAATTCGCCATTCTTCTTTTTCACAAACAGTACTGGGGCTGACCATGGTGAAGTACTTGGCCGAATGAATTCTTTCTCTTGCAGTTCATCTAACTGCCTCTTCAGCTCTTTCAACTCGCTAGCTGACATTCTGTACTGGTGCTTGGCAATTGGCTTGGTACCAGGTACCAATTCTATTGCAAGTTCTACTTGCCTGTCAGGGGGTCTTCCTGGTAGTTCTTCTGGAAATACATCAGGGTACTCTTGTACTATTGGCACTTGGTCAGGTGTGGCTGCTATCATGTTGATCATTCGTTTCTTGGCATCCTTCAGCACCTTTCGATCTGTCTCTACTACTATTTTCTGACCTTCAGGGTTAACCAATGACACTGTTTTGATCTCACAATCTACCTTGCCTTTATTCCTGGCCAACCAGTTCATGCCCAAGATGGCATCTAATCCGGACATATCTAACTGTAACAAGTCTGCTCTAAAGTCTACCCCTTGGATTTTTATGTTAAGTCCCGCACACCCACGGTGGGACTCCATTCTAACCCCAGGGGTTTCCACCACATAAGGTCTTGACAGAGCAACAGAAGGTAATTGATTTCTTGCAGCAAAACTCTTTGAGATAAATGAATGCGTTGCACCAGGGTCAAATAAAATCAATGCAGGTATGGAATTGATTGGGAACATACCAGCAATGATGTCACTTGCTCCAGCGGCATCCTCTGCAGATACATGGTTCACCCTGGCATAGAAAGTAGGTCTGACATTGCTTCTGCCTCTGCCTCTGCCTGTAGCTGAGAAATTTGCAGTGCCTGCAGGTGACTGAGGGTTGGCTGCTTTGATCTGCAAGAATCCTCCCTTAGGGGTACCGGGAGTTGCTTGTGTCCTACTCTCTTGCTGCTGTTGGTTTTGAACTTGTAACTTGGCTGCATCTGATGGCAAGTTCTTCCTGGGACACTGGTCTCTGTAGTGTCCTATCTCACCGCAGTGGAAACACGCGTTTGACCTTCGCGGGCAGCTACTAGCCAGGTGATTTCCACCACAAGTGGGGCACTTGAGAGCCAATGGTAGAGGGGAAGCATAATGCTGAGTCTGGTTGGAATGGTTCTTCGGCATCATCACATACTGTCGGGAAGATGGGGATCGATATGAAGAAGATCCCGATGTCTTGGCTCGTTGAGCTGTGTGTGAAGATGACTGTGATCTGTGTGCTGCCTTGCGTTTTCTATAGTCTTCCATGTCACTTCTAGCTTCTTCGGAGGTGATCAAGCCATCAACCATATCATTCAGATCTTTGAACTTCAAAGCTGAAATGTGGAATCTCAAGGACTGCTGCAAACCTGCACGAAACTTGCTCATCTTCTTGTCTTCACTATCAACATCCTCAGGGGCAAATCTGGAGAGGTGGTTAAACTGGTGTAAATATTCCATCACAGTACGGCCACCTTGTTTAAGCGCCAGAAACTCCCGACGCTTTGCTTCCATAATGCCATCAGGGATGTGGGCCTTGCGGAAGGCCTTGGAGAAATCTTCCCAACTGATCTCTCTATTCGAGGTGTGCGTTGGTAGTTGATCCACTGTGTCATTCTTGCACTGCAATGGTGGGATGCAAATAAAACTTTCTCTGTATCATCGCACCGTACAGTCTGGAGTTTTCTTTCCACATCTGCCAACCAATCCTCAGCAACCATAGGATCAGCGGTTGTGGAGAAAGTGGGTGGGCGTGTTTTTAGAAAGTCATTCCACCGGGTGGAGATTGGAGCACCATCCCGAGGAACATTGCTTCCACTCGGTCCTCCTGAAGATCCTGTGGCGATCTGCTCAATCAATTTGGCCTGTTGATCCAACACTCGCAGTATGTTCTGCTCTCCTTGGTATCGATTCTGCTCCAACATTGCAATGACATCAGCGAGTGTGTTCTGGTCGGTGGCAGGTGCACCCTGCCGGCTGGTCTGACCCGTCTGCTCTGCTGGCTCCATCTGTTGATTGGGAACTTGAGGTTAGCTTCGCAGCGGCTTTGGCAATTAAGAACAGATAAGTAAGACTTTGAATTTTTCAAGGCAAGTATAGGACGAAAAGATAAGAACGAGAGCGAAGGGGACAGGAGAAAGCTTTGAACACAGGAAGAACATACTGATAATTAGGCAACCAAATTAAAAGAGGTAGCAAACATAATTTTACAATAAGCAAGTGGTGCACAGACCACATAAAGGTTCATGTTACACTTGCATTACATACAAAAGTACATCTATCACCAAAAGGTCAGGCTACCACTAACGAACGGCGTCTACTCCTCGTCGTCCCCTGGTGCTGGGAGGGCAAGCGGGGCTTTGGGCGGAACGGCACGCGATCGCGCAGTTAGCGATCATCGGCGCTGGGCCTAGGCGCACGAAGCACAAGAAGAGTGAGCGCTGGGCGACTCCGCTTTGCTGAACCTCTGCGCCTCCCGGGCCTCAAAGCGGGCGAGGACTCCGAGGCGCTGAACCTCCTCACGAGTGTCCCACTGGCGCCTCTGCGGACTCGGCCTCCTCGATTGCTTTGTCGTAGCTGGCGACCTGCTGCGCCATAAGGGTGGCGATACCCGCTAGGCGGGGATCGTCATCCTCACCGAACCTAGGGACTATAAAGTCCCCAAAGTGCGGGCGCGGCACCAGGTCGAAGGGCGTCCCTGCTAGCTCCTGGTGGTAGTAGTCCCTGAGATAGAGCGCGGCTTTCAGAGCCACGTCCTGAACAGCATCCTCGTCGTCCACCCGTCGGCCGTGAACCTCCGCTTCTGTGCAGGCGGACAGGCAAGGGATCGAGACCACCAAGCACGGTACTCGTAAAGCGGTCCCGCGAACTGCCCTCGGCGTAGATCAACGGGCCGTGGTTTCCTCTCGCTCCGAGGTATCGTCGCATTTCCCACAACTTTGGTGCCATCCATCCCTACGATGCAGGCGGGAGAAAGCGAGGCGCACCATCTGCGAAACGAGATTTTGAAGTTAGACAAGTAAAGCAATAAACATTTGCGAAAATTAAAACTTAGCGAAATAAACTAAGACAGAAAGTAGCAACAAGAGAGAAACAAGACAGCAATAATACTTATATTTTTCATAAACTCTTTTTATGCCTTAAATTAATTTTTGCGATAAAATCGCTTCCTAGACTGCCTTAGGTCTCAACCTACGGTCAAAGAGCACGCTCGATACCACTTCTTATAACGCCCCGTTTCGGGCGCGTCACGGACACGGCATTCGTAACTATTCAAACATGAGCAGTTATGGAGTGTCGCGCAAATATACCATTGCATGCTTACTACAAAAGACCAGCATATATTTGACATACGGATTAACATCCGTTTTTACAATGGGCGTGCAAGCCCAAAGTATATTACATTACAAAAGGCTCCAGCGCTTGGCGGCGGCGGAGACCTACGACCAAGGATCCTCGTCGAAGAAAAGATCCTCTGGGACTTCTTCAACGGGGAGCCCTTCTCCTTCGTCTTGAACCTCTAAAAGTTGGATTAAGCAAGCCGTGAGCCAAACAACCGGCTCAGCAAATCCCAAAAGGGATCTTAATTTACTATATGCACGGAAATTCCAAGGAAGGGAGTATACTTGGTTTATTACATTTGGTGGATGCAATTTTATTTGCAAACATTTTCATAAGACGGACACAAAACTTACTCCTTAAGATCTCAGGGGTTTTCATCAAGAGTTCATTAACCAACTAACCAAGTTAAAGTATTTACAAACCTACTTAAGCTTTGCTGCTGGAATCACCCAAGTGACACAGCTCCAATAACCGGGAGCACGGCGTAATCGAATACCATTTATTTGACTCTGCAGAGTTTGCTCAGCTTTACCCACACGATTCCTCAACTCCCGCTAAAGAGTCAAGAAAACCAGGCCGTTTCTCTGCTCAACTCTTTATATAGGCTCTACCCAGTAGAATTCACTCGGGTCTGGCTCACACACCTACACACACACACACACACACACAAGAGAGGACAGCGTCCACTTCGAGTGAATTCCACCGTTGTTAGGCTTCGCAAAGACGGCCACCTAACCTATCGCTACCCTCTGTAGAGTTTCAATCGAGTTGAGCAGCTAATCGACAAGTGTTGACAAGTCAACTCCCGTGGTTGAGCGATCAACGTGACATTTGCTCGGCGTAAGGGTTTGGTCCTTATATTTTCACATGGCCCGCAACCTCGCCAGGTCCGCGACCCAAACTAAGGTAAGCGGTGGGCGTAGACCGTCCCGCGGTTTCCCACTCACCCTTACCCTACTCCAACCCTAGGACAAGAGGTGGGCAAAGACCGTCCCCGGCTCTCCCCAACCCTTACCCTACCTTGTGCACGCCGGCACTCTCCGCTCTAAGATACGGTGTCCCATACCACCCTACCTTAGAGTCGGGTTTTCCAATTCTAAAATTGGTCCGCAACCACAACCTTATTAGTGTAACATTTTGCATGATAGTAATAGCCTACGATTCTCTAGAATATCAGATAATTATTTCTAGGGTTTCAAAGGCATGGCTACAATTTAATCATGGCATTTAACGGTGGTAGGACTAACTATATCACATGTCATTCTAAACATTTTATTTTTATTTTCGAACTAACATTTCAAAACTAGCTCAATGCAAATAACATATTAACATATTTAAACATTATGGGATACAACATGATCAAAGGATTTGGGACTTGCCGTCTATCCGGACGATCTCAGCAAGCTCGAACGTCGAAGCACCTGGATCCTGAGCCTGCTCTTGAATCTCCGGAATCTCCGATACTAGCGCAAACACGTAAAATAAAATTAAATCCAGCTTGCAACTAATCAAGCGAGGAAAAATAATCTAATTAAAAAGGAATAAAATGCATAAACACTCCAAATGGAATTTTAGGAATTTTTCTAGGATAAATCTGTGGAAATGGAGTTCACCACTGGGTCAGGAATAATATTTGGAGCAAAGTGGTGAAATTTGGGAATTTTTGGGATTTTCTGTGGTTTTCTAGGATTTATTTGAGTTTTCTGGAATTTTAGAAATTAACAAATTGCTGGAAAATCGAGTGAAGCAGTGCTAGGCGGCCCAAAGCCACAGCCGCAGCCAAAGATCGTGCAGCCCGCGCGCCGAGCGGCGGCGCGCCCACGAGCGACGCGCGCGCCGCAGCGCGCAAGGCGGGCGGAGGCAGGCGGGAGAGGCGCCCACGCCGCGCGCGCCACGCCGTCTAGATGCGCGGCGCGTGGAGGCGCGGACGGGAAGATCTAGCGAAGCAGGCGGATGGGATGCGGTGGCGGGAAGATCGGACGGCTGAGATTCAAGGGAGCGGGTGAAACGGTACGGGGAGATCCGACGGTCGACGTTAGAAGGTGGAGGTTGAATCGGTCGGCGGAGAAGAGGCCACGTCGTCGTCGTCTTCCTCCGGCCGCGGATAAAGTGACGCGCGGCAGATCACGGTGGCGGCGGCGGCACGGCGCTGGAGGGCTCGTCGGCGATCACCGAGGGTACCGGCGGGTAGAGGGGACAGCGGGAACCCATTTGGGTGGTTAGCATTTGCGGAGACCAAAGGGAGAGAGGGAGGAGAAGGGGTGGTTCGGGATCTCGCGGTGGGGGGTCACCGGCGGCGAGAGGGCCAATCGGCCGGGCTTACACCATCTACGGGGTTGGGAGCTCACGTTGGTGGTGGCGGTGGCTCGGGGCCTCGGAGTGAGCGGCCACGAGAGGTGGTTGCGGCCGGCGGTGGGCTTCGACGGCGGCGCTCCACAGGGCTTCACCTGGCCAGAGGAGAACGGCAAAGTAAATAGGGGTGGGTGAGGGTGCTCTGGGCAGATGCAATTGAAGAATGGGGAAAAGGGGAGGGAGATCCGTCTGCGGAGCTTGCCGCGCAGGAGCGCAGTGGCGGAGCTCCGGCGCGGAGCTCAAATGGTTGCTCGGGAGGTGGTGGGAGTGGCGGGAGGAGAATGGGAGTGCTCGGGAGCTCGGGAGCAAAAGAAAGAGGGGAGACCGAGAGGGGGGGTTTTATACCCGAAATGGAGGGGAGCGAAGCTTCGGGGAGAAGGCACTGGCGGGGCTCCGGCCGACAGGGGATGAGGGGGAGTGGTTGAGGGCGTCTCCTCCGCAGTCGCGGTGGTGGCGGCGCGAGGCGCCAGAGCGGCTTAATGGCGAGGACGGAGCAGTAGCGCGCGAGGGCAAGCGCGCGTCGCGCGAGAGAGAGGGGAGGCGCGACCGAGTGGGTCTCGAGGCTGGGGCGGGCGGCGTGGCGCGGCGGCCACTCCTCGAGCCCGGGCTGTCGGGCGCGAGGCGGTCGAGGCCGGGTGGCGCGGGGCGAGCGCGGCGCAGCGTGCCACGCGCGCGCGCAGCGCAGCGCGCAGCGCTTAGCGCGCGGCGCGGGAGGAGGCGGAACCGGCGGCGCCAACCGGGAGGAGAGGGGTGGCGCTGCGAGGGGAGAGGCGGCAGGGGAGCGCGCCAACGGCCGGGCGCGCGCGCGGCGCGCGGAGAAGCGAAGCGGAAAGGAGGCGGGCGCCAAAGAAGGAGAAGGCGGAAAGGCGAGAAAGGAAAGCGCCTTCCGGAAGAACTTTCCCAAAATGGAAAGTTTCAGAAAAACACTCAAAAAGCAGCAAAAATTTGGAAATTTTTTTTTTTGAAATTTTCAGGGCTTTTCATCAACGCAGCAATCTCCATGTAGATGCATTACAGAATGACAATCACATGGTGTAAGAATGAAGCGAGCAGAGGATAAGCTCGATTGGATCCCTGTTTAGGGAGCAGGCGCCCCGCAAACAATAGCGATGTTTCTGCATGCATTTGCGTAATTGTGGGGCAATGCAGATGCATGCTGGATTGCTTCTTATCCCAACCAATCAATTCCAGGCTTCCAGCTGCTTGTATTTTTGAAACAGGGTTTGTAACGTTTGCGTTCTTTTTTTTCTGAACTAGTAGTGTGCCTGTGCTAACGCTACGGTAAAATACAAAACAAGATAAAATTTATAAAAAATAAAACGAACAATCAGATTCATTAAGATTCACGTCTCATATATTGTATAATCAAATATTTTTGTCACATAATGAATGTCACATAACGACTGATCCTTTGAGGAGGCGACAACATCATTGGACTCATCCACCGACGACTTTCTCTATCCCCACATTGTTTAAACTTAAGGCTACAAAATGCTGTCACTCAGTAAACTGACAAAGCAAAAGTTGCAAAAGCATGCCCCATAAAAACTCGCTAATCCACAATTTCAGTAGAGCAAAAGAGCCTTCCAATTATCGACATTTACAGCAACCATCAACCAACTGGGAACCACCACTGTGAGCATATATCTACATGGATGCCTCCATCGCTGAACTACACAAAATTGGGGCGTCCGGATGAACATAGGCCTAACAATAACATCTATCTCAGTGCATACTTTGTGCATTATCAATCCACGGGACTGTTACGATGCTACTACACCACGAAAGAGGGCCGTAAATCGCGTAAAAGCAGGACCACTGTAATCAGAAATTTTCATCCTGATGGGTAATAGTCAGAACAAGCCCGAAGTGGTCATTTGGGTAAGACAGCGATTTCAGTTTGTGAACCTCCTTGCGCCTACCTTCTCCTTGTAGTATGAGACACCTGGTATCGCCTCCTTCCCGATCATCTCAATGCCATCGATCTTGAAATCTGCCAACTTGCTGAGTCTAGAACACCAGGTCATCTATGCTAGAGAATAGGAAAAAAAATACTAACGCTACGGTAAAATACAAGTATTCAAGTAGCCACTACAAACTAAATTCCCAGATCAAGATCACAGAAAACATGCAAGACAAGAATTACCCATGTGATAGATGTCAACCGAGTGAATTCATCATAAGAACACGCCTCCAGAACAAGAATTTCAGCCATCTATAATATCGCAAACCTGTGTAAGGAAATCGGTATTTAGTCATCATCACTTCAGTAAATGAACTAAAGCATTTTTCTTCCAATCTTCCTTACCTCGAAATAGTGCTCCTTAATCTCCATTTCAGCATCCAAACCAACAAACTCACACAGATGCTGTGTGTGTTTGAATTCTCACTCGAATACAGGACCAATCTCAAATACACGTTCAAACTCTCCACAAATAGCCATCCGCTTGTATAATTGAGGGATTGCGCTAAACAAGCGGTGGCCATTGTATCAGTAGTTTGAATACATTGCACCACCTTCACTTGATCCAAAGAATCAGCTTTGGGTGTGAATCCCAACAAAATTCTTTGACAACAAAACTTCCTGAATTTCTGCATAGTATCCAACAATGATTTACATTTTGAACCAATAAAAACATTACATTCTATAAAAATATACGTAATAAAAATTCATTTCTTGGAGCATCCACATACCAAAGATACATATTAGTATATTACATAAGATGGAGACATGAATCTAAAGCTGCTTAAGCTTGGTCTTGACAAATCCACAATTCATAGTGAATGTTAAACTCAATTTGTACAATAGTGCAACAGCATGCAATTGCATGGCACAAGTTATAAGGCAAAAATGTTAGGATCATCGGTTGATTCTCTAAACAACGACAACGACTTATGCAATTTAAGCTTGGTGCCCAAGACACAGGTGCCTTTTGCTGGAATATAATGATTCTATGATGAAATTATTAAGGTTCTACAGACTCAGCTTTTATTCAATGACAGATCAAAGGTGCTAGCTGAACCATAGATCACATAGCATGCTATTTGGAATAGCACTATCCATTAATGCATAAATGATAGCAATCCATAAAAACAAGGTCAAAGACTCACGTTTTCAACTTGACATTGGATTCGGAATATTGCTTGATTCGCGGGAGTCCGCAGATCAATAGCTCTAAAATTCAAGCGGGTATCTTGGCCAACACGAACAAGCTTCTCTCCGGCCTGCAATCATGGCAAGATTAATCCCTTAAACCACAATAAGATTCTAAGAATCATAGGCGGGAAAGCTGGAGCACAAAATTGAGTGTTTCTGAAAAGGAAAGGAAGCAAAAGCAGAATTTGCACAGGGCATATTTGTTCACCTTTTCAAATTCTCGCTTCACTCCTTGCTGCATCCTCAAGATTAATAGGAAGGGTTGGGATCGCCTATTGATGCAATAGATCTTCCTAACCTGAATCTCCACCGCGACCAAAACGAACACATAAACAATTCATCGGATACACAGGATAATAACTCAAGCAAACCATAGTTGCATAATGCATGCGTTTAGCAGTATGAATTAGGCGACAACAGTAAACCTAGCTTATTGTGACAATAATTCAAGATAGTTAGAACCTAAAGAGCCTACAAAACCACCATCTCGCATGCTTATTCACCATCCTAGAGCTACGGATGGTTACATGGAGACTATACGAAGGTGTATTCGGATCGATTGTCGCATGACGGCTGCATCGATGAAAAGACATGATCATATTGCCTTACAAATTTACAAGAAAGAATTCCAAAGATACGGACCTGCTGTGTGGTGGCCTTGAGGGGTTCCTTGGGGAGGGAAACGACGCCCTCGACGTCGACGATACTCTCCTTGCTGAGGGAGGTCGTGAAGCGCACCATCTGCGTGTTGACGCCGGCGTCGGCGCTGGCGACAAGCACGCATCGCACAAGTGCTCATGCTCTGCCGCAAAGACGATGAAGGCCATCTTCTTGCTGGCCGGCGGATCGCTGCGCGCGCGCGCGCACCGCGGATCAGCACGGACCGTCCCTCGGCGGACTCGTCGAGGTCGCCGACCCCGGTCCAGGGCTGCTCGGAGATGGTCTTGGACTGGATCTCCTCGACGGGACGTCGCGTAATTGACCACGAAGGGTCCTCGGCGTGGGCTGCGGCTGCCGCGCGCGCGCGCGCCTTCTCGGCCTTCTGGCGTCCTTCTTGAGCTTCTTCTTGCCGAGGGTGGCGGCGGAGAGATCGGACGCGAGCTCCTCGCAACAAAATTGATTCAAAAGCTGATTCAAAAAAAAGTTGATTCAAAAGCTCAAGCTGTTAGTAATAGCAACAAAATTGATTCAAAAGCTCAAGTTGTTAGCAATAGCAACATAATCAACAAAACCCAAAAGAACATGGAATGTACCCAATGCTAGTATTGGAATGCATAGAAAATTAAAGAACAACCAATTTGCAATTCAACGACTAGATGAAACAAACATACACCAAAGGATGGAAATTGCTACAAGGGAATACAATTCTGTTCATTATTAGCAAGCAGAATTTTCCAATTAGCATTGTAGTTTCTGATACTATAAGTTGGTTAAAGAGAAGAATTATTATCTTACTTGTGCAACAAAAGGCCAAAGTTTCTTTGAGATGCTTGTTTAGCCATTTCACTGTAGAGAACAAAATATTAGGTAAAATATAACCAAATAAGCATGAACGACTTCTCATGAATCGACAAGACAATGTCCAAAGTGCGGATCATTGTCAATCCATTGCATGTACAGAATATTTTGCAGAAAAGAAACTATTAGCACAAGTTATGTGCTTCCTCTAAGACAACCTCCTCATCTTAGGCAAATACAAACCAAGGATTCCTATGCCATCAAATATCAGACGATGAGATCATACATTTTGACCCGTTTGAGGAAATGATAATTTCTGAATATACAAATTCAAAATGTCTCTTCTAAAATCCTGTAGTGGTGTTTTTTCGTGTTTACCCTTCCACATCCCTTGATTCTAGAAATCTTTGTTGTTTCTTAATCAAGAAAATTGCACCACCTACGCTTCTACAGATGCCCATACAGAACTGGAAACCACCCAACTTTTTAAAACCCATTCATGCTAACTAATACGATTTACCGCTTGTGAATACGGGGTCAGGTCATATATTCCAGTTTATACACACGACACTAAGATCACAGCAAGGGCATTTCGGTAGAAGTGCCGCTAACTCGCTCGAATCGGGAAGGATATCCATTCGGGAAATTATCGCCGCACAACTTCTTGAGGTCGTCCCGCCAAGTGAGCCCGGGACCTTGATATCCGCACTGTTGGGGACCCCAAAAACAAAAAGAGAATCAAAACCCGCAAAGCAAGCTTCACGCTACGCTTCGAAGAACCGTGAGCAATCCAATCGCAATCATCACGCAGATTCGCATGGCGAACCTTGGCGTGCGCTTCTGCTGCGCCGCGCATCACGCGGCTCCACCCGCCATGAGCGCGACGCCGACCACCACCCCATCACCATCCCGAGATCAGCCCCATCCTCGCGCCGCCGAAAGCCTCGGCCGCCCTCGCGGCCAACTCCAAGCCGCCGCCTATATCCTAGCTCCGCTCCGATCCCTACCTCATGAAGCAAAGCGGCTCGAGATCCGGCGCGCAGCGGGGAGGCTACATATTAGATATACATATTAGACGGCATGAGGCCACAGCCCGGCGCCCACCTCGCTAGCGCGTCGGCGATGACCGAGGTCGGCGGCGGCGCCCGCGCGACACGGCGGACGGTGGCCTCGCTAAGCGCGCGGCGGCGGCGGCACCTCCGGGAACCCTAGATGGGTTTTAGGAGGAGAGAGAACTCTTTAGGACTCAACGGCGCGCGGAGGCGGGGAGGAGGAGGCGGCGCGCGGGGGGGGAGGAGGAGGAGGCGGCGGCGTCGCGGGGTGGGAGGAGGAGGAGGCGGTGGCGCGGGGTGGGGAGGAGGAGGAGGCGGGCGGCGTGGGGTGGGAGGGGAGGAGGAGGCGGCGGCGCGGGGGGGAGGAGGAGGAGGCGGCGGGCGGGCGGGGAGGAAGGAGGAGGCACCGCGCGTGGGGCGGAAGAGGAAGCGGTCTTTGGATAGGGAGAAGCGTGCGGGGTGGGAGGGAAGGAGGCGGCGGCGGGCGGCGGAGAGGAGGAGGCGGGGAGAGGCGGAGCAGGAGGCGAGGACCAGGCTCTCCATGCCGCGCCGCGCCAAACCCTAGCTCTGCGCCTCCGTATGTGAGGCCTCTCTCACAATCGCTCGTGCTAGGGTTTACTGTGGGGGCGGAGCGTGCTGCGCGCCTGCGCCGTGAGAACGGGGAGGGGAAGGGTTCGATGATGTGCATGATCCGGATGATTTTGACCTTAGGATTTTCAATGAGTAAGAGAAGAAGGTTTGAGGAGAGATCCAGGTCATTCATTTGTATGAAGTTGGATTACTTTGGTACACAAATCTGGGTGAACTTAGATTAGGCATGACTGTGGGGGTGGTTGAGGGGGTGGATTTAGTAAAGATAATTTTGGTGTATTATAGAGTAGGATAGATGAGAAAAAAAATAGTACACAACATGGCAAGAGTTTCCAATTAAGTTTTCAGATGTATTATGATCAAGAGAACACTGTAATAACGTTTTTAATTTACTGCAGCCCAACCAAATTCAGAGAGCCAAGCTAGCCAGCCATGGTGACACGACAAGTTCAGGTACTCCTCCTTACGTGGTCGAGTAATTCATCGATCATGGCTCTTCCAAACTCGAGATCGCAAAATCGACACTAAAATACATTTTGCTTCCTTTTCTTCCTCTTCTATTATAATAAAGTGATGCCACCTAATTCCTCTCTTATATCCGGTTCATTATCCATGCCTCGCTTTCGACCAAATCCTTTCATAATTCCGACCAGAGAGGCTTATATTACAGACTCATGGATGATACAAGCATCGTCAGATAGATAATTACGTGTATTGCATGCCCATCTGATCTGACCGCTCGATGAGTTGTCGCGCTTATAAATTTGCCAAATTGAAGCTCGGAACAAATAAAAGAAGTAGTAGTATGGCACACACACTAATTAAGTAGAGACATCTGTAGGTCAAACCGCAATTATTGAGCAAAAACTATAGATGGCTCGCTCGCAATCTCTATCCGCGGCAAGATTCCTCCACTTCTCTTTTGGGTATCTCCAAGAGCCAGTTAGACCCGGCAAAATACTAGTATTATTACTATTCCTCACATGATAGGCGATCAGGTGGTGTGTGTCATTGTCGCTGATTAGCCATTGTTTATGCTGCACAATGCAAGTGACGGAGATTAGAGAGGAGGAGGAAGAAAGAAGCTTATGATTATCAAAATGTTGATTCAGCATCGATCATTGATGGGGGAGTACATGCATGCATATGCGCGCGTGCACCGTTTCATTAGTTCGCCGTCGACTCTACGTGACGCGGGAGTAGGTGTCACATGGCACGGCTGTGAGCTCGAGAAACGGCCAAGATCATACGTGGGCGGTAGGGTGGCCAACGGCGGCGGCGACGACGACTCGACGTCGTCGCCTTCTTTTTCATGGGATTCAGACGTGTGCGTGGAAGTCGTCGCCTGCGCGCGCGCCCGGCCGGCCTATGGGCCGGCGCGCGGTGCCCACGGTTGTGACGCGCGCGCGCCTGCCTGCCTCGTCAGCGGCGCAAACAAATCGCGCGTGGCTTTGCAGCTGCAGACATTGTGCGCGCAAACGAACAACTTGAGCGGCCAAGTGTCAACGTGGTACGAGATGTCGCGTCCGGAACTCCGGATCAACTCAACCCCTCGGCTCTCCGTAGAGGCCAAGCGCCAGTACGATCGATCCAACATTTGTTAGTATAAACGAATTGCCAGGGTAGAAACGCGAATACGTTGCGCAGATCTAGTAAGGTGCCTACAAGGAATCTATCCATCTATTACACACACACATATACATACATACATACATACATATATATATGTATACATATATATATATATATATATATATATATATATATATATATATATATATATATATATATATATATATATATATATATATATATATATATATATATATATATATATATATGTGTGTGTGTGTGTGTGTGTATGTATGTATGTATGTATACAGCCGCCGGTCCATGCGTGGGTCGATGAAAAATTGTGCGGCGGCTGTTTTGAGCGAACAGAAAAAACAAATAGCGAGAGATAGCAAAAAAACAAACAATGTATAGTGCACGGCTTTCGAGATCTGATGGAAGTTTTGAGCATGCAGAGCTGATTGGAACTCGTATTGAGCAATAGAAAAGAAGGCGTGAGCGGCGACTGCATGCATGTATGTTAGATGATGGCTGGCCGTGGTTTTTGATTGGATTTGTGAAGCTGTTTCTTCTTGCATGGTCATCAGCGTGCCACGGTCCACGTCTTCGATCGAAGCAGTCTCGTGTGTGCTTCCTCGGTCCGCGCGGGAAAATCGGTGTCATCTCGCTGCGCTCGATCGATCCGCGTGAAGAGTGTTGAGAAACCGTCGCTGGCGACCAGTCCGAACGATTTCTCTGCTTAGAACAAGAACGAATCAATCACAGAATCACAGAGAGAATAGATTGAACACAGAGAGGTAGAGAGAACTCCTGGTCTTTCTTTATTGCTTTAGATTGCATCGGGGTACCTCATGAGGGAGGGTCTAGGCCCCTATTTATAGTCTACGGTGGGGGTGCCCAATCAGATAAGGACTCCAGATAGAGTCCTGGTTTCCTAACACTCCCCCTTGGACACTTACCCAACATGCTCATGCCTCATCAAAACTCCATAAAAACCCAGTGGGAAAAATTTGGAGAAAGAGTACATGATACATGTGATGCTGCGATGCACGAATTGCCCCATTAAAAACCTTGGTCGAGAAACTTCATGGAAAACTCGTCAAGGGAAAAAGAGTACAATTCACCCAAATTCATTTGGTCTACAGGACTTTATTTTTTGGGTACTTAATCTTCATGATCAAGATTTATTAGCGGGTTTGTGAGAATTCTCCCCCTGAATTCTGCACTTCTCTAAGTCTCATCATTCCAATTCCACGCACGCACCTTTCAAAGCTAGATGCGGGGAGTGACTTAGTGAATAAATCTGCGAGATTTTCACATGACTTAGTATGCGAGACTTTAATCTCGTCCATCCTTTGCAATTCATGTGCATAGAAGAACTTGAGGTTAATATGCTTTGTGAGATGACTCTTCACATAGCCCGTTTGCACTTGTGCAACGCAAGCGGCATTATCTTCATAGATAATTGTGGGGTTCTGCACAATGTTCATCCCACATGACTGCTGGATGTGGTGAACCATTCGGCGGAGCCAAGCGCACTCTCGCGGCTTCATACGATGCTATAATTTCGAGTGGTTCGTCAAGTAGCTACCGGGCTTTGCTTAGACGATTTCCATGAAATTGCAGTTCCACCACACAGAATACATAGCCTGTTTGTGACTTAGCGGTATGGTGCAGCAGATACCCAAAGATCTCGCATAGCCAATCAAGTTCAGATCTTGATTCTTTCGTAGAACAATCCGAGGTCCTTGCTACCTTGGAGGTATCGGAGAATGTCCTTTATGCCCCGCCAATGCCTTTTGGTGGGCTCAGACTGCACCTTGCTAACGAGTTCACGGCAAATGCAATGTCCGGTCTAGTGCAGTTTGCTAAGTACATGAGTGCTCCCACTTGCACTCAAGTATGGGAATTCGGTCCCGGACTTCCTCCCCTCTTCCCTAGGTCGGAAAGGATCTTTTCTTGCTGTAAAGACCTACCGATCATCGGTACTTTCGAGGAAATGCCTTCTCAAGCCAAACCTTTCAAGCACCTTACAGGTGTAGGTCGACTGATGTACCAAGACTCCTTCAGGACATGCTCAAGCTGCAGCCTAAGCAAAACTTGGTCTTGCCCAAATCTTTCATTTCAAATTCGACTCCAAGTAGGAGCTTGCTTCTTTTATGTCTTGGTTGTCCCGATGATATTCAGATCATCTACATACACGGAGATTATACGAATCCATTCAGGATCGCCGTATAAATACACAAGGACAGTCTTCATTGTTCGTGTAGCCTTTCTTGCAGAGAAAGTCGCTCAGCGATTATACCACATTCTTCCAGATTGTTTCAATCCATACACGGTGACTTTCTCGAGTTTCACCTGCATGTGTTTCTATTTGCTCTGTCTTGGTTGGAGAGGATTCCTTCAGGACTTTCATATAAATCTCCGAATCCAAGTTACCGTAAAGGTATGCAGTCACAACATCCATCAATTTCATTTCCAAATTCAAGTTCACTGCCATTGAGATCAAGTATCTAAAGGTAATTCCACTCATGACTGGGGGGTAGGTTTCTTCATAATCAATTCCAGGACGTTGAGTGAAACCTTGGGCTACCAGCCTTGCTTTGTATCTCACTACTTCATTTCTTTCATTTCTCTTTCGAACAAATACCCACTTGTGCCCAACGGGGTGTATGTGGGGAGGTGTGCGGCATACGGGCCCAAACACCTCTCTTTTATTCAGAGATAGCAATTCAGTTGCTATTGCCTTCTTCCAATCTTCCCAATCTGATCTTTTCTTACATTCAATGAGCGATGCGGGCTCGGGATCAAGATCGATGATGGTGGCAATTTTCTTTGCGAAGTAGATATCGATATTAGTCGTTGTCCTATTCAGGACTCTCCATTGTGCACATAATTTATAGCTATTTCTTCATGAGTTGCTTCTTCGGAGCTTCACCTTGCGATCGCTTCTTTCAATTGCGGTGGCAAGTCCTTTAGTTTTTCGGCTCCGATGTGTGCGCACACATCCATGCCGATGGGGATATTCAGATCCGGTATGCCCTTTTCGAAGGTGTCATACTTGTGCCAGTCTCAACGGCTCCCTTCTCATTCGGGGACTTCAATGATGGTGTGATAAATCCTTTTATCCTTTTTCGCGGGCCCCCGGTTTTGGACTCGAGGAACCGGAGTTCTCGCCCTTTATTTCGAGGCCTCGGACGGGATTAGGGATACCTTCAATTTTCTTTGGTATTTCAACCCTCTCCGGTGCATTGCGTGCAGGCACATGCGACTTAATCACGCTCTTCAAATCACTAAAGTGATCGGGCAGTTGATTTGCTAATGCTTGCAAGTCGATGATCTTCTGGACCTCTTTTTCAGTTTCACTAGTGCGCGGGTCATGTGCATGAATTCCCGTGGCTTCCCACGTAATTTCCCGACATTTTTCATCAACGGGTTGATTTCCTCCCCCTAATGCCGGGAAATTATCTTCATCAAAAATGCAATCAGCGAAGCGGGCAGTATGCAAATCTCCCGACATGGGTTCCAAATACCTGATTATGGATGCAGTCTCATAACCAACGTATATCCCAGTCTTGCGGAGTGGGCCCATTGCAGTTCGCTGCGGAGGTGGTATCGGTACATAAACCTTACATCCAAACCTCCTAAGATGGGAAATTTTCGGTGGTGACCCTTGCGCTAGTTGCATAGGTGAATGGATGTTGTAGGCCGAAAGTCTAAGGTTGATGAGATTCGCTGCATGGAGGACTGCGTGTCCCCAACATGTAGCTGGCAAATTACTTTTATGCAAGAGGGGTCGGGCAATAAATTTAATTCTTTTAATTAAAGCCTCTGCCAAACCATTCTGAGTATGGACATGCGGTACCGAGTGCTCAACTGCAATTCCCATCGCCATGCAATAATCATCAAATGCCTTTGAAGTAAATTCTCCGGCGTTGTCCATTCGAATGGATTTGATATGATGATCAGGAAACACATTTCTGATGCGAATGATCTGCGAGATCAATTTTGCAAAGGCGTGGTTTCTTGTGGACAATAAACCCACATATGACCACTTCGAAGAAGCGTCAATGAGCACCATGAAATACTTGAATGGCCCTGAGATGGGCTGAATGGGACCGCAAATATCTCCAGGTGCGTTCCAGAATGCAGGACTTCATCCTTCACTTTGAGTGGAGGGACTAGTTATTATTTTCCGATGCACATGCAGGCACACAAAATCTTCATGATTGGGAAATTCTTCATTAATATTATGCCCATGCGAGTTATTTATTATGTTTCTCATCATCCTAAGACCTAGGTGGCCTAATCTGTCATGCCGAGACCAGAAGAGTTCAGAGCTTTTAAATACCGTCTTGGGGCGATTATGTAGCTGCAGCGCCTTAATGTTGGTATAATATAGCCCAGTTTCAAGTGAAGGAAGTTTTCTAATATTCTTTTGCCATTCTCTTCGCGCTTCGTAATGAGTAGGTATTCCTTACCGTACTCTTCTTTAGTCTCAACGTGGAAACTGGTGGCGCAAATATTTTTAAAACTTAGGAGAGTTCAAATCGATTCTGGGTACAATGAGGCTTCTTCAATGACCAAAGTTGTGCCCATTGTGGCTCTTCCTGAACCAATTATACATGCATCGCTTTTGGCGATTGTCGTAAGGCTGCCAGTGCTCTCACGAATCGACTTGAAAACTTAGTCTCTCTTAAGATGGTACATATTGTGCCGCTGCTAGCTAAGCACACTTCCTTTATAGGGCGCTACACTTGTTCTAATATAGGGTATTTTATTCATATGCATGAGAAGGCAATTAACACATAAATAAATACACCAATATCAGAACATGTCATGCCATTATAAACTGAATAAATGAATGAATTCTTCCAAAAATCATCCAACCATCACGAGAAAACAACAAATCTTAAGTACCATCCATGCAAATTCTAGCATATTCTTCCACACAAAATAAATGACAATTAAAGTCTAAATGCATTCTGTGCACTAGACTTCTTCTCGCTATTCTTTCGGGGTGACATTCTCTTCAAGAGAAATCATGGCGTTGGATCGCTTCTAGGTCGAGAGAGGTGATGTTGTTGTAATGGTCTCAAACACCATCGTGCGGGTAGCTGCTCAAAGCGCTCCCCTCAACCGATGCAGAGTGGGCTTCATGGTGCCCTTTGCCATCCCATTTTGGCTTGCTAGCCTTATTCTCACGTGGAGCATCCGATTCGCCTTTACGGCTGCGCCTTACCCTTCCTTCCCTTTTTCTCTATCAAGGGCTTTCGCACCTTGTTGCTCCCGACGTTGGCTTCACGGCCAATGGAGCTCCCGGATGATTGAGTGACTTAGTTCTTACGGAGAACTTCGTCCTAAACCTCCACAACTTGTATCATATCAATCAATTGGCATATTCCTCATAGCCGTCTTGACGATAATTGCGTGCGGATTATCTTGCATTGGGGTGGAAGGATTTTCTCAATTTTCGTATTGGGGTACAAATCCTGTGCAAGGCGTAATTGTTTTTCCGACCATCTTAAAGTTGGCAAACCTCGATCGATCTATTCTTACTCGCTTGAGAATGAATGGTGTACTTTAGCCTCTCAAACCGCTTCTTAAGTGCGAGTCCAGTGCTAGCGCTATTCTCTACCATGTACTCATTCTTGAGAGTGAGGTAGAAGTGGTGCTGAGAAAATGAAGTGCTGATCATTCTCTTTAGGCTGGGTTGGGCGTCATTCATCCACCAATCCCAATAGTCGCGGAGCTTCGACTCAAGCACAATCTCGACATCGGATGCCTACGTCGGATAGTTTTGGCCATCTTGGGCGGCTCCTCGAACTCAGTTCGTGATGCGATCATCTATATGTGTATAAGTCTCTGCGGTAGACATGCACGAAATAATTCATCGGGTAAATAAATGGTACAAAAGGTTCTCGTAATGTTCCAGAATTTTCTATGTATTTTCTATAATTTTACTGCTAATTTCAGTGATTAAAAGCAATTAAAACAATTACAATTAACCAAAATAGTAAATAAATACAGAAAATACAGAGAATAATAATGGCATAAATAAATAAGCTTCAAATGCTAAAAATAATTCAAAATTCGGATTCCCGAGGCCCTTTTATGCTAAAATATGAAATTTCCGCAAATTCTGCACTTTCTGGTTGTTTTTACGCAAATTTTCAGTTCAGAGAAAAATTCACGCAAATTTCTGATTTGCCGAGGGGTTTTCTGCAAAATTCTGGACCCACTCGTAAATTTGAGGGCTTATTCGTGATTTTTCGGAACCATGATGCCTTTTATGCAAAATTCAGGGCTTATATTAAAGATTCAAGGGCTCTTCGGTAATATTCAGAAATTAGGGGGGGTTTCTGCAATTTCCCCCCTTCCGCACGGCCATCCCTTTTTTTTCTTCCGGCCCACCATCTTTTGGCCCATGCGCCTTTCTTCCCGCCCAACCGGCCCACTTGCCGTGTGGCCCACTCAGCCGGCTTGCCCAGGAGGCGGTAGGGTTTTCCCTTACCCCCCATTAGGTGGCGGCGGCGCAGCCGAGGCTGCTGGCTCGGGCGACAGTGCATGTGAGGCGGCGGGGCCGGCGGGAGATGGCAGGGCCGGCGGTAGGAGGCAGCGCAAGCGCGGGCGCGGCTCGGGCGGGCCGTCTGGCCCGGCGCGCAAGCGGCGGTGGCGGCCGGGCGGCGGCCACATGCGGGTGGCGAGTGAGCGGCGGCGGTGGTCGGCGGGCAAGGGCGGAGCCTTGCGCACCGGTGGTGCGAGGCGGCGAGTTCGGCGGCACGGGAGACCAGGCGGAGGCCGGACGTCCCGGGAAGCGCGCGCGGGAGCCGAGGAGGCTCGGATAACCGGGCCAAGGGGCGCGGCGGAGGAGCCAACCGCAGCGGCGCTATGCGGGCGCAGCCGAGGCGCGGACCGAGGCGAGGCAACGCGCGTGTGCGGGAGGAGCCGCTCGGGCGGCAACGCCGATGTCGGCGGTGCAGGAGGAACGGCTGCAGGCCGGAGGGGCTGCGCTTTGGTTGCGGCATCGAGCGGCGGCACATCCCAAGGCGGTCGGGCCGGTGGCCGGATGGCGCGAGCATGCGGGCGGCAAGCGAGGAAGCCGAGGCGTGGCGGCCGGGCGGTGCGGGGCTGCAGACCGGCGAGTAGGCGGCGGCCGGGCGGGGCGAGGTGAGGCGGCGCGCGCAAGCAGCGGCCGCCGGTGGCGCGCGTGCGTTCGAACGCAGTCTTTGCGGTGGCCGTGGCGTGGAGACCAGGCGGACCGGACGGCGCCGAGCGGTTGTCGATCGCGAGGACCGAGGCGCACAAGGCGGCGCCGTCGGCGATGGCGCGATGCTTCATGCGGGAAGCTTCGACCGGTCTCTTGGGTGGCTCAGCGGCGACGCCACCGCTGGCGGCGGCCACCACGCGCGCGCGCGCGCGATGGCAATGTCTTTTTCGGTGTGATGTCATGCATAAATTGAACGAAAAAGAACGATGCAATTTTTTTCGTTTCTAATCTGCGATGCAATCAACATCGCCCTTTTGCAATCTACCGATCGACATTGTGCGGCGACTTCAAGTCGCTCGCGGTAGATTAGGACAGATTTGCATCGTTTCTAATCTGATGCAATCAACATCTACCCGTTTCATAATCTACCGATCGGCATTGTGCGCGACTTCAAGTCTGCTCGCGGTAGATTAGGCGGATTTGCACCGTAGAGATTCAATCTAGAACGCGAAAATAAAATACTGATTCAAAAGCGATCTAGAAAATTCAATCGTGCCGATGATTACCTCATTCACTGAGCGAAGTCGTGCGATAACGTGTTGAGAAACCGTCGTGGCGACCATCCAACGATTTCTGCTTAGAACAAGAACGAATCAATCACAGAATCACAGAGAGAATAGATTGAACACAGAGAGGTAGAGAGAACTCCTGGTCTTTCTTTATTGCTTTAGATTGCATCGGGGTACCTCATGAGGGAGGGTCTAGGCCCCTATTTATAGTCTACGGTGGGGGTGCCCAATCAGATAAGGACTCCAGATAGAGTCCTGGTTTCCTAACAAAGAGAAGCCAGCCCATCTCCTCAGTCTGTCAGTTGGCGTGCCACTGGCGCACGGGTCATCGAGCGCATTCAACCATCAGAGGCAGCGAGCGGAGACTGAGGACCTGTTTTTTTTTCCTGAAACTTATGATTTTTAGCTGCGATTTATGGTTTTTAAGTTGTTTGTGTGAAAGATTATAAAGTAATAGAAATTTACGTGCGATTTTTGCCGATATAAATGAAGTCGATACAATATGTATTACAATTAACTAATAGATTTTATCTTAAAAAGATACTCCGTTTAAAAACTATAGTTACTGTAGAAAACCGAAAAGCAGTATTTAAAAGTCGAAAAGAGCATACCCTAAATCTTGTGTGGGCGTGCCGTCGGCGCGTTTTCACAAGGCAAACAGCGTGCAATCGAAGAAGCAAGCCGCACATCCCGAATAACGTCTTGGAATTTTAACGGAAAATTTTTCACTGTAAATTATAATCATTCATCTCCTTTCTAATTGCCATCGAGATCCTACCGTTTTAACACCAATCCTCTTATGTGTTTTTCCCCTGTCTCCGCCGTATTGTAACGCGTGCGCGACATGCTTATGCGCTTGATCTGAACTATGAGGTCTTGTGCATGCACAGCTGCATCATGCGATGCGGGCAACGCACAAAGCTAAGTGAGTTGGCTACACATACAGATACTGTGGCCGGAACAATCGCAATCGCTCACCTACTGCCTTCTGTATATTCCCAGTCCCATCTGCTTGCATGATTCCAGCGACATGACAAAAAGTTTTCCATATCGATACGTCAGTAGTGCAACAAGCAGTAGGGAGAAAAAGTTTTCCATATCGATCGTGCTTTGAGATATGTCGTCAGAGTTAATTTTCATCATCGATCGATAGCTCGCAGATTTCCAAGAGTACTTGACAGATTTCCAAGAGTACTTGACTGTCATGTGACTCCACGATCGATCTAATACGTACGTGGCTTCCTGGATCGATCGTTCTTTTCATCTGTCAAATGCGCTCATCGTGGAATGTTAGCCACAGTTGTTCCACTAGCTTTTCCAAGTCCAACATTCGTCTAGCTATATCGACGGTGTGCATATTTTACAGTCGTTCGTACATTTCCATATGCAAGAACCATGAATCCATCGAAAGTGGTAGAAACCAAATTTTGTCAGAAGTGTCTAAACATCACTTGGATGTTTTCTTTCTAACTATCATCCAAATTTGTGACCTTTGGATTGGTATCAAGGGGCCCTTGTTTTTTAAGGTATAAGATTTTTTCAAGGGGGGAGGAGAATTCATGGCCATTGGATCTCTAATCCAACGGTAGAATACATTTGGACTAGGGACATATTGTTGCCAGCATGACTGCATGAGAAATTAGGATTTTATTAAACATCATCTGGATGTTTTCTTCACTATCTCCCGAGTCCAAACGTACTCTACCACCAGGTGTGGAGCTAAAAACTTTAAAAGGGGGGCTACATACATATGCGAGAATTTTCCGGGTTTCTACGGGAGTTAGTGTTTTCTAAAAACTTTAAAAGGGGGGCTACATACATATGCGAGAATTTTCCGGGTTTCTACGGGAGTTAGTGTTTTCTTCCTATCCCATGAATATTTCTTAAAACGGGAGGGTTCAAATATGCCAGCATAATCAAATCAGGTTTACCTTAATTGCGAATTTCCATGCTAGAATAGATGATAAATGTTGAGCTCAGACTCTCTATGTTGAGTCCTATGTACCAACTAGTTGATCTAAAAGCTACTTCAACCTCCCAATACATTCTCCTCCATCTCATTTCAAATAATTGTCAATTCCAAAGTTGATACGCTCCACGATTACATGAATATATCTACATACAGGCAGAACACATGTGGAGACACAAATTCACTTTTTCTGAAAAGGTCTGGAAAGTAGTGTTTAGTCCATGCATGGGACGTGTGTGCTAACTGCCACCATACATCCGTCAAGCACATACACAAGTCTGCGTACGTTCCTAATAGAAAGGAAGCTTTGATGCTTCTGCGTACGTTCCTAAATAAAAGGAAGCTTTGATGCGTCTCCAGTAACACTTTCAATGGCATGTCCACAAATTAGTAGCCTTTTCTAGTTCGATCGTGGGCAATAATTAATGCTTGAATATGAGTTGACATTTAGTTATTGTTGTTCATGTACTCCACTAGTGTTTACTTCTACCGGCCTATCCACGTTGCTTCATTCGTAAACATCTCTGCTTCCCTTTACCTTCCCGATAGTTTGATTTTTCTTAGTTTAATTTGAGGAGCTTTCCTTGTTTCTTAATTAGCATTTGGATTTGCTTTAGAATGCAACATGTTAGGCGTATACTAATATCCACTTTTTTGTCGACGAGTGATCCCTACGTAACTAGTAAGATGATCCGCGTACTTATGTGGAATCATTTTTAAAGCATATTTAATTGTTTTAGTAGTACATTTGAGAAAGAATTGGTTTAGCGGTTCATTCTTAGTGCACTAACGAAACTACACGCACAAAATAAAGGGTTGCAGATCACATGAAAGTATTCAAATATTAGTAGAACGTTATCAATTTGATTTAATTTTCATGTTTGTAGAATTAGTTTCATTTATGATATTAATGTATAGTAGTATATGTTAAAGCAAAGAATATAGATTATATATTTGGGAGGAAATACTTGTTCATCATAATTTTTAATCGGCATGTCCAATAATAGAGATAATAGTTATATCCATATTAATATAATTAAAAGAATACAACTTATAATGGATATTGTAGGAAAGTTTGTGCATGTGCACGGATCGCTTGAGTTCAATTCTATCTCTAACACATGGTATCTTAATTCATACAAGAGTTCTGCAACTAAACGTACATGTATATCACGGTGCAAATCAACTTCATATGCACTTTCATAGATCAAGAAAAATCATTACTTATGATTTATTAATTATAAGAAGGGTCCACCTAATTATGAGCTAGATGCTTTCCTTTTTGGTGAATTTTGAGCAATTATTCTCATTTATTAGGTAACATACATCGGTTGTGGATCGGTAAGCATAATTAGAATCCATCAAATTAAGGGTTAGATTTTTTATTTTTAGGATAATTTCTACAATATTTTGCTCTTTTTTCTTAGCTAATGTAATCAATCATTCTACACTTTTATTGTATGATAGATAACACCTAATAATTAATATAGTTCAATTTTAATTAGAATACACCGCATCGATGGTGATTCTAGCAAAAAAAAATCAAAATTATAAATCGCACATTGTTAGGAAGTGTGTATATAGAATAGATCTTGTATTTTTATTTTTCCTTTTTTTTAATCGAGGGACATATATTTTTCTTTTTTCTAGGAATTTCTAGCTTACTTATCCTTTTTCTAAGCAACTGTAAAACTATTATCATTGACTTTTAGTATATAATAGATACATTTTATTTTTTGGGGATTTACTTTGAAATTCATATGAAAATAAAATTGCTAATTTTAATTTTTCTCCCTCTAAAGTTTAGTTTATTTGGATTGTACATAACATAGACTATTTTTTAATTTGCCTTTTTATTTAATTATTATTCCAAAATTTAGTTATTTATGGATGTTACTTTATATGTCGTATGGAAATCAAATTGTTTTTTTATTTTTTATTCTGAATTTTAGCTAATTTGGATTGTACTTAACATAGAATTCTTTTTTTAATCTGAGCTATTCTAACTTGGGTTCACGAGATAGATGCCTAGATCTTTTTGGTTATACAGAAGGTTCCTCAAAGTGCCTAATTAGTATAGGTTTACACATTTTAATACTTGTGTAATTTTGGGTTTAAATTCGTTTACAAATCAAATATCTAATCCCCTTTAATTTTTATTCCAAATTTGCGTGTTTTTGGATTGTACTTGTCATGGATTTGTTTTCAGTTTTATGCTGGAATTAATATAAAAACCAATTTTCTATTTTCTTTTAGTTATTATTCTGAATTTAGTTTTTGGGCTTTACTTTGAAATTCACATAGAAATCAAATTGTTAATTTAATTTTTTATTTTTTATTTTAGTTAATTTAGATTATACTTAGCATGAACTCTTTCTTTTGATTTGCTATTTTTTTTAATTATTTTTGTGAATTTTAGTTATTTATGGAGGTTACTTTGGAAGTCGTATGAAAATCAAATTGCTAAAATTTTTTTGTTTTAATTCTAAATTTATCTTAGTTTGGATTGTACTTAAATTTCTCTTAATTTTGATTGTATTTGGCATAGACTCTTTCTTTTAAGCTAAGCCATTATAACTTGGGTCTGCGAGATTGATGGTTATATCTTTTCTAGGTGTATAATTAGTATAGATATAGATATATTCTTACATCTCTGGACCTATAGTCTTTTTTTTTAATTTGCTAGTTTTTATTTCATTATTATGAATTTTAGTTGTTTATGGATGTTACTTTTGAAGCCGTATGAAAATCAAATTGCTAATTTTTTATTTTTATTTTTAATTTCTCTTGGTTTGGATTGTACTTGAATTTCTTTTAATTTAGGTTGTGCTTGATATGTACTCTTTCTTTTAATCTGAACTGTTATAACTCAGGTCCGCTAGATTGATGGCTAGAACTTTCTCTAACTATATAATTAGTATAGATATAGATAGATTCTTATATCTCTAAGTGAACTATAAAATCTAAGTCTTTAAAATTAGGACCCACTAAATTAAAGACTAGATATTTTGCTTTTTATGATAATTACTAGTATATTTCTAGTTTTTTTTCTTAGCAACTTAAAAGGCTTGTCATTGACTTTTAGTATATAACAATAGATTATCTTGATTAATTAATGGTTTGGTGAGGGCGTGGGCGGCTATGGATGTGCAGCTTCTATCATGCACGTTTATGCTTATGCTAATTAATTATTTTGTAATACCATGGTGGTTAATAAACTGTCATGTGCCTTGTTGTTTGGCACGCTAATTAACTATTTGTTCGAAAGTCTCTTTCTATCCCGCAATATAAATTCAAATCTTATCACATGCATAAACCAAGGAGACGTTAAATTAAAAATAATAATATTATTGGATTATGTATACCCTTATTAAATGATATACTATAACTATTCACTTATTTTTTTCAGCGTTAAAATAGATATATACATAGAAATATTGTAATAACTACATCTTTGGCCTTTGCATTGAATTTATATTATAGGACGATGTTTTTAAAAATGAGGACTTATATATTGCACGGCGGAGGGAATGGAGTAATTAATTTCTTCTCAACTTGTTAAGTTTCCGGTCCTTGATTAATACTCCAGCATTATTCTTTTTTATCTCTCAGAGAGAGAGAGAGAGAGAACTCCATCATTAATTCATATCGTATACGTTACCATGGACGCTTACAACGCCATTAGTCTTGGTGCCTCTTGCGACCCAGGCAGGAATTAGCAGCAAAAGTTCCGGAGTTTCAGTGCAAACTTTGACACGGATCCATCCATCTTAGCGATGTGCGTATCAGCATCAAGAGATACTTTTTTTTAAACATCAAGAGATGCGATGCATAAGAGCATGTCCAATACAGGCGTTTAGAGAGATGCTTAGTAATAAAAAACTGATTTTTCTTGCCACATAGGATAGATAAGGTGCTTATTTTGAAGCATCAATGCTTAAATAAGCACCGGTGCTTAAGCCCTGTTTGGCAGAGCTCTAGCTCTAGGAAATCTGTAGATTTTCTAGAGCTGGTCATCTATAGCTCTAGGAAATCCTAGATCTAGAGTTGCAGACATTTTAAGTGCATTTACATGACTCATTTCATTTATATTATATATTAAATAAAAATATTTAAATCACTTTAATTTAGTCAACAAACTACAGATCCAGTATAGATCTCGGAGCTAGAGCTGTGCCAAACGGGACCTTAGTAGGTGTTTATGTGTATAACTATATCTATTAATAGATAATATAGCATCTAAGCACCTATGGAAGAGATGCTTGCATTGGAGGAAATAACTTTTGCATAGATGCTTGATGATGTGGCTATATTCTCTCTCTTTAAGCACTCATATATAAGCATCTTGCATTGTACATGCTCTAAGAGCATGTACAATGCAGGCGCAGAGAGGTGCTTAACAATGAAAAACTGTTTTTTCTTACCACATAGGATAGATAAGGTGCTTATTTTGAAGCATCGATGCTTAAATAAGCACCAGTGCTTAGTAGATGCTTATGTATATAACTGATTCTATTAATAGAAAATATAGAATCTAAGCACCCATGGAAGAGATGCTTGCATTGGAGGGAATAACTTTTGCATGAGTGCTTGATGATGTGGCTATATTCTCTCTTTAAGCATTCATATATAAGCATCTTGCATTGTACATGCTCTAATATTGCACCTGGCGTCTGTACATGTGGATAACTGACACCTTTTAGCGCTATTTAAGGATTGACAAGAAAAAACACAAACAACTCCAACAATTAGAATCGGAATCAGAACATCAAGAACAACATATAAGACAATCAATATCTTTCGACCAATAGGAATATTGTCAGATTAGGGTCAATCATATTCCTTTGTAATCTCTTAGCTCGGACATTTTGTAACTAGTTTATAACTATAAAGATCGTTTCTCAACCCCTCTTTTCTTATATTTCGTAGGATCGATAACTCGATGTTGATACATACCATATAGAAGCATTGTTCTCGTGCCTGCGGAGAAAGGGAGGGATGGAGAGAGAGAGGGGGGAGGGAGGGACGGAGAGGACCTCTAGTCGGCTGAACAAAATACTCGGCTAGTCATGAAACCAATCCAAAACGTGTATTTATTTCCGGGCGTCAAAGTTGGGCGACGTTGTCCGACCAACGTATTTGCGTGGAGTTTGACGATGGCCAGCCCAGCAAAGGGAACTGATCCGGTATCCGCACGTTCACGGCCTGTGAGCAGCTCGAGACGTGGAGATTGCAGCCCGCTTGGCACCTCACAGCTGCAGCCCGCACACGGCCCACGAGAGACCGACGAACGGCCCAGGAAGATGGATAGCGACTAAAAACGGCGACCCACGAACGGTCCACAAATACTTGGTCGGGGATGGCCGGATGGGAAACATGCATGCCCAAGAGAAGGAAGACCGGCAGAAGCAACAATGTATTTCTTTTCCTTTTTGTGAGGAGAGACAACAACTTTCGTTACTTAACAGTTGCCAATTTATTGGGTGCGTTCTTTTAGCTGTGGCTTATAATTTTTTATCCTAATATAAGCACTTGTACAAACGAATCAAATACCAATAAATTATTTTGAAAAGATTATCCGATAAACTGTTTCAAAACGGTAGTGAAGAAACCGTTACATTTGTTTGTTCAAAAGAAATTATAAATCATAAACTGAAAAATACAAGTCCATCACATGCCCAACCAAAGCAAATTATTTCTTCCAAGAATACAACGGAAGTAATTGTCATCTAGAACCAGGAGACAGAAGACGCTTGAAGTACTTGACCCTACGGTGCAGCAATGCCGCTGTTGTCTTCTTCTTCCCACCTATCTCGGTATCCCTCGTCCATAGACCAGATGCACCTGAGAGCCTTCTCGTACATCTCGCGCCTCCGTGCCTCCAGGCGGGGCTCGCCGACCTGGTCCGCCAGCCAGTCCATGTACTCCACCTGTTGGTAACAAACACATACAATCTCAGTCACCTTCGAGTTGGGCTAAAAATTTCAGAAGGCGTTGCGCTTACCCATTCCGGCATCAGTACGTGCGTGTGGCGTTTGGGCTTCCCGCTCTCCTCCATTCGCCGGTAGTGCTCTCGCACGGAGGCCAGCATGTCGTCCTCGCTCGGCAGCGTGGCTTTCCCCAACAGCACGCGGGCGACCCACTTGGACTCCAGCTCAAATGACTGGAAGATGATGGTCTGCGCAAGCACACACAGCGACGGCCGGTTTAGCAGCTTAGCTCTACGCTGTGTTGTGCGTTTGTGCTGTCTGAACAATGTAGTGTGGCCTGTGTTAAATATTTGTCATATCTTATCTGAGGCCCTGTACCTTAACTGGTAGCCCGACGAAAGAGAGATTGGGCGCGTATTTTGGGGGGAAGACGTGCTTGTACAGAGGCCCGACACGGTTGTCGTCGACGGTGAGGCCATCCAGGTCCATGAACGGGAAATGGTAACGGTACCTGCACAAGCCAATTTCAGCACTGCCCAGTAAATGCAGAGGAAGACGAGAAATGCAAAGAAGAAAAGAGACCAATGACCATGCATGACTGCAGGTAGAAGAAACCATTTTACTTGGGTTTAATGAATCCTTACCCTGTGCAGTAAAGAATAGTATCCGCAGCCACTGCTGAACCTTCACTGAAACCAACTTGGCCGTCATCTTGGATGCAATCTACCTGCTCATCAAACTAGTATGTTAGAACTTACTACTTAGTACAACCTGCCAATTATGCATGTTAACACTAAGGGAAAGAGATTCAGAGTTTCTGAACCTCCGCGTGCATCCAGACATTCCGGCAGAGTTCAATCTTTCCCAGCCTGTCTTCGGAGTATCTAGCTGCAATGTGCACTTCCTTGGCCACATGTGAGATCTCTCTAGCAATGTCAACTCCACTGGCTCCTAATCCTACAATAACAACAATCTGCAGAGTAGACCGTTTGGTCAAAGAACCTATATTTTTGTCTGCAAGACAGTGACATTCTCTGATGTTCTCACGAGAATACGTACTACACACATGAAACAGAATTGTGCCTAGATGTACCGCACTGGAACTGATGAAGTCTTCGGCTTATAAGTAGGGTGGAAAATGGATACGAATTATCTGTATTATTCGGTTACCGTGTTCGATAGGATATTAATATGGTAAAGATTTGTTCATCCTATTAACAATCTCTCTCCTATTCAAATCCAAATTCGCATAAAAAATATGTATATGAATATGATATGGCATTTTACCATCCAAAATGTTATTTTATTCTGACTATTTGTATTTATATTTGACGAAACAGTATACATATTTTATTGCAATATGACTAATTAGTTGAACATATTTTTTAAATTCAATGTGAATTCGTGCTTCTTTATGTAAGTAAATTAATTAGAATGACTAAATATGACGGTGCAAGGATAAAATATCATTAATATCTTCCTATTACATAAGTTATAAGGATATCCGTATCCGATCGAATTGAATAGATATTTGATTTGAATTTGTATTCGTTACAACATTCGATTCGTATTCAAAAATATTCAAATTCGTATTTATATTTATTCATAAAATATAAATACGAACACTATAAACGCACTATTCAATTCATATTCTACCGGTTTCCACACCTACTTACAAGAGGCGACGGAAAAGTACCTGATCTCGAAATGGTTCTGGAATGCGGTAGTTGTGGCTGTGCATCTGCTTTCCTCGCCACTTGCTAATTCCTGTAACGCACAAATTAACATTGCTCCAGTCTTATCTCACTGCAGTAGATTTTTCTATCTGAGGTGAAAGTCTGAATTCTGAAAGATCTATGGGCGCAAATGGCACCTGGAAGCTTGGGCACCAGAGGCACCGTGCAGTGCCCGTTGCAGACCACGACGGCGTCGAAAACCTCCGCCGCCGCCACGCCGGCCTCCCCGCGCCACGCCACACTCCACTCCTCCCCCTGACCGAGGGGCCCCACGCGCAGCACCTCGGCGCGGAGCCTGACGCGCCGGTCAACGCTGGACTCCTCGGCGAACGCGTCGAGGAAGGCGAGCACCTCCCGATGTCCCGGGAACGCGCGCGGGTCGCCCGCGAAGACCCGGCCAGCGAGCGCGAAGCCGGAGAAGCCCATGAGCTCGCGCGGGAGGTTGGTGCGCAGCGACGCGTAGAGGCTGCCGTGGACGGCGCCGCGGGCGGCTGGGTCGAGGCTCAGCGGGTCCGGGTCGGCGCGCGGGTCGTAGGCCCAGGTGCCCCCCACGCGGCCCGACCGCTCGAAGACCGTGACGTCGTGGCCCTCGCGGAGCAGCTCGCGCGCGGCCACCAGCCCGGCCACGCCCGCGCCCACCACGGCCACCCTGCGCGCGCGCGGCATTCGGTCCGGCCGTGCGCGAGGCGTGCGTACACGAGTAAACTCGAAGTGGTGTGGCCGTGGTGGGAGTAGGTGACGACATTCAGATGAGATCGTGGTGGGAGCGACATTCAGATGAGATCGTGGTGGGAGGTGACGACATTCAGATGAGATCAATTTCAGTTACTGGTTTGTTTTATTTTTTTTGATTTATTTAAATTAAAAGTTATTTAAAACGTGTTAACTTTTAATTTTAATTTATTAAGATTTTCTGATTTTTTGTTTTTATTCATTGCATTATCATATTTAAAATTTTCTTTTTAAAAAACTAACAATTATTATTATATAATTTTACTTATAAATAAAAAATTATTACCAGAAGCCGCCGGTTGAATCAGGGCTAATAGTGCGCGTACACGATGTGTACGTCCTGTTTGCGCCTTTGACTGCCTCGTCTTTGCTCGATTCAATTGGTCTAGTTAGCAGTTCTTTGCGCCATGTGCTACACAAAATTTGATGACAAAGAAAAAGAGGACTTTTAGTTGTTGAACTGAACTCTTTTGGTTTGTTGACTTGTCACAAGTGTCCAGACCATTGAATTGGAAGAACTGAGCACATAATATAGCTTCTTCCTTTTTTTTAGGTGGCAACGGTGGGCAAGCTACCCATCTGAACTCAATTTCATGACTTCAAAATCGGTGAGATCATGTGAAGGTCATCTCATAGTTGTGATGAGTAATTAATCTTTGAATTAAAGTATCTGTGGAGCTTGCATTTAGTTTTCGAGAGTTTTGCGAAAGACTGCATTTTGGTTGGGCTGTCTGCTGGAATCTTCAAGTTAAGCGATTTGACCACTTTGTTTTCGCGGTCTAACCGGTAGACTTCGACCGCTGATAGTAGTCAGAGACGTGGTCGTCGACTTTATAGTCGGGCGGTCCGATCAGCCCTGGGTAGTTGGTAGTCCGATCGGCCATATGATAGGCAGTCCGAATGGGCGTGTGTTGGGCAGATGGTCGATGGTGAAAGCTACAGTGTCTGAACAACCACGGATGGTCGATAGTTGTAGATTCCGCATGTTGTCATAGTTGTAGACTTCGCGATCGATAGTCGTGGGCGTTGCGATCAGCTGTCGTAGACCTCGAGTACTCGTGTCAGACCAATCAGTGATCTGACCGACCTGTGCTTGGCAGTCAGACTGGCTTCTCGTAGTGATTTGAAACTGTTGTTTGGAAATCTTGGAGTTTGGTCATGGTTTGACCTGGGTGTTTTTTCTTATGTGCACATGTGTTTATTGTTTAGTCCTAGGATTAGGATCAGTAATTTGGATGCATACTTTCTGCATTGTGCATTGTATGGATGAACTGTGCCAATTGATGTCTTTCTGTATCATGCAGAGCTACGTGACGGTTTGCTTATTTGTATTAGTTGCAGAACTTCGGAGCTAGGTCATGATGAGGCATAGAATACCGGGACTAGGCACGAGGTGGTGTTAAGGTCCACAACAGTTAAGAAGACATCGAAGATGTTTGAGGCTCGTGGAGTGGTTGCAGGCCGAGATGACGAGGAACTAGAGTGGGAGCTATCAGTGGTGGATATGACAAGCAACAGCAAGATGGACCGAGACTAGGCTCAGGGAATAGTCGAGATCCAGACGGCCAAGGAAGCTGGATGCTGTCATATGCAAGAACATGCATGTGGTGCGCCAAGTGATTTAGGTCGTTTGCAAGCGAGGACGGTTCGATGGGATCTGGACACGTGAGAGGCTGGCGGCAAGTCATTGGGGCCACGTGGAAGATAGCAAAGCATGGGTGATACTTCATGGAAAAGAAAAGGAAGCAGGAAGCTTCGTCGAAAGTGGTAGAGGGGCATTTTAGTAAAATTGCTCAATATCGAAGAAGCGTGCGTGAGTAAAACCCGGTGTTAGGTGGGGTTAACGGGTTATCCCCAATTTGACCTAATAAGTGGATCCATTAGGTTTTTGGTTCAGGTTGTGAGCCTATATAAGGAGAAGGAAGGCAAGAGTTAGGGTTTGAGAAGGTTGGCTAAGTCTTTTGGTGGCTAGCTCCTCCTCCCTCCCATAGGAGATAGGTTAGATAGTGCGTGTGCTCTAGGCTTAGATTTCTGTCCTCCTGAGCGGAGTGACTGTAAAACTGATCATCGAGCAAAACATCAATCTTTTGCATCTTCTTGAATTTATCTTGTTGATTGAGTTGCTTTTGTTTCGATTGGTTTAATCTCTCTTCTGCTTTTCTCTTGATCTTGCTATGCCAAGGATATGAATGAGATAGAGATAACCTCTTGAAATCGATCTCCAATCAGCTAAGCACTTCAATAGTAAGATTTTCAAGAAACCCCGTTGTTGCTTGTTCTTGGCCTAATCGGGTGGTTTCTTGATCCGAGAGTTTTTGAGTTGATTCTTCTTTGATCTTGTTTGCTATGACATGTGGGAGCATGCTCAAAACCATCTTGGCTATCTTGTACCCACGAGCAAGATTTGATCATCAATTTGGTTTTTAGTTGTAGGTTAATGTGCGCTGCTCTAAATTGCAAAAAGATCTCAAATTTGTCATGGATTTTTTGATCCAAGAATGGAATAGCTTCCTGAGATCTTAAGAAATATGCATACAAAGTTTCACGGCTTTTGGTTTAGTCAATCGAAAGTTCTGTCGATTTTAGTTCTCGCAGTCGGCTAAAAACCCTATTCTTCTGTTGGAAATGGTAGTACCGCAAGCCTTGTAGCGGTAGTACCACAGTCCCTGGTCTTCGACTACTCTTGTTTTCGACCATTCACTTGTCGTCACCCTCTCTGGTCGTGTTTCGACTTGGTTCGACCACTTTGGTTTCGATCGTCTGCAGGTCGACCACTCACTAGTAGTTGTTTTCACAGGTCAGATTTCAACCTGCCTAAAACACTCAGGTTTGTACTCAGATCTTGGACCGTGTTGCTTTTCGACCAATCATTTTCTTCGATCACATTGTTTTTCAACCACTCGCTGGTCTTCGACAATGTAGGTTACGATCATATCGGTCTTTGACCACATTGATTTTCGACCACTCATTGGTCCTCAACCACGCTGGTCTTTTGACTGCTCACTAGTGTTCGACCACATAGATTTTTGACCACTCATTGGTCATCGATAGGGGTGCAAACGGGTCGGATTCGGACGGATATTGCTGTTACCATATCCTAACCCATATTTTTTCTCCGGATTCGGTATCAATCGGATTCGGTACCAATCGGATTCGGTGCCGGATCGGTCGGGATTAACCCGTTTGTAAGGAATGCATGCAGTACATCAAATGGAGTAGGAGGATGTACTGTCAAGAACTTGATGTTACTACTTAATAGCTGATGTGGAAGATTTTATTTTACCATTGCAAAAGAAAATGAAATGTCAAATAGTATCACTAACATGAAATCAAACTTAAAGACGTATCGGATTCGGACGGATATTGCTGTTACCATATCCTAACCCATATTTTTTCTCCGGATTCGGTACCAATCGGATTCGGTACCAATCGGATTCGACGCCGGATCGGTCGGGATTAACCCGACCCGTTTGCACCCCTAGTCATCGACCACGCTAGTTTTTTGGTCACTCACTGGTGATCGACCACGTAGGTTTTGACCACTTAATGATCCTCGACTATGCTGATCTTTCAATTGTTCTCTTATCATCGACTGTGTTGGTTTTCGACCACTCTCTAGTTGTTCACCACTCAAGTTGAATTCAGACCACGTCGACTTTCTACCATGTTGGTTTTGACTACAGTGGTTTCAACCATGTTGGTTTTTGACCATTCTCTGGTCGTTGACCACTTGAGTCAAATTCCAATCACATTGGCTGTTGGCCACATTAGTTTACGACCATGACCACGTTGGTTTTAATTACTCACTGGTTGACAATCATTCAAGTTGTATCTGATCACTTTGTCTTTCGACCAGTTGCGGTAGTACCATAGTACTAACAGCAGTAGTATCACACCTGCTGCTTTTCCACAGTGGTGTAGCTCTGAGTTTTTCCAAATTTTGAGTAGAGTTCCTATCTAAATCTTCATAGCTTTGTAGATATCAGAGCAAATGATAAGTGAATACTTGAGGAAATTTTTTTGAAGGCACCATTCACCCCCTCTCTATTGCCATCTTCGATCCTACAAAGTCAATACAGCTTCTTCCATTGAATTGAGAGATCTTCCCATTGAATCAAAGCACACAAATATTGGGACTTGAGATCTTTTTAACCATTGAATTGAGACATGTATGTTAATGCACATACTGTATAGCCTTCTCGCCACGATATCCTCTTATCCTAGCTCTCCTTGCAACTCTTACAAAGGTCGAAATGAGAGCGATAAGAACTTGGAGTCGTGCTGGGGGGTTGTTGCATTGCATTGAGGAGACAGCAATGTTAGAGCATGTAGGTATGGGGGGACCGAGAAAGTGTCGAGCTCACGATACAAATTGGCCACTTCACTCATTTGGGAAGCCACTAAGGGCTCGTTTTTTTCAGCTGTGGCTTATAGTTTATGGTTTTTGAATTCTGACTGTTTGTGAGAGAGTATGGAGAGAAGCAATCACGTGCTATTTTGGCCGATATAGCTGAAGTCGATATAGTGTATACTACAATCGACTTATAGACCCTATCTTGAAAAGACACTTCATTTAAAAGCTAGTTATTGTAGTATAAGCCATGGTCTAGAGCCGAAAAGAACGGAGCCTAAGGTGTTAGGCAAAACAACTTTTTTCTGTGACTTGTTGCTGTTAGGAATTCAAATGTTTCTGGTAGTGATACCAGAGCCCTTGGTAAGTGCATGAAGGCATATCTGGCTGCCTTGCATCACAGACTCACGGTCCCCTGGTGGCCTGGTATGTGTTGAAGACCTCTGTTAACGAGGCCTGAGTTTATTCAGCTATTCTAGCAAAACTAATTTCTGTTACATCCATGGGATCCCCTTGGTGACTGGTCCATTCCCTTCTCTTTCTGCGCTGCAAAAGGACATTTTCCCTACTCATCTATCTTACACTCTTTTCATTTTCCACTATTGGTGTTTGCAGGATAAAAGATCAAGCTTCATTTAAATTGGTTTCGGTGAAAATGATAAATACAATTATGAGGTTTTTGTGATAATGATAGATACATTTATGAGACTAACTTCGTTTATTGATTATGATATTACTTAGTCTCGTATGGATGAAAAAGGTGAAATCATTGAGGTGTGCATTCGATATCTTTTTTATAATCTTGTTGCATTCCTCACATCCAAATATATTATTAAATGACAAATCTATATGTGAGACTAATATGCTTGTTTAAGTATATTATTGGTTAGTCTCATTTGGATGAAAAGGTGAAATCAAAAAATATGCATTCGAAATCATATTCTTATATATTAGTCCATTTCTTGGATCTAAAATTTAGATTGAACACCACAAATAATCTAAAATGAATATGTGCATATGTCTTCATTATACATACTTGTATGCACACATTTAGAGAGAGTTCACTCTATGTTTTGAGGTTTCATAAGTATTGGGGTTTCATAAGAAATATTGCTTGACCCATTTCTATTCCCTTGTGGGATCAATACTAATGAAACCACAAAACATTGAGTGTACTCTTCTAAATGTGTACATACAAGTATGTGTAATGAAGACATATGCACATATTCATTTTAGACTATTTATAGAGACCAATCTTATTTTATTGTGCCTTATTTTTTATCGCCCAGCTCTTTTATATACCTAAGCCCTCGATGTCGATTAGCTTCTTGAATGCTGGTAGATCGTTTCCTGATGTTCATGTGTTAACTAGCTGCCGATTCGGTGGTACTAATAATACTTTTAAATCTTTGTAAATTGTCTAAATTAATGTATGATTAGAATGTTTTAGAGCTGCAAGATATGTCTTTAGAGAATTTTATAGTGTTAATTTGAGTCTTGATATATCAATTTATAAACTTATATTGCAATAGTCAAAATCCTAGCTAGGCCACTTCCCATCGGGTTCCGCTGCGCCTAAGCACGCACGTGCGTACTTCGCAGCGTGCGCGCGTTGCATGCGCTACGAGCCTACGATCGATGATCAGACGAGTGCCTCGTGCGGCCCGCTGAGAATTTGTTTTATTTGTGTATCCTGTTGCAATTTTGGTTTCCCTTGCTGTTTGCGATCTTCGACTGTTGATTTTGTTCAAAGATTTCAGAGACTTCGTTAGCCTCTTCTTTTCCTCTTCTAAAAATTATTTTTCAATTTTTACAATAACTAACTTTTAAAATAATTGTCTTTTTAATATAGAGTCTATAAGTTAATTATACCACATACTGTATCAATTTTATTTATATCGATTAAAATCATATATAAATTTTTATTATTATGTATTCTCTTACATAAATAATCAAAAAAAATCATAACTCACAACCAAAATTCATAAATTAAATGGACCGTATTTGCCTACGCAAATTATGTTCCGCTCTACTCGAGTACTCATCTGTAGCCTCTCACAACGCACGCCACGAGCTCTCCCTCTCCGTGTGCAAGTCGGTCCCTTTTTCCGGAGGCGTGGGGCCGTGAGTATACATGGGCCACCTGTATATTGGATGTGAAGCATAAACGGGGCACTTTTTAAATATATTGGGCCATATAGATATGATGGACTTTATGCGGCCGATTGTCGTATATGGGCCAACAACTGTAGCATTGGATCCAGATTTCTGAACAATTAGAGCAGGTACAATAAGGCTTAGTCAGCAGGCTATAGCAAATATAATATCAACAAAATCTTACGTGGCAGAGAGAGAAAGGAATAGAGAGAAGGAAGCTGGCTACTAAATTACAGCTAGCTATAGTACGTAAAAATATGCATTTCACTCTCTTACACGTGGGGCTAAATAGTTATTGTAATAGCTACCTTATTGTATGAACTATTTTTTTGAAGACTATAGATGAAATGAACAAGTGTTATAGCTACTAGTTGGCTATACTATTGTACTTGCTCTTAGGAGGTGAATCTAGTCCGGTAGGGAAACAAATTTAAATAGCCACACCATATTAGATGTGTAATTTAGCAACCATGCCCCTCAAATGAATAACTCAAATTACAATTCGTTGATATACATGCCCCATCAATAACTCAATTCACTGATATTCACAACGGTGATTCGAAAATATACATACATATATGCCCTTGAAAAACTCAAATTACATTTTTGTTGAATACACATACGTACCCATGATTAACTCAGATTACAACCATAAAAATACACACATGCACACGAATAATAAATCACAAATGGATGCCCCTAGCCCCAAGAAAATAAATATTTACGTCAGGAAATAACACAACCGGCCGGCGGGGAAGCATGCATCTCGATCTCTTGATAATCCTCTACTCAATTTATTTCAGACGCACATACATTTATGAAGGTCGGATCAGATCTCCCGCCATGATGATAATAGATACAATTCTTGAATCTTAAATTAAAGTGGGTGAGTGAGTGGTACTGTTCTTCTCTGGTGATCAAGAACACCAACCAGGTGTTGCAATCGCCGGGACGACTCCTCCCAGGTCAAGCTTCTGCTTTGCCTGAATTAAATTTGCTCGAAGGCTCACTTCCTGCATCTGCAGTACAAGAGAAATAAAGGAAGCAACATTAGAACACACGCATGCATATCTGAACCATTTCTCTCCTTGCCCTACTGCTCCTGCTGGTGTGTTTCTGTACTCCGCAATTGACCAGATATATAGGGCCGGTTCTTATTGGCTTTCGGCTTGTGGTTTGGTTAGCTTATGAATAGTAACAATTTATAAAAAAAGTTTGTAGAAAAAAGATATCCGTGTGCAAATTTGGTCGATATAAATAAAGTTACTATAATGTATACTACAATCGGTTAGTAGACTCCGTCTTAAAAAGATACTCTATTTAAAAGTTAGATACAGTAAAAAACAACATTTAGAAGTTAATACGAACAGAGCCGTATATAGATCCAAGAACACATGAAATGGGTCATGATGAGGTAGGAGACAACACAACAGTGGCAAGGAGCAAGACGCAAGCATACGCGGGAGTTTGGTAGTAGCTGACAATTAAGAAGCAAGCAGTGCTCGCAAAAGTGGAGTATCTGACAATCATTCCGAAGTATAGTACCACCTTCGTTCTGGTGAGACGTCACCCAGAGCTTAAAAACGACCACTTACCCACCTGTAAGCTAGAGACAATCCTGGCCAGCCGCATCGCTTCCTCCAGGCCCTCGATCTCCTGCTGTATCGTCCTCAAGAGCTCGCCCAGCGCCCCGCTCGTCACACCAGCCTGCGCACACATAAATCAAACAACAATTACCTCTCGATCGATTACTTGTAAGCTGCATTGCAGTTAACGTTAGATACATGCAGGAATTGATTAATCTTGCAATGTTTATATATGCGTATGTACCGTAGCATAGTACATGTCGGCGTTGGCTTCGATCTCATTCACGGTGCCCACACAAGAAAACATGGTTTCGTGCAACGATTCCAGGTCGGCCTGCAAGTGCATATGCATGTAACTTGAGTAACCGCCGGGTCGGTCAACGAGCCAAACCTCTCTGGGAGAGGAAGCTGAAAGTGTGTGTGTGAAAGCCTATGTGCACTGTGTGAGAGAGTACTTGGGCGCCGTCGGCTAAGGGGAGGGACGTGCAGGCGGCGGAGAGGACGCGGCAGAGGTCGGCGACGGTGTCGGCGTGCGGCTTGTCGAGGGGCTCCCACGAGGCGAGCAGGGGGAGCTGCGGGCGCAGCAGCCGAGCCAATTTCAGCTTCTGCCGCCGCCGTTGCGCCACGATCCGCTTCGCCGCCTGGATGTTGCGCAGCTCCGCCACGCGCAGCCACGTGTAGAACAGCTTGTTCTGCATGCGCGTGCCATGCCCACAAAAGAAAAGCACTGATTGCGTTGCACTGATAGCTTGATCAAGAAACCGCACGGCGATGCATGCATGCACGGCTCACCTCGGCGGCGGATGTGGTGCGGGCCATGGCCTTCTCCATCCGGGCATTGGCGAACCGCCACTGCAGGAGCCGCGCCGTCAGCATGCGCGAGCGGTGCGCGGCCTCCTCCTTCTCCGGCTCCTCCTTCTTCCGCGTCATCATCTCCCTCAGCACGACCGATCCTCTCCCCGCGTCCTCCGACGACCCCCCGGTGCTCCGCCGCCTCCTCGCAGGCTCCCACGGGCCCCTCGCTGCGACGCCTGGCTCGGGCAACGACCGGCGCGGGGACGTCAAGGCGGCGTCCGGGCCGAGGATGCTATGGACGGTGTTCTCCTTGCTGCTCAGCGCCCGTCGCGGCGGCGCGGCGTCGTCGTCGCTGGGCTTCTTGTAGCTGAAGGACGCCGCCTTGCGGAGGGAGCGCGCGAAGTTGGTGGACGAGAAGAGCGGCGCGGCGCGCATGCCGTCGTAGACGAATGCGCCGGCGCCGGCGCGGGAGGCCGCGCTGGGGCTGCGCGCCAGGCGCCGCGGGGACGCCGCCGTCAGCGGCCGCGGGGAGCTGCCGCCGTTGGAATCCATGGACGATAAATATAAATTAATAATTTAGTATAAATTAATAAATATAATTAAGTTTCGTCGATCGATCAGGGCAAGTACATTGCTCACACGAGCCTATGTACTTGAGAGGAGATAGAGGAGAGGAGAAGCAAGCACTAGCTAGATAGATAACTAGAGCTTATTAAGCTTGAAATTGAGATGGATGGGTTGTATCATGGAGCTAGAAGAAAGTGTTCTTGTGTGGGCATGTCGCACTCATGACATGACGGAAGAAGTTGATGTTATTCTTTCACACATAGTAGGTACGTACATTTTTCACATTTCTCGATCGAACTAGACCATTTCTTGTAATCGTTTGGGTTCGTATATCTAACCGGTGATTTGTATACATCACACCATTTACTTGATGGTGTATGTAGACAGCAGTGATCGATGCCTTGTGACGCGTGGATGGATGCATATGATCCCTTTGTCAATGTATACACGACAGAAGTTTTTTCAGGTAGCCTTTGGAGGCATGTGGAAGGGATATGTTGGAGAAATGGTGGGGTTTGGTGGGAGAAAGGGAGAGGAGAGCCATTTTAGAGTGATGGCTGGCAGGTCATGGCGACCTAAAAATTGGTCAATTGGGCCGTGCGCACGCTGCAATTTTCTTCTCGCTTCACCCTCGCACACGCACACTCGAGAAGACAGGGAGAAAGAGAGATGTCAACGTTGGGAGAGATAAACTGGCCTTTTTAGGTGAGATTTTTGAAGGTATGGTCTACCTATGTTTCGAAAGAAACTTGTAGCTATATATGCACTGATCCGAAGTCAAAATCGTGAGTTACGTTGTATCCAAGAAGGAAGACACGAAATAAAGGAGAAAAATGTGAAGCATATGGTTGTAGCCTTGGATGGCCCATTAATAGTGAGTTAAAGTTGGGCCTTGATCAGAGCTCTCAAGCTATCTAAATAGTGTAATATATTATTACTACACTGAGGCCCAACCTATTAGTTGGCCTCCATTTGGGCCGAATTTGTGTAGTCTTACAAAAGCTGGGGTGAACGATCATTCGTGCAGTGCAGACTTTTGAGCCCAGACTGGGAGCGTGAGTTCACTTTCAAATAAACAAGCTTGTACCCGTTCGCATTGATTTTTACTAGTGACTTTTGTCATTGATTGATGAATAGTAGTGACGGATAGAAGCTAGTATGTTCATATTGACTTATGATTTTAATTTTTTTAAGTGCCTTATGTAAGAAAAATAGTGTAATGAAAGACACTACAACATCCGGACGGTCATGCTACTCATGCTACTGATAGAGCGGCTTATAGAAACTGAGATGTTCGTATTAGTTTTAACTTCTCCAAGCAAAAATCAGAAACCAAAACTAATATAAATAGATCCTAAAATCATTTCAAATTGATTTGAGATGCCAAATACAACCATATGTTGGTTCTTAAAATGAAGGGGGAAAAACGTTGTTGCATAGCCGAATAGTGTGACACTTGGCTCTGATTAATGACCATATTTGGGTCCTTATCAACCGCGGCTTCGATAATGTGTTACTTGCGGGTATTTTCCACGGTACCCATCCCCTAGGGCCTAGGGGGGAAAGTGATATAGCAGTATATGACATTGGGATTCTCCGAACAAACTATGAGGTCCTCGAGAGAGAGGCCGGCGGGAAAAGAAGAAGAGAATAGGAATCTCCGATTGGTTCTTTGGACTAGCATGCATGTGGCGCTGTCGTGCCATATGCGCATTGTTCTAGGTTGGTTGACCTTGTGCTATGTGCCACTGTCGATCGACCTGAAATCCTCCATATGTTGAAGCTAATCCCTGCTACTTGCGCCATTAATTAACTATGGCCGTAAGAAGCTACCTAATACTTTCAGCGATATTTTAAGCTTCTTTACATGAACACTACACTGATCAGGCGTCACATATACTAACGCTGTGAAATCTCAGAGGATTGAACGTCAACGGTGCGACGGTTTCGTGTTTCTTGATAAAAACCGCACAGCGGCAAGATTACATGGAGAAGTATATATAGGAGAGGAATCCCGGTAGCAGTCCTAGATACATGGAAACAAACTCTAACTATTCCATCTAATGCAGACCGGTTTATCTCTTCCTATATATTCAAATATGTGTTACAAGATTATATCTCTAACACTCCCCCTCAATCTGAACTTGAAAGGTTAAGATTGCTTTTGAATATCTCCATCTGTCGAACAGGAAGAGGTTTAGTCAGGCCATCTGCAACCTGATATTTGGAGGAAACAAATTCAACCTCCAACAACTTGCGTGCTACACGCTCTCGTACAAAGTGATAGTCGACTTTAATATGTTTAGTACGAGCATGAAACACAAGATTAGCAGACAAATATTTAGCCCCTATATTGTCACACCATATCTTTGCTGTTCTCGGTGTTTGAACACCAATTTCATCAAGCAAGGTTTGAATCCACATAATTTCTGCTGTGACATTGGCAAGAGCCTTATATTCTGCTTCTGTACTTGATCTGGAAACTGTTGCTTGTTTGCGTGCACTCCATGAAACAAGATTAGAGCCTAAGAAAACGGCGAACCCTCCAGTTGATCGCCGATCATCCAAGCAACCTGCCCAGTCAGCATCAGTAAAGGCACTAACAAGTAAAGAAGAGGACTTACCAATCTTTAGTCCAGTCTTAATTGACCCTTTTAGATATCTCACAATTCTTTTCACAGCTGACCAATGATCTGTAGTTGGGGCATGAAGATACTGACAAACCTTGTTAACTGCAAAGGAGATATCTGGTCTGGTTAGTGTCAGATATTGTAGTGCTCCCACAACACTTCTGTACTGCATAGTATCATTAGAGCCAAGTTGTGCTCCTTCATGCTTTGAGAGCTTTTCAGTAGCAGACATGGGTGTGTTAGCCGGCTTGCATGTATGCATACCGACTCTTCTATCACATCAGATGCATATTTTCCTTGTGTTAATACTATACAATCAGATACTTTATTTACCTCAATACCAAGGAAGTAGTGAAGATCCCCTAGATCTTTCAAGGCAAACTCCTTGTTAAGATTCTGTAGTAAGGCTGATGTTGCACTTTGCACAGAACTGGTAACAATTATATCATCTACATAAATAAGCACAAACATAGTAATACCCTCTTTACAATAGAAGAATAGCGATGTGTCAGCTTTGGAATATTTACTCAAGTAGTTTTGTACTCAACCTTGAATACCATGCTCTTGGCGCTTATTTAAGTCCATATATAGCTTTATCTAGCTTGCATACATAATGAGGCAAAGAAGGATGTTCATACCCTGGTGGCTGCTTCATGTAAACTTCTTCTTCAAGAACACCATGGAGAAAGGCATTTTGAACATCAAGCTGACGCAAGCTCCAACCTCTAGATACAGCAATAGACAAGATAACTCTAATGGTAGCAGCCTTAACCACCGGACTAAAGGTATCTTCATAATCTATATCATATCGTTGTTTGAATCCCTTTGCAACCAGTCTAGCCTTATATCTATCCAGGCTCCCATCAGACTTCCTTTTAATCTTATATATCCATTTACAATCTATAATATTAGCACCTTGTTGAGGAGGAACTAGATGCCAAGTTTTATTTCTCATTAGTGCCATATACTCGGCATCCATTGCTTCTTTCCAATTCTTATCATTTTTTGCTTCAGATAAATTTTGAGGTTCTCCAGAAGAGGTAAAACAGCCATACCTAACTGTCCCATCTGTATATACTTTGTCCTTTTGGATGCCACTTTGTAGACGTGTCCTTGGCCTGGGCACTGATCGCTCTTGCTCATGCTCATGTGTGACAACTCCTGGCTGCTCCTGTTCTGCCGTGTGCGTACCTGATGATCCTGGTGCAGTTGATCCCCCGGCTGCTGCGTCCCCCGTCAACAGCTCGTCATTGGGAATGGATGGCACGGCAGAGTCCGACTGGGGAGACAGCACAGCAGGCTCATCATCAAGGGACGGCTCACCTGTTATTGTCGGGGATGTGACATGTTCCCAGGAGCCAACACCGAACACTGGATTTTCCGCAGCGATTTGTGCAACCTGCGCCGACTCCACCAATCCCGAGTCGGATTCTCCCGCCAAAACTAGGTTTTCTCCGTGTAGACCAGGAAGCCTGCAATGAGTGTTAGGATCCTCTGTTGCTGCACAATTGTTATTAGCCTGGTTATTCTCATTAGGCAGAAAATCAAGCAAATAATCATTCTGTACTACTCCCCCTTGGTTACAAGTAGATGGTATTAAATCAGATGGAAGAAGGGATATTTCTGCATGCAAACGAGCACCCGTATTTGGTTGAAGTTGTGAGAAAGGAAAGACCTTTTCATCAAAAACAACATCCCGAGAAACATATATTCTTCCTGTGGATATCTCAAGACATTTGAACCTTTGTGCAATTGGCTTATACCAAGGAAAACACATTGTTTGGATCGGAATTCCAGCTTATGCTTATTGTATGGACGAAGATTTGGCCAACAAGCACAACCAAATATACGAAGAGAAGAATAATCTGGTTGTTTATGATACAGGCGTTCTAATGGAGTTTCAAACTGAATGACTTTACTGGGTAATCGATTAATAAGATAGGTGGCAGCAATAAACGCTTCATCCCAGAATTTGAGAGGCATGGATGCATGAGCCAAAAGAGCAAGACCAATTTCAACTATATGACGATGTTTTCTTTCTGCAACTCCATTTTGTTGATGAGTATGAGGGCAGGAGGCATGATGTGAGATTCCTATACTTTCAAAGAATGAATGTAATTTTTGATACTCTCCACCCCAATCAGTTTGCATTGCAAGAATTTTACGGCCAAGTTGTCTCTCCACAAGACATTGAAATTCTTTGAACTTGTGAAACACCTCAGATTTATGTTTAAGAAGGAAGATCCAAGTAAATTTACTATAATCATCAATGAAGCTAACATAATATTTCTTTCTTCCAACAGAATCAGGAGCAGGGCCCCAACATCAGAATGAACAAGTTCCAAAGGATAGTGAGATATACTCAAAGATCTACTGTAGGACAATTGATGACTCTTAGCATGTTGACAGGCATCACAAATTGAATCTTTATTGGACATAGCTAAACATGGTAGCTTATTATGACTAATGACTCTAGTAACAATAGGAGTAGAAGGATGACCTAGACGACCATGCCATTGAGCAAAAGATGGCATGACACTAAAGACTTGTTTTTCTGAAGATTCTGAAGGAAGTGGATAAAGTCCTTAACGACGCCATCCTTTAAGAAGAGTGCTTCTCGTTGCCTGATCCTTGATCAAAAAATATTTAGGATGAATCTCAAGAAAAGCATAATTATCAGCAGCGAGACGACATGCAGATACAAGATTCTTTGTAGCTTGAGGAACATGTAGAACATTCTTAAGATATAAGGGACGAGTTGGGGGTAGTAATAACAGAATGACCAATATGCTCAATTTTCATACCTGCACTGCTTGCGGTGTGAATCTGATCATTGCCCTTGTACGTCTCACTTGTAGTTAGCTTCTCTAGTTCTCCAGTTATATGATCTGTTGCCCCGGTGTCTAGATACCAATTTGTATCAACACCATAAGAATGAGTAGTTGTGGCGGCTGTCTTGTCTTCTGGAGTGTATGTTTCATCATATGTATACCAGCAATCAGACGCCACATGCCCTTTTTTGTGACAAACTTGACAGATTGGACGATTCTCGGAGCCACTGCGACCTCTTCCTTGTCCAGTAGATGCACCACGTCCGGCAGAGACTCCACGGCCGCGATTTGGTGCCCCTCGGCCGCGGTTGCCTCCTCCACGCAGAGCATTGCCACCACGGCCTCGATTTGTCGCTGCTGCAAGACAAGCCTGATGGAGCTGCAACCTATTTTCAAAACTCAAGAGCTGTGAGTGAAGATCTGCGATTGTAACCGGTTCAGATCTGGCAACAACCGCAGACACAACTGAATCAAAATCATCATCAAGCCCATTGATAATATAGGCTATCAGATCATCATCATAGATCGGTTTTCCTGCAGCTGCAGCTTCATCTCCCAGGGCCTTCATCTTCGTGATGTACTCGGACACAGACATGCTGCCCTTCCAAGTTGTCGTCAGTGCCAGGCGCACGTTGATCACACGCGCCCGGTTTCTCGTTGCGAATGTGGCTTCAATTTCCTTCCATGCTTGCGCTGCTGTTCTTGCAGCCGCAACCTGAACAAGCATCTCCTTGGAAAGAGACGTGAACAGGAATCCCAGCACCTGTTGGTCAGCAGCGAACCAATCTTCATATGCTGGGTTGGGGATCTTCACCACCTTGTCGCCTTGTTTTTGTTCAATCTCTGCAGGAGGAACGACGGTCTTGCCGTTGAGATGTCCCTCAAGTCGCGCTCCCCTTATCGCTGCAAGAATATGCGCCGACCAGAGAACGTGGTTTTGCTTATTGAACTTCTCCGAGACCGGGAAGCCGAACAGCGGATTGGACTGGGTGGAGGATGAACTAGCCATGATCAGCTATGGCTCTGATACCATGTGAAATCTCAGAGGATTGAACGTCGGCGGTGCGACGGTTTCGTGTTTCTTGATAAAAACCGCACAGCGGCAAGATTACATGAAGAAGTATATATAGGAGAGGAATCCCGGTAGCAGTCCTAGATACATGGAAACAAACTCTAACTATTCCATCTAATGCAGACCGGTTTATCTCTTCCTATATATTCAAATATGTGTTACAAGATTATATCTCTAACAAACGCCACCGGATACTGATTAAAGCCCTCACGAGTTAGGCCCTGCACTCCCATCCGTCAGTTGCATTCAGTTTATCAGGCATGCCTGATCGCGACGGCACGACCGGCCCGGGCTTACCCATAGGTCCGGTGATCTTAGTTTGCAAATTGCAACGACGTCCTGATTTTCTTTGGATCGAGATCAATGAGTAGGCAAGTTTGTTTGTACTCAATATGACATGGTTACCACGCGCCCTCCCGGTTGAGCGGCATCGGCACCTGAACCGACGCCTCCTTGGCGGCGCTCCCCCGGTCTCAACAGCGATGCACGCCTCGGTGGCATTCTTGCTAATTTCTCTCCCAGAAGCCAATATATTGTATTTTCAATTTTCACGGTTTATTGTCAAACTCTCGTTCATTTCGAGAGCTTATATTTGTGTGTGTTGCCATATTTAGTGACATAAAGCATTATATCAAATTAGCAAGGTGGTCCACGTACTTGCGCAGGCTTTATCTTTAAAACATGTTTAAATAACTGGGTAATACATATGTAATTTTATTTTTTAAAAAATAAATTGTTGCATAACTTCATTCGTGATATTTCAATATCATGCATTATAAGAGAGAAAATACTCACTTTGTTCCCTAATACTTGTCACATGTGGTCAAAAGTTTCTTCCCCATATATTTTTTGATGGAAATACTTGCACAACAAACAGCCAATATAATATTACATAATATTTTCCATTTGTATCAATCATTATTTTTTTCATTATTGTAATGATTATCTATACTATATTCTCATAACGCACATCATATAGTTTATATCGTTATAGCCGAGTGAACACCCGTTATGACCTTACTCTCAATCCCTCCATCATGTGAGGGTCCATCAAACAATGGTCATCATGTTTTCTATTTTGGTGAGAATTTTTAGCAGTTATCTTTTTTCTTAGCGATTGTAGTACACACTGCAGCAACTTCAATTATATCGGTCAAAATCGCGCACAAGTGTCTCTCTTTACAAATTTCTCTATAACTTGTTACTATTTATAAGCCAAACTAAAAGCTAAAGTCAAAAGGCTATATGAACATATCTCCATGCTGCTCCTGCAGATGAGTTTGGTGAGGCGCATGTCCAGGCTGAACTTGCAGCGCTCTACATCCTCTGGGTATCAAAGGCAAGCAACCACTTTAGAAACCCAAATTGAATTGTGATATATGCTAGCTCTCTGCACGAATTGAAGGATCCCGTTTAGGCAGCTAAAGAAGGGAAAAAAAAAACTGATGTGTTTGTGCGCGCGTGTGTGTGTTGCATGCAGCAAGTTCCAGTTGTGAAGTGAAGGCTAGAAGAGAGGCTACATTTCGGTGGGGAGCCTGAAGGGCATGTTAGCGAGGGGCACTCAATCCTAAAAGGAGACCGCCAAGTTCGATCGATGAATTCGCCAGTGACACTAGTACTACAGAGGATCACCATAACCCAGTCTCTACCTGCTGTGCATTATGTAAAACGTGACGGTGAATATAAGACGATTAATGGGGATAAGACCGCTGAGATGCTTGATTTTTGGCGCATGACTTGAACAACTGAAGAACCGAAGTTCCTGCGCAAGGCTGGCGGAACGTAGCGACGCCAATGCTCTGTAGTTCCTAGGTGGAATGTACGGCATATAAAGACCCCGCTTGGAACGGTAATTTTTCCTAATTACTGCGAGAATCAGATTGTAAGGCCATATAATAGTACATGCCAAACAGAGCAGCTAGAACTTACCGTGACGGCCACAAAGTGCTTTGCATGCTGTCTTGCTGCTGCACGAAATGGACGTTTTAGTATCCTGATCATTCAAGAACTGCCCGATCCGACCGGATATGATGCCGACTCCCTCAGGACGGCCGGATAGAGGTTACTCAATCTGTTTGCCATGATCTGCATATGCTGAAAGGTAATGGTGAATGTTGCAATTAATAGGGATATGACCGCTGAGGTGGTTAATTTTGGTGCGCAACTAATAGCAACTAGCTTACCTAAGAATTTTCGTTCCATGGCCGTCGTCGAGCATAGCGACGCACGTGCTCTCCGGCTCCTAGGTGTACACATATGGGGTGGATTATTTTGGGCCATGGCTGTGGCTGTGTCTTTTAATTTATAGTTTTTGAATTCTGTTTTATCACGAGAGACCGTATACAGAAGAAAATAGTCACATATAATTTTAACCCGTGTAGCTAAACTTGATATAGTGTCTATTATAATTTACTTGTAAACCTCACTTTAAAAACTATACCACTTAAATGGTAGTTACTGTTAAAAAAAATGAACAGCCAAAGCCGGAGCCTTCCCATGTACGCAAAGCAGAGTAGCTAGTATCTCACGACGGGCACAAAGTGCTCTCTTCCAACTTTTTCGGCATGCCATAGACGTGTTAGAATTCATACCTGCCCTGCCTTTTTGGACGCTAATCCGGCCGGATTTGATGCCGATTCCTCGTGCACAGCTAGGGTGGCATCTCAAAACGGGATAGCTAGCAGGTCGGTCAGTTTGTCCGCCCCTAATCTTCGTAAACAAGGAAAAAAAAAAGGTGCTATATTTGTACTCCATTAGCCGTCATCAGTGTGTATGTAGGACAGATCGATGATCGCGTCGACGGCGATAATTGTTTGGTACTTGTACTACAACAAAAGGCCGGGGCAATCATGGAGCAAGCTTATACAGTCGTCACTGGATCGAAAATGTTTTACTAATTCAGGCGTGTAGGCATGCCATTGGGTCTTCGATACACGAAAGCGGGCGAGAAAAGGATCAGGCCAATGCTCTTCTTTAGTTACGTATACGCCTTTCGCCGCGCTTATCCAACAACTGTTTTTTTCTTGTTTGAAAAATACCTTATCCAAATATTGCGATAGATTCTTGTATAGTTAAGTGGCCTGGCCACTGTTTACAAGTGTGCATCTGTTGGATGGTGACTCACAAGACGGTTTCTTTTCTCGTTTTTTTTATTTGTATATTCATGTGCTGAACGATTTGATGTATAAAAACAGAAGAATGATTTGATATATATGTATTTGAAGAAGCTTGGAGGTTGAACAATGAACAGCTCGCGTACACGTCACGAGAATGATTCAATATTTATGCGTCATAATACGTTACACCCGGATAGCCTTCTTATGAGTAGCAGCCTCGGGATCGAATCAGAATTTGTGAGATACAATACAAACATATACGGTATCAATAATGAAGAAGATAAATCTCATAGAGAGAACCAAAATAACAACATTGAAGCAACCATGTCGAGAGTGGAAAAATTTGTCAAAACCGGCTGCAAATTTCTTAAGCACAATCTTAAAATAGTACAATAGATTGCCGCTCACTTACAACCCTCTTGAATCTTTTAGAACACTTGGATTCTTATCCTATACAAGAATATAGTACTAAAGAATATCCTACAATCTAATCCTCCTATGCGTCATCTGCTTTGGATGAGTAGGTTTGATTGTTTTGTTGCTTTTTATGGTTTATATAGTCCATCCTAACCCTTCTTCAATTTAGAGTAGAAATCCTAATTCAAATAGCAGTACAAGTTAAGAATCCTAATTCAAATAGAAGTAGAAGTCATAATCCTAATAGAATTTATCAATGACTCTTTATAGCACACCTTTCTAAATCCTAAAAGACTATATATGAGTCATCGTAACTCAACAATCTTCACCTTAACTCTTATATATTGATGCCAATGTGCTGCTTCAAGAACTTGCTCCAATCAGCTCCATCTTTTTTAGTAATTTGTTTTTCCTCCCACCTTTGGAATTGCCCCACCGCAGGGGCTAATGTACATCACCACAATATGTGTATCGGTGTCCAAGCTAACCTACCTAGACCCTCTACTTGAGAGCTCAGCCTTTCATGCCATAGATTTGTACCACCTACTCGTTGGTACCGCATGGTTGGTCTTACCACGTCTTTCTTCTTCTAACAGCTCACACCTTCATCTTTATGTCTGCTAGATTTTGTAATCGTCTTTGTAGTTCCACACATAACTTGAAATGAGATATATAAGTACCTAACGTTGAAAACACGGTTTTCTTCTCCTGAATAGAATTTTTATCAGACCTCCGATTGGTTGCTCCACCTTTAAGATTACCCTTTAATAGGTATTTTCTATTGCTCCAGATACTTTTCATAATTACCTACCCTTTGCAAGTAACTCGTATGACTTCACCTCGAAGTGATACCTCACAACCGTCGAGTTCAAAAGACCTTACAGATATTAAACTCTTCTTTAAACCGAAAACATATCGAACTCCCATCAATATGTGATGTGCTCCATTATATATCTCTAATGTAATCGTTCCCGCCTTGGTAATTGTATACTTCTTATAATCTGCTAAGTGAACAATCTATATGTCGGGTGTAGAGATCCTTTGTCAAATATCTCCCTCACCAAACATATATGGAAGCAACAATCTGAATCTAATATCTATCCATGATTAGTACCTGATTAACTGATGACTAGTACGTCTGAATCATTGTTTACTACCGTTACTGAGCATGCACCCTTTATTTGCTTTAAACTCGGACAATCTTTTATCATATGCCTTTCCTCGTCATATAGATAGCATACACGTGTGCCCTTGGTCTTGCTCGTCTTTTTTTATGACCTTTGTTTCTGCCTGCAACACCTACTGTAACCAATACTTGATCACTCAAGGATGAAGATTCCGTTGGCTTTTTCAAGGACTCTGTAACATCCTGAAAATTTAAATTTTGAAAATGTGAAGCTTTTCAATTATTTTGCGATATGTTTTAATTGAATTTGGAGTTTATGATGTTTTTCAGAGAAATTTGGTGAAGGTTCCCAAAAGTTAAAAGGATCAAGAAGAGGCAATCATATTTAATTAGTAGAAAATCAAGATTTAAAATATGAATCTAAAAAGATGATCCAGTATAAGAAGAGAGAAACCTGAGTTAAAAATATAAAATCTCATTTTGAAAATAAAAGCATAAATAGCAAAAAAAATCGAATGAACAGAATACAAGCACATATCCATACATATATATGTGTATATACAAATTGTGCAAGGAGTTTAGCAATAGGAAATAAAAATATGCCAAATTAAATAAGCCAGCAAAATAATAATATGTGAAAATGTAAATATATATATACAAATTTATATACCCATAAGTATATGTATGTCCATGAACATATATTGATAATAGCAAAAGAAATAAATAATAAAAAAAAGAGATGGGGGTCAGACCAGGCCAAGGCCACCCAACCCCGCACTTCTCTCTCGGCCCGCTGGCTCCGCACCCGCACGCGCCTCCCCTCTGCGCGCGGACCGCCTCTCTCTCTTTCCTTCCTCTCTCTCCCCTTTCTTCCTCTGCGCTGGTCACACCCCGAACGCCGCGCCCTCTCTCTGCATCTTCCCGATTTCTCTCGCCCGCGCTGCCTCTCTCTCGCGTGCGCCGCGCCTTCTCTGTGCTCGGCTCCTCACCTCCGCGTGGCCTCCATGCAACCATACCGCCACGGTCTTTCCTCTCGTCGCCCCGACGACACCACCGCCTACGATTTTCTTCCGCCCGTTGCGTCGACCGGCCACGCGGCACCAAAGGTCGCCCCTCGCCGCGCGCGCAAAGCTGTGAATGCCGCATTGAGTAGTCGTGCGCAAGCTCTTGAATCCCGCTGCCCGCTATCAAGCATCACCACCGCCTCCGCCGCCGCGACGCGACCGCGACGGGCGGAGACACGACGCCACCCGCCGCCCGCCTATAAGAGTAACCAATGCCTCTCATGGACTCCCAAGCCTCACTCTCACTTCCACAACAAGCAATTGGACGCCGAGCCCCAAGTCACGGCGAGCGCCCTTCTTCCCACGGCCGCCGAGAGCTCCCGCCGATTCCCGATGAGACAACTCAATTCCTCCTTCCCGAGCCATCTCTAGAGAGGCGTGAACCTACTCGGCCTCCCCATGCTTCCGTGGTCCGTGCCGCCAAGACCGACAACTCCTCCCGGACCGCCGCCGCCGCCGCCGCCGGCCGTCTCGAGCCCTCGGTCCCCGCCGACACTTCAACCATCTTCCCCGCGCTAGCAACGGATTTTTGCCGCCCACTCCTCTCCGACCGCCCTCGCCGGCGCCACCGTCGGCCGTATCACCCCGAGTTTCTCTGCTTCACCCGCTCACTCAACTTAGTTGCATTCGTTCGCCTCCTTCGCCGGTAATACCACGAGCCCGAGCGGTTAACGTGCGTTCGTTCACCGAGCATCCCGAGTTCGATTCCCTCGACGCCAAACTAAAACGGGGTTTTTGGGATGGTTTTTGCCGAGCCACAGTAAGGAAGAAAAATCTGAAATAATTTGTAAAAGATGCAACAATTTATTAGGATACATCCTGTGGTTAATGTACTTTGAATATTTGTTTTAAAGCTTAACTATTAATCAAAAGTATAATAAGAAATTGAGTAAAAACTTGTTTAGGTTGTGCACTCATGTAATTATGAATTAACAAATGAAAATGTTCTAAAGAACAAGACATAAACCCATGTATTTTAGTAAAAGAGGGTTTAAATTTTGATTAGTTAACCTGATAAATAATTAGTGTGCCTTTAGTATCTAATTTTAAATCTAATTATTTACTAAAGTCATTAGTAAGGAAAAGTGGCCTTGGATAAATGTCCGCATTTAATAAAGATTACCCCTAATTAAAATATAAACGTTTATGCCCTAATATTTATCATGCCGTCATGAAATAAATCCTACTGTTAGTTTTTCTAATTAGCAAATGTTGGGATATAACCTTGCTAGACAAACAAATCTTTAAGTTAAAAGATCATCCTTAATTATAAATAAATAAATGCCATACCCTTTGTCATGCCGGCATAAAATAAATCTTAATGATAAATTTAGTGGAACAACATTTGGGTATAGTGAGCTCGGTCCTATGTGAACAGAAGTTTAACTAAAACAGGCAAGAGGCTAATGCAAAGGAAAAAGTAACAACGAACGTTGGTCCTCAAAGTATCTCCAAATGAAAAGTCGTGTCAGTGTATAGATGCTAAAGTATAGTAGCCCTAGGTCATCGGACGTTGAGATAATCTCACTAACAAACCACCCGAAGAAACCTATAATAGTGTGACCAATGGCTGCAGATGAGTAGCAAATAAGAATATACAAATGGTTCTATTAAACATCAATAAGATAATTAAAAACATGCACGTGCGGCTCTGAATCGTTAAAATTAACCATTAGGTATACACCTTGAATACTTGGTAAATAAATTTTAATTAAAGCCAGGCCAAATGATAACTAAAATGTATGTATATATATACATATATATCTATATATGCACAAATGAGTAGAGAGATGCGGATGGCATGTGTGCAAATCACTAGTAAAAATAACCAAACAACTTTGCGATCACCGTAGAGCCTACTAATATATATGTATATATATTATTGTTAATATACCGCCAGTCATGAAATCTTAAATAGTAACATTAGTTAATAATGATGATAAGATGAACTCCTATATAGCAGGCTCTACTTGTAAAAGGATAAAATATCGAGTATCAGTAGTTTTCAGAGAGCACTTAAATTAAAAGGTCAAAACAATATACAAATGCTAAGAATATAGGCGATAAGATTAACTCGATGCACAAAGATTTGCAAATATTACTTATATATAAATGTAAATCATGTGCCCTGAACATTACTACCCGACAAAATACACCAATTCATAAGAATACCCTAACTCATGGAACTTCCTTGATAAATACAAAAATAATAAAAGAGATTATTAATAAAAGATCCAGTTATCGTATTCTACCACCGACCTCACAACAAATCATCCTAACCACTCATAATGAAGCTAAATTGAGTTTACTTGGGTTTATTTGGATCTTTTAAGTTATTTACCTTTATTTGTATTCAGTCGTTTAGCACGTAATTAGATATTGGAGTCGTGAAGAATCAAAGGATCACGCAAGAGCAAGAGCGAAGTGAAGAAAAAGATTAGAAGCTCAAGAGAAAGCATCGCGTGAGCTCAAGACCGCGGTAAACCGCGCCAGGCGAGTCAATACTTTGATCATGTTGAACCTACATTTCTGCAAATTACTTTGTTTTAAATTATCAAATTGCATGCTGTTAGTTTATATGCAAATACATGTTTAATTTACGATTCTAGTTATATGTCCATTGTTTACCTTGAATAATATTACCCTCCTTTGGAATATTTGAATGTGTGAACCTTGTCACCCTAGCAAAATTATAATGGTAACTTTTGAAAATAAGTCCCTAAATATATGCCATGCTTAGTATTGTTTAGATACTCATGGCGAGAGCGCCAAGCATCACTTTTAATCTCGAGAAAATTGGTTGGGCGATCATGGTGGGAATGACTGATATCCTTTGATATGGTTATTTTATGCTCTCAAAAATCCCAACTTGCTTAAATATCTGAGCGGATGGCTTGGGGGCTGGTATGTGGTGCGGTGGGAGCACAAATCATGGAGTGTGGTAGAACCGCTCAGATAATACTAAGGACTGAATCTTGTGATGATCTCCTGATGTAAAACAGTACAACCACAAGTCTATAATGGGTACGACCTAGCTGAATAACTTGCAAGGGTTTAGTTCAGACATCACCGAGGGAAGTGGGTGCCAGGTGTCTTGGTTTACTCACAGTGAGGCACAGTGGTGTGTCTGTACTCACACGGCGCAAGAGGGGCTTCGATCGTGGTGGTGTAACCCTTCAGCGGTGAAACCTCAGCGTGGGTGGTGTCTAGCTAGATCGGAGTAAGGTAAAGGCTTTGTGATAAATTATCTGGGTCTCATGCCTAAGGAAGCATATTGGCAAAAAGGATAGTTCATCTCTTGTGGTGAAAGTGTACAAACTCTGCAGAGTCAAAACTATTCGAATAGCCGTGCCCACGGTCAAGGGCGGACATGGGAACTTACTCAAGTTAGTTTTATTTAAAAATGTTTGGAAAATGGGAATGGAAAAGTGAAGGGCGAAGGACTGCCCTGGTTTGGAATTGTCCTGGGCGTCGTCCCAGTGGTAAGTTAAGCGGCTATAACACTGAAGAAATTGTTATATGGTGCAGATGCCATGTAACGGTGGATGGAATCTGAATCGATATTAATAATGCATTTCCTTGTACATTATGATTTGTTCCAAAATTGCTAAGTCATAGGGCTTTTTAATTAATTGTATTCAAAAACACTCTACGCAAAATAAAATAGCCCGAGCCTCTCCTTTGTTAAGCCATGCATACTATTTATTTGCATTCTGTGTATTGGCTCGCGGAGCACGGGGTCGGAGTGCTCATGCTCGCTTTTGCGACAAAATTCAGAATCAGGAGTCAAATCACCTCGCTTCAGCAACAACATTGGACAAGCTGGCCGAGAAGATGAAGATGTCAAGGGCTAGGTCGCGAACCTCCAGTTGGCTGCCTGTGGGCATGTCCTGAAGGTCCCACCTGTGTGCTTCGTTCTTCCGCTGCTGCAATTTAATGATTTCGACCTAATCGGCCCATGAGTAAGTCTACTATTATATTTACGCTTCCGCATGATATGTATTTTGATATTCATTACTGTAACTGTGAGCACTATCTACTGATCCAGGGAATAGTGCAGTAATCACAGAGGAATCCGGATGTTAATATCTGGGTCCCTACAGATTCAGCATCCAATAATATGCAACTTCCTCATTGAAGTTGAGAGTGATTTTTTCGACGAGAATATTCATCACCAATTGCTCATATAATGGTGTGGTAGAGATGATGCCAGTATAATGACCTTGTCATTCTCCTCAATTTTCTCATCCACACTAGTCAAGTGTGTGATAAACTTGTTAAAGATATTGAGATAGTCAATGAACCATATACCTTCCTCCATATGTAACCTGTACAGTTGTCGCTTCAACACCCACCAGTTTATCAGCGACTTTGCTATATATAGTTCTTCTAAGTCATTCCATAATTTTTTCAGCGAATTCTTCTTAGTTACCTAGTATTTTACCTCATCGGAGAGATAGACAGATTGTAATAACAACCTTTCGCTTTATCACATTCTAGTTTTTATTGAACGTCTTTTCGATTTGTCCCCTTCAAGAGCATCGATTAGCCATTGTTGGATAAGTACATCCTTCACCACGTATTATCAAACGCTGAAATTTTCTTTGCAATCGAATTTCTCAACTTGATTCCACATCATCGACATCGATCTTGATTTTGTGCCACCTAATGCTTTACCGACCTTCTCAATAATAATATTAATCTAGCTTTGACTTTGATACCACTTGTTACACTCTGATACCCCTTCTTATGCGCAGCAACCCCTCGAATCGGATCAGGGTTTGCGGGATACAACATAAGCATATATGGTATCAAGAATAAAGAATATGAATTTTGTAGAGAACAAAAATAATGATGTTGAAGCAACCACCACAAGAAATAAAAGATTTGGTAAAGTTAACCACAAATTTTTTTAAGCACAACCTCAAAAGAGTGCAAGAGATTATCGCTCACTCACAAGTCTGTTGAATCTTTTAGGACTCTCAGATACTTGCCCTATACAAAATCTAGTGCTAAAAAAAATCCTAAACTCTAATCCTCTCGTACGTCCTCTGCTTTTGATGAGTAGGCTTGCTTGTTTGGTTACTTTTCATGATCACTCCTATGGTTTATATTGTTTCTCCTATTTCTTTTCTAATTTAGAGTAAGAATCATACTACACAAGGTAGTTTTCTTGTTATGAGGATTATGCAAAACAGGGCTGCTAGATAGGCCTCTTGCTCGTGACCCAACTCGCGCAGAATGGCGGAACAGCACGATGGCCCAATGCGCGTGGAAGGGCGTGGGAGGATACACGCGGCGGGTGAAGGCAAAACATGCGCTGATTGGTGGGGGAAACGAACGGATGTTGTATGATACGGGAATGTTTTGACTTTACAAAGTCCAAATAGTCGTTGATGTAGTACCAGTGGTAGTAGTATATTTTGCAAAAGAAATTAAGGGTAGATTTTTTTTTTTGCTGCGATTGATGGCTTTTACTTCTGTCAGGTTGACCTAATAAGCCACTTTGAAACAACAACGAAGAAACCGTCTCTTTTGTTTATTGTAAAAAAGTCATAAAACATAAGCTTAAAAAAACTAGGCCTAACATGTGATCAAGCTACATGGTGATTCATGCTTCAGCAATGGCAGCCCTCGTGAGATTTAGGTGGTGCTCAGTTAGTCTGAATTTTAGTGGCTTATGATTGAATTTTCACTGTAATTAGCTGAAATTATACTGTAGCTAATGGTTTTTTATTGACATAATTAAATTTAAACAATTTAAAAATAGAATAAACGGGTTAGCACATTACGTATAATGCAAATGAAAATAGGAAAAAGACCGGCAAAAAAACTCAAAAACCAAAAAAATTAGAAAAAAAAACAAAATTTACAAATAGTAAAAAATAAACCGAAAGTTAGATGTCTAAATCTAAACGAGCAGCACCTTGAATAGAGCCGATCCAAATTGAAAATTCGTTCACCCCTTCCCCATGCCAGAGGTCATGTCAGGGACACCGAGAAGGCGAGAAGGCAACCTAGGAGGTGGCAGTCTATGCAAAGGGTTATTTAGGATGGAGCCAATCCAAATTGAAAATTCGTCTACATTTTAGAATAAACAAATAAAAAATGCTAATCGATGCTTAACAGGAAGCCCCATAATGTTAAGCAGCCTCGAGAGAGGATTTGTAACGAGTTGCAACCTGGTGGCTGGTAGGCATTAATCCTCGTTCATTTCAGCGCCTAGAACGGGTCCATCCGAGTCGTCTGCTCGCACCCACCACCCAGCCCGCGCCGCACGCCTCCATCGCCATCTTTACATTTTTTTTAAAATTATGATTTATAATTTATAATTTAAATTTATTAATTTAATAAATAGTAATTATTAGGAGAAATAAAAGACAAAAACAAACGGAAGAAAAACTGCCCTGCTTCACGTTCCACAGGTCACAAAGTACACAAGCTAAGCGAGGAAGCGCGCGTTACATCACCAAAGCGGAGCAGGGAGGGAGGCGTTACCCTCTTTCATTTTAGCGCGCCGCAGGATGCACGCGCTTGTACCCGAGCCCCTACTGGACGGCGGGCCCTACCTACGTTGACCCCACCTGTCAGTGAAGTACGTTTCTCAAGTCTGTGCTGGGTCACTTGTTTTCTACCTATAAGATCTGTATTTCATTTTTTTCGGTCACTAGTTTCCAAGTAGTGTTGTTTTAAGATATGATTTATAAATTAATTATAATATATATTATAGTGATTTTATTTATATCAATTAAAATTATGTATAAATTTTTATTGATCCATAATCTCTCTTACAAATAACTACACCAAAAACTATTAACCAAGTGAAAAAATATACTATGTGCGGTCTTCTCCAAGAACACATAAATAAACACCGGCTCAGCCGTTTGCCCTCCAAATCCTCCTCCTCCTCCTCCTCCTCTCTCTCTCTCTCTCTCTCTCTCTCTCTCTCTCTCTCTCTCTCTCTCCATATTCCTCCTTTGCTTTTGCCAACCAGAAGCCATCAAGCATCTCTCCCCCTCTCTGCTCTGCTCCAAACATCATCCACAGACGTAGCACCGAGAGAACAACGCAACGCAAAGTGTTCGAGCAGCAGGCACCGGCGATGGGGCGGCCGCCGGTCGCTGAGCGGAGGCTTGCGGCGTGTGCGGTGGCGGCGTTGTGGCTGCTCGTGTCGGCCTCGGCGGCAGCGGCGGCCGAGGGGGAGCAGAGCCGCGGCCTGGTGCGGGGGCAGGGGCAGGTGGGGCGGCGGCACGCGTACGCGGCGATGATGTACATGGGGACCCCGAGGGACTACGAGTTCTACGTGGCGGTACGCGTGATGATGCGCTCGCTCGCCAGGGTCGGCGCCGACGCCGATCGCGTCCTCATCGCCTCCTCTGACGTGCCCCGCGACTGGGTCCGCGCAATGTGAGTATGCCGCGTTTCCTGGACTTTCCGCTGCTTGATTGGCCGTTTCTTTCTAGTTTCAAGCCATTGTTAACGTTAACGCGTGGTGACTAAGCAAGCATGCGTTTCTTTCTCTCCGTGAGGGAGAGGATGAAGCTGATGACGTGGAGGAGTGTTTCGGATATTTTAATGGGCCGAAATCTCGTATAAATTTAATCTAAATCTAAATTGAGAAAGATTTGCTCCAAATCTGTCCCAAATTATGTAAGCTCAAGTCTGATCCAGACCTAAAAATATTTTTAGACCTTAGCAGCTTAGCTTGAACTAAGCACCTCTACCTTTTTGGTTATCTCATAGGATCAACTCTTATCTACATTTAGCAATTAGTATAAAAATATAAGGCCCAAGGTCTAATCCAATCTAACCCAAGTTTAGTCTAATAAAAAAGTCTAAATTTAATCTAATTTATTTACAATTTTAGACTAGTCTAGTCCAAAAAGCTAGACAGGCCAAGCTCATTAGCAGCCCTAGGTAATTGACAACTCGATGATTTCATCGGCGGGGCTGGGCTGGGCCACCTACAGATAGCAAACTTCTGACCAGTTTTTTTTTTGTTCAATCTTATGAGGTTTATTTACAAGAGAGATTTTTTTTCCTTGAGATATGCGCTGCATGCACAGTTTGCTTTCGTAATGTTCTTGTGTGGTTACATTATCGATTTATCGTTATGTGCTGTGTTGGATTGGTATGGTAACAAAGAAAATAAATAGTGTTTTCGAATTTTTTTAAGTATTTATCGATCTTTACTTGAATAGCTATAAGAAGCTATCAAGATTAGAAACAAATCGCTACATGAAAAATTCAAATGAAAAACTAACCAAAACATCCTTCAATTTGTCGAAAAAGCTGACTGCTACAGTGAATTCCGATGAGATCGGTGAACAGTAGCTAGTCAAACCGCTTCTACAGTGTTTTTAGCCCGAACGGTAAAATCAACACTGATGCAAATCCAAAAAAACCACGTAATGCCATTTCTTAACTCGGTCTTCTCCATCCAGTGCAAGCAATTGCTATGCTTACCATGTGTAGGTGCACCATTGGTTTGCCATGCGTCGATAAGTCTCGCCTGTTCTGGTTCCGTTAGACCACGCCTTATTTGGACCGATCCCGTCATTTAAACTTCCTTTCGATATTTTCTGCCTTTCTGACCTCAACCATCTCGTTCGGCATTCTCAATCATTCTAAGCCTTGGCTCCTGTATGAGCGTAACCTTGATTTTTGTTGTTGACCACGGTAAGCGACCCTATATATTTGAAGACAAAGAAATCGTTTTCGAGTATAAATTTTTCACAACTTAACCATATTAACAGTAACATATCTCATACAATATATATCTACAGACCTTGGTCACCAAAACTCATTCCACGAGTCAATTACACAAATCCAAAATTCTGGCCGAAACAAAACAGCCAAGCCGGTCTGACCGATGCCCACACCGGCCAGACCGCATGACTCCAGCGGTTAAACCGCAACACGGCGACGGTCAAACCGGAATTCGACTGCTGGTTGAATCGCTGCATGCGGACAGCATTTAAGTAAACAATGCAACAGGGCAACAGTGAATACATTTAACTACTGTGCATGAAGGTAAAATGAACAGATCACTAACAGTAGCCTTCCTTAACCCATTACTAATTTACTCCTCCTGTGTGACCGTCCGACAAAATTGCAAAAGATTGTTTTTTCAAATTTTAACTTCCAAGATTGACAATGGTTCAACATGATAATATTTAGGACATTCTCACATGGTCCTTCATGCTGTTATATGCCGTTACTTGCTGTGTTAGTGTTAAAAAAAGATGCTGTCATGGGTGCACAGGCATTGGAGCTTTGACTATTTTGTTTGGTGGCTTTGGCTGGAGGAAGGGCCTGTTTGGTTCATGACCAGAAGTTGCCTAGCCACAAGTTAGACGTACCACAGTTTTTAGGTAGCTGTTTGGTTCACTGACGTAACTGTGGCATGCCACACTTTCTTAGCACCCGGCCCCACACGTCATAGACTCAGTTTCTTGCCAAACTTTGCCACAAGTGTGGCTTCGATTTTGTTAGCCACACTTTCTGTGGCAGCCACATATTGCCTAAGCTTAGACATGGTAAGATTAGGCACCAACCAAACAGGCCCTAATTCCTTGGTTGGTGTCCAATCAGTGTGGTCAACTTTCCTTTCTCTGAAAAAATAAGAAGCAATTGCACAATGGATTTTTCCAGAGTGAGTCAAATCCCAAATGATTGATTTGAAGCCATGGCTTCTGCCTCCCAATCATGGGTAAATCGTGTCAGAAAAAAATGCAATACAAACAAAGATGGTTAATAAGTACTGTGCCTTCTTGTTTCAATACTGCAATGTTTTTTTTAGATGAAGGAATATTGAAATATTCCGGCCTCCCACATTCACGCATGAATGAGTATAGCCGTTCAACCAAACACACCAACCATACACACAGCACTTAGACTGTAACTTGCTATAAAGCGAAACAAAAGCCAACATCAAAAGCTCAAACAGAAATTAGGCCTCTACCTATTCTCGCTTCGCCAACCGAAATTGTTGAAGATTTCCAGCATCAAAATCTCCATCGCACGGCAACCTTCTCTTAATGGTGTTCTCTCTTCCTCTTTAGATAGCACGGACCACTGCCTGATCCAGTAAGTCCCCCTGAAAATAACCTGCACGAAAGAGTTAGGCGCTATCCTCCTAAAAACAACATCATTTCTGCATAACCACAATGCCCAGTACATGGCTGCCACTCCTAGTAAAATTTGCATTCTCAGACTTGACGATAAGCTCGCCAACCAAGAACCAAACAAATGGTTTACACTAGCAGGTTGCTGAATATTAAAAGCAACATAAACCGCATTCCAAATAGACCTAGCCACATGACAATCAAAAAAGAGGTGTTGAATGGATTCCTCGGCATTACAAAAACTGCACTTAGTACTCCCTTTCCATCCTCTTTTAACCAAGTTATCTTTAGTTAGGATAACACCTTTGTAAAGATACCAAAGGAAAATTTTAATCTTTAAAGGCACCTTCACCTTCCAGAATAAAATACTGCAATGTACTTCGTACTTTCAATGTGAATCGAAATATGACACGATTTGATGGTAAATGGGAGCAGGAGGGAGGAGGATGGCATGAGGGTGGTGTTGGTGGAGAACCTGAAGAATCCTTACGAGAACAACCTTGGAGGGATCAACAGGAGGTTCAAGCTGACGCTGAACAAGCTCTATGCATGGAGCCTGGTCGACTACGACCGTGTCGTCATGATCGACTCCGACAACATCTTCCTCCAGAACACTGATGAGCTCTTCCAGTGCGGCCAGTTCTGTGCAGTTTTCATCAATCCGTGCTACTTCCACACCGGTCTTTTCGTGCTCCAGGTATGGTCCCAATTCTTGTGGTTTGTACTTTCAAGCTGCACCACCTGTACCAAAAGCGCAAATTCTGCATTATGTTGCTTGATATGGTCTGGCCGTCTGGGCCTGTTGAGTTGACTATGTGAGTAATGTGACCATTTGTGTCGAATTGCATAGTGATCTTTAGTGTATAAACAGCAGAGTTCCTAAATTGACCCCATACCTACAGCCTGTTGATTGGCATGTACTGGTAATAAGCCAGTTGAGCAACTATTAATAGATGGAGTTTGCATTGATTCTAACAAAAATGAATTATGTCTTCTGCCAATATCTATGGTTGACATGATTGCTCGGCTAACCACCACCAGCACATAGGCTGAAGATTTTTCTTGCATACTCGTTCTAAATAGTTTCCAATTGGAAGCTATGCAATGTGCAACATCATTACATTGATCATTGTTAACGCACCTGAAAAAAAAATATTCTGCTCAGATATCTGTAGTTGCAAAGAGGTATTCTGACAATGGTAACTTTTCCAATTTACAGCCTTCTATGGATGTATTCAAAGGCATGCTTCATGACCTGGAAATTGGCCGTGACAACTCTGATGGTGCAGACCAAGGTTTTCTGGTTGGCTGCTACCCAGATTTGCTTGACAAACCAATGTTCCACCCTCCTGAGAACAGCACCAAGCTGAACGGGACATATCGCCTTCCTCTTGGCTATCAGATGGACGCATCCTACTACTGTGAGTGCCACTGCTATTCAGCTCCAATTTCTCACCTTCATTTGGCTCTTGCTTCCAAAGATTTAACCACCCTTTTGATGAAATATTGCAGATCTCAAGCTGCATTGGCATGTTCCATGCGGGCCAAACAGTGTGATCACATTCCCCAGTGCCCCATGGTTTAAACCTTGGTACTGGTGGTCCTGGCCAATCCTGCCGTTGGGCCTTTCCTGGCACAAGCAACGCTGGGATGATCTTGGGTGAGTAAAAACAACAATCTCTAACCGAAATATGTACTTGAGCAGACAAAAAAACCATATGCCATACATTCTGTGCATTTAACCTTTTTCCCTGCTCACATTTCCTTTCCATGTTCACATTTCGCAGTTACGCTGCTGAAATGCCAGTGATCCTGATGGAGGTGTTAATGTACATAGTGATCATAGCCATCACCAAATTGGCAAAGCCAGGGATGACAAAACTGTGCTATAATCGGCGACCTGAGAAACAAAGTTCTCTGGTGCAGGGGCTCATCAAGATGACTGCGATCATGGCCATGGTTGCTGCATATGCTATCCCGTTCTTTGTAATCCCATGCACAGTACACCCAATCATGGGTTGGTCCATGTACCTGTTTGGTGCGCTCGCCTTGTCAGTGTTTGTGATCAATGCATTCCTGCTCCCACCGCTTGCTGTGCTCACGGTCTGGCTTGCGATTGTTGGCATGCTCTTTGTTATGGCATTCCCATGGTACCATGATGGTGTCGTGAGGGTTCTGGCAATCTTCGGATATGCGTTTTGCTCAGCACCATTCTTGTGGGCATCCATGGTGAGGGTAATGGACTCATTGCAGTCGATGCTTGAGAGGGATACGTTCTTCCCCCGGCTCGGTGAACCAGCACAGGACACTGAATTCAGCAAGCTGTGCTGATTCTTTTTGTACATATTTGTGGTGCTTCATCATCATATGGACAACTGATCCAGATTGGCTAATTCTTGATTCATTCTGACAATTTTGGCTCAGGCATTCCACTTTGTATCATCAGTGATGTACTGATGTATAAACATTGCCTGCAGCAACCATGATTGATGCAGATACAGGAAAGATAGATCAGTTGTACTGAACTGGAAAAAGGCATGTTTATTGCATGGAATGGGACAGGGGATTGTTGTAATTACCTTTTGTGCTGCATCCTTGCTAAGTCTGAAGGAACTATTTCTACGCAAGATTTTTCCTGCCTCCATGATGGAAATACATACACTCCATTTGGTTGACATATGGTCAAGTGGACAACAGTGTAGCAGTACATCACAACGTTAATATACAAAGCTGTGAATCAGGCATACGAGTATCTGGGAAAAAAGTCTAGCTAAGAACAATGTTAGCCCCTTGGCCCAATGACGAAAAATATGCCTCCAAAATCATCTACAACCAAAGTAAATTAGTTAAATTTGACCAGAAACGACCCGATAAAATGTCTAAAATAGGCCACAAACATATATACCACAACAGCATACACATCAGATTTGACATCACGGGCAGACCGCTTAACCCCCTTGAAGAAAGTGAAATTTACTGAACTTGTTTTCAGTGCAGCGGCGGAGCTACAGGGTATGCCGGGTGGGCCCCGGCATACCCTGTGGCGGGGGACCCAGTCGAAGTATCCCGTACGGTTCCAATTCCTATCCCGTGGCGTCGCTCGATCGGTCATCCGATTCTCGCCAGACGGCTCGCGAGACGACACGGTTCCAATAATCCAATTCCTTAGCGGCTCGGCGAGACGCCGAGACGGATCGCCGCCGCATGCGTGACGCGCCGCTTCTCTCCTCGCGCGCCGCACCGCGTGACGCGCTCACCTTCTCCTCGCCTGCCGCACGCGTGACGACTGACGCGCCGCTCCGCTCGATCCTCAGCCCTCAGGCCTCAGCGTTCCAGTCGTCGTTCGCTCGTTCCGTCGTTGCCGCCGCCGCCGCATGAGAGACTCAAGCAAACTGGCGAAATCTATCAGGACATCAGGTAAATCATGAATCCCAAGAGATACATTACACGCATGCATGCAACAAATACCAAGGGAGAGATCAGAGATCCATATGACCATATTCCATACATGCATGATGCATAACGTGGCCAAAGAGAGAGAAAGTCTGAAAGGAGATGATGTGATTACGTGAAGCTTTACAGGAAAAGGTCCATACGCATGCATGCAACAAATGCCCATGGCTCGCATGTTGTCTATGTTGACAGAGATCGATTACAAAGACAAGGCCTTCTTTCCTGCGGCCATGTAATTAGTTAGATCATTAACTTGATTATTTGCTTAGGAGTTTATGAGTCTGAGACAAACTTATTTAATTAAGTCTGAACTGCTAGACATAAGCTAGATGAATACGTTCTAGTCATTTTTTTTTCGTTCTAGATAAAACCATAAGAACATAGTAACAAATCTTGAAGATCTTGCATAGTTGCATTACTTCTATAACACAAACATGAAACATATGGCCAGGAAAAGTTCTGGCATTCAAATTTCAAAATGATATATAATATTCTTTATTCTCTTGTAGGGTCGGAGCAATTGTTTTTTTTGGAATTGTTCAGTTATGAAGAGAAGCGGAGACATTGCATCTCTTTTTCAGAAACATGCAGCCAAGAAGGCGGCGGCTGCTACTTCAAATCTTGCCCCATCTTCGGTTGAAACTGTAGCGGAAAAACAAACTCAAGAGAAAGAGAGAGTAATTGATAACATTGTGAATCCTATGCCCCCGCCACCGCCACCGCCGCCGCCGCCGCCGGTTTATGACATCAATCGCCTTCCGCATGATCCAGGTGATAGACAGCCCATTGAAAATTATTCTTTTAATGATCAAGATGCAATTCGAAGAGCATATATTATTAAAGGTCCATTCCAACCTTATACACATGATTTTCCAAAAAGAAAGATTGGAGATAGAGATCGTCAATTCAATTTTGTATGGTTTCATAAACATGAGGAGTGGCTTGAATATAGTATCAAGAAGGATTCTGTGTTTTGCTTTATATGCTACTTGTTTAAGAAGGGCACCGGTCGATAAATTTATTGTTGGTGGTGGAGAAATTGGAATATAGGAGAGAAAGCACTTCTCAAACATCCGGGTTCTAAGGCACATAATGCACTCAAGAGAGATACATTGGCTTTAAGAATCCCAAGGTAGCAATTGATTATCACATTGAGAAGTGGACTGATGAGGATCTTCGTCTTTACAAGAAAAGGTTGACTTATTCATTTAGATGTATCAAGTTTCTTTTGCATCAAGGATTGGCATTTCGTGGACATGACGAAGGCGAAGAATCTAGCAACAGAGGGAACTTCATCGAACTTTTGAAGTTTCTTGCAGGAAATAGTGAAGAAGTGAACAAGTATGTTTTGGACAATGCTCCAGGTAATTGTACCTTAACTAGCCCAGATATACAAAAGCAAATTATTCATTGTTGTGCCATGGAAACTAGAAAGAAAATAATTGAAGAACTTGGTGATGAGCCATATGCAATTTTAGCTGATGAGTCTAGTGATATATCACATAAAGAACAACTAGCTCTTTGCTTGCGCTATGTTGATAAATTGGGAAGGCCATGTGAGCATTTTATTGGAGTTGTTCATGTAGATGATACTACCTCTTTATCACTTAAGGGTGCAATTGAAGCTTTACTTGTTAGTCATGGCTTGACTATAACTCAAATTCGTGGTCAAGGATATGATGGGGCTAGCAACATGAAAGGGATATTAAAGGGTGAAAACATTGATCATGCAAGAATCACCTTCGCTTATTATATACATTGTTTTGCACATCAACTTCAACTAGTTCTTGTTCTTTGTTGCCAAGGGTAATCTGATTGTAAGGGTTTTTGATCAAGTATCACTCTTGTTGAATATTATTGGAGTTTCTTGTAAGCGTCATGGCATGCTTCAAATGCTAGGCTTGAGAATATCAAGAAAGCACTTGATTGTGGTGAACTTGAATCGGAAGTGGATTAAATCAAGAAATGGGTTTGCCTAGGCACGGTGAGACTCGATGGGGCTCTCATTACAAAGCTGTATGCAACATCATCACTATGTATCAAGCAATCCATGATGTATTTATCGATCTTGGTGATGATAATTCACATAAGGATGATTGGACCAAAATACATTTTGTGCTTGGAGCATTTGAGACCTTTGAGTTTGTTTTCTTTGCACACTTAATGTATGTTATTCTTGGATACACAAACGAGTTATCCGAGTGTTTGCAAAGAAGGAGCAAGATATTCTTAATGCAATCTCACTTGTTAATGTGGCAAAAATAGAATGCAACAATTGAGGTCGATGGTTGGGATCAATTTCTTGAGAGGGTCACTTCATTTTGTGATAAACATGGTGTTGAAGTTCCTGCTATGAATGGTGATTATGTGCCTTATGGAAAATCAGCAAGGTATGCTCGTGCCCGAAAGCAAACAAATGATGATCACTTCAGAAGAGAATTATATATTGGTGTCATTGATCAAATTAGTCAAGAACTTGATAATCGGTTTGACGAGATTAATATGGAGCTACTCTCTTGTATGTCAGCCTTCAATCCTTCCAACTCATTTGCTTCTTTTGATGCACAGAAGCTACGCAGACTGGCTGAGTTCTACCCAAAGGAGTTCTCCAATAATTATTTGCTAAAACTTGAATTGCAACTTGATAATTATATCGATGACATGAGACAAAATGATAGCTTCAAAGGTCTAGACAATATTGTTGATCTCTCAGTTAAGCTTGTTGAAACACAGAGGCATAAAGTGTATGATATGGTTTACTTGCTTCTCAATTTGGTATTGCTTCTACCGGTGGCAACAGCAAGTGTTGAAAGGGTATTTTCTGCAATGGTTTTAGTGAAAACAAAGTTAAGAAACAAGATGGGTGATAGTCTTTTGGATGATTGTCTAGTCACTTTCATTGAGCGGGATATTTTCTTTGAAGTGGATGAAGATGATATAATCGAGACATTCATGTCCATTAGAAAGCGTCGGCTAAAAAAGTCAGATAAGTAGTATTGTAAGTCTTTTACTCTCTTTTATGCCTATATTTTGAACTATCAGTATGACGTTTGAACTATTCATATTGTAATTTGTGGATGTTTTCAACTTAATATTCAAATTTAAGACTTATCGTGTTATTTAGTGCATATATGCCGAATTACGTTGCAAATTTTACAACTGTTACCGAATTACCAAATGGTTTTACCGAATTGTATATGAAAATTTTTGGATGGCATACCCTTAGATAAAATGCTGGATTCGCCACTGCTTCAGTGGTTTCTTAACTAACGTTTAGATAAAAAAAAATAGTCAACGATGTGCTGGCTGAAAGAATTTGGCACTGTCGAAGGGCACCATATTGATAGAACCAATCGGTATAATTTGATGTGATAATGGATCAGTAGACACTCAAGTGACTACCATATTGATAGAACCAATCGGTAGAATTTGGCGCGTTCGGCGGGAGCGGGGCGGGAAGCTCGTTGGCGCCCCCCGCTGCAGTTGGAAGGCGACGAAGCCCTGATATCTCCGGCTCCGCGACTGCGTGGCCGGGGCGCGGGGGGAATCCGCTGGAAGGCGGAGTCCTGCACGATGAGCGGCACCGGCTCCATCGGCTTCGCGGTTGCCATGGCGGAGCCGCTGAGAGAACGGTGCCGCGCTGCGGCTGTGGGTTCTTCTCGCCCGCAGCCGATGCCCTGAGGCTTGAGCGCTACTGTAAGCCGTTAAGCTTTGAAATAACCCGAAATTTTCAAAAATTTGAATCTCTCTTAGAATTTCTTTTGAATTTGAACTTTTCCCAATTCGGTAAGTCTCCAGTAAAAAACGCTTTTCTTTCCCGTCTTTCCGCCTTCTCCGTTCACCGGCGCATTCAGGAGAGGCCGCCTTCTCCTCGCCGCCTCCCTGTAGCGGCCTCCTTGAATATTCCGAGCTTCAATTTCTGCAAGTACACTGTTCCATGCAAATTGCCAATAGCCCAATACATGGGTTGATAGGCCATCAGTTGGGTTTTTTTTGGGTGGCTTATGGCTGAAAGCACTGTAGCTGACTGAAAAAATACTGTAGCTGACAGATGTTTATTTAGCATAATTAAATTTAAAAAATTAAAAAATATAAAAAATATGTTAGCCCATTACGTATAATACAAACAAATACGGGGAAAAAAGAACCGGCAAAAAAGCACAAAAAACAAAAAATTCAGAAAAAGACGAAATTTGTGAATAGTGAAAAATAAGTCGGAAGCCAAAAACTTAAACCGAATTGATCAGGGATCGAACCACAAACCTGATGGACTTGGAAGCTGAACATTGACTTCACGTTCTTGTGTCAACGTGCTCCAAACAACTGTGGTTTTTTGGCTTTTTTAGTACTGTAGCGATTGAAATTATACTGTAATGGTTGTTAGATATTTTTCTGAATAATTAAATTTAAAAAAATAAAAAAAATTATATCATCACGAACAACGCAAAATAAATAAAAGGAAAAAAGAAAAAACACAAAAACAGAAAGTAAAAAAAGGACTAAATCAAGAAGACGACGGGTTCCAAACACCATAAATTAAAAACTACAAACAGAAATTATTTGGAGCGGACCGTGGAGCCAGATTCATTGACAACTTCAGATTGGTAGTGTCAGGATGGTCAGCTAATGCTTTGCTTTTCTTTGCTTCCATCAGGAGGCTCAGTTCGGGCAACTGTGTTAGCCCCACGAAGGAAAGAAAAGGTGAGTCTAGCCACAACACAAGTAGTGCTTCTGAGCCTCCCATCCACATTGCAAATGGAAGTCCTGAAGTCAACATCCTTTCTTAGCATTATTATAACACAGTGAGGTTCTCATCTGCAATTGGACCAGTATTGGCCTCAAGCTTATTATTCCGCGAGATCTTGTCATTAACTTTTTCTAGTAACTTCTATGCTTCTTCTCCCTTCTCTTATATATTTTAGAGCATTTCCATACTTTTTTCTCTCTTTTGGCTTGCATTTTTCTAACAACAAGAGAGTGCGTCTACACGCCTCTAGCCCTCTACCTGTCAACAACTTCACCGTCAGTTACTATTTGACCTGCCTTTTCCCATCTCATCTCCTGTTTTCCTCCTGAAAGATCAATTCAGTTTGACAGCAAATTCTGCAACCTTTTCACATCAAGATAGTCTGACAATGCTGGATAACTAACAATGAAAATGCTAACTAACAGAGGTCATGACTGGGGCCCATGAAAAAGCACATGATGATTGATTTGATTCTAGCTCTGCAGTGAAGCAATGAGTTATCTGAGTGATGGACACTGTAAGGCAGCAATGATCAGTGCTGAACTGCTGATCATGGAAGGATACTGGTCGAGCAACTGTGGATGGATCATGCTTGGATGGAAGACTAGATCGATTGCCTGTTGCTTCCACGAGGAAGCATCTTTGAGCATTCCGTAATTTACTTCAGTTTACTACCTAGTACTACGTGTCGCGGCACGTCTTGGTAACTGTAGAACCGAGGGGGCGAATGATTCCCAAAAATTTTTCCTCCTACAGTATTCAAATCTTTGCCCAAATAATTATAATAGTCATCAAATTCAGATTATACCAACATAATGATACAAAATCAAGTTAGCAACAAGAGCCAACAAAACAACAACCATCTACACAGAGCCAGTCAGACCATCGTTGATAGGCCAGTCTGATCGTCAGCTTGAGACCGGTCACACCGGCAAGCCATTTTGATCACAGGTCTAGGACCAGTTTGACCGGTCTCCTATTCCCAAACTTAAAATATATCAGAATAAAAGCTCAAATATTATGAACTTGATCAAATCTCATCCGAACACTTTCAAATTTTGCACGAAACTTGTTCAAAACAATAGAAATCTAAACCAATCAAGAATCACAAGGTTCTTAGGCTCAAGTTCACTAAAATGAAGAGAATCAAATCTATGTCACGAAAACACTAAAAACACTAAAACTCAAATCATTTCTTGCTTATGAGGATTTAAGACATGAGTCTTTCTATATCTATTCTCACATATCTTAGTAAGGCAATTTAAGCAAGATAGGGCAAGAACTCTCATAAACCCAAAATCACAAATCTAACTTAAGAACAAGTAAATCCAAGTAAGAACATAATTGAGACAAAACTTTAATCTATTTTAGTGAAGGATAAGGTTTACATGCTCATGGATATTTACATGGTGCAGCCAAAACACCGTCCTTTTCTCTCTCAAGATATCTCTCACAACCATGGAAGGAGATAAGTTAGTAGAGCAAAAACCAAACCTTACAATCCTTTCTACCACCTCCTCTCCTCCACTCTAAATAACCAACACATCCCTTAATGGATCCAACCCATTAAGCTTACCGTAAAAACCCAACAACCTCACTAACACATGTTTTACACACTCACACTTTTCAAAGCGTTTACAAGGATCAATCCACTAACACATTAGTGTTTGATCTACTCCACACAATTGACTTTATCCTAACCCTAAACCACCTCCTTTGCGCCTCCCCGCGCAATAGCTTTGGTGTTGGTCTCAAGTCCGGCTTTGGGCATTTCCCTAAAACGCCTCTTATGAAACTTCTAGGCACCTTTTCTTGACTCTGTCTTCATCTTTATCTCAAAGAATCTCCACATGCTTTGACACGTAGTTCGTAGTGCCCAATAACTAACAGTCACATCATCACATATGCAGACTCCTCTGAACAGTTTCTATATGCATCGGTCTTGTCACTTGACGTACTATATATACCAACTCGCCTCTCTATGATTTTTGTCTTCTTTATACTCCCACTTGAGCCACATAGCTTCCTTCGGACTTAAATGATCGTTCCAGATCTTAGCACCCCCGCCTAGTTCTAATCTATTACCATCGACCGCTACATCCTCCAAGTCACCTGCACATCCAAAGACCAAGCAACTATATCGAGTATAAGTTCTATGCACTAGACTTATATTAGTCAAACATATGCATCATGCAATACAAACCCTCATGGCTCCTAAGCCATGAGCCAAACTAAACTCAACACACAATGATCTCTGGTTGCAACCACCGGTCTGATTGCTATCTTCACATCGATCGAACTGCACCGATCAAACCACCAACCATTGGCCGGTATGAGCGGCCACCCAATGCGACCATATTTTTAATGCTGGTCACACCAGCCAACTCCCCTAGTCCAACCGCCAACCATGGCTAGTCTGACCACATGAGCCTAACTCCAAATTATGCTCTCTAGAATAAAAGCTACCACCAACTAGAAATTGATCATACCGCCCTGGCAGTCTAACCGCTCCTAAACTCTGATAACACCAGACCACTGGTCAGACAGCTATTCACTGGTCAGTCTGACCGATCCCCCCAACCAGTTTGACCACTAGCACTAGCAATAAATCTGAATTTTCTAAAACTATTATAAAATTCAAATGCAACTCAATCAAAGTACCAAGTATTCATCGTAAACATAACTTAGACCTAGTACATGGCGTCCCAGTAGCCTCTATATGTTAATACATTAATTTACACGGATATGTTTGTTGATTGCTGTTGCTTGCACAATGATATCAGCCAAACACACGCAAGGTTTTGTAATGACCCTTTTGGTTTTTATTATGATATTTTGCAAGTTGGTACTCGCAGTGCTAAGATGATTTCTGTGAATGACAAGAGAAGCTTCCATGTTTCCTAACATATACTTCTTGTACTGATGTAATTGAAACTGAAACACATCAGATTAATAGGAAAGGGATGCTTACTTTGAAAGTACCTTACCATCGCCTGTCATATTATGGGTGCCTTTGGTTGGGCTTTTGGAAGCTGCTTTTGCTTTCAAAAAGTCAAAAGCCAATCAAAGGGGTGGAAACCAGAAGCTGCTTTTCAAAAGCTGCTACTTTTGGGTAGTACAGTTTTGAAAGCACCTTGGACCTTGCTTTTGGCTTTTGGCTTTCTGAAATGGTGAAAATAGAGAGCTGTTTCACAGTTATTTCAAGGAAAATAGAGATAGGAGGTATGTTTTATACTTGTTTGAACCAAACAGCTTACAGCTTTTCCACACCCAAAACCTCAAAGAGCTTTTTCCACACTCACACTCACACAGCAGCTTTTTCAGAAGCCACAGCTCAACCAAACACACCCTATAGCTCGTCGGTGAAGAATGGTGAGGCCTGGATGGAATTGGGTCACGATTTGCTATACACACACATCTAATCTCCCACGACGCAGGACGTGGTACAAACGCAAAATACTTTTGCTCGATGGTACAGAACAGTAGTCGGAGGCTTGAATGCTGAATGCGTCGTCAGAAAAGGATCGTTCTGAAACAAAAGACGCCAGGCCATCCTGCAGTCTGCAGCTGCACGCTGCACTCGATTTCGCTTGACCCTTTCGTGTTCACTTCAGTCACCAAACGACCTCACCCGACAGCTAACTAATCTTCATGTATGCATTGTGTTGTAGCCCATCTGTAGAGCCTACCTGCCTGCAGCTGCAGGTCAGCATGTCCTATAATACGTTAATTAGCACTGCATTGTCTTTAACTATGTGTTCTTACCTTTATTTCACTCTATCTAATGCACGACCTGTACCTAGCGTTTCTTGGTTTATTCACCTAGCAATAGTAGAATGCCCATGTCTGTGGTCTATGGTTGTTATAGCTGCCTAGAAGGTGCATGGTGCATGTTCTGTGCTGACTTGTATACCACAGCAAGCAAAAGCAATGAAGCATCCTGACCTGAATGAGCTTTTTGGCAGCAGAGCAGAGCCCAGTAGTTGAGTGGAATGTGCTAGCTGCGCGGTGAGTTCCTCTTTGGCAGGGCCCACAAGGCAGCGGCTGTCGTTCGGAGAGGACGACAGGTCTGGGTGGGGCTGCGTCGTAGGTGCCGCACGGAATCGGGTCAGGCAGACAATGTACAAGGCACGCATGCGCGGTACTGCATGTTATGTATGATCTTGTGGTTGGAGCTTTACGCTCAATTCTTTTATGCTTATACTTAGGTTTTGGATTTTATTCTATAGTAATGGTATTGTGCGTTTTTCAAAGCGAGATCTATAGATTAATGTATAGTACAAACTGTACCGAGTTTAGATATACTGATCAAAATCGTATACGACTATTTCCTCTATGCACTGTCTCTCACGGATAGATCATACAATATTAGCAGATAGCACGCGTCGATCGATCCACATATACACCGTAGGTCAAATTCAACGGAGCTCTCGAACATCCATGGCGCAAATTTAGGTCCATTCAATTTGGTTTGGGTTTCTGGCTTTCGACTGAAGCCGAAATAAACACATGAAATTTTTTAGTTCAGTATTTTTGTTTTTACTTTTTTTTCTTTCTTCTTTACATTGTTTGTGGAGATACAGCAGTATTTTTCTTTTTATTTATTTTTTAATTAAATGACTCAAGAAAAATTAGCGGCTGTTATATTGCACATTCAATTAAAAAAAAGTCAACAGCGACAAGCCGTAGGCGGATTGAACGGTGCCAAAGGCCATGCCTGAAGCACGTCTTGCCGCTCGAAAAGCTAGTACCTAACTGGAGACTGGAGAGTGCAGATTCCAGAAGCGAATAGCTCTCCCTCTCCCTGTAGCTTGACTTGAAAATTACGGCGGTTCGATCGTCCTCTTCGTGGTTGGAATTAAAATGACAAGCAGGTAGGGGAATCTCGTACTCAAAGCTCGCAGCGCGTGCTTCCTCATCACGGGATTCCCATCCCCTGGCTACATGGCACAGGACGGGAAAGCGGTACGCTAGCTACCTACAGGCCTACGGTGTGCACCACCTCCGTGTCTCTGCTGATCCGCACATCCTAACTCACTCCTCCTATGGTCGCTTACCCGTTTTATCCTGTGTATCTCTGTCACTTGCCCTGGTCCAAGTAACTCGTCGATCGTGACATCGTGTAGGAAACAGCTACGCGTAGCACAGTTCAGTTGGGTTTCTGCCGGAATATACTGTTTTTATACCCTACCACGACTACACGAGTGCTACACCTCGTCGTGCTCAGACACGTACGATCTGTATGCTGCTCGAGATCCAATGCTGCATGCTCAGCTCAAATACTAGAGCTAGCTAGTACCAGCTACTAGCTAGCACATAGGCGTCTCACCGTCGGTTCTACTGCTCCGATCCCGTCGCGTGCTGCAGAAGCTGATCTAGCGCACGGGGCAGGCGCAGATCCAGATCGCCGCTGGTCTGGTGCACGCCATACGTGGGCCCCACCGTGTCAGCGCTTCTGCCCTATACGTATGCTCCTGCGTACAAGAAGACGACGGAGAATAACTCCCCTTAATTTCTTGATTTGTTATTTGCAACTCGAGAGTTGGCATGGGTAGGGTAGGTAATGCCAACATTGCCGTACCAGCTAGCACCGAACATTTTCCCCCTTTCTTACCAGAGTACATGACTTCTTTTTTTAAGTAGTTTATAGCTTTTTTTATTGTAATTAATTTATTTTACACTGTAATTGCTGATACTTTTTGACATAATTACAATTTAAAATTTTAAAATAGAAAAAATAAATTAGCCTATCACAGGCAATACAAGGGAATACAGGGGAAAAAAGTAAAAAAAAAGCCCAAAAAACTAGAAAAAGATAAAATTAAGGAATAATAAACTAGAAACTACAAGTCAAAAGCTGAAACCGAAACGAGCGAAGCTCAGAGTAAGCCTTCTGTAATCTTCACCGAATATTTCTTTTCCAAGTGAGTTTTTCTTTTATGAAATATGTCCCGAACTAGTCTTGCGTGGGCAAAAGCCAAGAGATCACGGTGGGTTCTTTTCGGCTATTGACTTTTAGCCCTAACATAAGCGTTTGTGCGAATGAATCGAATACCAATAAAATATTTTTCAAAAGACTGTCCTGATAAATTGTTTTAAAAAAGCAGCAAAAGGTTATTTTATTTATTTATTTGGAGAAATATCATAAACTATAATCTTTGAGCTGACGAGGGAGAGCTGAAAGGAAGGCGCAATGATTTTAAGGTAGGAAACCCCTAGCCTACTTGGCATACCAAAGGAGCTGGCCATCAGGATGATGTGTGCACTAGCTAAGTAGCTGTCACTAGTTGTGTGGCGAGGTTTTCTCTCTCTTTCTTTTGTTCCCAGTTTGGCTCGGGACATCGACATGAACTACCATTATGTCAGACCGGCATGGCAGCAAGCCTTTGTAAAGTGGAAAAATTAATCATATACCCTTTATTTAGATAGAAATTAAGGATTTATTCTTCTGACCCACGTGTTAGCGACTTATGATGACCTCACGTGTCATTGAGATGTGGAAGGTAAATACTCAATTTTCCAACTAAAGAGAGGGTATATGATCCAATCTCCCTTATAAAGTTGGTCAAATAGTTAGTATACGTGCGTGCACGCTAAACTGGTTTTTCGTATTCACAATCGCGCTGCTTACATGTTAAACAAAGCCAATATTCCGTACGTTTGTTAAACAAAGCCAATTTTCCGTACTTTCCACACTAAGAAAGATACATATATTAAATTAAAGATGTGTGGTGATTCTCTTTTTTTTTCTCTCTTAGTTTTTTTAGATAAAGGAATATAACATTCCGGCCTCCATCATTCACAAGTGAATGAGTACAGCCAATTCCAACACACCCATAGTACTTAGGCTACAAACCACCATACGGTGCACAAAACACAGAACAAAGAAATGGAACTCAAGTCCCATCCCTATTCCTACCTCATTACATAACTTGCTAAACAAAGCCTAACTCTTTGTTGCCTCCATCAAGCGACTGTATTCCTCTAGTGAAGACAGCAGCACTCGACGCATCACATCGACGCTCAACAGGGAGGGCCTTCGGCAAGCACTTCATCTTCTTCATTCAAATAGCTCTCTCTACAGCCAACACCTCTAACCTTCCTCGGACCTTCTAACATCGTATAGCGGGTCAGGAGATGAGGAAAGACACGGTGCCAAGAGCTTCTGGCGAACTATACATATGCAAACAAAGCACGAGCAGCGACAGAGCCTAACGGCAAGCACCAATCATCTGAGCTGAAATTGCCTAACGACGCCTTCAAGAAGGTAACAACGCCCAAGGCGCTGACGCCGCCAGTCCACCATGGGAAAGATTTTCACCTGCAATCAACCATCGGGTGGGGGAAGCCGGGGAAGAGGTACAGAAAGGACGCCCAGGAGGAAGCGGCGCCCGCAAACGTCGCCGTCAAGCTTTCGCCCGACCTCAAATCACCCAATTGCTTAGGCGCTCAGACGTCGGTGGCGAGACAAGGGCCGCCGCCATCGCTGCACATCGCCGTCCCGACTCCCGGCCATTGCTGCAACCCAAGCGTGGCCTCACTGCCGCCACCGCGCTTGCAAGAGCCGTAGAAATCCTTGGCGGCCTGGGATTGGAAGCGTATGAGGCCCTTCATGGACCCACACTTGACGACGCCCCACTCCTCTTTGCCCAACTCCACCAGCACCTCCTGCGCCGGTGACAACCTCGGCGATCGCAACACGATAGCGTGGATCGAGCACGGCGACATCACGCCCTCCACCCGTTAGGCCCGGAATAGGCACGATGCCAAGCTACGCGTCGCCGCCAGTCCGCCCCACCACTATCCCGCCGGCGCCTTCCGCTACCACGCCAGCCGTACCACCCGATTCCACGCGCGGCCCCCCTGAAGAAACCACCGGCAGCCGCATCACTGGCGGAGGCGGAGCAGACTCCACCCACACACCCCGCGCCGCCACCACCGCGCAGCCACCGCACCGCTGCTGCTGACGCGACGAAGGACGCCGCCACCACGCCTCACGGTACCAAAAGCCGCAGCACGGACGCCCATCAGGTCGCCAACGCACGCGCTGCCTCCGCCGGCGACCTCCACAAGAGCCCGGCCTCCTCAAACCCGCCGCCCAGATCCAGAAACACCCGACCAGATCCAGGCGAGAGAAGAAACATATGAGAATTGGTTTTTTTGGGATTACAATGAAGCCACGAGGAACACCAAGATGTTGCAAAGTTAACTATACTATTGTACTCCACACATCAACATGTCAAACTAATTAATTAGACTAATCCCTAATTAATGATTGCCCCCATCTTCATGCCTAGATTTCATCATCCAACATTAGACCACGCACCACTAGCACCATTTTATAAAGCCTACATTGCTAGTAGCATGTGCACAGCAACGCCCCACCAACATGACAGGAATTAAACTGTGTACGCAGATAGCGTTGTATTGATTTTTTAAAAATGCTAAAACTTGAACGTTTGTTTTTGTAAATCTAACTCTTTTTCGAGTTTAGCAGCCATGACAAATAACATGTATCATCTGTCATGCTACAAGAGCCCAACAGATACCACCGAGCTAGGAGAGCTTACCAACACTTATCGAGCAAGCCGAGCCATAGTTACTCGACAGCAGGCTGTTTATCAGGCTCTTGAAAATCGGCATGTAATTAGGCCACTATATTTGCACTAATTAAATAAATTAGTATTAATTAAATATAATTAACACTAATTAAGTATAGCACTAATTGGTGGACGGCGTCCTGCCGAGTTCAAAGAGGGAGTTAGATTTGTAAAAATAGATGCTAAATTTGAAGAAAAATTACAACTCTATTTGTGTGAACAATTCGTACGAATTCTATTCGATCTGCAATCTGCCGCGGATCAATCAATCACCAGTGGAAGATGCATAACATACTGGCCTCATGATCAGCTCACGCTTCGATTCAACCGAGTAGGCGCCGAGCCACTACCATGCAGGCACAGCCGGGCACGCGTTGCGCGTTAGATACGGGGGCGCCCGGCATGCAGCGACGTCCGCGCGCGATCGATCGCGGCCGTCCAAGCTGGGGATGGGACGTACGTGCTACCGAATTAAGGTACGCGGAGAAGGCCGGGGGCCACCTCATGTTGGTCCAACCTGCCACTGCTCGGTGGGCCCAGTGCCACGGTGGCAATGGCACCCTGGTCCTGGGTCTCCGTGAGACCATGACTGTACGTATGAGTCAAGCTAGATCCCCTTACGTGTGTCACAAGCTTGGCTGTCCCCACCCGGGCACTGGAAGCGGTGCACCAAAACGAAGTGATCGCTCCACTCAGATGTACAAAGATTAATAAGAAATGATCATTTATATATATATATATACTTCTATTAAATAATACAGAACAATTATTTAACCTTTTTCAACATATTTAAGTAGAAGTAGATAAAAAATATTACGATAACTATACTCTAGATTTTCTTAACAGTGAAATAGATACTTCCAAGACAAGACAGACATGGTGCGCCTAGCAGCGATATCAACTCACTGCACCGTGCATGTACACTGTACATCACTGATCAATCCATGCACCCATCTTCATGCGCTGATGTGCGTGGTAAGAGATGGAGTTTAGTTTTTACCTAGTAAGTTCCTAATTTGGAAGAGGGAGAGATTGGGAGGAGAGAAGGCCAAGGCAAAAAGTAGGGAACCCGGCCGCTAGGCACCAACAGCGGAGGCAGCCGAGCCAACGGCCAAGGCGGGACAGGAAGCGACGGCGAGCAGTTAACGCAGCCTCGTACGGTCTCGCATACGTACCGGATCCACAGCCAGCACCAACACTGCCACTGCCGTGTGGGTCCCCGCCTCCATGGCCCACGTGCAGCAGACCCGTGCCGTGCGGGCACATGAGCAGAGGTAGGTAAAAGAGTAGGAAACGAACAAGTGCTAGTGCGAGCAGTCGAGCAGGAGCAGGGGAGCCTTTCCGCTCGGAAGCCACAGCAGCAGCTGCGTCAGAGGAAAGAAGCTCAGCTAAACTGGCTGTTTCTCCCTGTCTCGGTGGGGCCTACTGCTGCAGCTGGAGAGCAGCTACTGCTCCCAGCCACAGCCAAGACGCAATTAAGCATAATAAAAGTGAAGTGAACGCCGTCCATGACTCTGCGATCACTACTGAAGAAGATGGCGTGGTATGACCGTACGAGTCATGTGATGGATGCACTAGTATTATTTGAGAAAAGACAGTGTGACCAACAGCTGGAAGCCCCGGCAAAGGAGAGAAAAGAAAACCAGCGAGAATTGGGTTTGTTACCCTTCAATGACCTTTTAATCCAAGCAAATTCGAGGAGCCAAGCATTGTCGGTTTCACAAGGGTAAGTAATAAGTTAATGGTTCAACGAAGCGGAGATTAATGGGACGGGTTAAGAAATGAGTAAATGCACAGTTCAATGAGAGGATTGAAGTAATAGATCTATTTGATTTAGATACAGTAAACCAAAATTAATTCTGCTGTCCAACTGATTCAGTTCTAACAATCGCAATAGTAGTAGCTGAAAAAATTAAGCAAAAGATTTTTTGCTGAACTGTTCTCCATCTGGTTCTTGCATGGATCGATGCAGACCCCTTACCTCGAATCCATCCTTGCATGCAGCAGTTGGGCTGCCGATTCTTGAGCTTGTCCAAGTACATCTGGTGATCTGGAGCTGACATGGGTGATGGACATCAGATCAGTCCATCTTACTGTCTGGTGCTGCCGAACTCTGCGTCGTACACGGCGGAGAGCTCGAAGTCGTCGTCCGTTGCTGCCGGCACGTTGAGATCGAAGGACCCGAAGCTGTCGCTGCATTTTGCTGGGGACGGTGATGGGGTCGGCGGGGCGAGCGCGCCACCGGACGACATGTGCGCGCGCTTGTGTCCGCCCAGGGCCTGGCCGGAGTCGAAGACGCGGAAGCAGAACGGGCACTCGTGGATGACAGGAGCGTCGGCGCGGTCGGCCTTGGCCGGCGCCGGACGGGGCGGTGGCACGCAGCCGCCCTTGCCTTTCTTGAGGCTGGCACGGTGGCCGCCGAGCGCCTGGTACGACCGGAACACCTTCTTGCACGCGCCGAACTGGTTCCTGCTGCGGGGCTGCACGGCCGTTGCCTCGCCGTAGTACTCCTCGTAGTCCTCGCCGGCCACGGCGCGGTCGTCCTCGTCGAACACGTCGACGTTGTCGTTGTTTTGCTCGGCTTCCGAGCTCGCCCGGACCCAGTGGGGCTCGGGCTCGGATCTGGACCGCGTCCACGAGTCCCGAGACAGCAGCACGAGGGACATGGCCACGTCCTGCTCCGTCGTCGCGTCGGAAATGCTGCTCGCCGGCTCGGGATCCGGCGCCGGCGGTGGCGGGCGCCGGCGAGCCCGCTTCGAGCGCAGGCGGCTCACGGCGAACCCCGCACCACCGGGAGGGGACTCCGTGTCGCTCTCGCCGTCCTGCACGACCGATGACTCGCCGCCGGCCACCCCACCGCCGCACCAGCCGGAGAATTCAGGGCCGCCTACCTTGTAGCTTTTCTTGGGGTTCTCGCGCAAGACGTAGGACAGTGGCTTCTGCTGCGCTGGCTTACCATCCATCTCGGTCGACGAGGTAGATGCCAAGGATAGTGGCGGCGACTGCTGCTGCGGAGGCGGCGGCGAGTACGAGGCAGCGGCTGCGGCGGCGGCGGCAGCAGCCATGACATGGGAGCGCATGTGACCGCCCAGCGCACGGCCATTGTGAAATCGCCGGAAGCAGAGCTTGCAAGTGTGCCGATCCATCACCAAGCAAGCAACCAAGCGAGCAGGCAAGAAGTCTCGCACAGGAGTACAGGACAACAGAACAATGGAGACCAGATGCTGGAATGCTTGAGTGAGCAGTTGCTTCTTGCTTTGCTTGTTTCTTTTTGCCCTCTTCCTCTCTTTGCTTTCTTCCTTTGCTTGCTCTGTGCTAGGTGGCTTTTGGTTCGAAGGATAACTAATAATTTTATGGGGAAGAGGTAGAAGAAGTGCGAGGGGGTGGGGAGCTTAAAAGGAGTAGGTGACAAGCATCCCTCCCTCCACCAAGGAAGATCAAGAGGAACAAGTGGGAGGAGGAGGTGAGAGTTGCTTAGGCAGAGCACTTAAATACAAAGCAAAAGCAGGGTAAGAGGGTAAGAAAAAGAAAGGATGCACAGGACATTTCACGTTGCAGAGGTTTCCATGAGGATTGGTAAAACCGAAGATTCACAGAATTAGGCCCCATTTAGCACAGTTCAGCTTCACTAGTGAAGATATATTTTTTTATTTCAGCTTCACGAGCAGCTTCACCGGTGAAGCTAAAACTGTTTTGGAAAACAGTTTGGCAAAATAGCTTCACCAACAGCTTCATGCATGGCTGAAAGAGGGCAATTGTCCAAAATGCCCCTATCTACCTGATTTGTTCTAACATTTGGAGTTGTATGTTTGTATATGGTCATATGAATTAAAAAATAATATATTTGAATGAGTATGAATTAAAAAATTAAAATTAAAAAATTAAAATCATTAGAGAAGTGCGAACGGTAGAGAAGTGCGAACGGGAGGAGAGGAAATAGGCGTGAGGACCCAGTGGCAAAGTGCTGTAATTTCTGTCAACTACAAGGGCAGTGGATTCCTAGAGCTCATGAGCCCGAGGGAGAGAAGCGTGAAAGCTACTATTTTCAGCTTCACCCCACCCCATTCCCTTGTGAGAGCATGATTTAAGGAGCTTCATTTATGAAGCTGTTTGCAAAAAGGGTGTTTGGCAAAAAACAGCTCACAACAGCTCATGAAACTGTTGATGAAGCTGTGCCAAACAGGGCCTTAACTGCTCGCCTAAAATCGCCCACCTGTAAATGTCACCAGAATGAAACTAGCCATTCCCAATGAAGAGTTTCATAGCATTATTTTCAAGACTGCCACATCATGTAAAATGAAATGAAACATGGATAAAACATCCATCCTCAATGCATAGTTTCATTCTATTGTTTCATAAACATTTAATTTCATGACTCATATAGAGTTGGTAATCGTGCTAAGAGAGTTTCATCTAGATGAAACTCACTTCTTCTCTCTCTTCTTAAAAATGTTGCCATATCATCAAAAATACCTATGTGGCAGCCTATTAAATCCAAAGAAAACTCCCACTGAGACTGGCCTAATACTCCAGTTCAAAAAACAAAATTGCTTTGAAATACACATAGTCAAACTTTCACTATCGATTTCTTTTTAAATATTTAGATTATATACATAAAAATCATATATGTAGATTCGTCTCGAAAAGTATTTTTTTGTAATATTATAATTTTGTTATGTTTTACAAATATATTACAATAACAATTAGTGGTCAAAGTTGTATTTTAAAAACCGTGTCGATATCCAAACACTTATTTTTTGACTGGAAGTAGCAAAATGGATTGTAAAACCGGCCAAATCGGATACAAAATCAACTTGGCAAATCTTCAAGTCATGCATGTACACAGGCTATTGGGAGTTACACCTTCAGAGTGTAACACATTGCCATTTCTTTAGCAGAAAATTAAGCAATATAAGTTGTCACATGCCTGTTCACAGAAAAAATGTCCCCATTTTGAAGGTACATTGAATTTGACCATGTGTGAGCCAAAAGAATGGATTAACCTAGAGATACTCTCAAAATTCAACTCCTCCTTCCATTGCTCTACGAGTCCATGGTGGTGTGACGACTGAGGGATTCCGTAAAGCCTATCTTGATGCCCCCAATGTTAGGTTCCATTTTTTTTGGAAACACAGGCTTGCAAAATGAGCAAAGGCTGCAAGATGTCACTGTACACAACTGTACATCATACCGTGTTGCTAGAATGTTAGTGCTAGTATAGACATGGGATATTGTTGGTTCACATGTACGTACATACGAATTAGCAAGCCTTTTTTTTGTCGGCCTGCAGATTGAATCTCCAGAAATGACACAAGAAAACTTTCGTCAGGGATAGATATCAGCTAATGGCTGCAATATTATAAACAAGGAACAATGCTTCCAGAAAAAAAAATGTAGATAGGATCGTAGGAATGATTAATGATGCCAATGAAAAGCTGATGTTTTTGTTACTTTATTTCCTTCCCTTCCCTTCTTTCTTTTTGGTTGCATCGACCATACCAGAAAGAAAAGATCAGCAGGCAAGCACCAGACGTCAGTTGACGGGGCTGTCCATCCATTTCAGTAGCCAAGATTTAATTAACAGAATCATCCATAAAGTCAGCCTGGATCAAGCTGTGATCCGGGTATCACTGGCCATCAACGCCTTCTTCCTATGCGTCGTGCCAATTCTAACCAGTAGCTGGCCACCCTATTTTTGGAACACATGTAGTGCAAAGATCAATGGCAGTCCATTAGATGCCTCTGTAACCTATTCTAATTTGTTGCCTATATATTTATCTTTACCCATGCATATCGTATTTTTAGCATTAACAGATCTCTTCTTTTTGATTCGATTTTTGACTTTTAACTACGATTTATGACTTTTAGGCTGTTTATGAGAAAGAGTATAGAGTAACAAAAACTCGCATGTGGTTTTGGCTAATATAAATAAAATCGCTACAATATGTACTATAATTAACCTATAAACTCATTCTTAAAAAGACAATTTGTTTCAAAATTAATTACTATAGAAAAGCTAAAAAATAACTTTTAAAAGCTAAAAAGAAGAGCCCCCAATAACTCTTACTACTAAGAGTATTACATTTGGTAGTGCAAAGATCGAAGGAGAGAATTACCCATTGCCGCGGTATCGTTTTCTTTTAGGTTTTGTTAAACATTATCCGAATGTTTTTTTTCTTAACTATTATCTAGATTTAGGACTGTTAGATTAGAGATCCAATGACCATGAATTCTCCCCCTCTCCCTTGAATTCTACCTCTCCCCATTGAAAAAATATCCCCCCTTCAAAAATAAGAGGCACTTTGATTTTTAATTCAAGAGTCACAAATTTAGATGATAGGTAGAAAGAAAATATCTGGATGATATCTAGACACTTCTTTTTCTTTTATACGTACAGCTGCTAATTTAACTGGGATAGGATCTGATTGAGGGAGTGTTTAAATTGTGGGGATATGTACGTATGCCACATTTTTTTTAACCATGCGATGAATGTAGAACCAGAAACACAGATCACACTAAAGCTAATCCAAATGCTGAGGAAATCATATATACTTAAAGTCAATGAAAAAAATCAGGTAACTTACAGAATAGCAAGCCCGTTAAATTGTTTTCTTGGATCTCATACAGTGGCGTTCGCTGTAATTCCAAGTTTAGTGCAAATGGCCCGCGAAAATGGGCCATGCACCCACGGCCGTGCGCACGAGCCAGGGCGTGCGGGCCCACGCACGTCTCCTCACAGTCGCACACAATCGCACGGCAGCAGGTGAGCCTGCTCGACCCGTCCACCACCGCCGTCGCGTGCGGCGCCTGCAAGGCCAGTGCACGTACATACATGCATAATGCATGTCAATCGACGACGAACGCACAGATATGCCCACGCTCGGTTAGGCTGAAAAACTATATCTTATGATTAAAATTACACTGTAACAGTTAAAATTTTACTGTAACTAAAGGTGACTTATTTAGCATAATTAAATTTTAAAAAAAATTAAAAATAGAAAAAATATGTTAGCTCACTACGAACAAAACGAACGAATATAAGAAAAAAGAACAGGTAAAAAGCTAAAAAAATCAAAAATTCAAAAAAACGAAATTTATAAATAGTGAAAAATATAGAAGCAAGCTGAAATGAGCGGACCCAGCATGCACTGCAGTGCTTCTCCTTTCCTCTGCTCCGAACCCAACGGCAGCTGGGATCGATCCTTGTGTCGTTGCACGCTTTTGTGCACGTACGTACGCGGTGGCATGCGTGCGCCCCGCCTAATTGCCGGTGTCTCGTGTACGTGTGTTTTGCAGATGGCTGGCTCGTCGTGCACAAACCATGCAAGGAGCCGTACCACTAGACAGGCTAGGCTCTAGTTGCGACTTGACTAGCTAGCTACTTGCCGGCCCTCTTTACTTAATTTACATCGAGTGCATATGTACGTATAGTACGTACCTATATATCCAATTGCTATAGCCCCGGCTATCACGAAGACGACAATTTTTATCTGTGCAAATGGTTGCTGCAGGAAAACGTATGTACGTGGGATTCGCGGTCGATATGGTCTATTACCAATCTGTGTACGTACGTACGTGCAGCTCGATCGTCGTCTTGCACGTAGCCGGACGCTGGCCTACTACACGTACGTACCAGTCCGATCGATCGAGTTCATACGTAACAGTCGGTTAGCTACGTACAGCTTTAATTCAGTATAGCACGTACTAGCTAGCTCGTAGTACTGCATGAAAACCATCCATGCGCTACCTCTCATAATAACATGTAACTATTTTTCTCTACGTACTACCTCTCATAATAATTTAGAATTCAAAAATTTTAGTCACAAATCATAACCTAAGTGTAGTTTTGCAACTGGGTGTCTATTTAGTATATGTAGATGCAAACTGCATTGCATGGATCAACAGGGTACAGGCTACGGTAGCTTGTTTGCTGGTCAAGGAAAAGTGGTCACGAAACGAAATGCATCATACAGTACCAATAATTAAGAGCGTCATAAGCTAGCTAGGAGTACGTACTGTGTGCCATATCCTAAATGTAATTAAAGAGCAGCGGTGAGCTGTAGCGTGGGCACAGCACAAAAAGCTCATGCATATCAGGTGACCCGTACGTACGTGAACAAAGCTAGCTAGCTGCAGGCTATTGAATTATGTCAACAGAGCGGATGTGCAATCTAACAGTAAGTACGACATGTCTACATGCTAAGAAGTCACTAGTTCGCTACCGTGGGTGAAGTGGTCCACTTGGCCCAAAAGGCTGACCATATATAAGCCTAAATATGTATATAACTAAAAGACAGATCCAAACCATGCTAAGAAAAAAAAGGGTATACCTCCATTGGTAGACGTCCCAATAGAGTATTTATGTAAACACCATTTCTGTGGCTATAAATATGGTCCATATGGCATCATAAGGGAAGAGGAGAACAATCCTACAAGAATAAACGATTCTTGGATGTATCATAAGACATTGACTCTACACCTCTCCTCTCTCTTGAGTTTTAGACTTTGGGCATCCCTCTCGGGCCCTATTCCTTACTGTTTGGCTTGTAATCACAATAGTTGGCATCGATCGTGGAGAGTGGCGTAAAGGCCATGGATCAAAAACCGAGCAGTCGACACCATCGAGCCGGCTGGGCACAATGGCATCGAAGAGGAAGGCGACATCAGCCCCAAAGCGAAGGAGGGGGCCACAGCTATAGAGGTGATGGAGCTAGTTGTCCAGGGCCCACACCTCCATGGCAACGATGCACCGGAGTGGCGGCATCTGACGCCACGCATGACAAACGGTGATCGCGCAAGTCATGGAACAAATGGTGTTGTGAGCAGAGGACCACGCCTCGACAGCCCCCGCCGTCATGACGGTCTCCGATGACACTGGCGCCCCTCTCGCTGCCTCTGTGCTATTGACAAGGGGTGCTTTGGTGCTGACACTGGGCGTCGGTGGTAGCGGGCTAGAGTCAATCTTCGGTATGCTACAACAAGAGCTGGTCGACCTGTGAAGGGCCATACAGGAGTTGTAGGAGGCACAAAAAGGACAAAGAGTCTAGATGCCATCGCCGACGCTTGCAGTGCCCCTTGATAGGTGGACTTCGAATATCCTGTCAGTGCAGGTCTTCAACGGTGCGGTTGGCCGGAGAAGTTTAAGATGCCCATGGTGGAGACCTACAAAGGTAACACTGATTCACGTGAGTTCCTGCACGTCTACAAGATGGCCATCAAAGCTACAGGAGGACATGACTTGACAAAAGCCAAGGAGTTGCTGCTCACCTTGCAAGGGGTCACGCCCTCCTGGTTCTTCACAATCGCCCCTAGCTCAATCTAGCATGGGAGCAGGTCCACGACCTTAGGTACAACAACTTCGGAGTGGGTTGACACCGATTAGCTCTTCGCGAAAGAGTAAACTCCCAAAGAGAAGCTGTGTGAATACTTAAGGTGCTCCACGAAGGTTCGATGATAGGTCAAAGACATCAATGAGACGACAATCATCAACGTGGCCATCTGAGGTTTCCAGAAGGGGCCCCCCGCAGTGTACAATGCGCAAAATCTTATAAAGATGGTGGCTAAGCTTTTTGACAAAATAGAGGAGTATGTAAGGGCCAAGGAGGATGCGGTGAGGCACGTGGTCAACATTGTGGGGCCTAGCATGGAAGGCAGGCCCGCCCCCTCGATCTACAGAGAGGACGAGACCTGTAAGCAACATAAAGGGTCTCGAAGCAGGTACATGTTCAACATTGAAGGAGAAAGCAATGAGGCACCTGCCCCCGGTGGTTGCAACGGCAGTAGAGGAAGGGGTCGCGGCTGCAGGAGGGGGCGAGGGCAGGGTCGAAAGGACGGGCATCCACATAGGTTATGGTGTGAGGTGCATGGCAAGGGGAGCACCCCACGTATGATTGCCCCACCATTGTGGCACTCTATGAGAGCGTGGCCAGGGACCGGGGCCAAGATGCGAGGGGACCGACAGTGGCACACATACAGCAGACACCAAAGGCCACACTCATGCAAGCCCCTTCGAGCATGTTGCACATCGAAGCCACTGAAGTTGAACCTCGACGAGTGATCAATGCCATCACATGAGGATCATCCCTCAAATTCTCTTCTAAGAAGAGCAGAGGTCCTACACATACTAGGTACACCACATCGTCACATACCCAGCGTAGGTGCTCCCAACATGGGTCAACGTCGACATCACCTTCACAGCAAAGGACGTCTTGGGGGTAGACTTCCTCCACCAAGACCCACTGGTCATCGCAGCCAATATTGCAGGGTGTGAAATAAGGAGGTTCCTGGTGGACAGAGGCAGCTCTACAGACCTCCTGTTCATTGGTGCCTTTGACCAGATGGGCATTCTGTGGAGCAGGCTTCAAACGCTTGGGATCGCGCTTCAAGGCTTCGACAGAAGCCCGGTCAAGGTGCTCGAATTTGCCTTCAATTGGGGTGAGCAAGCCAGGATGGAGGTGATCAACTTCAATGTAGTAGACCTCCCGTAGCCGTACAACACGATACTAGAAAGGACCGCCCTCAACTGTTCAGGGTAGTCCCGCACCACAACTACCTATGCATGAAGCTCCCTGGCCTAAAAGAGGTCATCACAGTGCTTGCTAACTAGGACCTCGTATGACAAATTGAAGTAGGCACGCGAAGTCCCCACCAAAAGGTACACGCATTGGGTGAAGGCCATATTACCTCAACAGAAGCTCCACACCCTCCCTCCGCCGAAGGATGGAGACCAAAGCTGAGGCCAGATGGGCAAGTCATGAAAATGCCACTCGTCAACGACAACCTATCAAAGCAAGTTTTGTGGGAGGTGACTTGGCCTCAGAGGTGGAGCGAAGCCTACCGGAGGTCCTCCGAAAGAAAACAAATGTATTCACATGGTCTCACATCGACATAACCAGGGTAGATTGGTCCATCATCGAGCACAAGATGACGATGTAGCTGACAAAGCCTGTCAAGCAGAAGTTATGAAGAATGTCCCTCAACAGGCTGGAGGCCGCTAAGGCAGAGGTCACCAAGCTACTCACCTCCGGTATCATTCGTGAGGTGGTCCACCCAAATTGGCTTGCCAACCCGGTGTTGGTCAAGAAAGCCAGTGAGAAGTGACGCATGTGTATCGACTTCACCAACCTTAACAAGGTATGCCCTAAGGGCAATTACTCTCTGCTCCCACATCAACCAGTTGGTGGAAGCCATGGCTGAGGGCGAGATGATGAGCTTCCTTGATGTGTACTTAGGATATCATCAGATCTGAATGGCTGAGGAGGAAGACAAAACCAATTTCATTATTTTGTTTCATCAGGATGTCCTTCAGACTAAAGAATGCTGGGACCACCTTCACCAGGCTTATCGCCCAGGTCTGGCCAAAACATCAAAGCTTATGTGGATGACGTAGTCGTGAAAAGCATATGTGCAACTTCACACATCTAAGACCTCCAGGAGACCTTCGACAACCTCCATCATGCAAGCATAGAGCTCAACCCAAAAAAGTGCATCTTTGAGGTCTAGGCGGGAAGTTGCTTAGTTTCTAGTATCTGAGTGGGGCATCGAAGCCAACCCGAACAAAATTGACTCTATACGGTCCATGGAGGCTCTCAAGACTATCAAAGAAGTCCATAGACTGGCAGGTGAAAGATCGAGGAGGCTGACTAGAGGGGGATGAATAGGCGGATTCAAAAACTTTCTTTTAAATTCAATCTAATCTTATTTGGCTAAACCCAAGTTTATAATGCAAAAGTTTAACTCAAATTGGTTTAACATAAATAACGCCTAAAACAATTATGTTCACCTAAGTGCACCAATAATTCTAGGGCTCTATCAAGGTTTGCAATTCTAGGATAGCAAGAAATCAATGTACGAGGACGACACGGTATCCCAAGCGACATGATACATCAGCTCAAGCGTGGAGCACAAACTAGACCTTCAGGGTGAGGTCTACTCACGGCCTTCAATGATTGTTGGGCCAAAGCCGGCAAGTGGACCCAAGGGTTTATTGGACAAATCCTATGCGTCAAATCGAGGACTCAAGCAAAGAAGCCCACCCGTCGCCTCGAAGACGCTGCAAGCGAAAGCTACATGCTGATGCGAGGTGCTAGAGCGGAGTCCGCCAGTCAACTTGATGACACCTAAGACGAAGCCTACACATCACACTGAAGTTTTAAGCAATGAAGGTCGCCTCTCGCCTTGAGGACATTGAGGGCGAAGGCTATGCGTTGGCTCGCAATTCAAGAGGAAAGCCCATCGATCATCTTGCCGACTTCCAAGGATAGAGCCAGCATGTCGGATGGATGGATTTCGCAGCGAAGCCTGCTCGGTGAATTGAGGAGGCCCTCGATGAAGCCTGCTAGCCATCGAAAATGGTCCAAGGACAAAGAATGCTCATCGCCCTAACGGCCCCAAGATGGAGCATATCAACTAGACCAACAATGCTAGCAAAAATCATAGACTATCTGATAGATCGCCATGGTAGGCTGAATGGATGGAGGGGGCCGAATGGACAGAGTGCATGGTTTCGGCCTGTCGGCTGCGAAGTTCTTGCCCATGAAAGGCTACTATTGGGGGAGTGGCCTCCACTTTGGCCTAATCGGCCCACCATACGCAAGCCCAAGTATGCATATAACTAAAAAGCAGGTCCATGTAGGGCATGCCAAGGAAAAGATAGGTATACCCAGGGGCAGGGGCGGAGGGAGAGGTACTGGCAGGGGCTAGGCCCCCTTATGGTTAGATAAATTTGCACTATAGCATTTTATATTTTAAGAAATTTTATTGTCATTAGTGCTATTTGGCCCCAAACAAATATAAGTACATTGTATAGGTTAGTTAGTCCCTTATTTTTAAATCCTGGCTCCAACCCTAGTATTACTCTAGTTGGTAGAGATAATTTGTGTAAACACCCTCTCTCATGACTATAAATATAACCCATATAGCATCATAAGGGAAGAGGAGAACAACTCTACAACGAATAAACAATTCCTATATTTAATATGAGACATTGACTTTATACTTCTCTTCTCTCTTAAGTTTTAGACTCCAAACACTCGTTTCAGGTCCCCCGAAACCCTATTCATTGCTCTTTCGCTCGTAGCCACAACTACTAATCGCGGTTTGTAGGCACTACTGGTACTACTAGCTAGTAACAGCAAGGCATTTAAATTTTGTTTTATAAAAAAGAGAGTAAAGGAAGTATTGGCCGTTAATTACAATGTACACGCTACCAACAAAAGTGAGCACTAGCTAGTCAGAGGTTGTCTCAGTTCATCATCACTAGCTTATTGCAAGAAGGTATCATGCAACACCAGGTCACTCGGGGGCCATGAAATGATATGAACGGCGCCACCCGTGCATACAGGAAGGCACGAGACTTCACGTGAACGGTCGAAGTAGAAGGCGTTAATGTGCTTGGAAGCTGGAACGATGGGTTAGTTGCTGCAGCTAGCAGCTAGCTAGCGTACGCACGGCCGGCCGCATCTATCTATCGAAAGTTCCAAACAGATGGGCGTATGTAATGCACCAGTCCAGAATGCAGCAACAGGTCGACCCCTATCAGAGCCCGTCCAATTCCAAATCAGAAACGCACAGGTCCAACACATTGCATACAGACGAACAAGATCGATTAGCAGAGCAATGGCCGAAAAGATAGATCGATGGAAAAGGTGAAGTGCGCAACTAGCACACTAGTCTGCAGTCTTGTCGAGAGAACAGAGCAGAGGACGGCCGAAGGAGGAGGATGGACCAATAAAAAGACTCATGGAATCGGTGCAGTGAGTTAAATGAACACAACGATTATGTTCACGTACGCGAAACTCTGTGTCCAAAAATCGTCGGAGCATCTTTCATCCCAGCAAGTGATGAGCTAATTTCGCAAGTAATATATCCATCCTACTGATCCAAAGGAAGGAAGAAATGAGCAAAAGGGGAGAAAACTGCGTGCTTGTCATGATTTACGACGTAATTACGAGAGGACCTGCGCTGTTAATTACTAGTACATCAAGTATGTTTTAACTTTTAAGTGGTAAAAAGTACAGTGACATACTAGTAATGGTATCTATATAGATGGAGCCACGGAAAGTATGTCCTAGAATATATGTGATTTATGACTTTTGATCTATGCATTTTAAATTCTGACTGTTCATAAGAGAGAGTACGAAAGATGAGTTAGTCACATACGATTTTGGCCGACATAGCTGAAGTCAATACAGTGTATATAACAATTAACTAGTAGACCCCGTCTTAAAAAACACACCGTTTGAATCGGAGTTAATGTAGCTCCGTACATAAGCCAATAAGCCACAACCCTTTCGAATCCGCCCAATATTGGCGTGTGTAAGTACCACACTATCATTATTTGACTGCTATAGGTAGCTTACTTTTAGTTTATGACTTATGTCTTATGATTTTCGTTGAATAAATAAACGAACCGGTCTCTTCATTGTCTTTTCGAAATAGTTTATCAGGACAGTTTTTTTTAAAGTAACTTATCATCTTTCGATTTATTTACACAAATATTTATACTAGAATCCAAAGCTCTAAGTCACAACTGAAAAGAAACCACTCTATGTCCAGTAGGACTGTAAACGATGTCGGTTTTGCAGTACCAGGGATCTGCAAATGATGTCAGGTCCGAAAGGGCGCGGGTTCAAATCCCACTCATCAATTATCGGTTTTTTATTTCTATGGATTTTTTTAACATTGCAACCCAAGGATTTTCGAAGTCACGTTCTATAACGCTTATGAAAACTTAACAACGAAACAGGAAATCAGCACGGCTTGGCCATCAGGTTCCCTTTGCGGTTTGCGCACCAAGACGTACGTGCGAGGTAGAGTTCTTGTCTGCAACTGGACGGAAGCAGAAGGGAGCCAAACACACGCACGCGAGTAAAGTTGGAGCCCATCGCGAGCCGTTTACTGGAGCACCAGCTCGATCTGGTGACACTTCAGTCTTGGAGACATTGCGGTAGCTAAGATCCAACAAGCCTCTGATGCAAGCCGAAGCCTTCTCGACGCTTGACATGGGTGGCAAAGAGCAGCGAACCAGAAATGGAGCAGATATTCCAAGGGAAACCTACCACGCGCGTAACGGTGTTCGTGGAAGGGTCAAGGGTGGTGCCGAAACCACTGGATCAGTCCTGGCTACGAGTGCATACCAAAATCTTACCTGAAGAATCTGGATCACACGGCCACGAACTCAAGTGGACCGGCGGGTTTGTGTTCGTCCAGACAAGACATAACAGAAATACGACAGCTTCGGCGTTCGAAATAGGCGAAACAGGGGGAGGAGCTCGGCGATGCAGCGGCGAAACAGGAGGAGGGAGCTCGGCGATGCAGCGGCTGCACGCGAGTCGCGTTCGGCAGCTGCTCCAGACTTGGAACGTAGTAGATCCAGTTGATCCCGTCGGGACGGCAACGCCGCACCTCCCCGTCCGAGCGGTCGCGTCGGTGCCAATCTTTGCATCGGCGTACAGTGGAGAGGCGCGCCGCCGCCGACGCATGCGAAAAATTGGCGGCTCGGTATTGGCTTGCGTTGCATGCAGTCCTAGCGTAGATGGCCGGCTAAGTTTCCTCGGATAGCTAGGCTTACTAAGATGGGAATAGACCGTGGATAGATTTGCAGGTTAGGTGAAGAGCTGCGCTGGTGTTCAGCCCAATCCTGTGGCGTACGGGTTCGATCCGTGCTGGACCCGGCCGTGGCCTGTTTGGCTTTACTAAAGGTCGAGGGCTTCTTCAGTTTGGGCCGAATTAGCTCATGGAAATACGATTTTTTCCCCTCTCTCCCACTGACGATTCGGGCCGATCAAATTCACCTGTTGCTATTGGTAAGCTTTTGAGGGCATGTTCTTTTTTGGCTACAGCTTGTGGTTTTTAGCTGCGGCTTAAAACTTTTGGGCTGTTTGTATGAGAGATTACAGAGTAACAGAAACTCACATGCGATTTTTGTTGATATAAATGAAATCAATAAAGTATGTATTATAATTAACTAGTAGACCCTATCTTGAAAAATACCCCGTTTAAAAGCTAGTTACTATAGAAAAATCAAAAAAATAGCTTTTAGAAGCTGAAAAGAATAGGGCCTGAGTCGACATGGAATGCTATAGTTTGGGACTGTGGAACTGCCGGTCCTGTAGGGAATGTTGGGCCAGACTGAGTAGTGGTTAGTGGTAACCCAATTAGATGATCCTTAACCCCTTCAAAAAATTTGCCTCGTTCCACTTTAAAAATTCCCGTGCAACTATACAAAATTGCGGCAAAGCTCACAAATGCCTGATACAAGTGCTACATGTAACCTGTGGCATTATCTATCTCACGTAGCAGAAGAAAAGGGGAAGCATACTTGAATTTGAACGGATCAACTTAATCACCTTTAAACGCCACGAGTGTGAAGTTACACGGACACCAGTGACCTCATACGTCTGCAGCGGTATGATACACTTTTTTTTTGAAGTACAAGGGGAGATGCACATCCACTCACATTATATACACACATGCACGCGTACACAGGACATGTGTTTCTCTAGTTAAACATACACGCGTGTGCATTCCAACTAAATAAGACACATCGTGTCAATCCTTAGATGGAGCTCGGTTGGTAGAAACAAACCCCCTTGCTTACACTACCAAGCCACTTGGGCCGTCTTAGTGTCTGATTTTTTTCAGCCTTCAGCTTCAGCTTTTAACTTTTCTATAGTAACTAGTTTTTAAACGAAGTATCTTTTCAAAATAGGGTTTACTAAATAATTATTATACATATTATACCGACTTCATTTATATCGGTAAAAACCGCATGTGAGTTTCAGTTACCCTGTAATTTCTTACACGAACAGTCCAAAAACCACAAATTATAGCCAAAAGCCACAAGACGCAACTAAAAAAACAGACCCTTGTACTAGTATCAAACACTAGCTGTGATCATGCGACATTTCGACAGCATTCCCACCTTAGCTGTCCTAGAAACCTGGGAGTCACGGTGGTGTACCAGCATCAGCATTAAGCAAGTTGTTATCCAATGGCGTCGCACATCACAGGCGCGCGGGCCAAACGGCAGCGACCACACACCAGTCGGCTCACATGGAGCCGAGGCGCACAAGACAGAGAGATCATTAAGCACACCGAGAGAGAGAGAGAGAGAGCTCCATGAGGGACCAAGAGAAACACCAGGTAGCTGGGGCTTTCGGTCGTTAGCCGGTTGTCATTTACCAACCCAACCAGGCACCTGCCGGCCGGGCCGGGCCGTAGTTGTTGGTCCGCACCGCGCGTCGCGCTACTCAGCGCAGTGCGCTTGTCTCTTCGTTTCGTCGTATGGCTTCGCCGTGGACATGGGCGCACGCGCGGCCGCCTCGTCTCTTTTGGTTGCACCCGAGACCCGACCATCTATCCCCACACCACCCGCCCACCGAGATTGGATTGGACGCCCCACCCGTCGCGCGCCCATGCAAAACTTCTTCTTCTTCTTCTTCTTCTTCTTTTTTTTTTTTTTTGCAGCCGCATCATATCGTGGGCGCGTCCCCGGCCACATAACAACAGCGGTACTGAGTAGTCTCTGAGTAGTGGCCCCAAATGTTGGGAGTTCACGGTTAGTAATCGCAAGTTTGGTTTTTATTTGCCATTCTTTTCAGCTGCGGTTTATAACTTTTAAATTCTAACTATTTATAAGAGAATATGAAGAGAGACGGTCGCGTACGATTTTATCCGGCATAACTAAAGTCGGTACAGTGTATACTACAATCAACTAGTAGAACTCGTCTTAAAAAGATATTTTATTTGAAAACTAGTTATTGTAGCATAAACCATAAGCCAGAACCTGAAAAGAGAGACCATTATTGGCGACCGATGGCCGGGTCATAGGCAGCATCAATGCGTGACAAGGTGTGTGTGGAACGGGGCAAAACAGAGTAGGGGGTGCTAATGGGTTGGATTCAAACGGGTTAAACAAGGTGGGTTCTTAATTAGGTTAGCTTTGAATGGGTGGAGATGGGTTGGAAGAGTGAACGGGATGAGTTGGGTTGAGTTACCTCTTAAAAAGGGTTGAATTGGGTTGGGGGTAGATTTAGAAATTTCTGGTTAAGATCGGGTTGTGAATAGGTTTAATCCATAGCATGGTCTAATGGGATGGTACTTGGATTATCCATATGCTTTGACTACTATACTCAGTTATAGCTTTCTATAAAAATATGTAAGAGCCACATGTGCACATGTGCCTGCTAATTTGCACGGAGTATCTTCATACACATAGAATTATTTGCAACAAATTTCAATCAATTTCGTAAAACTTTTATAGTGTGAACGCGATGTTAAAATTTCAAATACCGAAGTTTTACGAAAACTTCGTATAAAAGCATGTGAGGCCCACGTGTACACCTAGTCTTATCAATCTGCATAGAGTAGCTCCTCTACACGCATAATCATCTCCAATAAATTTTAATTAATTTGGTGTGAACGTGAAGTTGAAAATTTAAATACCGAAGTTTTATGAAAATTTCCTATAAAAAGCATGTAAAACCTACGTGTGCGCCTAACTTTACCAATTTACACATAGTTGCTTCCTTTCATGCAGAATTATTTGTAACAAATTTCAATCAAATTAATAAAACTTTTGCAATGTGAACACGAGGTTGAAATTTTCAAATACCGAACTTTTACGAAGGCTTTCTATAAAAGCATGTGGGGCCACGTGTGCACCTAGGCCTATCAAATTGCATAAAGTAGCTCTTCTATACATAGAATCATCTTTAATAAATTTTAATTGATTTCAAGAAACTTTTAAGGTGTGAACGTGAGGTTAAAATTCCAAATACCAAAGTTTTACGAAAACTTTCTATAAAAGCATGTGTGGCTATGTGTACGCCTAACTTTACCAATTTGCACAGATTAGCTCCACTACACGTAGAAACATTTGCAATAAATTTCAATCGATTTCGTAAAAATTTTATAATGTGAATGCGATGTTAAAATTTCAAATACCGAAGTTTTACGAATAAATATGTTAGTAAATAGGTTGGGAAGTGGATTGAACCTATAAATTCGGGTTGGGTTGGGTTTAAGTGGAAGATTGGGTTAGGTTTAAGTGAAAGGTGACTTGGGTTGGATGGGGTTGTAAAATTTTTTTTATGTGTTGGGTTAGGATGGGAAGTTGGCTTTGTCTTATATGAGTTAGGTTGATTTTAGATTAAATTTAAAACCATTAACAAGTCTAAAACAGAAGGCAGCCATGGTCCGCAGCGCACATGGGGAGGCTGGCGCGTTGCCCCTTTCATCCTTCAATCGCCTGCTCTGCTCTCCCGCCTCAAAGGCCACACACAAAAAGGCCATACGGTGCTCTTTTAACTCCTGATGAAACGAACAAACGTAAGAGGATATCACCAATGCCGCTACGTACTACTGCTGCTCCTGCTATGGTGTTTAATGTGGGCTTTATGTTGAGTACGAGATTCCATTCCAATGTGGAGTTTGGCTGGAGTACTAACGCAACAAATCCCATCAACCGGGACGAATGATCGCAACTGGGAATTGTAGCTAGGTCGGGATTTGTCTAATCTTCTTTTCAAACGACATATTATGCCCCGTGGGTGCTGATGATTGTCATTTGGTTTTCTTTATGAAAAGAAATATCATGAAAGTGGAGATCTTTTTATTGACAAAAATGAGTGAGCGAAAGCAGAGATTCCGGTGAAAAGGGAAAAGGTACCCAACTGTCAACAGTTTTCCGGAGAGAACTTTTGTGAGGATAGACCCTATTTCTCTCCATAAGGACACACTCAGATAGTTTACATGTGACGTGCACACGCACTCGGATAGCCTATACGTGGCACACGCATGCATGAATCTCCATGAAGGCCATCTCCCTTATCCCTCCACGTCACATATAGACTATCCAAGTGTGTTCTCATGAAGAGGAATGGGGTCCACCTCCAGAAAAATTTTCTCCCAGTTTTCCCGAATAGCAGTCATCTCATCGCACCAGTAACCAACTGAAATTTTCACTGGTAGCGTGCAACAACCCAAAAGTTACACATCTAGAACTACAACTGTACAGTAGCGGTACGGTCGGAATAATTGAAGTGCACAGTCATATGTGCTCTCCCGGTCAAATTAAGTAGCATCTCCAGCAGTGGATTCATGTGAGCCGTGATGAAAATTCCAAACAAACCACGACATGGTCTACGTCATTTCAAACTAATCAGGATAATCACGGCACGGACTCCGGGATATCGGAGCATTCCGTGCCGACTAACAATGGATGATACTTCAGCCAGCTAGCAAGAACCAACACCTGAAAAACAGGCTGAAATTTGGTTATCTCAGATCAACGAACGTGTGCAACTCGATCTCTTCACTCAGCATAATATCAGCAATGACTAAAGCCTATAGTACATCGACGCTTCTCAAAAAAAAAAAAATTTGACAGGTGCTGCTCAATTTTTGCGTACATGCAACTGAATAACATCACACACAAACAACGCATCTGCGACCCGGCGTTGCTCACATGCGGTGGCCGGGCAGAGCGGCGAGCAACGGCCGCCCGTGCGTGCGCGCGACGAACACTCGTCGCGGCGCCACAAGACAAACGCGAGGCGGAGATCGCTGAAAGCTCAGTTTGAGATGGGCCGTCCGGCAACGCGCTGTGGGCATCGGCGGCCAGTGGGTCCCGAAGATCTGTTGCAAGGGCGCCATTTTGCGTGCGAAATCATTACAAGTTGGTGATTATATGTCCACTCTATTCCCTCAATTTCTCACAATTCTTCACTTTTCAACTAATCAGAGTAACTCTTCTCTATAGCACGATTCTCTATATATTTAATAAGTTCCGTTGCAACGTACAAGTACATAAGTAGTAGTAAAAAAAAGCAAGTAGGAGAATCTGCGCAAGCGGCGGTCAGTAGCAGTTTGCTTGCGCTTGCCCCGCACCTCGCATGCGGTGCTGCCGTCGGCGTCCGACTCCTCGCCGGCACACGCACCTGAACCCATCGCGAGTTGAGTCAGCTACTTTGTCCCTTTCCTCGGCTAACTGTTAAGATAAACCGGAAATGGGGGGGGCTGATAGGCTTTCTGTGTGCGCTCTCTATAGTGTGGGCTTGACACAGATAAGAAAATACGACTTCCTTGAGTAGTTTTCAGTGGACTAGCATGAAGTTATGGCAATGTTTCTCTCTCCTAAAAAAACGTAGTACGACCATGTGTATTCTGCGAGAATCATGTTCGTGGAATTGCGGAGCGTATTGCAGCTTTCTGCATTTCCTCCCTGAATCGGAGATCCGTTCTCGATCATCTCTAAACGCTGTTTAAAGAAGAGGAGTTGATCCGGCATCGCATACATCACAGTTACCATTTTTTAACACAAGTCGTCTGTTCGACGGGCGTGCGGCACTGAAGCTGCCCTTAATTGCAGCCAGCCGTGCTCAGTGTGGGTTTAACGCCAGTAATTACGGCGAGAATCCAGTAGGTCTCACATAAAAGCAAGAAACCATCCATGATCCGTACACTAACTGAGACTGACAGTAATAGAATTGGTTACTGAAGAAAGCTTTGGAGCGAAAGAGACTCATGTTGGGGCATTAACGCAGTAATCACTGTAATTAAGTATGCTAGCTTTGGTCCTTGTGATAATGATGAGACTTTTCAGGATTGCCAAATCAGATAAAGAAAACTTCCTCAGCTTCAGTGTGCACTCTAATTCCCTAAGTCCTCCGATTGCTGTCTGCAGTATTCTGAAAAGCTGTATATTCCTAGTCAGCCGCAGATCCGCTTGTACTAAACAATACTAATTCCTTCAACCTCTAAGAATCCACCTTTTTTCTGTGAATAAGGAGCTTTATTCTTATTCATCAAAGGTAGGAGTACAATCAAGGATCAAGGAGCAGGCAATCGTTCAGGAAATCGAGCGCTTGGTTAAGCCATGTTAAAAGATCGAAGATGGCAATAGAGTGGATGAATGGTGTTTTCTAATTTTTTTTTTAAGTATTCAGCACTCCTTTACTCCAATAGCTATAAAGTTATAAAGATTGGAATACAAAACCACCAACAAACAAGCAAAACATGTTGTATATGAGAGGGGCATTTTGGGAATTTCCCAATTGTTTATGCCACCGGTTGGAATTTAGGGCGGCCCACTGCCGGTCACTTGCGCAAGAGATAAGGGGAGGAGACAGAGTCTCTCCCGCGGTGCGTGGTGTGCGGCGCTTGGGCTTCTCCGTGGCGGTTCGATTCCCCCGAGATCCGGATTTTCAGCAGAGGAGGCGCGATGGAGGCGAGAGGGGGGCGTGGTGGTGCGGGCTTCTCGGGCCCGATCGGTTGGCGCACCCCTCGCGGACCCGCCTCATCCTCTTGAAAAGGCCGAGGCTCTCATCGGTGGAAGGAACCGAAGCGATCCGTTTTTGCTCTCTCTTGTGATCTCTTCCTCATCTCCGATTTGGGTGTCTTGAGATTGGTGGCTTCGGCCATCTTTGGTTGTCGGCTCGGTTTTGGTTTCTGCTCAAACCCTAGTTTGTGGATTGGGAACTGGAACCGGGAGCTCTACCCGAGGGAGAAGGAGGAGGCGCCGCTCCTTGCCGTGATTGTGATTGCTCTTGGCCGTGGCTTTCTATTGTTCTTGTGCGGCATCTCTCAACCTCGTCTTCACCTCCGGCTTTGGTGAGAAGTGAGGAGCGGCATTGTATCTCCGTGAATCATCCACTCGCTTGCGGCAATGGTCGATAGATTTTCCGGGACAGCGGTTTTCATCGTGCCTTGCCTAATTGATTGACTTTGTCTTGGTTTGGTGGCATCCGGACAGTTTGGAGTCTTGCCCAACCGTGAGTTCATCTGTATTCTTCGCTATTTACAGCAGCTTCTCCTTGGTACATAGGTTTGTTCAAGTATTATTGAATTGCTTTGTGAATGCTTGTAGGCTCTTTTCTTGCTCGTGATGATAATATCGAATCTGAGATTAATCGATTAATTGTGTTAGATTTGAGCTCATTTAGGAACTCTTTGTTAGTTCTGTTGATTAATTTCATTTCAGCTGAATAGATAAGTTTACATCATATTGGAATTGCGTGGTGCAAGATCTTCTTTCCACCATGCTAGAACAGATCCTATTAATCCATTGTTCCTTTAATTGCCATTAAACTCAATGATCGTTGATGGACACCGCATGTTTCGTTAATTGTAAACTTATAAAACTGAAATCGGTCATTGCGACCTCTTCGTTTTAGTTCATCCTCATACGAGGGAGACCTTTGTGAGCTCAAATCTCGATTATCGATTAGTAATGATGAGTGTCGATATTAGCATGAGAAGGCCAAAATCTTTGATTTTGCGCAACTCTGTTTCGAGAGCAATCATGAAACAATTATTTTGTTCTGTGCTAGATTTAATTGTTTCATTGTTGCTATTGATATTTTGCTATTTATTTTCCGCATAATCATGTTATATTCTTTAGATATATCTATGATTATGAATGGCAAGTTAGAATTACATATTTATATGCGTTTATGCCATTCTTATTGTGTTGGAAATATGGTCATTTGATATTTTGGTTGGAATTAAATATTCAAATATGCTTATACCGCAATATTTACAACAATCCGTAAAATCTACATTGAAAGAAATGGCTTCCTCATCCGATGTCGTGGCGAAGTGTTTGACTGAGCCAATTTCAAGCTACCGTGGCGAAGGCCAAGCTTTGGTTGGTGACCTTAAGCTCTTCGGATCATCTCAAATCCACCGGCGTTTCATTGGAGATCCTCGAGACGATGAAATGGGAAGATGCTAATAATGCGATCTTAGCCCGCTTGTCGCCATCTGTCTAACCGCTTGTTTGACGTCTATGTCAACTTCACTAATGCCAAACAACTTTGGGATGAGCTCGAGGAGAAATACTCAGAGGAGATAATGGAAATGAGTCCTTTGTCACACCAATTACTTGAACTACAAGATGGTTGAGGGCGGTCGGTGATGGAGCGGCTCCACGAGCTTCACTCCATGTACGTGACTTATGTCGCACGATCGCGCCCGCCGAGAGGTTCCAAGTAAATGTCATTTTGGCTAAGTTACCGCTTCGTGGCGTGACTTTGTGATCGCACGGAGGCATATAAAGGAGCGCTTGACGCTCAATGTCTGTCATCCGCTATTAATGTCGAGGGCGTGCTAGAGCCGGTGACGGCTCGGGAAAGGCTCAAGTTCAGGCTCATCAAGTTCAACTTAAGAATGGTGGAGGACACGGGAAACCCAAGTTCAAGAGTCAGCCCCAAGTCAAGCTACTGACCTAAGAAAATGAAGAAGAAGAAGGAGGACATCGTGCCGCTTGCTTATGTGAGGTGGCCATAAGGCCAATCATTGCCGCATGTCGGAAGGGCAAGGGTCCATCTCCGGTCAGACAAGAGCCGCAAGGCTGAGGTTAATGTCGCGGCTGGCTAGCACCGGCTCGGATGAGTACGTACCTATGGCCTTTATGGCAAGTCCATCTATTGATTGGTGGATTGATACAGTGCTACTAGACATATATGTGCCGATAGATCTTGTTTCTCCATTTCGGGGTGAAGGTGGTGGATCCGTCCTAATGGGCAACGGAGCCGCTGCAGCGAGACGTGGGATTGGACAGTTTGCTGAAGCTTACCGGGCAAAACACTCATCCTAAAAGAGGCGTCTTTGACGTGCTGCGATGATGCGCAATCTTCTTAGCGGTCAATGTTATGTAGGCAAGGAATAAAGCTTGTGTTTGAATCAAATAAAGTCATTTTGACTAAGTTTGGTAATTTTGTGGGCAAAGGCTATGATAGCGGAGGCATGTTCCGTTTATCCATTCTTGATTTGAATAATGTAAACGTTTACAATGTTGCCCATTGCAATAAAGTTCATGATATTTGGCATTCACGGTTGTGTCATGTTAATTTTGAAGCCATTACGCGGTTAAGTAAGATGAGTTTAATTCCAAACTACAGTTATGAGAAGGGTTCAAGGTGCGAAGTGTGTGTGCAAGCTAAGCAGCCCCGAAAACCTTTTCATAGCGTTGAAGGGCGAAGCACTTCTCAACTTGAACTAATCCACTCTGATCTTTGTGAGATGAATGGAATATTAACGAAAGGTGGCAAACGATATTTCTTAACTCTCATAGATGACGCGACTAAGTATTGCTATATTTATCTACTTAAGTCGAAAGATGAAGCACTTGAATACTTTAAAATCTACAAAGCTGAAGTTGAAAATCAACTAGAAAAGAAAATCAAACGGTTAAGGTCGGACCGAGGCGGTGAGTACGTCTCACATGAGTTCTCCCAATTCTGTGAAGAAAGTGGAATAATTCACGAAGTTACTCCACCTTACTCACCCCAATCTAATGGAATAGCCGAAAGAAAGAACCGAACTCTTTGTGACTTGGTTAACGCCATGCTTGAGTTCGGTATGTCGGACTATTGGTGGGGTGAGGCGTTCTCACGACTAACTATGTCCGAATAGGTTCCACCCGCAATCGGGAGGAAACACCCTATGAAGGATGGAAGGGGAGAAAACCCAACTTATCCTATTTTCGAACGTGGGGATGCCTTGCAAAAGTGCATGTGCCGTTGCCGAAGAAAAGGAAGCTTGGTCCTAAGACCGTTGATTGTGTCTTTCTAGGATATGCTATTAATAGCACAGCTTATAGATTTCTAGCGGTCAAATCCGAGGTGAGTGACATCGCTACTAATATAGTGATGGAATCTCGTGATGCGACATTCTTTGAGCATGTGTTTCCTATGAGACCGAATGAAGATAGTGGACATGTCGGCCTAGATGATCTCTCTATTTCTCCTAGTGTGGATAACACCGCTCCAGATTTGGAGTTGAGGAGGAGTAAGAGACAGAGGACCGAGAAGTCACTTGGGGATGACTTTGTCACTTATGTCGTGGATGATGAACCACGAACTCTTTCAGAGGCATACGCATCTCCGGATGTGGATTACTGGAAGGAGGCAGTCCGTAGCGAGATGGACTCCATCATAGCTAACGGAACTTGGGAAATTGCAGATCTCCCGTCTGGTTGTAAGCCAGTAGGATGCAAATGGATATTTAAAAGGAAGCGTAGACCTGATGGTACTATTGAAAAGTACAAGGCCCGATTAGTGGCTAAAGGCTTTACACAAAAAGAAGGTGAAGACTATTTTGATACATACTCTCCTGTGGCTCGTTTACCCACAATTCGAGTGCTTTTAGCACTAGCTGCTGCATACAAACTCCTAGTACATCAAATGGATGTAAAGACCGCTTTCCTAAACGGAGAGTTGGATGAGGAGATTTATATGCAACAGCCTGAAGGATTTGTGGTTGAGGGCAAGAAAGGAAAGTATGTCGATTGATTAAATCTTTGTATGGTCTAAAGCAAGCCCTAAGCAATGGCATGAGAAATTTGATAGTACGATGACGTCGGTCGGCTTTTGTGTAAATGAAGCCGATAAATGTGTCTACTATCGGTTTAATGGGGCGAAGGTGTCATTCTATGTCTTTACGTAGATGACATATTGCTATTTGGGACCAACATAGATGTGATCAATAGCACAAAGTCTTTCCTTTCCCAGAATTTTGATATGAAAGATCTGGGTGAAGCTGATGTTATCTTAAACATTAAGCTTATAAAGGGTGAGAATGGGATTACTCTTTCGCAATCCCATTATGTGGATAAAGTCCTAACCAGATTTGGGTTTAAGGACCGTAAGCAGCCACTACACCCTATGATCCAAATGCAAAGCTACATAAGAACACCGGACATGGGAAGGATCAACTTAAATATTCTCAGATCATAGGATCCCTGATGTACTTAACTAGTGCAACGAGGCCAGACATCTCATATGCTGTATGCAGATTGAGTCGTTATACGTCCAATCCAGGAGATGATCATTGGATAGCACTAGAAAGAGTACTAAGATACTTGAAGGGAAATCCTAATTTGGGAATACACTATTCGGTCATCCGCAGTCTTGGAAGGATTCAGTGATTCTAACTGGATCAGTGACTCGGATGACATGAAGGCTACGAGTGGTTATGTATTCACTCTAGCAGGTGGGGCCGTGTCATGGAAGTCTTCTAAACAGACTATTATTACACGGTCCACCATGGAGGCTGAATTGGTAGCGCTTGATTCAGCGGCTGTAGAGGCAGAATGGATTCGAGAACTCCTTTTCGACCTACATCTTTGGAAAACCTATTCCAGCCATATTGACCTACTGCGATAACCAAACCGTTCTGGTTAAGGCGAAGAGTAGGAAGGACAATATGAAGTCCTCAAAACATATAAAGCGCCGACTTAAGTCGGTAAGGCATGCCAGAGAGACGGGTGTTATTTCTGTAGAATACATCCAATCTGAAAGGAACTTGGCAGATCCTTTCACTAAAGGATTGGCGCGAAAGGTCATCCAAGCAGCGTCACAGGGAATGGGGCTTATACCCGTATAAAGGCTCATATTGGTAGTAACCTAACCTAGAAGATCGGAGATCCCGTGAACTAGGCTCTAGGACAACAAACTGTGTGAGATTAAAGAGCACATCTAACGGGTCCCATTAGCTGCAGTGCTCTGTCTGTATGGAAGGTTGAGCTTTGGCTCTTAATGAACTCTAGGTCTATATGACTTATGAAATCGTCCTACAGGATTCCTAGAAGAGTTCACCTACGTGAGTGAGATCGTGAGGTCGCGATCAAAGAAAGATAAGGGTATACTTTCTTAAGCACTCATGAGCTAGATACAGGGACATGACCGTAACGTCCCAACCCGAGAGGGAAAGGGCAAGCCGCCCAGTACAGAATGTGATTTGGGCGAAAATTCTCACACCAAGGCATTGGATCAAGGCGTAGTCCTCCTTTGTCTGTGCAGAGTCGTAGTCCTTATCGCTAGGTTTTGGGTTCAAACCCGTAAGGTACCCTTAGTCGAACAATCGTATATTAAACAAGACTTTGGACATCTTTTACCAATTGGTAAATTGGTGGGGATCATTGTATATGAGAGGGCATTTTGGGAATTTCCCAATTGTTTATGCCACGGTTGGAATTTAGGGGGGCCCACTGTTGGAATTTAGGCGGGGCCCACTGCCGGTCACTTGCGCAAGAGATAAGGGGAGGAGACAGAGTCTCCTCCCGCGTGCGTGGTGTGCGGCGCTGGGCTTCTCCGTGGCGGTTGCGATTCCCCCGAGATCCGGATTTTCAGCAGAGGAGGCGCGATGGAGGCGAGAGTGGAGGCGTGGGTGGTGCGGGCTTCGGGCCCGATCATTGGCGTCACCCCTCGGACCCGCCTCATCCTCTTGAAAAGGCCGAGGCTCTCATCGGTGGAAGGAACTGAAGCGATCTGGTTTTGCTCTCTCTTGTGATCTCTTCCTCATCTCCGATTTGGGTGTCTTTGAGATTGGTGGCCGGCCATCTTTGGTTGTCGGCTCGGTTTTGGTTTCTGCTCAAACCCTAGTTTGTGGATTGGGAACGGGAACCGGGAGCTCTACCCAGGGAGAAGGAGGAGGCGCCGCTCCTTGCTTTGTGATTGTGATTGCTCTTGGCCGTGGCTTTCTATTGTTCTTGTGCGGCATCTCTGAACCTCGTCTTCACCTCGGCTTTGGTGAGAAGTGAGGAGCGGCATTGTATCTCCGTGAATCATCCACTCGCATGCGGCAGGGTCGATAGATTTTACGGGACAGCGGTTTTCATCGTGCCTTGCCTAATTGATTGACTTTGTCTTCGGTTTGGTGGCATCCGGACAGTTTGAGTCTTGTCCAACCGTGAGTTCATCTGTATTCTTCGCTATTTACAGCAGATTCTCCTTGGTACATAGGTTTGTTCAAGTATTATTGAATTCTTGTGAATGCTTGTAGGCTCTTTTACTTGCTCGTGATGATAATATCGAATACGAGATTAATCGATTAATTGTGTTAGATTTGAGCTCATTTAGGAACTCTTTGTTAGTTCTGTTGATTAATTTCATTTCATTTGAATAGATAAGTTTACATCATATTGGAATTGTGCGTAGTGCAATATCTTCTTTCCACCATGCTAGAACAGATCCTATTAATCCATTGTTCCTTTAATTGCCATTAAACTCAATGATCATTGATTGGACACCGCATGTTTCGTTAATTGTAAACTTATAAAACTGAAATCGGTCATTGCGACCCTCATTGTTTTAGTTCATCCTGTTACAGTAGGGAGACCTTTGTGAGCTCAAATCTCTGATTATCAGATTAGTAATGATGAGTGTCGATATTAGCATGAGAAGGCCAAAATCTTTGATTTTGCGCAACTCTGTTCTGAGAGCAATCATGAAACAATTATTTTGTTCTGTGCTAGATTTAATTGTTTCATTGTTGCTATTGATATTTTGCTATTTATTTTCCGCAGTAATCATGTTATATTCTTTAGATATATCTATGATTATGAATGGCAAGTTAGAATTACATATTTATATGCAGTTTATGCCATTCTTATTGTGTTGGAAATATGGTCATTTGATATTTTTGGTTGGAATTAAATATTCAAATATGCTTATACCGCAATATTTACAACAAAACAATCTTCTAAAACTTTTGAGAAAAATCAGGAAAATCAGAAGTATCATTGTTTGCACTGCGGTACTTCCGATTTCCCCAATGAACAATGATTTTAGCACGAATTCAAAAACTAAAATCGGTGCAACTTTTGATTCGTAGATTCAATGACATCAAATTTTGCAAAGATATATTCTAGGATATCACGAACCTATTTCAACAAACGATCATAAAAATAATGGCAAAAGTTAAAACCTTTCTTAGTTTGAAGGAAATGTGCACTAAAACCAAGCCAAAACTCTAAACGGTGAATACAACTTGCTCGTAGGTAGACGATGGCCTAGATGACTCTAAATATATTCCTACATGTCCCAGCAAGAAAAAACATAAAAGAAATCACATTAAACACCATCGGATAAAGAAATCAAATCTTGAGACCAAATCAAGCAAAAATGGATTTTCTCGTGAATCTTGCTATCAAAATGCTTAGATTGGTGGATATGTATTCCTAGAGATTATCTCTATCTTTTACACATCTTTGACACAGAAAGACCACAAGAAGAAAAGAGGAGATATCAAAACCAACTAAAAGTCAAACACATCAATTAAAAGTAAGAGGGTTAACCTTATATGTCTCCATCCCAACCCTTTTTTATAGGTGAACAACCAGTCACCTACACATCTTAATACATCTTATCTACTATTACTGCGGAGAACCCGTTAACCCCCCCCCCCACTCACAGATTTTACTCACACAAGTTCACTTATGCACGCTTTCAAAACGTATAAGTCTGTATCCGCTAAATTCTTAGCCTTGATCCGTCTTGATAAACCCAGTTCTACCTTAACCTAAACCGCTCTCTAGCGCATCGCCTATGCGCCATGGTTTTGATCCAAGATGATTTTCGATATTTTGGTCGAACTACCAACATATCTTTCCTTGACTCGGTCATCACCAACCACTGCAAATAATCGTCATGCTTACTACGTGTAGGTGCACCATTAGCTTGCCATGTGCTGGCAAGTCTCTTTTGTCTCGGTTCTACCGAACCACGAATGACTTAGCCCATGTAAGCCACATGGCGCCATCTCGCCGTTCGAACTCGCCTTCAACATTTTCTGCTTTTGTCGTGCCATGCTTAAACTCACCATCTCACCCGGCATCCTCGATCATTCTGGGCCTTAACTCCTCATGAGCCTAACCCCGATCATCGCCGTTGACCACAATTTACTCCCAGCGACCTTGCAGATCTAAAGACAAGAAATCGTTTTCAGGCATAAGTTCTTCACAACTTGACCTACATTAGCCAAGACATGCATTATATAACATTAATCTAATGACCTAGGTCATCCAAGCTTGATTCATGACTCAATTCCTCAAACTCCTATTTTATGGGAAAATCAGAAGTACTGTGCTTAACACGCCGGTACTTCCGCCCTACGGTACTATCGCTTCTCAAAGCGGTACTTCCGCACATTGAAAATCTCATTGGAGCTTTCTAAAAAAATGTGCCGCAACTTAACCTAGTACTTCTGCCAAGCGGTATTTCCACACAAACGGAACTACCGCACTTATACCTGTGGTACTTCTGATTTTTCTGACACTTCCAAAAGACAGCCCAAATCAAATGTAATTTTTGCAAAACTATTTCACTACACCACAAACATTACAATGCTTTATCACAACATTAAATAGGACCTTCTCATATGGTCCTTCACATGTTCACCATTGCCTGCTCCCAGAAATCAATCCTTTGTTTAAGCTATGGAAGCCAAAGCCTCATGGTTGGCTAGAAAGTCCGGAGCGTGTTCATCCAGCACACAATTTATTGTGGTGCTCACATGCAATTCTGATTGATCACAATGGAAATACAGAGGACGGAGGAACTGGGACTAACCAAGCCAGAATGCACAGATCAGAGAAGTGGAGAATTAAATAGCACACACTGTATAGTAATTTATAACCTTGATCTGGTTACACACTGACACTGGTATGGTGACATGCACTGGGCGGGAGAGCACATGCATACTTGCCTCTCCTCCATTTCCCACACGTCCAAGACACTGAAAGACATCTACATAACCAGACAGTACACGACGTCTCACCTAATTAAAACTCCTCAATCCCGTGCAATTTGCAGTGATACACCCCGTAGCAAATAAATTAAGCCGATGATTTCGAGCGATTGTAGCCGGTCAGAGCGCAAGCATCAAGCATGTGGCAGTTAACTGAACTGGACGATGGAGCGGTAGTTGGTGTTGGGCGCCCAGTTGGCCGGGATGACCTGTTTGGCCACCAGCGTCTTGCCGGAGTCGCTGCGGATGCGGAGCGAGAAGGGCGCCTTCAGCGGGTGGTTGGAGTCCAGCCTCCAGATGGAGCCCCACGACTCGCGCATCGGCGTCCAGGCCGGCTGCCTGCCGTACGCCGACTTGGACTCCATGAGGTCCACCTGCACCACGTCGCCGTCCAGGTTCTCGTACTCGACGAGCACCGCGAAGTAGACGGAGTTCGAGCCCTCCTCGACGTGGAAGTTCACCTTCAGGCCAGGGTAGCTGCAGGGCACCCTGCACCAACGATCGATCCGATGGGTTGGTTAATTCAAGCTGTTGTAAGCTGTAACAAGCAAAAATGACAGCAAGTTTCGATGCTAATTTAGGCTTTTTCACGATAATATCTGAATCATTCATTTCGCAGGATCTCCTTGGGTCCCAGTTAAAGTCGTAGTGATCGTAGCCGTCGGTGTTGGCTGGGCAAGAAGTACAACGTGAATTGAACGGACCTGTTCATACATATGAGCTTTTTTTTTCAATTTGAGCCCTAACACTTTTTTTTTAAATGAACCTCTCTTCGAGCTCGAAAGATACAGTAGGCGACACATGCCACCTGCTATGAGCCCCTAGCTCGATAGATCAAGTGATGCGCTGCAGAAGGCTCAGGCATAACAGTAGGCAAGCTGACGTAACAAACCGACTCCTGTCGAGCCACCACAGCGCAGCCGAGCCTCTGTTACTCGGTAGGCATTGTAGCACCACTATTTGACTATTGTTCACCATTAATTAGCACTGAGAACAATTAATTAGTACTAATAGTAGTATTAATACTAATAGTACTCGTGCACGCTATAGTGCCACACAGTGTCATGCTGAGCTAATGACACGGTAGGCACATGTCGTCTACCGTGACTTTTGAGTTTAAATATAGGTTATTTTTGTAAAAAAAATATGCTAAGGGTTAAAATTGAAAAATATTACTATAGGATCATATGTGCGATCAGTTTGATAGGCAGAACGATTCTGTTCATGTAGGGACCAAATTAGTTTGTGTTACGAAGGAGTACTAGTATTGCTAACCTCCTGAACTGGATGTCGATGATGCCGGCGTGGCGGAGCTTGTCGTTTTGGCCAGGCTTCGCCATGGCGCCAAAGGCCGTGCCGCTGAGGTCAAAGTGGTACTTGGCGACGGGGTAGTAGTTCATGTCGGTGATGATGACCGTCTCCGGCTTGCCGGAGCAGGCATCGTTGTTGACGCATCGTACCTGCAAAAGCAAGCACAAGGTCAACGAATGTACTACTCCTACATGTAATACACGAATTTCATGGCAGGGTGTTCACGAACAGTCATATCGGAAACAGAGCTACAGTTAGCTTTGACCAATCAAATTAAATGGTTAGCATCAACTAATCAATAACTAAACATGGTCGGCGCCATGGAGAAACTAATTTGCTACCTGGTAGCAGGAGCCGCAGCCCTTGCCGTCGTCGAACAGGGGCTGGTTGCCGCAGGACGTCATGGACATGAACGGGTACTGGTTCACATTCTTGAAGCCGCAAGCACCTCCTGCACATCGATCAACGCCACGGCATTAGCTCGATTCACAGATGGCCAAAAGAGCATTACTGCATTGGCATGCACACGCGGTGCATCGGTCGGCAAGGCACGTACCGTTGTCGTCAGGGCCGGCGCCGGTGGGCGCGCCGTACCAGGTCGCCTTGGCAGGCAGCCAGGCGGAGCTGTAAGAGGTACCCGCGGAGGCATACGTCACAAGGAGGGAGAAGAGTGCAACGAGTGCGACGTCCTTGTAGGACATGGCGGCCATCTTAGGCAGCACTACTACTAGTTAACCTTCAAATTCAACTGTGAGAGTTGTAGGCTATGTACTAGTAGTAGTGCTTGTCTGGTTTGGGTTTTGATGATTGGAGGGGACGACATTGCCGGGGTATTTATAGGCAGGCAAACAGATAGGCAATGAAATGGGATCGGCAATTCGGCATCAATGGTTGTTGCACCGACGTGCCTAGGTCACATGGCTACGGAGCGGATCATCGAGGAATGGATGCTTCGGTTCACTCGCGTACCATTACAAAATCACATCTTGGCAGTTATCGCATGTTATGTTATTGTGGACAGTACGTACCTGCTAATGATTCTTGCAACTAATCTCTCCTTGCAGATCGAGATGTACAGCTCGATCTCTGACCATTGGATTAGCTAGGAAACGGGGTGTTCTCGGGCACATGCAACACACCGGAAACCGTAGGAACCAAACTACAGGTCGATTAATACATGGACATTAATCTCGAAATCATTGGAAGCAATCATTGTATCCAACCTTTTTAGAGTGATCAATGCATCGATCCTGTGTGTGACAACTGGAGTACAACATATATGAGCAACCACGTAGTTACCGGCTCAAGATCATTTTGGTTTATGTACCAAGAATTGCGACCATTCTAATATTCAATTGATATATAAGCGGGCCACAGTTGAAAAGAACCTATCTATCGCTTACAAGGTATCCTGCAATGCGAACGTAGAAACCGGCCTAAGCTCTACACCACCGGAAAGCTGCTATATGCCGAGTGTCTGGAGTTTTACCGAGTGCAATCTATCGGGCACTCGGTAAACAACCACTTTGCCGAGTGCCTCCACGGGGACACTCGGCGAAAATAAAACACTCGGCAAAAAATCTCTTTGCCGAGTGTTGCAGTTTAGACACTCGGCAAAAGAAGCTCTTTGCCAAGTGCTGCCAAGAAAACACTCGGCAAAAATAAAACACTCGGCACCAACCGCCGTCTGTTAGAGGTCAGTCGCCGCCGTTAGAACTTTACCGAGTGTCTGGAGCTGACACTCGGCAAAAATCTTTTTGCCGAGTGTTTTTTTTGCGGCACTCGGCAAAGAAATAAAACCTTTTCCTTTCCTACCCTTCAAACTTTTTCTGCTCTCCACATACAACATATGGTACTCCATGTTAAAATTTGGTATATTTTTGTATTTGTTTGCTATAATTAATTAATTAATTGCATTTCAGGCAATTTTTTGAATCAAGTCAAATTTGAATTGCAAGTGATTCAAATAATAGGAAAAAATGAGTAGAAAAATGATATTCATGTTATTCAGCCCGGTTTGAGGCCTTACGTGTGAAATGAAAAGGAATTTCGAACATCTTGTTCAGGAAACACGACCACGAACGTGTGGCCGAATGGTTTTTAAATTTTAAAAAAAGCAAACGAAGTCTGAAAATCATGAGATTTGTCAAGATGTCATGATATCATACGTGGAGGCTGTGGTACAAAATTGAGAAGATTTCGCATAAGTTGTCACGTACGATGTTACAAACCGAAGCATTTCTGAAGAAGAAGAAGCATAGAGTTGAGAAGGATCCGGTAAGATTTGGAGTCAAAGTGACGGTCGAATTGTGGTTTGACTACAAAACTTTTTGTATAGGCAATAGACAACAGAGATTGTTTCATGTGCAATTTTGGTAATTTTTCGGATCCATTTGATAATTTTAACTTTTAAACTGCAATTATAGAATTTTAATTGATATAAATTGAATTTGAGCTATAACTGCATGAAATAATGGTCTAATATTCGTAGAAGCATCGAATATGCATTGTTGAGTGAATTCGACAAGGCATTTTCAAAGTACATTCGAACAAATTCGTAAAACACGTTATGGAAAACAAAGAGAGGAAAGGAAGTTTTATTAAAAAAAATCTTTGCCGAGTGCCTTGTGGGCGACACTCGGCAAAGGAGGAGGGCTTTGCCGAGTGCCAGATCGGGGGCACTCGGCAAAGGAGGAGGGCTTTGCCGAGTGCCAGATCGGGGGCACTCGGCAAACAACACAAACAAAACGGGCCGCGCTCACACACGCAACAAACACGCCGCCGCCTTCGCCGCGCGCCGCGCCGCGCGCCGCGCGCGCGCGCCGCCCGCCGGCCACGCTGACTACGCGGCGCCCGCCCTTGCCGCCGCCGCGCCGACGCCTCCGACGCCCCGCGCGCGTCGCCAAGACGGCTCCTGCAGTTGGTTTGTATATGTGTTTCGCCCTATATGTGGTTGTTGGCCATCGTGTCGATATGTGGTTGTCGGCCATCGTGCGTTGGTGTGGTTGTCGGACATCGTGCTATTCGCTTGTTGCAGTTTTGGAAACCTCACCGTGCGAGGAGGTGCTGCCGAAATTTTCAATTGACATTATTATGTTCCTTTTTGCAAGAGAGGCTATTACCGCGCCGCCGCCTTGGCCGAGGCGGTTCTGGCTCCCGATGCGCGGTGTACCTCGCTTCTCGGGTTGGAGCCGTGGACGTCTCCTCGGCTCCGACAGCTTGTCTTCCCACGTAGACAATCCCACGTCCGTGAGTTACCCTTTCCTTGCTCGGTTTACGATTCAGCTATTTATTCATGTTCATAGATTACGTAACCTAGTTAGGCGTCTCCCGTTCGAAAGAGATACGGTTGGAAATATGCAGATCTTTGCATATCTATAACCGTATCTGTTTCGAATTGTCCACGTTTTTTGGACAGCCCAAGGATGCGTAGATGGGGTTAGTTTCCATGGTCTACTCCGATCCGTGACAGAGTTTCGGCATCATCTCCCTGTTGTTCTCCGGATACACAATCTCCCTGCCAGGACGTGTATTTGGAGAACAACGGGGAGGTGCTGCCGAAATTCTGTCTCGGATAGGAGTAGAGCATGTAAACTAACCTCATCTACGCATCCTCGGGTGGGATTAGGACCTATCTTCACCTATTAGATAGGAGAAAGATCGTGTAGATGCATTTGATTCTGAAGTAACGAGACGGACCCCTAATCTTGGGCTAGTCAAAATTCGACAGTCATCCGTCTTACCAGGAGACGATGTGTATATTGTGGCTCAACAGGCCATGCAAGTTTATTATCTCTCATACCCGTGCCAAAAAGACGACCGTCTTAAGGGTTGGGATGTTGTGTACAAGGTATCGCCACACGGTAAACTACCTGTCCCAAACAATGAAGATTACAACTTTGACCCAAACACATATGACGGAGAGTTCTTTCAAGAAGAGGGGCTAGAAGGGAGTTTTGAGATAGACTTAACCGAAGCGATCGGAATGGAAGTAGACAATGAAAGGGTTGTTGACGAGGACGCTGGAGATGACGTTCAAAATGTGAAGGACTTAGAATTACTTCAACGATTACATTTAGGCAATGACAGTGATGACAACATTGCTCATTCGAATAGTGTTGATTATATGGACATGGCTGATAGTGATGATGAGACTTATGATCCAGCTAATCCCGATCATGATGATTATTTCTAATACATGTAATACTTTGTTATTTTCTAATTATGTTTTGTTTATTTTGCATCTCTTTCTAGGTACGTCTTGTTTATCTGTGCTTATTGGTTTACTCTTTTTAATTGCAGGTGATTGAACAAAGATGGTGGGCGGTATGAGGAACGTAAGGTCGCTTTATTAAAGACGGCCCGATGCTGGTGGCGATCGGGAGCAGGAGTAGGAGGAGCGGGAGGAGCAGCAGGAGGAGCAGGAGCACTCTTGAGAGGGAGCGGGAGGAGGAGCGGGAGCGGGAGCAGGAGGAGGAGGAGGAGGAGCAGGAGCAGGAGGAGGAGGCGGCGGGGTTCCGCTTCCTCGGTTCGTCGGTGTCCGGTTGCGAGGTCCTCGACCCTCCCGAGGCGACCGATACCTCGTGAGAGACGCCACGATTCGACCCCAGGGCTAGGTAAGTAACTTTAGATGTTATCACTACTTTTTCATTTGATATGTTGAAAATCACAATAGAAACTAATAATTTATCTTAATCACTTGGGCGGGGTTGGACGCTTGTGGCTGCGGTGATCACAAACGCCATGTCAATGGCATCCTGGGTCTTTGTGCGGGCTACACTTCCACGGCACAGTAGCGTTGGCGGAGGCGAGGAGCCGGCCTACACGTGGGACCACTCGTCGCCTTCCCGATTTACGGATCGGGGTGGCGGTATTCGCCAACAAGGCGAGCGGGTGACGCCGAGTGTGGGTAAGTCTTCCTCGCACTACATTGCTCAATACATCGCATTCATTGGACATTCTTGAAATAATGACTGGATACATCGCGTCTATATGCAGGATTTCTTCAGATGCCAGGAGGGATATGAGGCCAAGGCGGCTAGTGTGACTCACAAAGCCTGTTATAAACTCGTGAAGGACATGCATTACAAGGCGCGTGTCCAGGCCATCGTAACATACAACGCTACCTACCTTGGAGTGAAGATCAACAAAACTCAAGCAAGAAATATGAGGCTGACCCGGGAAGAATACATGCAGGTAAATATAGAACATTAATACTGATTTTTCTGAGATTAAGTACGCTTAATTTGATCTTCTTATATGTCATATACTTGATGACGTGTAGGTGCCTCCGTGGTGATGCGCCCAAGATCTCGAAAGGTCGGGCAGATGGTGGACAAGTGGTGCGCGCCGAGTGGGAGGAGACGACAACGCTTGCCGAGCGGCGTTTGATGATGCCAGTGCACCACACCATCAAGGCAATCGTAGCCTCGGCAATTCGCGGCTACATGGGTACGCGAATTCATTTCTTTATTATAACGCTCAATTCTGCATAATTTCTAATCATCTTACTGTTTTTTCGCAGTCGTCACATGGTGGCCAGCCTTGCTCCCAGTTCAAGGCATGGGCTTTGGCCCACAAGGGCAAGGCGACGTCCGACGTCGACTACAACCCGGAGGATCCGCCCTCGGTGTACAGCAATGCGACCGTCCACAGCCGCCTCAGTGAGTACACATCGATGGCAAGGGCGGTCCATGGGCCAGAGTACGATCCGAGCACCCAGGACCTTGATGGAGAAGTCGTCATGAGGGTGGGAGGAGGCAAGAAGTATGGGCGGTACTGGATTGACGACAGCACACTCGACACGGCCACTACTCCCACTCTCTCCCAGATTCGAGCAAGGAGCACGAGCTCAAGCCCGGCCATACGCCCACGGCCGGACACTGCAGAGTCTCGGATGGAGGCACTCCAGGTTATTTCTGTTTTATTCGTCGTTCATTAATTTTTACATACCTTTGCTTTGCATTGTAACATTGGGGTGAAATATTGTAGGCCCAACTGGAAGAAGAGAAGAGGCTACGGGAGGAGATGGCGGCGAGGATGGAGGCCGACCGGCAGAGGAATGAGGCCGAGCGGCAGAGGATGGAGCAGATGTTTCAGTGGATGCAAAGTCTTGGCGTGAGGATAGGTCAACCTCTGCCACCGGAGCTATTCCCTCCTCCACCTCCTCCTGCAACTACTCCTGTGAGTTTGCCTTCTCTACCTTGAGCTCTTTACTTACCATGTTTATTGCTTTCGCTTGTGCTTTGCTTGTATGAGCTCTACCTTCTTAGATTAGCTATAGGCAAGTTGATAGGATTGTCTCTAAGTTGCAAAACTCTTTTGTGTTGAGGGCAAGTTAGAACACACTACAAAACCTTAAGTCCATATCTCTTGTGCATTGCGCCTAACTTCCAAGTCAACATCAAGTTCCTTTCACCGAGCTAGTGGAGTATGAATGTTTAAGTTTGTATGTTCCTACCTTAAATCTTGTCTCACACATGCAATCTCTTCTCCTTTGTGCAGAATCAATCGCGACTTGAATAATGTGCCTCATGACCCACCACATCGATCGGGGCCACAGTGAATGATACTTGTGGTTGTGATGCTTATTGTGAATGGTACTTGGAGATACTTGGATTTGCATTTGTGGTTCACTTGTGGTTGCACTTGGATTACTTGGTTCACTTGTGGTTGCACTTGGTTCACTTGGTGATGCACTTGGATTATATGTGATATATTGTGGTTGCACTTGGTTCACTTGGTGAATGGTTGTGAATGGCACTTGTGGTGATTACTTGTGGACTATATGTGATATATTGTTGATATATCTGTGATATATTGTGACTTGTTTGAGTGGGGTGCAATAAACAATTAAAATAGGCAGTTTTTGGCCACTTTGCCGTGTGTTACACTCGGCAAAGGGAGGCTTTGCCGAGTATCATAGTAAAAACACTCGGCAAAGTAACATTTCTGTGCATTCTGGGAACATACTTTGCTGAGTGTTTTGGCTTTGCCGAGTGTCATGGTAATGACACTCGGTAAACTTTTAGTCTTTGCCGAGTGTCTTTACCATGACACTCGGCAAAGCTTAAGAGTTTGCCGAGTGTCATTACCACGACACTCGGCAAACTGGAAGGATTTGCCGAGTGCCATTCCGTCCTGGCACTCGGCAAAAGACGCCGTCACCGTGTTCTTACCGTCCACTGACCTTTTTTTTTGCCGAGGGTCGTTTCGGCACTCGGCAAAGCCTTTGCCGAGTGCTCGATGAAAAGCTCTCGGCAAAGAGCTCTTTGTCGTCAGAAACTTTGCCGTGTGAGCTATGCCGTAGGTGGCACTCGGCAAAGCCTTTGCCGAGTGTTTCTCGTGCTTTGCCGAGTGCCACCGGCACTCGGTAAAGCTGCTGAGCCTGGTAGTGCTAGGACATGCGGGACACAACTGTGATGACTTCTGATCGATGCCTAAAAAAACTGACCCTATGCTCTTAATAAGATATTCCTTGCAAAAAGAAGGTGCTGAACTTATCAGACCACAGCTTGATGGATTAGTTTATCACTGGCAACACGACATTAGATCCCCTCAACTTCTAAATTTTTTCATGATTATCTTTTGCGAATGCCAAAAAAATAATCGATCAACCACTGCAAAGCAGGCCTGAGCAAGATATGCGCAACTCCTCAACGCTAGTGCAAGAATCGTTCTGCGAATGGTACGTGCAACCCTATAACATCGCAAAGGATACTGTTGTAAACGTCGGCCCGGCGATGCTCACGTGCAGCCAGCGGCTAGTGCGCCATGGCACGCAAGCAGCCCGTGCCGCCGTGTGCGCGCGCGCGTGGTGAGCAGAGCACTCGCCGCCGCAGAAGCGAAACGCTGCACCTCACGAGCTGCTCGCCCGCGCGCGCGACGCCACGGAACAAACGAGGCGCGATCGAGGGGGAGAGATACCGCTGAAAGCTCAGCCAGAGATGGACCCCCGAAAATCTGGTGCAATATCTTTGCTGGTAATTTCTGGATCCACTGGCACGTAGCGGCGGAGTCAGGATTTAGTTACGTCTCAGTCTCAGTGGTAGAATAATCTAGACTGGACTATGAAAATATTACCCAGGCTGGAATGAATTTACTTGGGTTATGCACTAGATATTTTTCTACACCCCGAACTAAAGGGGTATAGCTCCGCCCCTGCTGGCACGTATGTTGTTCCTGCTCATATGCCGTTTTGATATATCACAATGGGAATGCGATTATGCAAAGAATGGTGGAACCGGGGTGTGTACTGCCAGAATGCACATTTCAAAGACCAAGTGATGAGCATACTTAGGCCCGCTCCAAAGAGCATAAACTTCTGTCTTATGGCTTTGTTGTTGATTTTTTGTTGAAATTGTACTGTAGCGGTTGCTAGTTTTTTCTGAGTCATTCAATTCAAAAAATAAAAAAGTAAGAAAAATAAAATAAAAACCATTATCGTCACAAACAATGCAAAAAAATAAAAGGAAAAAAGAAAAGCCAAAAAAAAGTCAAAATGAGCCGAAATTAGTAGCCGACGTGTCCCAAGTAGCTTCCGGTTTAAATAAGTCGAAAGCCAAAAAACCAGAAGCTGAATCCATTTAGTGACATACACATTGTACACATAATAAAATTTATAGACTTGATTTGGTTACACTCCAGTATGGTATTGTGATAGTAGGCGGGATAGCACACAGATACGAAATTAGAAGCCGACGCGTTTTAAGTGGCTTTCGGTTTAAATAAGCTGAAAGCCAAAAAAGCAGAAGCTGAAGTCGTTTGGTGACATACACACATTATACGCATAATAAAATTTATAAACTTGATTTGGTTACACTCCGGTACGATATTGTGATAGTGGGTGGGATAGCACATGGATACGACACCACTTGCCTCCTCTGTATCCCACATATCTTCAAGAATCAAGACACATAACTGTAAGACCGGTATGGCAACAAAGAGAGGTGAATGGTGCATTTAAATTTTTCTCCTAAGTATTCATCTATCTTTACTCCAATAGCTATAAGAACCCATGAAGATCACAGACCAATCACCACATAAAAAATCTAAATGAAAAATTGATCAAAACACCCTTCAATTTGCCTGGCGGGCTGACTGCTATAGTAATTTCCAATCAGATGTATGAATAGTAGCTGTTAGACTCTTCTACAGTGTTTTCATCCTAAGAACAGTAAAAACAACGCTATTGCGAATCCAAAAATACATGTATCTTTTAATTCAATAATCCAAAAATTGTAAAACTTTGTACACACTTTCCTAAAGGTCTCAAGAACCTATTCCATCTATGGATTGCAGAAATTTATGTCAAAGTTCAGAACTTTTTGTTATTAAAGCAACATTGCACCAGAAGCGGGTAAAATATGGAAACAGTGAATATAACTTGCCCGTGGGTAGGAGATGGCCAAGATGGCTCTAGATGTATTCCCACGTATTACAACAACTAAGAACATCGAAGAAATCAAGGTAAAAACTTTTAGATCATGAAATCACTTGATGAGGTCAAAATCAAGCGAAATCGAGTTTCTTCATGACCTATTACCAAAGTGTCTAGATGGGCGGAGATTGATTTTTAGAGGCTACTCCATATCTTATATGTCCTTAGTATAGCAAGATCAAAAATAAGAAAGAGATGAGGAAAAACCAACCAAAATAAATGCAAATTAATCAACACAAGAGATAATCATAAAAATAAACAAATATTGATGTATTGCTACTTGAATATAAAAGTTTTATAGCACTCTACTTTACAAGATAGAGAGCACATCACGGCACTCCTCGCAAATCTTAACCCTAACACATGAACACTTGGTCTCAAGAGAGAAATGTTGTATAGTTAACAAGTCACTATCACAACCCATTAAATAGATGAGCTAGCTAGCCATATCTAACCCTAGTGGAAACTATCTAGTTAGAATATATAGGAAAAATATGATAACCACCCACATAGGTGTTTTAACTTACATAATTTACTTATGCACATTTTTCAAAGCACATAAACCCGAATACACTAAATTCTTAGTCTTGATCCATCTTGATCTTTTCAAATTCTCTTTGACATAAACCATTCTCCCAAGTGCCATAGTTTTACTTCAAGGTAGTTTCCGGTATTTTGACCCAACTATCAAAATATTTTTCTTGACCCGATCATCTCCTTCCATTGCAAGCAATCACCATATTTATCACGTGTAGGTGTACAACTGGCTTGGCACATGTCGGCAAGTCTCTTTTGTTCCGGTTCTATCAGACCATGTTTCATTGGATAGACCAAGCCATATGGTGCATCCCACCGTTTGAACTTTGTTTTGACATTTTCCGCTTTTTTCATGTCATATTTGAGCTCAGCATCTCACCTGACACCCTCGATTGTTCTGGCCCTCGGCTCCTCCATGAGCGTAGCTCTGATTCTCACCGTTAACCATAGTTAACTCTAAGCGATCCTACACATTCAAAGACAAAAAATCGTTTTCGGATACAAGTTATTCACAACTTGACACATATTAGCAGTAACATGTGTCATGCAACATATAAACCATAACCTAGATCACTAAAACTCATTTCACAACTCAAAAACAAAATAAATCATAAAACAGCCAAGCTGGACAAACTTCGGCCAGTCTGACCACTTACCCACACGTCAGACCGCTGTCTATTACCGGTTCAATCTGGAAATACTCTATGAAACTTGCGAGCTCATCTTTGCTGATTCAATACTCTGGACAGGCTAACCCCATCAATAGAACTAGCTCATCGATGTGACTTGAGAGCATGACATTATATGCATGCCTGCATGGCATCAACTGATTCAAGCTGTAGCGGTCAAATTGCAAAACGTGCGTGCATCAGTGCATGGCTTTGACTCAAAAATTCTGTAGCGGACAGATAGCATCACATGCAAGCTGATCAATCAATGCATTGACTAACTTACATGTAAGGCAACAGTAGTCATTCTTTTTTACTGTAGTCATCATTTTTTATTTAACTCAAGTAATTGCAACAGCTCATCCCAACATAATTTAGGATTTTCTCACATGGTTTTAACAACGACAAAAACATGTACATGGCTAATTGAAATCCCCCACCCCATCACGATTTGCAATCACACAGCACCAAATTAACTAGGCCTCGATCGGAGCAGTCAACGGAACTGGACGACGGAGCGGTAGTTGGGGTTAGGCCTCCAGTTGGCCGGGATGACCTGCCTGGCCACCAGCGTCTTGCCGGACTTGCTGCGGATGCGGAGCGAGAAGGGAGCCTTGAGCGGGTGTGGTTGGAGTCCAGCCTCCAGATGGAGCCCCAAGAGTGGCGCATCGGCGTCCAGACGCCGGTCGGGCCGCCATTCGCCGACCTGGACTCCATGAGGTCCACCTGCACCATGTTCCCGTCCCGGTTCGCATACTCGACGAGCACCGCGAAGTAGACAGGGTTCGAGCCCTCCTCGACGTGGAAGTTCACGTTCAGGCCCCGGTAGTTGCATGGCACCCTGCACCAGCGGTCGATGCGTCAGATCAGATCTTGTCGTTGCCCATGCATGATGATCAATAAACAAAGCAGGATTTTAGCTCGTTTTACGTTCTCTGAAACATTACTGCGAATCACTTTGGGTCCTAGTTCATGAACTGGTCGTCGTCGTCGTCAGAGTTTTTTGGGCAGGAAGTAATGCAAATGGGCTCCACAACACAAGTAATCATGTACATATATAGACAAGTAGTTTCAGTTTCGGCAAGTAGTTTGTGTCAGAAATGTTACCGACCTCCTGAACTGTATGTCGATGATGCCGGCGTGGCGGAGCTTGTCGTTGAGGCCGGGCTTCGCCATGGCGCCGAAGGCCGTGCCGCTTAGGTCAAAGTGGTACTTGGCGACGGGGTAGTAGTTCATGTTGGTGATGATGACTGTCTCCGTCTTGCCGGAGCAGGCAGCGTTGTTGACGCATCGTACCTGCAAAAGCAAGCATAAAGTCAACAAAAGTAGTACTGCTCCCTCAAACCAAAAATAAGTAGCATCTCGAATGTGTGGAGTCAAACTATTTTAACTTTGATTAATTATCTTTATAAATGCTATAGGCCTCGTCAAACTTATTGTGACTATGTCAATGTCCGGAATAATACTTATTTGTAACTTAGTGGAATTCATGGCATCCACGAATTCCAAGGTAGAGTGTTCGCTAACGTTGGCATTGTAAAGTGGAGCAAGTGTTATCTTTGACCAATCAAATTAAATGATTTGCACAAACTAGTTAACATGGTGGCAACATGGTGAAACTAATTTAATTATGTACTCCAACCGTTCGTAAATACTAGATGATATTTTTCACTTATATAGACAAAAGTATTTAATTACGACATGTTTGGAACACATAAACATAATATTGGTACATTTGTCATTAAAAAAGTGTTCACTAGGAGTAAAATCTAATTTGAAAAGTAATGATCAAATATATGTATTGAAGATTGTATCATCTGAAACAACATCTATTTATACATATTAAGTTGCATATATCAGACAGTTCATCCAAAAGCTTAAGCTGATGAGGAGAGATAGACAATTCACTTATATTCCAACACTCCACCTCACATATAGGTTTCCTGCCTAAGACATGAAATAAAAGTGAGCTGCAATTATTTTTTCAATTGCACCAACTGAGTCTTGAATCTAAAACCTTATGGCTCTGATACCATATTAAATTGCATGCATCAGTTAGCTTATCCAAAACCTAAAGCTGATAAAGAGAGACGGACAATTCACTTATACTCCAATAAGGAACATAGGGAATACCTGGTAGCATGAGCCACAGCCCTTGCCATCCTTGAACAGGGGCTCGTTGCCGCAGGACGTCATGGACATGAATGGGTACTGGTTGACATTCTTGAAGCCGCAAGCACCACCTGCAGATCGATCAACGCCACGAAATCAGTTACAGAATACAGATGACCAAATGAGCACTAGAGCATTACACTGCACTGGCATCCATACGCCGTGCATCGACCAACACTACGCGCGTATGCACGTACCGTCGTCATCGGGGCCGGCACCGGTGGGCGCGCCGTACCAGGTGGCCTTGGCAGGGAGCCAACCGGCGTTGTTGGAGCTAATTAACGGCGGAGGTGTTGTAGTTGACCGGCTGGGCGCAGGAGTCATACGCGAAAAGCACGGAGAAAAGTGCAACAAGTGCAACGGCATTGATGGAGAGCCCGGCCATCTTAGGACAAGAAGTCTAGAACCTTCTAAGAATTGTAGACTATGTAGTACTTGTTAGTAGTACTACTCTAATTTGTGTTTTCATGGCCGGATGGGAGCTCATTGCCGAGGCATTTATAGGCAGGCTAACAAGCAATGAAATGAGTTCAAAAAAAAAAAACAAGCAATGAAATGGGATCGGCAATTCGGCGTCATTGGCCGTTGAACCCGACCGTGGCTTCAACCATGCATAACATTTTAACCACGGCACTTCGACCACGACTTTTACCACAACACTTCAACCACAACGCTTCGACTGCAACTAGATAGGTATCCGCACGGAGGGGGGCAGATCGGGAATTTCACGAGAGGGGGCAAAGAGGGAATTTCTCTGTCAGGGGGCCAAAAATGACCACGCTTCATTAGTTCCTCGACCTCCGATCTAGCATACATATCCTATTCGTTCAAGAATATGGCATAATTTCTTGGTTGTCTGTCATAAAGTGTGCCTGACTATGGGACTCGTGAGAAATTCAATCATGAGATATGGACCAAAATTTATATTTCATTTCTGGCAATATAATCAATATTTTTGACGTGGATTCTACGTGTAAGCTTGCTAGTGACTATAAATATAGCACTTAAGGCACCATGAATAAGAGAAAGCTTTTTTTATGAACAAGCCTAAGTAATAATAGTGAGGTGGTACTTATTTTCTACACTACTCTTTACTATGTATTCAGCTCTGGATAGGCCCTCTGTGATCTTCCCGTATCCCATCTTATTTACTGTTTCGCATATAACCACAACACTGATATTTGTCTATTATTCAGCCAAAACCAGGTATACGCTGAGTAGTATGACATTTTACATCTCTGTTAACTAGAGCATTCGAATTTTGAGAAGGTACTGAAGATATCTTCTGCTTCATGCAAGAGCTTAAGCTCCCTCAAATACAGTGCGGATTTTGGGGGCTTTTTAGCTTCCCTCCCTACCAGTTTCTCACGGAATGACTTGAAGAAATCGAACTCCCCCAAGCATGGCACGAGCATGTCAATAAATTGTCAAGGTCAACTTGCGATTTTTCATGTGACACCCCGGCTCATGTTGACCTATGTGTGTGTGCATATAAATTTCTGGATTAATCCCACCTTGCTAGCTTACCTTGAGTATCCCTTACATATAAGCCTAGGAGTTCCAATGGTAACACCCTCGGTTAACCGTTTTGCGTGAAACGAAGACGAAAGTGCAAATGAGTTGCTACGTGTACGTGGCCTATCTAAAATGTGGTTAGATCTGAACCGGTTTGGACCCTAGGGCGTTACATTTCCCCCCTTTGAGATGAGAAAGAGTGGAAGTTTTGCAGCATTAAATTGTTAACCCCAATTTGGTTCATGCATGTTAAGCACCTAAATGGATTTAACCCAGCGAAGAATAGAGTTTAACCCTCAACTTCCGAAGCACAAGGATGCCCTGCAGTACAGCTGCAGAGGACTGCAAGCAATTTAATTAGGCCATGAGATCACATATGGACATTGACATGTGGTGCAAAGCAAGGAGGAGCACACGTGATGTTGCATCATTTTTCCTCATGCAGGACATATACATAGCGTGCGCGTGCTTTTCCTCTTCTTCTGTTGATTATTGTGCCAATAGTACTCTCAAACTGTCTACTTTGCACTTGAACAACGCATTTCGGCTGTTCAAACATTTCGCCCACCGGCTAACGCAAGATACTCATAAGAAACAACACCTAAAAATAGTCAGAAAATTCGGTTGTTTCAGAATGAACGTATGAACTTTGACCGTTAACTTATCTCTACAAATATGTCCGGCTAGAGCCTGGAAAACCTACGCCGTCCTGCACTCCTGCCTAGCCTACACCAAATTGAGTGTTATGCCATGGCGCTTACACATACGGTGTTTGGTTCGAAGATTTTTCGGTGTAATCCATTTACATCGCTATTGGTTTCCGTTAAATATGTTCCCCTTCGCCTTGACGCCGCTGGAGCGTGCCGCCGGAGGCAGCCGGGCCCCTATGGAGGTCGCTGGTGGAGGAAGCGTCCTGATGGGCGTCCGTGCTGCGGCTTTGCTCCGCCTCCGTTAGTGATGCTGCTGCCGGTGGGTCCTTCGGGGGGGGGTGCCGGTGTGGAAGCGGGTGGCGCGGCCGACGTGGTGGCAGAAGGCGACGGCGGGATCGTGGCGGGGCGGTCCGGCGGCGCCGATCTGGGCGGCTACTTCTAGATCTGGGCTCGCCGTGCACACCTTCGCCGGTCGTCACGCCGAGACCGTCGAGGCGTTCTCCTGGATGGACGAGTTTCATGTGCCGCCCCTCCGTCTTCGTCTACAGTGTCGTCCTCAAGGTCCTCGTCGAATGCAGTGTCATCCTCCTCGGTTTGGCGCTGTAGAACCGGAGGGGTGGTGTCGGTTGCGCGCCCAACAGGGTCACGTACAATGTGCTCATGGGCAGGCTGTGCAAGCGTGGCATGTCGGGGGTTGCGCTCAAGATGTTCATCGAAATGCTCAAGAAGAGATCGTGCCCAGCGTGAAGATCTACGCGGTCCTGCTCTCGTCCCTGTGTAAGGCAGGGAAGATTGAGGATACTGGGTGGATGATACGGTCATTGAAGGAGAAGGGGTGCCCGCCGGACGAGGCAACAATTTGAGCAGACTGTGCAAGTCACAATCGCAGCCGCACCTGGATTTCCTCACTGGGCGCGCTTGGATCCGTGCGTGGGAGGTTTATTCTCTGGATCTGCTCAGTGGTGGCACATAGGCGTCGCTTTGTGGATTCTTCAGTGGCGAAAATTGCAGGGAGCGGCTCGTTGTAGAGTTCAAGGGTGGCTATGCCATGGCCTTGAGGCTCGCAGGCCCCCGGTGTGTTGGTGGCGGTTTATTGGGTGAGTGGGTAATACGTGGGGTGCTGTGGAGGTGCTGGCGAAAGCCTTACCGGTGATCTTACCGGTGTCGACAACGATGACGCCTTCGGGCGCCATTTTCCTTCCTGGAGGTGTTGTCATGGTGCTCCATAGCCCTCTTGTTTACTGATCTCCAGGTGAAAACCTCGCCTCGGTGAGGCGGGCGGCGTTGGCGACTCTCGTCGCTTCCTTGGAGGCGTCGTCTCGGAGGTCCTTCTTCACGCACAGTACACCGAAGGTTGGAGGACACGGTCGGTTGAGGATAGGGACTTGATTGAAAGCAAGGACAGAGAAGAAGTTATGAAGCTTAGTCTTTCTAGCTTTTTTTATAGTCCTTATGCTATATTTCTTGTTGTTTTATGCTCCTCAGTTTTTGAGGATTTGAGCCTAAGAGCTTATGTATCTGTTGGCTGTATATATCCCTCGTGGATATAGAGGCCGGATTTTATATCCTTTATCTAAAAAAATGTTTGGTTCAGATGGGCTGGCCTGTACAAAACCCATTCCGCTCCCACCGGACGTAACGGAATTACAACACCGTAATCCACGGCCCACACGCAGCGTCGCCATCTCACACCACGCGACCAGCGCAGCCACCCAATCCCCTTACCGTTACCTGGTTGAACCACGTTCATATAATAGTCTTTTGGCTTTGACTTATAAATAATAATAACTTATAGAAAGATTTATAGAAAAAAACATCCCCGTGCAATTTTAGTTATATAAATAAAGTCGTTGCAGTGTGCACTACAATCAACTAATAGACTCCGTGTTGAAAAAACACTCCGTTTGAAAACTAGCTATTATAGAAAAGTTATTTACTGTAGAAAAATAACTTTTAAAAGTCAATATGAACAGAGCCTCAATTTTTACACATTCCCTTCCCCATTGCCAATGTAATCTGATAGTCTGATACCAGTACAGATTACGTTTATAGTGTTGAACCAAATACTACCTTACATATCCCTACTAATATAAAAGAGGAGTTTGTCTATTCACCACCTCCCCCTTCCTTCTCCCTGCTGCAGCACACGCCCGCATCTTCTCTTGACATACGCAAATATGTGGGCCCCTGTCATTAGTCAGCTCCCTCCTTGAACTCTCATGGCCTCACACTCCAACCGCTCATTTTCCCTTCCCCACATTGTTGCACCCATGAGGCCCCAACCACTAGCCATTCTCTCTACCTCATGTCCTAATCAACACCGTCCCATCTCCTCACTCCGATTAACCTCTTCTAATCTTCTCTCTCTCTCTCTTTCTTCCACACCCTACACTAACGCCTTGCCGGTTTTGTAGTCTAGATCCACAATCAGTAGCGGTATTGGTGACTAATGCCCATGACAAGCAGAAGCGCCGACGCCAAGCGGTGGCTAGGCTCGGCGAGCGAGGAGGAGGCGATAGTGGCGTGAACCGGCTAGTGAGGAGGTGATGCCCAGGAGGAGGAAGACGGTGGCGCCGAGATCGAGGATGGCTATATCTGGCACTGTTGGAGCCGAGGATGGCCAGATCCAGCGGTGCGGTGGTTAGGTATCACTAGATATGTTGGACTCCGACTTCTCCCTTGGGTCTAGCAATAGTGGCACGAGGACAGCCGGGTCTGGCGGTGGAGACCTCTCTCCAATTCTCCTCCATTGGCCCTTTTCTACCGGCATGGTCGATTGGCTCCAGCTATGGCTCCATATTCTTGATCCGCTGCCCCACTATCTCATTGCGAAGATGACCTGATCTGATGGCAGTGGAGGTGAGGATGATCAAATCTGGCAGCGGCGACCTCGGGGACACCAAATCCAGATGTAGCGACCTTGTGTTCAACCGAATCCACCCCGGGTACAGAACATCATTGTCGAGGACAATGACCCCCAAATTAGGTGGTCATGTTGTTGGGGACATTGGCGAGGAGCACAATGACCCTAACAGAGTACCGGAGGTAGAGGTGGAGGTTATCAGCCGGATCCAAAGACAACCACCTCGGAGACGGTGCATTCGGCTGCGGTGACCTCAAGGATGGTGGATCCAGTGGCGATGGGCCCAATGACGCGTGGAGTATAGCCGCCAATTGGGAGGAGGCACGAGGAGTGGAGGCGACACGGTGGTGGCGTGTAGGCAGGGAATGCGAGTAGAAATGGGAAGGTGAGGAGGCAACACCGCTGTTAGGAGTCGTCGGCGGGGAGGAGGCGTGGGTGGGGGAGGCGAGGGAGAGGGGGAGGCAGCATCGGGTGGAAGTGGAAGGGCCTAATTCCACCCCTGGCCCAGCCCTTTGGAGCCTCCACTACGTCCTGTGTGCCGCCATACTGCTGCTGCACTAGGACAACAAAGAAGAGGAGAGAGGTAGAGCAGTACTCGATGGTGAAGAAGAGGAGCACATCGATGTGGAAGAAGAGGTGCACAATGATGCGCATGACGAGACATTGGTGTACACCATCGAGGATGACGACAAAACAAAAGTGTACGCCGCTGAGGTTGATGACTGGGACATGGAGTACACTGGTATGAACGATGAACAAGGAGGCAGAGTACACCGGCTCGGGTGAGGTGTACAACGCCGATGATGAGGAAGAACAGTGAAGCTGGTGGGGTTAAGGAGGGCAGATCCGAGGCGGCGATCTCCAGGGATGGAAACAGATTAGATACGATCGAATAGTCTCGAATATGAATCCATATTTTAAAATGAATATGAATACAAATTTGAATATTCTCCAATACAAATATGAATCGAATGTTGTAACAGATATGAATTCAAATCGAACATGGACTTAATTCAGCCGAATATGAATATCCTTCTACAACTTCTGTAACAAGTATTGGTAGAACAAATTCCTAGCGGTTTTGCCAATTTTTGACCGGTTACTGGAACGGTACCGGTTTCAAACCACCTAAATTCAAATTTTGAATTACAAAATTCATCCGGATTTTTCTCAGGTTCTGAAAATAGATCAAATACGAATCGAATAGTCTAGAATACGAATATAAATATTCTCGAATACGAATGTGAATATGAATATTCTCAAATACATATATGAATACTCTTGAATACGAATATGAACATTTTCGAATACGGATTTTGCTTACCATATTTGCGTTTTTTTGTATACGAATTCGAATAGAATGGATTATCCGTTACCGTTTCTCACCCCTAGCAATCTCAGCAATAGTGGATCTAGCTTCCCCAATCTCACTCTTGATGATAAGATGACTCTTTTTTTTTAATGTTGATTATATTTGATTACATGTATGACTTTTTAAAAAAACTCTGTTGTAATAGACAGATATCTTACTAGTCATAACAAGAATGGTTCTGCACATGGTACATGCAACCCAATTACATCGCAATACCTAGGCCCGGCGCTGCTCACGTGCAGCCAGCGGCTAGTGTACCGTAGCAAGCAAGCAGCCCGCGCCGCCGTGCGCGCGCGGTGAGCCGGTGAGCACTCGCCGCGGCACAAGCTAAACACCGCACCCCACAGGTCGCTCGCCCGGGCGCGCGACGCGCCACGGAACAAACGAGACGCGATAGAGGGGGAGATCGCGCGCTGAAAGCTCAGTCCGAGAATGGGGCCGGCCGGCGGCGCGCGCGGCAACGGTGGGTGCGTGCGGGCCCCGAAAATCTGGTGCAAGTGCTCGGCCGGCCACTCCATTCTGCGCGCCGATTTCTGGTTCCACCGGCCGGAGGCAGTTGCACTCGCCGTGGCCCGCACCTCACATGCAGATGCTGCGCGCGCAGCCGTCGGCATCCGACTTCTCGCCCGCACATGCACCTGAATCCATCACGAGTCAGTTACTTTGTCCCTTTCCTCCGTTAACTGTTCAGACAAACGAAGAAGAGCAGATGAAGGCTCCTTTTCCTTTCCTTTTGTCTAAAAAAAGAAATTGATGATAAGTTTTTCTTGGCTATCTGCTTGTTGAAAAGTTATGTGACGAATCGCTGAACAGAGCACGACTTCTTCTTTTACATCAAGTGCAATTACTTTGAAGAAGCATTTTGCACAACGAAATAGTCTAGAGCATGTCCAAGAAAATAAAGTTAATATGGCTTCATTTTACTAGTATTTTCTTTAGAGGCAGTTTGTGGATAATCTTGTTGAAGAACCCTAGCTAGTGCCTAGTAGCTTACGCGTGCTACCTACGTAGATTCCCTTAATTTGGTGTGGTCGGTGCAAGAACAGAGTTTAACGCCAGTAATTACGGCGATAGTCTAGTAGGTATCCGGGTGTACTTTAAGGGGGCGAAGTTGCCGGCTCTCATGTAAAAGTAATGAATCATTCACGACTGACGGTTATAGAATTGGTTACTATACTGGAAAAGGTTTGGAGTGAGAAAGACTTGTGTTGGGGGATTAGTATCCTTTGCGTTCAGTCGACGCACTAGTCACTGCAATTGAGTGCTCCTACGTGCTTTGGCCGTTGCAGGAATTATGATGTGCCTTTTCAGGATTGAAACAAAACTTTACGGAATTGACTTTCTTTCGATTTAAATTTGTGGAAAGGCAGAACATTGCAAGTCAGCCGCGGTTCAGTTTGTACTAAAATAACTCCCTTTCTCAACCTCCAAATCCTAATTATCAGATTCAGAAGTCTTTCCACCGAGGCTGTACGTTGGTTGGAAAGTCAGGATCAGATTCCCCGAGTGCACGCTTGGTGCGCGTATGCAGGTTCGATCACAATGGTAAAACTGATGAAGTGAGCACTGGTTTAGACGAGTTTTTTGACACAGAGATGGAAGCAGGGATAGCTAGTACTAAATTCCACACAGCAAACGGTAGATATAATTTATGACCTTGATCTGGTTACACACTGGGTACAGTGACAGTGGTCGGGACAGCACATGCAAACCTGCCTCCTCCATTTCCCACTGATCATCTCCAGGACACACGACGACGTCTATATGACACCCGACGTCTCACCTAATTAAACCTCCTTAATCCCATGCAACAATCGATACAGTACCGAATCAAGCCAATGATTTCGAATGATTGAATATTTGTGCGCAGAGCCTGCTAATGCCGCTGCCGCTGCCGCTGCAATATGATTAGATTAGCTGTACTGGACGATGGAGCGGTAGACGGCTTTGGGAGCCCAGTTGGCCGGGATGATCTGGTTGGCCACCAGCTGCTTGCCGGACTCGTTGGTGATGCGGAGCGTGAAGGGCGCCGTGAGACGGTGGCCGGAGTCGAGCCTCCAGATGGAGCCCCACGACTCGCGCATCGGCGTCCACGACGCCGAGTTGGCCTCCATGAGGTCCACCTGCACCACGTCGCCATCGCCGTCCTCGTACTCGACGAGCACCGCGAAGTAGACGGCGTTCGAGCCCTCCTCCACGTGGAAGGTCACCTTCAGGCCAGGGTAGTTGCAGGGCACCCTGCGTGAACCAACAATCCATGCGTTAGTGCTACGTGTTTGCTTTCAGATTATCTATTAATTTTTGTCGATCGATGATGTTCAGAGTAGGAGTAAGCAACAACCGGAGTCGACAAATTGTAAAGTGGCTGTACTAATTAGAGTATTTCTGCGCATCTCTTTGGGTCCCAGTTAAACCGGCCGGTCGCTGTCGTTAAAGTTTGGTTGCGCAAAAGTACAAGGGCTCCACAGCACAAGTAGCTAGTTAGCCCCATTCATTTCGGTTTATACTTTATAACTTATGATTTTTCTTAAATAAATAAAAAAAATAATTTTTCTATTATTTTTTGAAACAATTTATTAGAACGGTCTTTTTAAAATGACTCATCAGTATTTGGTTCATTCATATAAGCACTCGTGTAGGATCAAAAGTTATCAACCACAGCTGAAAGAACCAAGTATGATTCTATTCAGGTAGGGCCAAAATGGTTCGATCGTGCAACGAATGTTGAATGAATGTTAATGACCGACCTCTTGAACTCCATGTCGATGATGCCAGCGCGGCGGAGCTCGTCGTTGCGGCCGGGCTGGGCCATGGCGCCGAACGCCGTGCCGCTGAGGTCGAAGTGGTACTTGGCGACGGGGTAGTAGTTCATGTCGGTGATGATCACCGTCTCCGGGTTGCCGGAGCAGGCGGGGTGTTTGGTGCATCTTATCTGAAAAGGCAAAGCAAACAGTCAAAACTGTGCCTCTCTCGGTCCAAACTCCATTTCCACCAGGGCAAGCCCCAACATAAATTAACGTCCGTCGTGGAAAAAGCTTTGACCAACTTATCAACTTTCGTACCTGGTAGCAGGAGCCGCAGCCCTTGCCGTCCTTGAACAGGGGCTCGTTGCCGCAGGAGGTCATGGACGAGAACGGCGCCATGTTCACGTTCTTGAACCCGCACGCACCACCTGCACATCGACCAGTGCATGCAAGTTCATTAACGATCGATCGTTCAAGCTATACGAGCGCCGTGCACCGGCATGTACGTACCATCGTCATCAGGGCCGGCGCCGGTGGGCGCGCCGTACCATGTGGCCCTGGCAGCTTCCCAGTTGGGGTCGGCGGTGAAGGCGGAGGCGTTAAAGTTGACCGGCCGCGCGCCGGAGGCATACGTGACAAGGAGGGAGAAGAGTGCAACAAGTGCAACGATCTTGGAGGAGAGGGCGGCCATCTTAATTAGCTAGTGGCACTACAAGTCTCTACTTCTCAAAGCTTGGGAGAGTAGCACTGGTATGCTAAGCAGATTGGAGGGTGTTGATCTGTGTTTTGATGGTCGGGGAAGAGCACATCGCCGGGGTATTTATAGGCAGGCAGGCGACGCGATCGCCATCAACGGTCGTTGCACCCGACGTGCTTTGTTTAGGGGTCACATGGCTACGGGAGGAAATCATGGGAGGAAAGGAATGGAGGCCGCTTCGCTTCGGTTCACGAGTGCGCGTACTGTTAAAAATGAAACCACATCTTTGCAGTTATCGCATGTTGTGGAGTATGGACAGTACGTACATGCCTGTTCACTGATTCTCCGAAAATTCATATTCTCTTTCAGAAATGTATGTACAACTCTTTCTGACATAGTAGTAGGGTTGGAATATTCGGGTACAATTAACCGGGAACAGCATGCAGGAACGGCAGGTTTACAATCAAAACATGGACGTTAGTCTGCCTATTATTGGAAGCAATCATTGTATCGAACCTGTGTAACAACAGGCTTGTAGTTGTATGTGTGATCACCGAATTTTTTTTTTTAAGGAAATAAGGCCCATTAGGCACTAACCCCATTTCATTATGGCAACAGATGATACAACCCATGAAAGTTACAAGAAAGGATAGCATAAAATAAAAATTACAAACATGTCTTTCTTGGAGAACATCAATAGCTTCGCTGGAGTTGGAGCGCAACGGCAATGAGCAAGACAGAGGGTTGCCAAAGATTTTGGACACGGCCAACAGTAACCTTGTCATAGAAGCTTTGTCGGAGATACAGATTCTGGCCGGCAAGACCTTTTCTTTGACTTCACCAGAGGTTAGGGTGATGGCCGGCTAAACCTTCTAAAAAAAATTCACTGGAGTTGTTGGTGCTGGTCGGCGATAACCTTGACAAGGAAGCATAAGGCATAGGTCATCATCATGAGACTCCAAATGCCTTCCTAGAGAGAGAGTTGCCTCCTCTGCAGCAGCCAAGGACTCTTGAGGAGGTAAGCAACATCGGCTTCACCGACGTTACAAAGGCAAGTAACTAGAGGCAACACCCCTACATTACAAAGGGAAGTAACTAGAGGGGGAGCTAGAGATTGCTTACGCCAAGGGAACAAATCACCACTGGACGGCAACGGAGATGACCACCGAGCAGCAATGGATGGTGAGAAGCAATAAAAGTTCTCAGATCTATACAAAACCAAAAGTAAAACTACCTAATAGCTATATAGGGGTGAGACCCTCTCCCTCTAACCACCAGCAACGATGCCAAAGAGGAATAGGGAGAGGGCCGGTTGGATTGGAGAGGAAGAGGCTAGGAAGGAAGAAGAGAGAGTCTGGCGGAGGACGAGAGCGTGTGATCACCGAATTGAATCATGTGGAAAATTGTGTTGTAGAGGTACCTAATGTGTTTGGGTTTTCTGGAAAAAATAAAAAAACAAAGGGTACACGTACAGTTCCATTGATAGATACAATGATACGTGCACATATGTTGTTGTCCCTTTAAAATTGGGACATGCATGGTGGTTGTAAGATACCCTGCAAAGTGCATAGTGAATGAAGAAGCCGCTTAAGCTTTAGGACATGCTGAACACAACTGTCTCGAGTTTTTTAGAGAGACAAAGTTGCAACTGTCCTGTACGCCTGATTTCTTATGCATAAAAAAACCTGACCTTAGTTCTTGGTCTAAGCCACTGGCTAAGTTCAGCTGTGATTAGCTGATCCCCACAAGCAAGCAACCACTATTACAGAAAGGTTAATAGTAGACGCCAAATCACAGACGATTTTGTGAAACTGTCTGTAATAGTGTGTCTGTAATGTACACTATTACAGACGGTTTTAATTTGAAGGCCGTCTGTGGTATTTGTGGCGGGAAAAAGGAGTATCACAGACGGTTCTTACTGATGAACCGTCTGTGATACTGGAATATGAAGTGCGTTGTCAATTGGATGTTTTATGTCTGTGAAATGAATTGAGATGTGAAATGTATCTGAAATGAAATGAGATGTGTGAGTTGTATATGTTTATGTCTGAGATTATCTGCTTGTTTCAGAGGTTCTTTGTGCAACAATAAGTGCACGGATAATCACAGACGGTTCAAAAACCGTCTGTGATAACTTGGATTATCACTGACCCATAATTTGAGCACGGCTCAAAACAAATGCGTGATGACGCTTTCAACCGTCTGTAATGTGGATTTCTGTAGTAGTGAACAGACTGTCGCATCGCATCCTCAAAAAAATTTTTGATGAGTTTATTACAGTTACTGGTACCAAAAGGCTTGATCAATTGACCGCTTGAAAAGCACCATAATATATCGGCAAATCTTAGCCATGTGCTCCTCAGATTTCCAGTTTTCCATCAAGCAAGAAGCAGAGCATTTCCGAATTCCGATATCCGTGAACTAGCAGTTTCGTTTAGCAAATATAGACAAAAAAAAAAGTATGCTCAAACAGTGTTGTAGCACACTGCAGTCCAAAATTTGCTAATAGCTCAGGCCACCCACGGAGCGGGTACACATGCGTAACACCTCTCTTAGTCTTTCGTCAGAAATACTATGATTTAAGCCAACAGATATTATGTGTTAGTAGAGATGCCACTATAGGGCCACACACACGTAACCCATGCGTACCACTTCTCTTGGGCTTTTATCTTCGCTTCGCCCAAAAGGTTTAACCCAGAAATGCTACAATTTGAGTCAATAGGTATTATATGCTAATGGAATTTAATGTAAACTAACAATATGATATTAAAGGACGAGATGTTACAAGCTGCCTTGTGTATTCCTTAAGGTTTATCTGTGTCTTAGAGATCATCGTTCCAACATTTTCTGTTCAAGAATCAGTTTTTTGAGAGTAAGCAATCAGGTATTTCTCACTTTTCATGGCTCGACCTGCCTGGACTCAAAACTTAAATCGCCTATTTAGCCCAAACCAAACCTGAGTGCGTTGTTGGGCTGAATCTGAGCCCATAACTTTCAGTTGGAAAAAATCGACAGACTAAAACCAACAGACTAGACTAATCCTAAAATAACAGGTGTTAAGGTATACTTGTACACATGCCGCTCTACCGAAAGGCTGATCACTCGTATTTCCAACTGGAGCAGCTGCAAGTTGCCTGCAAATCGTCCGAGATTACACCTAGCTGAGCTAGCTAACCAGCCAGCCAGTGCATAATGCGTTGGGAGGTTAGAGTTAGAGTGAGAAAGGGACGTGGCTTCTGCTGGTGACTTGGATGATCTTGGCGGGTAAGCCGGAAGAATTATTGGCGGGAACGGAATTGAAGGGAAGGAGAGCAACGCAAAGCGAGCTGATATGAAATGTAGCAATAGTGTATTGCGGTTTGTGAAAGGCAGAGGAAAGAAGGGTCCTTCTTTTAGAATTTTGGTTTTTAGCTTCTTCAAAAATCGAAATAAAAAAGATGATTATTTAAAATGGATTAAATAATTTCTCGAATTTAAAATTATATATACTATCTATATTAACTTCTTTATCCTTGTAAAAAATATTAATTGCAATGGAAAGCCATCTATTGCGGCTCGAAAGACAAATCAAGAGGCGGGCCCGCGGGCACTATGATTTCACATGCGCAGCTGACACCTCTGAGGCTCTGAAGCAACCACCACGTTGCGTTAGCATCGCAAGCGAGAACCACCTCACATGCCGCGCCGGCGCCATGTGACCGTGCACTCGACCGCGCGAGCCGACTCGCTCGACCGCGCGCGACGCGATCCCGTCCACCCGTCCATCCGCCCGCCCGTCCATTTCCGACGTGAGGTGAGATCGCCCCGCGCGCCCGTCGCGTCCCCAATTCAGCTAGCTACGTCCTACGTGTCCGTCCGTTTAACGATCAGCTCGGTGTTGTTATTGGCATCATTGTTGTTGTTGTTGTTATTGTATAGTTGTTTTCGCAATATATTCAATTTCAGATAAGAAGGGAGCTAAAGATGTAGACCGTACTGTCAGGAAGAAATGTAATATCAACGACGATGGAGCCGGACACTTGGTTGGGACTGCAATAAGCACTAAGGTGTTTCTGCGTATCCCCCGCTTTTCCGTCCAAAGAAGCAAATACTCCAATAAAAGGCCCCTTCATATTAGCTACCGCCGATGATATTTAATTAAAAATGAATAATGATGATTAAAAAATAACTTTTAAAAGAAGTAGACTAGTGATAGGAAAAGTAAGTAAAAGATACATATATGAGACATGAGCGAGAGGAATGAGATGCGTGATGTGTCTGTGATCTTCTGTTTTATCTCTAAAGTAAGATAAAAACAAAAGAAGTATAAAAATCATTTAAAAAAATAGATATTCATTCTGCCCTAAGTTACTTCAATGAGATATTTGGCTTGGGGTTTTACTCCGTTTCACACTAGCTCCTACTAACCCGGCTCAGACGAGTTGGACACGCACTTTTCGTTCGTACTAGAGAAATTAGCAACACTATGCTTAAACTCAAAAATCCTTATAAAAAAAGTTAAGCTACGACGGCTGCCACGCACTACATGCACGCATGTGGACATGTACTACATGGTTGAAAATTAAGATTCCACTAACAACTCACGTACCATGCACGAAGAACATATAACCCCATTCACACATAATACCCATAAACTACTGCTACAGTGTCAGCCACGACTTGTTTGACCCCTGCAAGGGATAATTTACTAGTAGAAAACAAAAGGGATCAGTAGGTGCCGCTAAATGCTAATGTACCCTTCAAACGGACTCCGCCACGTACACACTGAAGACCACTATTCAGATCACCGCCGGCCGTGCACGGTGCACCGGCCACCGCCGGGGAAATTTATTCGTCTGAAGCTGCGACCACCGCCGTAAATTCAGGCATGGCATGTGCGTGCCTAGTCAGAGGCCGCATCACACGCTAGCAGTGAAAATGTAAAATGTGTGGACCGCCAGTCCGCAGTCAGGCAGTGAGTTTTGAGTTTTTTATCTGCATCTACCGTGCTTACCAATTACCATCTTTACGGGTGGGCCCGGGTAAAGGAGTGGGCCAGGGGGTGGCGTGCGTTGAGACAGTTTTTCTCGTTGTAGTGGGAACAGAATAAAGGCCTCACACGCAGGCGCCATTCCCTAAGAAAAGGGCCGTTGGTGATGGTCCGCCCGGCGACGCTCTCCTCATCTCTCAACTGGACTTGCTTCCTTGCCTTGTAGCCGTCCGATGCGGCCATCAACATTCCTCTGCGCCGTCCGATCTCGTAGCCTCTCACTGCCATGTGGGCCGCCTGGACTCTAGGCATTGCCCGTTGAAGAAGCCCTTGCTTGATCTGCTCCTCGTTGCTGCAGGCAGAAGCACCTTGATTTACGGCCATTTGCTGCGTGTCTTCGGGGCCCAAGGGGAAATTTTTTTTCAATCCGGGGCAAGCATCACTCACTGCCCTTTGGAACTTGGCCTTTGATTGATTAACTAATTGGTGATTTTTATCCGGCCTGACGGATATAATCATAGAATATTATGGCGTCCTTTCGTTAGGCCGCATAATTGGGGATGTTTGGGTAAAGCTAAAGGAAGGGATAAGGGGTGGTGATTGTGCTTATGCATTTGTACGTATGTCATGTCCATGCACTACTGCTGCTACTCATTAGCTCAGCTCCCTTGCCCCCGGCCCAGTGCAGTGAACTCCGTGGCGTCCATGGCAAAGCATCTCGACGACCGCATTCGTGCTCCCGGTGACATTGCACTATGCCATTATTCTCCCCTGCTCCTGGTTTCCTGGAAGAACAAAGGGGGAAAAAACTGAAAATCGTCTCAGTCATGGCTTCTCCTGAGAACTAGCGGTAGCATTGTCATCTTCTTCTCGAGAGATGAGGAGGGCGTAAGCTAGAGACAAAAGACTGGACGCATGGGCGACAATGTGCTAGTGCTAATCCAGCTTTTGTTGCGTATCGCGATGTTAATAGTTCGGTTTCCGCCTCCGTTGCGTCTCCATTCAATGTGGCTTGCAGCGGCAACCACCTCCCTCCCTGAAAGCTGGTGGCTTGTAGCGAGGCCACGCGTGATAAAGATTTCGAGCAGATTAACCGAAAAGAAAACAAGGCTCTGTGCAGGGTACCGGAGCAGTAAGCGGTACCTAGCCGCAAGTGCAGATCTAAAGTTGCCACTCACATATCTACCTGCCGCTTTACTGAAAGAGACATGTAAGGTTCAGAGCAGTTTCTCCGAACAGCTTGCGTAGAAAAAAAAGGGCCGATTTACGAATCGGCCTAACAGTAACGAGCAGAGATCCGTCGAGACGGCATGTGAATTGTCGTCTGCTCACATGCATTACATTACATCACCCATGTTAAACACCGCTTTCGCGGATGAGCTGAGACTTATCCGCGCTGCCAGTCGGTGCGTATCGTCCGATTCCTCGCTACCTCCATCTCTCCCCCTCAAGATCGATCTCTCCATGCGCACTTCTCTCTCTCTCTCTCTCCTTTTTCTGTTCAGCTGTTGTAATCATGTCAACGTAGATACTCTGGCAATGCATAAATACTGGTATAAAGAGTGGTACTGATGACTCGTCGTCTTTTGTTCAGAATTCGGATGCAGATGCTGCTGTGAATAATTATCCTGGTAGGTGTGTGCGTACATTGCTGTTGGCCATGCCTTGTTCTGGTAATGATACAAGGCATGCACCATGCAGCTAATTGAAGCATGCATGTATTTCAGAATTCAGAAAGCAATGTCTTGGAGAGACTCAGTGGCAAGTGCTGTACTGGTGTACTGTGCATCATTGCCGGGTGCAGATCGAGCTTTAAATTGTTATAGTTTACTCGATATTCCTGGATGCGTGCCATGGAATCATATGATTCGCGAGACGGTTGCGTTGCATGATTGTGCTACCGGCCGGCAGGAGTCTTCACCAAACCAACCAAATTATTCCTGACGACTCCCTCCATGGATGGATCAGGGTATTCAGGTCTAATCTAACGAAGCAACGTACGAGAGCAAGAGCATTGCAATACATCTGTACATCTACACTCAATGACTCAACTGCGGGCGAGAGCGGCGCCAACTAGCAGGTGAGTGTCGAGCTAAGTCTGAACATTATTGCTGCCCTGCGCCTGGAAGTTCCAATGAAGTTTAGGTACGTATAATATGGCCGTATCATGGCACGCTTACCTAGTTACCTACAGTGTTAACCAACAAATCGATATACCCTTCCCAGAAAAGAAGAAACTTATTAGAAAGTGACATAGCTGCTAGCGTACATAATAATTGTTATAAAACGCATAATAGAAATAGAATATCTAAAGAACTGGAGACATAAATTTAACGTAAAAATCTCTTGTGGAAAAAATTACGGATTTATGATGGTGGAATTCACTGTACGAGAAGATATTTATAATAAGGCACTTGCTTTCCCTATGGTCTACAGGGGCACTTTAAATTCTTCACCGAGAACTCATATTTGGAGTATAACATTAACTAACGAATAAGAAATTCCAGAGAATATTATGTTAGTAGCTATTAGGGTGTTATCAAATGGTGAATCGGTTGTTCTCTCAACTAATATTGATTTTTTATTTTGTTGTTGTTTTCAAAGTCTTCTCGATCAAGCGTAGCCCAAGTTAGCTTATTATGTTGAAAATCTATGACTCTAGCTTAAACTCTATATGTGCATATCTTTCCATAAGAACCTGTAGTAGACGCAGCGATCAAGAAATTGGCTTGGGCGGCCACCCAGGCGCAATGTAGGTGCTCAGTGGTAGGGGAACGTCGGGCCTCGAGCAGTAGTCGGCACGGCGGACGTTCAGGCCGGGGTGGGCGGGCGAGCGGCGCCTAGGCGATCGTGTCGGTCGCCTAGGCGTGCAAGGCAGAGAAGTTGGGTAATATATGAGGAAGAGGGTAACAGAGGGTTACCAGTTTGGACTTTTGGAGTCAGGGCGTCTTGCGCATTAGGGTTTCTTCGCACGCACGGCTCCACCATCGTCGATTCGCCAGATTCCACCTCACCAGTTAGGGACGCATGGCCATCTCGCCAGATTCCGCATTTCCTATGTGTGTTCCGCCTCCCCTTCGCCATCTTCTCTGCCTCCCCTCTTATTCGCTATCTTCCCTCCTCTCATCTGCCTCTCCTCCACCCAGCGGCGCTCCCCTCTAGCCTCCGCCCAGTAGCACTCCCCTTCGCGGCTTTGCTCCCCTCTGCAGCTTGGCCTCCTCTCCATAGCTCCGCTCCCCTCCGCAGCTCTACCTCCCCTCTGTAGCTCCGCCTCCCCTTCGTGGCTCTGCTCCGCTCCACGCCATGACTATAAAGGGCAGAGATGGCAAGGGTGAAGCAGCGAAGAAGGTGCCGGACAATGGACGCAGATAGTCGATGGGGTGGAGAAGCAGAGAAGGCGAGGGAGGACCGGACTACTGGAGGAGTGGAGCTGTGGAGGAGAGGAGATGGCGACGGGGCAACTGCCGACTGGATGTGGATGGACTAGAGAATGACTGAAGTGAATGAATGAGATGAGTGGCGAGAGAGAGAGAGAGATCGGTAGAGGTAAATGGTAATGCTGTGGAGATGAGTGGCAAGAGAGAGATTTAGTATTTTAGTAATTTATTTTTGATTTTTGTGTGAATTATAATTACTTACTGGTTATTGTAACATTTTACTAATTAGAATGCCGTCTGTTGCATCAGCGCCAGAGGTGAGCACTGCGGAAGATAGTCTCAAGAGAAAGTCGGGTGACGTAGGGTGGGATTTTGGTGTGTGTTGGTGAATCTAAACAACTTGGTCAATGTGAAATGCATTTTATGCGATAAAGTTGTTTTTGGTGGAATCTATAGGATTAAGCAACATATTGCACATATTAGTTGGAATGTTTCCAAATACCCCAAATACACAAAGACCAAGAAAAGTGTTGAAAGTCTATTACGGAGGTAAAGAACAAAAAGGAGAACAATAAAGCACATGACGATGATGTTATGGATGATGTGACCATTCGAGGTGATAGTAAGGATGACGAAGGGCTCGATGAGATTGGAGGATCGGCACCTCGTAAGTTAGGCCCTATGGATAAATTTGTCAATTCAATTGATCCACAAGATAGTAGTTTTAGCGCTCAAGAGCTCAAGCGGTAACAAAAAAAATTGCAGAGTCAATTTGGAAAGAGAGGCTTCATAAGGTGAAACAATATGTGGCGAGGTGGCTTTATGTATCAGATATAGCTCACAACATACATAGTGGACTTGTTGATACATCGATATGCATTTGCCATTAAATATTAATTCATGTATGTATTAATCTTGTATCATGTTTCCATTTTTTTTAGGTGTACCGTTCAACGCCGTAAACACTGATGAATTCAAGCAAATGATAGAAGTCGTTGGTCGATTTGGCCAGGGATTCTTAGGTCCTTCCTAATATGAATGTCGGGAGCCATTGTTGAAGGAGGAGGTGGCGAGAACAAGTGATTTTTTGAAAGCACATAAGGAAGAGAGAGTCATAATCGGGTGCTCTATCATGATCGATGCTTGGATGGACCAAAGGAGAAGGAGCATAATGAACTTATGTGTGCATTGCTCATTGGGGACATATTTTCTAGAATCAAAGGAGGTTTCGGAAGATGCACACATAAGTGAGTACATCTTGGAGTATGTGGATGCTTATATTGAAAAATAGGTCCATAAAATATTATGCAAGTAGTAACGGATAATGCTTCCAACAACATGAGAGCAAAGAATTGTTGAAGGCCAAAGGACCAACTATCTTTTGGAGCTCATGTGCAACAAACACCATAAATTGATGCTTCAAGGAATTGGTATTATGGCAAAGTATAAAAAGACACTTGATCAAGCAAAATCTTTGACTGTTTTTATTTATTCACATCACAAGACATTGACCTTGATGAGGCAACACACAAAGAGTACTTTTAATATGGTTACTCACTAATTCTCAAGTTCAATTTCTTATGCCACTATTTCAACTTAAGTACTTAACTAACCAGTCTAACCTTTACTTTGCAACTCGTAGATATATACCAAGAAGAGAAATAAATTAGATGCTCACCACCCCAATAATCTTGTTTATGTTCAATTCAATGCAAGACTTATGAATAAAAAAGAAAAGAGCAAATCAAAGAACATAGATGTCCTTTTAGTTTCGCACGCTACCTTTGCTCAAGGATAGGTTATTGAAGGCGGGGATGAGGAGGGTGATCCCGAGACAGGTCTTTCATGGAAACACATTGAAGAAGCAAGTGGGGCTAATGAAGCCACACAACCTCGTAGGAGCACAAGAGTGAGAGAATTTCATGAGGATGATTTTGAATCTGAAAAGTGAAGAGGAAGAGGAGGTGAACGAAGAACTTGAGGATGTTGAGTTCGAATCCGATTAGGATGAAGTGATTTCAACAAAGAACTATGGTCAAGAGGACAAAGATTGATCATTTTATCTATGCATGCTACATTGTTAAAGTTTCTTTAAGAATTATTTTGCTATATGTGGTTGAGAACTTTTGGTGTGAGATGTTGTGAATTATGTCTATGTGTGGTTGTGAACTTATTTTATACTCTTATTTGATCTATGTGACTATGTTTTATTGTCTTGTAGTCATTTCTTATTTCTTTCATTCTTTCATACTTACATAGAAGTCTAAAGAGCAATAGTTATATAAATTTATCCACATACCAAGAGTCTCATATTTTGTTTAATTTTTAATGTGCAGGTTTGCATGAAGCATTTACATCAAGTGATGAAGTATCCATCATTATCTATTAAATTTACAACATTACAAGTTATTCCAGGTAACTATTCTTCCTCCAAATATCATATATGTCTTGATATCGTTAGTAGCACATTATGCTAAAGTCGTCGCCTAGTCTCCGCCTAGGTGGCCTAGGCGCTCGGCCCCTGCTTGCCGCCCGCCTAGCACCTACTTGAACGCTGAGTAGACGAGAGTCATCGAAGAAATCATTCATGGTTAATCTCGCATGGATACCGCTGATGATAAGTACAACGACCTGAATTTCAGTGAACTCCACTTCCAACTAAAACATGCAAAACTGGTGACAAATATTTCTTGATGGAAGATGATGATTGATCGAGATAGAAAATCATCAACGAAGATAGCACAATATGATGTCAAGGCATGACACTAGGCAGCGCGGGCAATGATGCTGGTGGAACTAGTGCTGGAACAGTTGCTATGGTAGAGTGCTGGGTCGACACTTAGTATGGAGTCAAGTCGTGGAACAGAGTTAAGGGGAGTCCTTGATGATGTCTCTCAGGGCATCTCCAATGGTCTGAGTCAGCTAGCTATATGCATGTACACATCAGCATATATCCTATGCGGAGGAAAGAGAGTATGCAAAAAAAATTGAGCTAGCTCTTCCTTAAGCACTAGTCTATAACGCCAAACGAGGCAGCCTCTATAAATTCTGTGTGTGCATGTAAGCATCAAATAGCTATCCTTATAGATAGTTCTTTAGAATGCTAGCTTTAGTGTGTACTATATAGATGATGTGGAAGTCTTATAGTTAGTTGCTAGCTATAACCATTGGAGATGCCTTGCTGCGTAGGGCCATCTTGTCTGTGTGATGGCTACCCCCCAAGGATCTTCTCCTCCTAGGGTAGCATCTTTGATTTTGAACCTAAAGCTTTAGTACCACTTGTTATAAAACGTATAGTAGAAATAAAAGATCTAAATAATATGAGACATGGATTTAATGTGAAAAATTATTGCAGGAAAAATCACAGACGCACGAATGCTGGATCACTATATGAGGAGATGTTTATAATGGGACTCTTGCCTTCTCTATAGTTTACAAGGATACATATATAGTATATGGATCAGGCTCCGAAACAAAGAAGGAAACCGAATAAGAGTTAGATGTGCTAGCCGTTGCTATATCTGACATGATTTGGTACATACACCGCTCCATATCATGTCTACCGCAGTGTCCAATACAAACACGGTAACAACTTCGGATCATACTTTTAACAATCACGAGCAAGCCAACGCTGCGATATGCTGGACCAGTATTGTTATCGTGTGGATTAAGCGCAAACGCTGGCTGCGATAGCTCGACGCTGCGTGCGATGCTGTTAGTTTCTGCCTGTCCTTGAAGCATTCCGATCGACACCTATGCCGGCCTGCCGGGCCAGATGTGCGTTGCTGCTAGCGATCGAAGGATCACCCGTCAATTTCATCGATTTCGTCGATCGATCGTGCTACGTACGTACGCAGGCACAAGTACTCTGCATCGGCGGTGCTCTGCTCGTCGCTCAATGCTCAGCTAGCTAGTTCGTATGGAGCAGATTTTTTCCCTCTCTTTACCGGCCAACTTAATTTGCCGGCATGTATCGATCGAGATATGGCGGGTTGTTACGGGGCATGTGGGATGATATGTAAATTAGGGACAAATGGAGTCAAAAGCAGCATATGCATGTACTCTTTGCGCAGGGCATTATCCTGGTTTTCTTTATGCCGATCTGTCACATCGTTTTTTCTGGCAAAATTAGTGTCGCTAGCGAATTATTTCGTGTGCTAAAGATGAACGCAAGTGCAATGTACAGCTAGCTCTTCACAAAAAAAGGAGGACCAAGTGCTAGGAGTGAAGCTGTCAGGTTCTGAGGTCTGAACACTAGTTCGGTTAGTTAGGAAGCAGATGCATTCAAGGCGAACTGCAAGTAATCCTCCAGTTAAACTAATCCTACTCACGAGGGGAATCACAATTCTAAAGTAATGCAGTTAGTAGATTCTAATCTTCATTCTATGTATTCTAATCTTCATTCTATGTACCGTTAAAGATTCAGGGAGGGCTAACGCACACTATACCTTTCTAACGGTATGGATAAGTTTTATCAAATTTTATCTAAGTTTCATGAGTTTCACACTCCTAACCATCCTCTGCCTCGTTGCGAGTCGCGCCATGCCGTCCTCCGCATCGTCACGAGTTGCCCCATGCCATTCTTGACCTTGCTGCAAGCCCAACCGACGCTGGTGAGAGAGAGAGAGAGAGAGTCATAGCCTCATGGGGAAGACGAAAGAGCTCTGAGGTGGAGAATGAGTTTGAAGGTATAAGGGCATTTGTAGTGTGTGAAAATAGAGGGCCTTAAGCCACCTTAAGATCAACCTTATACATTACAGGGGTGACTTTAAGGAGGCTATAAGCAAAAAAGGCTTAAGGCTGGTCCTCAAGCTAAAGACCTGGCCATAAGCATTAAAATATAATTTTTTTTATCTGCCGAGTGGGACCGTCTTAAGGCCCCTTGAGTTATATACACTATGAAGTTGGCCTTAAGATTTAGATGGGACCCACCTTAAGACCCCTTGGGTTATATACACTATGGATGCCCTAAGGATGAAGCTAGTCAAATGGATAAAAAAGACATATGGTTAAAAGCACACGTGGGAACTGATCGGATGGGCATAAGTTATACCGTTGGTTTGGAGAAGAACGTTATAGCGTTTTGTAGTTTTTCTGCAAAGATTCATATTGCATTTGCAGCTTCACATGGGGTAAACAATTTCGTCAAAATTTTAGAAATTTCGGTCCCCTATGAAATTATTTAGTAAGACCAAAATTTGAATTCAAATTTGAATCTTGAGATAAACTTTAAATATTAGAGCAAGTTTCATATATGTTTTCATCTCTATTTCATCTATATCTAATATCTAGTTCATCCCTATCATCTTTGATAACCTTTTTCTTAAAATTCTAAAGCTTCGTCAAAGTTAAAAAATCTCACCGAAATCCAAACGGAAATTTCTGAAATCTCGGTGCTTTCGGCAATTTCGCTACCCTCTGAAACTTTTCCCCAAATGAAATTGTTCACCCTGCCTTCACACGAGCACAAGTTATGTAGCCATGCTGCTGTGTTTTACTGTCAAGCGAAACACAGTACCGCATCAAGGTTTGCTCGTCTGTTTTCCTGCCCCCATCATATCCAAAGCTAAACGAGAAAACGTCCAAAGCCAAAACAGAACAAGATCTATATATCCATTTCCACGTCAAACTGGCACCAATAGCAGGAAACAAAGCACAAAAAAAAAAGGATGAACCAGCAAATCTGTTTTAGCTCGACGCAGTAATGCCCGCTGCGCATTTTGCAGCTAAGCCAGCTGGTTATGGACTACGGAGTCTGAACATTTCTCATCTCAATCTCATGGCACATGCCGACATTTCTAACATGCACCTTCTGTTCTGTTGTGTTCTGTTCTGCGTTTCTCTTTCCTCCAATCTGAACTCTCTGATCTGAGGCTGAGGCCTGAGCTAAGCTTGGCAGGGAGCCTATCTACCAGCCCCAACAATCATCTGCCAACTTTAATACGCGTTGCCGTAGCAAGATGAGACTGTCCTAGCCAGGTCAGGCCATGTGCGATCCAACATGGCACGTTCTCCCTTCTCTGCGCGCGCGCGCACACACAACCCCCATCTTACTAACGTACGATCTGGCTTATAAATAGCCCCCACCGCACCACGGCCACCTCCCACCCAAGACCAAGCAAACCATCACTCCTCACTGCACTTCACTCGTCAGATCCACACCACACTGCGAAGAGGAGAAAGAAAGAAAGGCATGGGCTCCCTCCCCTCCCTCGCCGCCCTCGCGGCGTTCCTCTCCCTCCTCGCCGTCGGCCACTGCGCCGCCGAGTTCAACGCCAACGAGGCCCCCGGCGTCGACTTCAACACCAGCGACGCCGCCGTCTACTGGGGCCCCTGGACCCCGGCCAGGGCCACCTGGTACGGCCAGCCCAACGGCGCCGGCCCCGACGACAACGGTAAGGATCCCACATTTCCAGGATTTGTCCTTGTTTCCGTTCTTGTGGGCAATGTGGCTCATGTCTTGGTGCCGGATCCTTTCTAGGTGGTGCCTGCGGCTTCAAGCAAACCAACCAGTACCCGTTCGTGTCCATGACATCCTGCGGCAACCAGCCATTGTTCAAGGACGGCAAGGGATGCGGCTCTTGTTATAAGGTAAAAAGATTGGGAGTTACCGGTCACTGGCACTCCTAACTGTCAAAACAGGCCGTTGCAATTTAGGCCGTCCATCGATCTGCAGCGTCTGCAAGTGGGACCCATATGCATATGCATATGTGTGGCTCACTCGCTTTCTGTGACAGCGTCTTTCACTGTGCAGCGTGCCGGTGCCAACGCATCGATAGTGCCTGAACCTGACGTGTTCTGTTTTCTCGGCATTTCCTCAGATTAGATGCAAGAAGGACCCCGCCTGCTCCGGCAGGTCGGAGACGGTGATCATCACCGACATGAACTACTACCCCGTCTCCAAGTACCACTTCGACCTCAGCGGCACGGCGTTCGGCCGGCTAGCCAAGCCAGGCCTCAACGACAAGCTCCGCCACTCCGGCATCATCGACATCGAGTTCACCAGGTCGGTGACGAGACTGCTCTGTTCTTCCGCCACTTAATGTGTTGTACTAGCGCAGTGTTAAATTTGTACCATTTGCCATAGACGTTTCCCTCCGATTCTTGGTTGAATTTTCCATCGGCCGGGGAAGTAGCAGCTAGTAGCCTAGTAGGCCTGGCGCGGCAAGTTAAAAGTTCGGTGGAGTGGATCCACCCAACGGCACTCATTACTCCTTGCCGGACACGGGCACGGCCGCTCAGGCACTCACTGGACAGCGGACACCCCTCTGGTGGCTCTGCACATGCATGTGCAGCGCGGATGCATGACAGAGCTTAGCTTTATTTATTGCTCGGCTCTCCTCTTCCCCCCTCTCTCTCTCTACTGCTGCACATCTCAACACGCTCAGATTTTGCCACTACCGGGCACACCTCTTTTGGCAGCCGAACATATGCGTGCCCTGCTACTTTACGCCACCGGCCACCCGTTTCGATCTTGCAGCCAATGCTTATGACCTCTCCAAATTAATAAATTGAATGATATTTTTATCGTATTTTAAAACTGTTTATTAGTATGATTTTTTAAAAACATATCAGAGTAAAAAAACCAAGCAGTTTATTAGTTTATAGGTATCGGTTCTTTCGTACAAGCTTTCATGTTAGAGTAAAAAATCATTAACTGTAGCTATAAGATATCAATCGCAATCGAAAAAACTTTTTATCAACCAATGGGCCCGTGATCAACAATATAGTAAGGGCAAAGATTCCACATGAAGATTAAGCTAACGGCAAAAAACTACTGAAGCACATGACAAGATCAGCAACGCCTCCTTTTCTTCTCTAGCACCCAATCACTTTTAGGCGTGCAGTAACGCGAGTTGTTTTTTGCTGGTACGTGCAGGGTGCCGTGCGAGTTCCCGGGCCTCAAGATCGGGTTCCACGTGGAGGAGTTCTCGAACCCCGTCTACTTCGCGGTGCTCGTGGAGTACGAGGACGGCGACGGCGACGTGGTGCAGGTGGACCTGATGGAGTCGCGTACGGCGCACGGGCCGGCCACCGGCGTGTGGACGCCGATGCGGGAGTCGTGGGGCTCCATCTGGAGGCTGGACACCAATCACCGTCTCCAGGCGCCCTTCTCCATCCGCATCCGCAACGAGTCCGGCAGGACGCTGGTGGCCAAGGAGGTGATCCCGGCCAACTGGAGGCCCAACACCTTCTACCGCTCCTTCGTGCAATACAGCTGAGCCAACCGGTCGATTCGGTGCCCGCAATTGGAGCCGGCACTGCTCCTACTACTACTACTACTACTACTACTACTACTAGAAGTACTGGTAATGCAGCTACTGTGGCTAGTCCTCGGAAAGCGTCTAGTCATTTGCGTTGTTGTAATTGTATCGGTTGGGCTATTGGTGCGTTTGAATTAGGTGAGGCGTCGTCGTCGCAAAGTGTCTGGAGTTGGGTGCGCGTCCATGGGATTCGGTCTCTAGGGTTGGAGTTTCTGTTGTTGTAATTGGCAAAATGGGCAAGCGAAAAGCTGTGTGGGAAATGGAGGAGGCAGGCGTACAAGATACGCTCTCCCGCCCACTGTCGCTTTATAATTTATCCTTCCAAATGGTGATCAATCAAAAGTATATTGTTATATATAAACCATGGCCTCCTAGTTCCTACACTACTTGCTCTGTTTCCGTTCTGTTACATGCCTATGCTTTGTTTCTATAAGCCGAGTGACTTCTTAAGGTGGTATTTTTTATAAACTGTTTATAAATATCACTGCAGTAGCTGCTTTAAACAGAATAACTTTTAATACAAGTACATCTTACTCTCTTAATCTCTTATGATGAATCAAAAGCCATAACATTGTTGTACGTGGTCTACATTTGTTTCTGTGGATGCTTGGTTAGAGCATTTCTGTACTGAGAGGAAAAGCATATCTGTCTGAAGAAGTAAATTTCGAACTGCAGAAAAGCATCACTGGTCCTAACATCTCTCTCTCTCTCTCTCTCATTTTTAATAAGGGATGCTAACTTGATTACTCCTTCACTATAACTTGGAATCTCGGCTACCTATGGTACGCGCGCTCCGCTTCGCAAAGGGAAAAGTTTACACTTCGCGCGCATGCAGTCCAACAAACCAGTTCCCGCGCGCGGTAAATTTGCAAAACCTACCTCGGAGGAGGCATGCACTTCACTCGCTGCTTTTGTGTAAGATTCCGTTCGTTAGTTACTGACATGATTTGGTTGCCGGTAAAGTGGTCAAGCACGCGGCCAAATTATCCAGTCTCTCCTTGCGACGTTCCGTAAAGCTCCCAACAGTACTAGCATTTCTTTTCTTATCCTATAAGGCATAGCATACACACTAACCTAGACTTTTACTACAGTCTTGCCAATCTGATGTGTAACATATTCTAATGTGCGGCTCAGGTCAAACGGAAGAGAGCCTGGCATGCAGCGATACATAGCGTCCAGCCAAACCATCCCATCTTTGCCGGTCCGGCTTTTCAAATCCCATTAGCTGTCCCGCGTTGCTGCCTCCGAGTTATTGCGGCTCCCCTCGCTTGATCCAGATCTCCAACACGGCATCTGATCTTACACATGAGGCAGCACCACTGTATCAGAGTTCAGAACCCGCGGTGCAATTATGCAACGTGCAAGCACATATCTGGTCTGTCTTTTGGCTTTTGTTTTTATCTTTTAGTTAATGTCGAAACAGTGCTGTCTCTTAAAATAAATTCTCTAGATATTTAAAATCGTACATGTCATTTGACATGACGTCGGTGTTTCTGTTATTCACTGCCGAATCGAGAAGCCTAACACCTTGAGCTGCTGCTGCTACTCCTATTTCTGATGCCGCATCCAATGTGCATCATCGATCCAGACCTGGAGCAATGCAACATAGCATCCTACTTAGTACCATTAAACTTTGCGGCTATCTATCCTATCGCCGGTGATCAAGGGCATGCATCGGCTCGGAACTGACGCTCTCTTCGCTCCGCATGTAGTGCACACGGCGATCAACACCAGACAGGCACTTCTTGGCTGGCCGACATAGTGACATTCGTCTTCTTTTGGACGCGCCTTTTCCGTTGTGTTCTTCCTTTTTCTCATTTTTATCCGCGGATCGAGCTGTTTCCCCGCGGTCCGCGGCATGTGCGCCTGCATGGCGCCGAGGCCCATGGAGTCAAAAGGCGACCTGCGCCCTGCGTCGGCTAGTACGGCATCGTCTTTTCCATCTGTGATACTCCGCTTACGCATGTGTCGGTGAATTATGATACCCTTCTCGCCTCTAGCCCTCGAGTCCTCCTCCCCTATTCTCCCCGGCACGCACGAGACGAGACCATCACTGCTGCGCTCCGTTCTCCGTAGATGGCAGCTGAGTGCGCGCGCCACTGTTGAGCTAGGTAGATACTAGTGTAGACGAGTGGTCCGGCTACTCCACCGAGTTCCAAAAGCACAAATCATCACTTTCTCGGTCAGATTCCGGCCGGATGCGGTTTTGGTGCGTAGGGTATCTTTAATAGTGCCAACTCTCGGCTATTGTTTAGCAATACTAATTGAGTAAAATTTTATATCGAGAAGAGAAGAAGTGAGGAGGGATAATATGTTTATACAATAGATGATTTAAGCTCGCAAATTAACGCAAATATTAAGAGTGTGAGAAAAGAAACATCTCTGCAGCAAACGCACATATACGCAGGGATAGAATGGAGACGAAGATTGAGATGCGCCTGGGGTGGGAGTAAAAATATCTGCAAAGAGATGAATGGTTGAAAAGTTACGCTGCGCAATGATTGATTGAGCCGCGTCCAATGCTTAGGTACATTCATTCGCCGGCGGATAGAAGGATTCGTCTGGACAATACTGCCTAGAGTTAGTGACAGATACAGCGTTGACGAAAGTCAGATAAGATAACCTCTAGGTCCAAATCAAGTGCGATTGCTTGATAGTTGATACAAACACAACTTTACATAACTATCTGATAATTTATACAGGCTAAACAGGTCAAAAATAAAAATATAAATGCACGATTTACAGGCGCTGCCTCGACGGATATTTCACATCCACCGCAAGATTCAGGATTCGGCAAAAGAGGGAGAGAGAAATAAATCGGGACAAGCCAATGAAAGGAGAAAATGGTTTGGGCAAACGTTGTACAGGCACCACTACGTATAGTATGTATAATACGTACGCTACGCTTCACTGTTTGTAGTTGCTGGGCTGGCTCTGCTGCTGCTGGTTTAGCTTCTGGTACAACGCGACCATCCTGTTGTACGCCTCCATGCTGTTCTGTTGTTGTTGCTGCTGCTGCTGCTGCAGAAATTTGTGCCAGTTCGTGAGTTTCACACGACGCTTGAATAAGAACGTGGAAGCGTAGGTCATGCATGTTCGAGGCAAGACGTTCGCAGGGAAATAGATTTGTAGCTACGTACCTGTGAGCTCTGCTGCGCCGCTTGGCACGCCAGGAAGGCGGAGAAGGCGTCCGGCACGGCGCTCCCGGCGGGCTGCTGCGGGCGGTCGGCGGCGGCGGCGGCGTCCCAGGACATGGGGACGAAGGGCGGCGGGTGCATCATGTTCATGGGCGGCGTGAGGCCGGCGTAGCCGGCCTGGGCGAGGGGGCCCATGTTCATAATGCCGAGGCCCATCTGCGCCATCTGAGCCATTTGGGCCATGTTGGCCATGACGGACATCTGCAGCTGCGGCATGGCCATGGGCATCATCATGCTGCTCATCCGGCTCATCACCTGCACCTGCGCCTGCATCTGCTTCAGGTAGTCGATCACCTCGTCGAGCATCGACGCCTTGTCCGTCTGACACGCACGACGGTGTCCAAATCGCGTGAGAGAGAGAGAGAGAGAGATTGGTTTGGACATTTATATTTGATCAGTTACGTGGTTGCTGATTTTATTTGTTGCCATCGGCCGCTCACCTTGTTTGAGTTCGGAACGAGCTTTTGCAAGGTTTTCATCTTCTGGTTGATCCTGTCCCTTCGTTTCTGCAACGAAAAGTAGTTGGAATGATCAGATAGTAGCTTGATGTTCCAGTACAATTCACGCTTGGATTGAGTTTGTGCGGGTTCAGGTTTTGCATAATGAAGGGTTAATAGCACAACTAAAGAGCATACTTTAGTTTTGGCCCGTAGGCCCTTCCATTTAAGTTTTGGCCCAGGGGCACTGCTCAGGTCCTAGCAACAAACTGACCATTTTTGGTCTAGCCTACTGATCATAAGAAGCTAAAATTTTCCTCACAAAAGAACAAGAAGAAGAAGCAGCAGCTAAACATTTGAAATTGTTCAGTATCAGCTAAACAATACACATGCTTCTAAAGAAACAAACAAATACTTGACATGATCAGTGGCGGAGCCAAGATTTAGTTATACCCCGGGCTCAGTAGTGGAATGATTTAGGCTATCTAGACTGGACCGTGAAAATGTTACTTAAGCTGGACTAAATTTACCCGGATTATACACTAGATATTTTTCTACACTTTAGGTTAAAGCCTACTCTGTTCCGGGTGTGACTCCGCGCCCCTGGACATGATGGCCTGCAAAGGCATATTGGTATCTTATTACGAGTCACTATGAAGGTTTCAAATCTTACGATTCTGCTTTCACGGCGAGGTCAAAAAAGCTGTCCTGAATTGTGATAGCTATGTGGAACTTATCCTACACAACGAAAATTGATTTTTTTCAATTGGCTGCGCTGGCTAGGGTATCATAAATTTAGAAAAGAAATACAAAAGGAAAAAAATGCTGGATTTATTCTCCCAAAAGAAATGTGAATATTTGTAAATCAGAGAAATACTAGATTATCGTCGCAAAAAAGTACTATATTATAGATTGAAAGAGAGGAGAAGCGGACGCTCAATCCCGACAACCACCAAAAAAATGGATGTGTGCTATTTCTTTAAGGAAAAAGTACAAAAGTGGTGCTTGGTGGCTCAAAAGAGAACTATGAATACTTAGCAAATTTCAGCGTAGAAAATTCGGTTTATCATTTTCATAGGAGTGTTTAGGTATTATCTGGATGTTTTCTTTCTAACTATCATCTAAATTTGTGACCATTCAATTAAAAATCAAGAGAACCCTTATTTTTGAAGGGGGGATTTCTTTCGCACAGGGGTTGCAGAATTCAAGAGGGAGAGGGGAAACTCATATCCATTGGATTTTTAATCTAACAGATCTAAATCTGGATGATAGTTAGGAAGAAAACATCCGGATAATATTTAACAAAACCCTTCATTCAAAAGGTACAATATCGATTACTTGGTTGTAAAGATCGAACAATCGACATAAACCATGCATACTTTTAAAATGACCTGAACTATAAGTTCAGCTCTCAACAAGAATTAGCAAAGTGTAGAATATTTGTCAACTATCACAAGCTACGTGATTTCCAGTGTGGTAGTAATATAATGACTAGCTATATATGTTTGAGAACATTTTTCCCGCAAATTTGAGCTTTGATGCATGGATTGCACTGCGTTGTCTCGCTGGCTAGAGCAATGAAAACCTAACAATCTATTTCGTTCTGAGAGACGAACTTGTTAACGTCGTCGATCGGCGCCACGTTCAGTGTTCTGTTACTAATTAATTCAATAGGGTGCAATCTAAGCAATAAATTAATCCTTAGCACGCATGAGTGCAAAAAAAAGGGGTTTGCTTACACGCTCAGATTCGTTATGGATGGCAGCAGCCCGGCTCCTCTTGGTGGAAATGGACGACCTCATTGCAGCTTCCCCCTTGATCACCACATCATCCCCCTCGTCGCCTAGCCCGTCTCTCTTTAATTTGTCAATACATGCATGCACCGATGGACACAAAAATAAGCACACGGAATCTGCAAACCGATAGGAATCAAGACAAACTCGACATGCATGTAAGATGCTTACGATCGAGACATCGAGTACGTAGTGTGAATTCAGACGTAAATAAGATGAAGCTAGAGGTATGTGTGAGCTGATCTTGCCTGCGACCGACGGCTAAGACAACGGGAGTCGCTGGCGCCACCACCGATGCTCGTGTTCTCCGTCTCCGGGGAGCCCTTGTCCTCAATCTCGAGCGACGTCGAGTTGTTGGTCGTCGTCGTGAACCCGCACACGTCGTCGGCCGCGGTGCCGCAGGCCTCCAGCGTGAGCAGCGTGCTCTCGCCGCGGCCGGGCGCGGCGCTCCCCTGGCTGGCGCACACCCGCCCGTCCTCGCCGACCACCCGCGGCCGCTTATTTTTCCGCGCCTCCCCCTCGGCGTCATCCCTCGCGCACGGCACGAGCGCGTCAGCCGGCGTGCGCGCCACGCCGAGCCAAGGCGCGGGCACCGGCTGCGCGAGGTGCGCCGACCGCGCGGCCGCCTCGCCCACAACTGCCTCGAGCGTCTCACGGTCTCCCCCGCCGCTACTCCCGATGGCCTGCAGGTGGGATGACGCGGGCGGGTACTTGGGCACCGGCCGGTTGAGCAGCCCGTGCGAGGAGATGTTACCCTTCTCCCACGTGAGCTCCGCCACCTCGTGGTACTGGTCCGCCATGGGCACGATGGCGGGCGTGAAAACGCCGGCTCCAGACACCACGCGGTGTGCCCCGGCGGAAGCCGGGTTGAGGCCCGCCACGCCGACCGGGTCGTCCAGATCCCAATTCGGCACGCACTGGTTCATCTCGCTCCACCACCACAGCACCACCAAAGGCTAGCTATATCCTCCTCCCTCTCCAGGCCGGCCAGTTTCAGCGCACGATAAGTGCAGCACCGCGAAGCGACGCGACGCGCGGTGGGTGTCGGTCGGGGATTGGACGTGCGCGGGGCTGAGCGGAGGTGAGCTGAGCTTGGTAGTAGGTGTGCAAGGTGTATGTATGGTGCAAACGAAAGGCGGGGTGCGGGGCGGAGGCGGAGATACTTATGTAGCGGTGGGTGGGTGTGAGCGGGCGACTATACGGCCGCGCGCGGTGTGTGGCGGAGCGGAGCCATGCACTGCGCGTTTGAGGCGAGGCGATAGAGGTGTGTACAGGGACCGAGGAGATGGACGGATAGGTCGAGGGGGCACGGAGAGGGACGGCACGGGGAGAGGGGAGGTCACGAGGGGCCTAGGGCTTGTGAGGAGGAGCCGCGCACGTAGCCGCCTCGCCTTCCACATGACCACGTAGCACACTAGCAGCAGCTGCCACTGCTGCTGCCTTTTCTCCCTCTGTTTATGTGACCATCAAAGTACTTGCGATTTTTGCATGCCTGCTGCAGCGCTGCTACGTTTCTTTCACGGCTTCCGGGGATGTCGGCGGCGTGGAACGGTCGGATTGCCATCGAGTGGCGGTGCGCAGGCATAGTGTGTCGTTTCTTGTTCCTATCTGATTTGTTGCTCCTGGACCTGGTACTGTTCCGAACTCGGTGGGGTTGCTCGATTGATATAGCGCCCGGCCTTCGGGGGCATGCACCGACGGAAACCTCTTTTAAGATTAGATACTGCACGCATACACTGAACACATTCACCACCACCTGTAAACCTAGGAGTCGGGCTGGGCTAGTCTAAGGCCCGGCCACGATAGCACGGACATGCCATGTGGCAGGTCAGGCTAGCATGACACACATAGCGGGCCAAGTCAGGTCTAGAGAAACACCCATTGGGGTGGCATGGCCCGGCTCGGCAGGGCACAAGAGAGGCACGGCGGGCCAAGCGGTACAACCACGATGGCGGCACAGCGTTGGGGAGCGACGCGGCACGGCTGGGTGTGTGGTGTGGGAGTAGCTGGAGAGTAATTTTGGGTTGTGGCACGGCCCGGGGAGGCCAGATCTGGTGGCAGTGTGGTCAAGGACCACATGATCTGACGAGCGACGGCGACGTTGGTGCTAGGAAAGAAGCATGCTAGGCAACCAGGATGGTGCTGGTGCTATCCTCAAAGGTCGGGTCCAGCAAGCGTTGTGGCTAAGGATGGCAGGATCCGGTATCGGCCTAACCAGGGAGGGTGACTTGAGTCGGCGATGGTGTCAGAGAAGAAGCTAGTCGGGCGGCATCGGGGAAGAAGCCAGCCAGGCGGCCGCGAATGATACTAGCCCCTCGCCGTTGCGCTAGCACGAGTGAGGTGAAGAGAGAGTGAGACAAATAGAGAGGATAGACTATACATTGATGAGAGACTGAGACCGAGAGAGAGTGAGGAGAGAGATAGGGTGATGGTGTGGTGGCCTGACTGAGGGGACAACACCACATCAGGCATCAGTACTTAGCAATCTGCATGGCCATGTCCTAGGCAACAGTAGCATAGGTGCATGGCACGAAGCCAGCAATGACAAGATGGAGCAGAGACTAGGGAAGCAACGGGCGGGGAGGGAGAGAGGCAACAGTTGGGAACCAGTGATAAGACAAAGAAGAAGAAGGGAGAGCTATGGTGGAGGTTGAGAGACAATACACAGATGCAACATTCTCCTCCTCTATGGCTATAAAATCCGCCTCCTCTGCTCATTTCTTCACCACCGAAGCACCAACTTCTCTTTTCTCTTTGCTATGCGTAGTAATCTCAGTAGTCTGTATAACAAAAAGCTTGCTGGCGTATGAAAGCATGCTCTTTTAACTAGTTTGCATAAGTATTCACCTAGTTACAAAAACAAAATTTACGCTGCTGAGCTGATGTTGCAACCGACCACCTCGGGCCCTAAGCCTTCCCTGGCCCCTGCCCATGCTTGCCTGCCTGGCCAGCTACCAAGTTGCAGTTGTTCAATAGTGCCTACTAAGCAGGGCGGCTCAGTAGGTGCTACCGAGCACCGTGGCCCCGCTCACCTGCCATGCCATTTGGTCCCTACTGAGCTTCCTAGGCACAATAGGTGACATATATCGCCTGTCGTACCTTCTAAACTCAAGGATAGAACAATTTTTGTAAAAACAGGCGTCTGCCATGCCATTTTTGGAGATGATCTGAGATCATTCGACATGCGTCAATCTTAGTTTAAGTCCTAGCTTCGATATTTATTGCTATTGTTAGTCCTTGACCAAGGTCCAGGCAAAGTTATCACAAAGAGATAAGGTATGGACAGCTAATTAAACGCTTCAATTGGATCAGATCGATCACGAGTATGTATGCGAATGCAGAGGTGCTTTTGGGTAGTACTTCTTATTTTATTTAGGTGTTGATAAATATCACCTGCATCTCCTCCTACCTCCTTAAAAAAAACTCCCTCTCAAAAAAAACTCACCCCTCTAAAAAAAAAGGAGCCGTTAGATCTCTAATTCAACGGTCTCAAATCTGGATAATTGATAGAAAGAAAATATTCAAATAATACCTAATACACTTTTTTTTTGGAAACTAGTACTTCTTGTTTTGATGCCGTGCATGCATGTTGGCTCTTGCAAGGAACGACAGCATCTATCGATCGATCGGGCCATGTCCAAATATCGGAGGCTTCTGTTTACTGCATATGGTTATGTGTCATCTCCTAGATCATGGAACTCGAATCTTGCCTACAGTTGACAAATAGAAGAGAGAAAAGGAGTTACTGGGTCTGTTTTTCAGTTTTTAAAAACTATTTTTTGTTTTTTATATTAATTAGTTTTTAAATAGAGCGTTTTTTAAATTAGAGTCTATAAATTGATTACAATACACACTGTACCCATTTCATTTATATCAGTTAAAACCGTACACGAGTTTCTGTTACTCTGTACTCTCTTTTTTTAGATAAAAGATATAAAATCCGGCCTCTATATCCACGAGGGATATATACAGCCAATACAACCACAAGTTACACGAGCTCTTAGGCTCAAAGCCTCATAACTGAGGAGCATACAACATCGAAAAGAGAGCTTAAGGACTATGAAAAAAGCTAGAAAGACTACGCTTCAGAACTTCTTCTACGTTCTTGCTTTCAACCAAGACTCTATCCTCAAATGATTGCGCCACCCAAACTTCGGTCTACTTTGCGTGAAGAAGGGCCTCCTAGGCGCCGCCTCCAAGGAGACGACAAGGGTCGCCAACGCCGCCCGCCTCACCGAGGCAAGGTTTTCACCTGGAAATCAGAAAACATGAGGGCTGTGGAGTGCCAAGACAACACCCCCAAGAAGGAAAATGGCGCCCGAAGGCGTCATCGTTGTCGGGACCGATAAGTACACCGGCAAGGCTTTCGCCAGCACCTCCACAGCACCACACGCACTACCCACACACAAAATAGACCGCCACCATCCGCCATGAGCAATCATCCGGGGTCTGATCGACCTCTTAATTCACAATTTCCTCTTCTTTGAGTAATGGCACCTATGGCCCACTTGCCGCTGCCATCCTCCCCTCTGCCAGTGCACCGCCGCTAGGGCGCAAGGAGCGCAATCACCGGGTTGCTGGCCACTGGCCCGCCGATCAAAAGGAACGGCGGTTTCCCGTCCAGGCTAGCCACACTACCATCCATGCTCAGGGATGACATAAAAGACCTCGCCGACGACATCGTCCCAGTGCCGCTTGGACTATCAAACTTCAGGTTGATCCCACTGTTGCTCCTTCTAAACATCTCATCCCGCAACTTCGCTCCCGCTGAATGGGTACCTAAGTGCAGAGCACCAAATGGAACCGCACCGCCAATAATGGTCGATCCAAGTCGAGCACCGAATCGATGAGCACTCTTGCCGCTTGAGTGACCAAATCCAGTCCTCGGAGCCCGCGATACGCCAACCCGAGACCGCAGCTTGCGCGGAACTAGAAGATGGAGATGAAGTGCCACTAAAAGAATCGCCAAACCGAGGTCGCCGCCGCCGTGCCGACCTCCGACGCGCACCGGCCGCCGCCGCCATCTCCGTCGTGTGGCCGCGACGGCGATCCGAAGCGGCGAGGCCACACCCGGACGGCGCAAGGAGGAGCGGGCGGATCCGGCGGAGGCGGCCAAGACGACCGGATCGCCAGAGGCGGCAGATCCGCGGCGCCGCTCGCTGCTGCGGCGGATCCGGATCGGAGGTGGCCGGATCTGGCGCGGGGTCGCCGGATCCGCGGCGGATGCGCAAGAAGAGGCGGCTCAGGTGGCGGCGACCCGATCTGGCGACGAGGAAGACGGTCACCGCTCGCGCCGCGCTGCCTCCGCCGGCGACCTCCACAGGGGTCCGGCCACCTCAAACCCGTCACCCAGATTTCGAAGCCGCCACCCAGATCCAGGTGAAGCCCCGCCGCCGCCTTCCTAGCACCCGCACAAGCTACCGGCGGCGTGCTCCAGCAGCGGCAAGGCGAAGGGGAGAGGAGTCGGTGCGAGCGTTGGGGAGGGGAAGGGTCGGCTCCTAGGGGAGGGGAAGGCTCCTCCTCAACCATGAACAACTATCATGAACTCTCTATCATGAACAACCAAAATATTATAAACCGTAGCTAAAAATTATAAGTCAAAGTAAAAAAAATGCCCAATGACTAGTTCTCGGAGGAATCTCTTAATAGAAATGACAAAAAAAAACGCAATGCACGTGTGTGGAGATATTTGTGAACTTTTTTTGTAGCTCTTGTTCTTGGTAGATACTCTTCGGTCACAGAAGGAAACTTTTTTGACTTTTTCAAAGTGAACGAAACGTCACTTTAACTATTAAATTTTATCAACATATTTTTTAAAAAATAAAAATACAATGTTCCAAAAGTTTTTTTTGTTGACAAATTACTTGTACTATTTTTTATATCCAAACTATATATTTCAATAATATCTTTAGTCAAAATTGATACAATTTGACTGCACATATTTCGATAATATCTTTAGCTCGTTTGGGTTTCAGCTGTTGGCTTCTGTTTCTAGTTTCTTTTTTTTGTTTTTTTGCCTTTTCTTTTTTTCCTGTATTCCTTTGCATTGTTCGTGATGGGCTAACCTATTTTTTCTATTTTTATTTTTTAAAAAATTTAATTGCATCAAAAAGGTCACCAACAGTTACAGTGTAAAATAAGCCAGCTACAGTGCCAACACAATAAAAAATAAGCCATAAACCACCAAAACAGCCAAAATGAGTAGGATCCACATCTTTAGCAAGTTGTCGGGCCTATATGTCTTGTGAATATAAGGGTATGCACAATAGTCTATCTCTTAAAGTCATCTCTAAGGCTTTCACCTCACCTAAAAATAATACTAGAAACAACCTCTCTACAGTAAATTATTTCTCTAATTATTTTATACATATTCATTATAACTTGTTGTCTCACACTCTCATTATTTGCGTTGGTTTATAAGCTCAAGTCATTTCTTGCATAAGAGACAACACGTTGGGCCTATTTGATATGGCTACGGTTTATGGTTTTTGACTGAAATTTTTAAATTTTAGCTGTGTGTGAAATCCACTAGCTAGCAAGCATGGCACCGTGATGGCGAAGTACATTGAAGATTCCATGTAAACACAGCATAGCTGGAGCATATGCTGCCTAGAGAACTAACGTGCGTATAGCATCGACCTCAAACGGTTGAAAGGATCCCTGCAACAAGTAACATCATAGTGGGCGTTTGTATTAGCATTTGCTAATGTTTTTGGCTGTGTTTTATGATTTTTAGCTGAAAATAAATAGTAGTAGCTAAAAATGTACTTTTTATAAGAAATGGACGAACGGTGGAAAAAGTGAAAGAGATGTATACGCATGACGGGAGTGAGATGAGTAGGGTAAATAATACACCCGTAACCCCTACATCAATTAAATTGATGATTTTTAGTACTGAAATTCTTAAATTGTTTTTATTTTAGGGATTGCCATAGATTGAAAAGATAATAATTCCTTATTATCTTTGAATGAGATGGTAACTAGAGAAGTGATTGTTTATAATATTTTTTGATTTTTCTATACAGAAGATAGAGTCAAACTAATACAAGAGCCCAGATTTGCAAAGCACCACACATGCAACGCGAGCACGGACAATTTGTAACTTTCTCCAATAATTATTCTGGTCTCTAGATAATTTAAATATCATGGCCTCTCATGCTGCGTTGTATGGACCACGGCGTTGCATTGATTAGTGTGGGTTGAATCTCATCGGCATTGCATTGATTAGTTTGGGGCTGAATCTGATCTAATCCTAAGTCATCCATGCTGGACCATGCCACAAGAAAGTCTTCGTTGTGCTAGGCCCATTGTCGTCTGTCCTTTTCCAATTTTTATGGATCACACACTTGAGATGTATGTGCTTACACGTTCGCGCTCCCTCGGCCACAAATGGAGTTTTTTTTAAAAAAAATAATTTATTTTTTATTCAAAAATATAGAAATATATGTCTGTTTTTTTTTACAGAAATAAATTCCAATCGCCCAACCATTAGATAATTGAACCCTGTCGCTCAATGACCGAGCGACAGGCAGACAGTAGCTCTACCGCTGGGTGATAAGAATACAATCGCCTAACGGTCAGACGACATGTACGTGACCGACACAACGTGGTCGAAACAGCGTGGTTGAAGAGAACAACGAGGTTGAAACATCATGATCGAAGATTAGTGAGTGGTCGAAGTGAACAACGTTATTGAAAATTAGTGATTGGCGATTGAGGTGCTGTCGCAAAGGGTTAGGCGACAACACTTATCGTCTAACTGTTGGGCGACTAGCTTGTGCGCCACTTGTCCGTTGGGCGAAAGGGTTCAGTCGACCAATGGTTGGACGACATAGGGTTACTTTTGTAAAAAAATTAAAATATAGATATAATTTTGTATTTATTAATAGAAAAATTATTTAAAAAAATTCGCGACAAATGAGCATAAAGATTTGCTCTGGCCACAAGATTGCTCTACTGTGCTGATGATACTGCGTGCATTGGCAATTATTTGCACGTCGAGTCTCATTGCAAAAAGTCAACTTATTATAAGGGTCTACCTGTAAAAAACCAAGAACTAATCATTAGGCATGACCACACGACAGTGGGGGCCACCGGAGGAAAGCGATCTTGCAGATACGTGAGAAAATAGGCCCATGAGGGTAGTCTGTCAGTGACTTGGCACACTGGCGAAGGGAATGTTGTCCCCACCTGTCAGTACAGTAGGGCATGCGTCCGTCGTCACCTTCCAACGCAAAATCTAAATACTAACACCAAATAGGTATAGGTTAAGGATAATTGACTAGATCAGAGCGAATAGAAAATTTTAAAATTTTTAACTAAAATAAAACTTTTAAGCAAGTATAAAAACAAATTCATTTTTTACAATTTAAAGCCCAAAAGTTCTAAGTCTTGTTGTGGCACTACGAGGCTAAGTCTAACAACATATAATTCTAGCTAAGCAATTTATCACTAAAATATAAATGCAGAAAGTAAAAGGCAAGAGAATTAACTACATGATAGACGCAAAAAATTTTCCCATGGTCTCAAAGACTTATCAATCTTCTCTAATCCACACTGAGCGAGCTTGAATAAAGCAAGCCAGCTCCTTGTGCAGCTTGAGCTTTTTCTCAATCCACTAAGGTAGCTCTTTCGCACTATAGGAAATGGGCTCCAATTTTCACAACCATGCTGGGTCTCTTCATAACATTTTTAAAGAGATCACCGCGCCAACTCCTCTAAACCATTTAGGTGGCGGCAACCACCAAGAGTAATAAGCCAATGACACTTGCTTGAAGGTCCTCAAGTGTCACGAAGATCAACCAAATGATGCAATGCATTTGAATACTCTCAACAACCTTAAAATGTGAAACTAATGCACTAGAGTTGATGAGAGAGATGCAAGAACTCAAGAGTATTCAATTGGGGTTCAAGAGAGTGCATTTGCTCTTGGTGAGGAGATATTTATAGTCTTCACCCACTAGGATAATCGTTGGGGACGAAATCTCAAAAAATCAGGTGGAACGGTACTACCGCCATGGAGTAACCGGTACTACCGCACCCATTGTTCAACGGTTACTTATTACTCATTTAATACGCCAAAACTAATCATTAATCAAAAAATCGGTAGTTTCGCACTCACAAGGTCTGGTCATATGAAACCGCGGTAGTACCGCATTTGAGCTGCAGTAGTACCTTTTTCCAGTGAGGAGAAAATCTTTCAAAAATGTATCTCTCTAAAAAATAGTTATCGCCAACTAAAATATGGTCATACTGCAATGCGGTAGTACTGGTCATGTAATGCGGTCATACCATTGCGGTACTACGGTCAAGAACAGTGGTATTACCGTTGAAGTTGAAGTCCAAAACAACACCTCTCTGGAAATAATGCACCGGCATATAATACCGGTATTATCGACGCAGTGATACTACAATGGCTACAACGGTGGTCATACCAGTTTTCAGAGGGTTACCAAATGAATTCCAAATGCATGCATGCACTAGAAACGATCAACGTGGCACAAGATTATCTTCAAGCTACCAGCCATGACCCCTCTTAATAATACGGTGTCTAGCCTACCAATCTGGTCTTAATCCACCATACACCAAGACTGATAAAATCTATAACATAGGTCCTTAAGCTAATTTATATCTTTGCAATAAGCCTTGTCTTGAGCCATATCAAACTTTAGTCATCTTTGCATATCTTTTCTATGATATCATCAAAACCCGAGAGTAAACCTTTCATTCATCTTAACAAACACGTTAGTCCCTTAAGCATAGTCATTATTAATTACTAAAACCATTTTTAGGGGTGAGATGCTTCTATTTTTTCCTTTTTGGTAACTGATGATAACCTAAACAAGTTAAGTAAATTGAAAGTTTTTTTTAATATACATCTAGTTCAAAAACAAGTTGCATATTTTAGATTTTGATATTTGATAACATTTAACTCTTGATATTAGTTCAAAGGAGATAAAGAGTTAAGTGCTAGCAAAGTCTTCAACAAATTGACAAAACTCCCCCTAAATGTATGTGCAAAGGTTCATGAAGTGATTTCATTGCACACTTGCGTATTTTAGGAAATTTTGGTGGAGTTTCCTCTATTAGTTGAATTGTAGAAAGCATCTAGAAATTTAAAATGATAATCAATTTAAAGCATAATGAGCTGGTAGCATTCCACAACATATGGACAGAGAAGTCAATAAATCATCATGACCAATCATTCTAGCATAATTAACATGAACATTGTAGCATAACTAACATAAAGAAGATTAAAACTAAAATATTACAAATAACATCATCCAAGCTTCTTAAGTTCATTACATAAGAGCCAACTTAGTATAGTTAATTAATACTAGATAACTTCACTTCTTGCTTTTCTTGCTTGACTTCCTTTTCTTCACTTGATTTGACCTTTTTCTTCCCCTTTTGCATCAAGTACTAAAAGGACCAGTTAGTTGGGGGAGGAGCGCCGGAAGGGTCCTGATTACGACGCGGTAGTGGAGAGGAGAGGACAGCCGTTCTGGCAGCGAGGATGAAGGATGCTCAAGTAGGTTCACTCGCTACGTCAAGGCCACCAACTGAGTGTTGGTGTGAAGATGAGCATCCCAAATCTTTGAAAGAGTTTGATTGATTCGAGAAAGAGCTAGAGAACATGATCTTTCGCTTGAGGTTGCTCTTGAGGATGCTCTTCTTGATCTTGAGGTGGGGATTGAGGTTGAGCAACTATCGACATTGGAGGGCCTTCACGAGGCTTGTTGAGCTTATGAACTGAAAGTCTCAGTCCCTGGTAGTTCGTATTCCTCATGATGAGTGCTATGATGTATGGAGCATAATAAATCCGCTTTACTCTATCATTCTTGGAAGAGGCAATCTCTCTAATGATAAGGTCCACCACATCAAATTTTTGACCTTGCATGATGTAATCTATGATGTTCCATACATGTCCTCGGATTGCATCAAAAATTTTACTCTTTTAAAAGATGGTATGGTTAATAATCTGATTGATGAGGCTTGGTAAAGGAAGAAGTCCCACTAGCTTACCAGGCATGTATGTGATATTGAAATCATAAAACTGGCACCATCCTAGAATTTGAAGTGTTCCATGATAATAAACCTTCTCATACCGGCTTGAATAAGTACCCAAGCTTGCTCAAAGTCCACCTTGGTTGCCTCACACCTCTGATGCTCCGTCATCCATGCCAAGTATTCAAAGTCACGTGAAATGAATAGAGTGGCATAAAATTGGTGAATGATGTCTTCTTGATAATTACATTTGAGTGCCACTATGTCGTGCAGTCGGGCTCCATGAAATAGATTGAATGCACTAGTAAAGTGAGGAAGGGTACCTAGGTGTCTCCAATCCACAAACTTGTAGTCTACGAATTGCTTATGGTGGTTGTACACTTGATTGGACATGTCCTCTTGGAATTGAGTGAAGAATCAAGGATCCGTGCTACTCACAGGCATATGGAATTGGTTTGGATGCCTGGTTGAGCATACTGATCACTGGAGGTCTAAAGGAGATTTATTCTTGGTACCTCGGCCTCAGCCATGTCCTCATCTTCATCATTGTCATTATCATCCTCTTCCTCCTCTTGGACATAGTTGTCTTTCTCATCATCGTCATCATTAGCCGCCTCTTCCTCTTCATGAGCTTCCTCAACTATACACCCTCCATCTCGGCGTTTCATCTCATGCAAAATAGAAGCTATCTCTGGATCACTATCCTCTTAGGGCTATTAAAGCCAACTTACGGGAAGCCAACTTTCTTGATGCCACCTTATGACGAGAGGATAACGGTCCTTGTTTAGGAGGAAAGTACCGATCTACTCGTTCTCTCTCATGGAAGCATTCTTGCGAGCTGAAGTTTTGGTTCTTCCTATGATCACTGGATAAAAGAGAAGGATAATTAGGATAGAGATGGAAAAGGGACTCAAGTAATTATGCATGAAAATTTTTAACTTCTTTGTAGGAGCGGTATGACCGCACTCAACATGCCAATGGTACCAGAGCTGTAGTATCGCAGTGTTGCGAGCGGTAGTACCACATCCATAGAACAATTTTAGGGATTTGATTCGATTTGCATCTAACTGAGATTGAGCATGTTGTATTGCATAAAATTGATATAAGAGGTCACAAATCACAGTTTCTAGTAATTTTGCCCAAATAAAATGAGAGTTTTCATACACATTTGCTTTAATCCTAGAAATTTGAGAGAGAGCATAATGAGAGAAGAAGAGAGGGATTTTCAAGGATTTACCGAGGGCAACGGAGGAGGAAGACCACCAAAACTCAATTCTTGGCTTTTGTTGAAGATTAGCTCCACTTCCCTTGAAGATTGAATCTTGGAGAGGAGGAGAAAAGAGAGAGTGAGTGAGAGGAGAAAGAGCTTGGTGGTGTTATGAAGAAAGAATGGTTGGACCGATTTGGAGAAGTCTTGAGAAGATAAGGCTTCAGTGGCAATTGATTCTAGGACCACCTGTTAGGAGCGGTAGTATTGCACTTATTGTACCAGTCGTACCACTACGGTAGTACCAATGACATAGCCGCAATTGTACCAGTCATGTAATATGGTCATACCGTTGTGATACTACCCACTACTATAAAACAAGGTATATTGAACGTCTCATCACAGACGGTTCATGAGGAACTGTCTGCGTTGTAATTATCACAGACAATTTTACAAGCGCTATCGTCTATATTACTAGCGATGGCTAGAACCGTATGTGATATGCAATTATCACAGACGGTTATTAATAAGAACCATCTGTGATAATTGCATGCATCACCAATGATTTTTAATTAGAACCATATATAATATTACCATAAACGGTTATTAATACGAACCATCTGCGATAATTACATATCATAGACAGTTTGCGGTTGGAACCATCTGTGATTTGTATCTCTTGTACACATGAATTGCACTTTGGCTCCTTGATGCTTCTCTTTGTTTCAGCTCCCCGATGCGTCTCTTCATCTCATGCACCGAATTTATTCCTTGTTTTATAAAAATTTTCATCTGCCATGCACTTAAGATGAATTCCCACATCACTGATCTACTCTCAAGCACAAACAAATGGCTCCAGCCTCTTCCTTGTCGCCAGCATTGATGGCCTACCTAGCCATCCTATATGAACACCTTGCTGGCCGTACGCTGGCGAATGCTACCGAAGGACATAGTGCCAGCATTGTCCTCCCTCCTATGTCTGAGGATTTGCCGAAGCAGGTGACAACCACCTTCTGCCGTCTTGATATACACCGCCGCCCACGTCCTCTGGTTGGTCTCCCACTTCTGGTAAGTTAACCTCGCCGTTGATGTGGTCCTCCACAATAACATTGCACGTCTCTAGGAGGCTTGCTATCGTTTGGTCTTCTTAGTTGAGGCGGCGAGCAGCCAAGTCAACCTACCCCTCAAGCAAGAGAAGAGATACTCGAATGAGCGCGTCAGCAGGTGGACAAATTTTGAGCTTTATTCACTAATGATCCCGAACCGTCCGATGCTAACGACATCACCAATGAACTTTTGAAGATGGAGATAACATGCTACCTCCGCCACTAGATCAAAACTTTGATTATTTAGGTTTCTACTTTTTAATCTTTGTAAGAATCAAGTGGCTACGTTGTTTGGCCATATGTAAATACAAAAATTAAAAAACTGGTTGAATTTGTATTTACTGTCTTTTATATATGTAAACGGTCTCAACGTAACGACATGACAGAATTACTGACCAGTAAAAAATAATTAAGTAATACATATTTACTACTAAGGCATTACTGAATTTGCATTTATGTTTAGTTAAAGACTACATGCAACTGGAAAAGCCCCATAGTATTTTCCAATTGCCCCTTCCAGAGCAAGCCTATCAAGAATATCTTTAGCTTCTACATCCTACAGAGGAAGTGGCGATCAACCAAAACACCCTCGACCAATGGACTTATATTTGAGGGAACTCCTACTTCTCATCACAAAAATGGTATGCTTACCAGTTCAAACAATGAAACACCTCACCAGTCTTCTTGCTCATCTGAAAGAATAGATGTCTTATGAAGCTCAAGGTTTTTGCTTGGCTCTTTCTAAAAGAAAGACTCGACACTATGGATATGCTAAGACGTAAGAACTTTAATACTGATGGAATATGCATTGTGTTCTTTGCGATGCCCAAATCGTCAAGACCATTAACCATCTCTTCTTTGAGTGCTTCTTCTCCTTACAATATTGGAATGCGATTAGGTTTCAGTGGGACCCTGACTCGAACACTTCAATGAGAGTTTTAAATACAAAAACAGCTTTCACAGGGCAGCTCTTTATGGAGAAGTTCATCCTGGCAGCCTAGATAATTTGAAAAACAATAAATGAGCTTATCTTCCAATAACAACGTCATAATCTCATATATTGGCTTTCTAGGCTCAGATTGGAGGCCTCTTTATTATTACTTAGAGTCAAGCCAATCATCAGCCCTATTCTTACCTCTTAGATCATCTCTGTCTGATTTTCATGCCTTCCGTTTCTCCTCCTCCTCTCTTTTTCTCACTCTCTTCTTTTTTGTACATTATTATTTATTTAATATAGTGTAGTAGGAGCCTCTCCTACTGTTTTTCCTAAAAAAATTGTATTTATGTATATGAGAATATATCATATATATGTGAATTTATATATATGTGTGTGTGAATTTGTATTTATATATATGAGAATGCATTTAGAATCATCTATGATGTGTATTATCATAGACGGTTTTATTTTAGAATCGCCTGTGATGCATACTTATCACAGACGGTTCTACTTTAGAACCATCTGTAATGCCCAACCTATTTATATTTGGACTCTAGGGTTTACCCGTGCCCCACTCAAATGCTTAGTATTCTCTAACTCTTCCCTGAGCACGAGCCGCCGCCTTCTTCCCCTACCCGCCGCCTCCTCCCAGAGCATGCCACCTCCTCCCCGAGTGTAACATCCCAAAATTTGGATGTTCAAAAATATATAATTGTTAAAATAATTCATGCGATTTGTTGGTGTTCAAAATTTCTTTTTGCACATTTATTTGAAATGTCTCGAGTTTCGTGTCATACAAAGCAATATACTAAGAAATAATAGCCAAACAAAAACAATAGAGATATTAAAAGAAAGGGGAAACTCAGGGATATACACACAAAATGTAAAACTTAAGTATTAAATAATGGGGATAATGTAATACCATGGATTACAAATTCTAAACAAATTCCAAGTTGCACCCAAGTTCAGAGATCAAATTAAAGCAAAATCTACCTTCAATCAAATTGACCAAAACAAGTATTAAAAGCTCGCATGTAAATAAATAAACTGAGAATTCAAATTTGGAAAATTACTCAAAACTCAAAATAAATAAATCCAAATGTAAGTTAAAATTTTAAATTAATTCTAAGTTTCAAATCTTGGCTTGAGCCCTTCATTTTTCTCTTTTTCTCTCTCACTTCCATGTGGGCCCCCTCATTTTCCTCTCTCCTCTTCTTTTTTTCCCCTACTTCCTCTCTCGCCCAATGGCTCCCCTAGCGCAGCAGCCTGCCCCCCTTCCTTCTTTCTTCTTCTCCTTCTTCCCTCTCCCTTCCATGGCTGTGCACCCTCCACGTCGCCTCCCTTCTCTCAGCTCTGCGCCGAATCCCTCCAAGATTTGCCGCCGCTGACAGCCTCTGCTCTGCACACGCTGCTCGACCGTCGCATCCGCCGCGCCGAGCCCCGCGCCTCCCGAGCCTTGCGCTGTGTTTTGCCTGGTGGTTCTTTCCTCGCTCCGCCCGGTCTTTCCCGCCTCCCCGCTCCTCTGCAACTACAAGAAGCAGCTGGCCCCTCCCCCATTTCTCCCCATTGCGCACGCCAATCCCTTCTTCCCTTCCTCCTTCTCTTGCCGCGCCCACACCGGCCACCACCGCCTCATCCCGCCCCGGCCGCTCCAGTGATGCCCCCGCCGGTCCGATAGCGTCATGGTGCGCCCCAAGTGGCCTTCTCCCTCCTCCCTCAGGTAATTGAACTCCGGCGCCCCTGGCTTGTCGCACGGCCGACCTTCCTCTCCGCTGGCCGAAGTCACCGCCGCCCACGCCATTTCTTCCTCGACCCAGCTCGCGTCAATTCCATGCGGTGAGAGCATCTCACGACGCCCTCAACCTTCCCCAAACGTCGCCCGGCCTCCTCGACGGCCGAGCTCCCTCCTCCACGGGAGTCTCCTCGCTGCCGCCTCGGGCTCACGCAGCCAAGCCACCTCGGAGTCTCTCCACCCCAGCCGACCGTTGGGTAAGCTTCATGGTGCCTCCCTCCCACTCGTGCTCCTTTCCTTTTTCCCCTTCCTCAGTCGGCGCTGTCGCTCCCTGTTGACCCCGACGCTCGATGGCTCCTTGTGCTGTTCCAGCTGGTGCGCCGCCACCTCCAAGTCCAGTGTCTCTCCTGAAGGTCGTTCTACCCGTCGCAGTCGAGCCTCCGGCCCTACCTCGCCGTCGACGCCGGCGCCCAACAGCATGCGCTGCCTCCTCTGTCAGTTTGGCCGAGCGCCTCCATCCCCCTGTTCCTACCTATCCTTCTCTTCTTTCTTCACAATGGCAGATGGGCCCTCTTGGCTTAAGTTAATTAGTAATCAATGGGTTTGATGCAAACTGCAAACAGAGGGAAGATGTACTAGCTAGCATGCATAAACAAGAGATTATAACTTAGAAATTTCAACAAGAATGAAACAACAAGTCCTTCCGTATTTAGTAAAAACTATAGAAATGACATTAGAACTAATTAGTAAAGATTACAAAAATCATAGATGACTAACATAAGTATAAATCATAGCTATTATTTTTAGACAATAGAACTTAAGTAAAAGAAGTGTGACTAGTCAGTTTGTCCCCCTAAATTAAAGTATACTTTAGGTGTACATTGTATGGACCTTGGAATTAAAATTTACGAAAGCCCTTTTTGTAGTAGCTAATACAATTCAATTAGCATAAATTCAAATGAAGTGCATATAATCTAGTCGCAGGTATAGATTTGAAGATGTGAATGATAGTGAAAATGTATAGTTGGGTCCGCAAGAATAGATCCTAAGTGAAGCTAAAATCATGAAAGATAATAAATGCAGATATATGTATATGAAGCACCAGTGACCCTCAGTTCTCCGAGCATCATAAACTAAGTCCCCTACCAAAGTACAACTTCGTACGTCTAATAAAAGAAACCCATGGGTCGTTAATCGTTAAAAATGATCTTGCTAACCTACACCTTAGTAAACAAGTTAATATTAGGCCCACATAAGATAATGTGTCTTTCCTTTGCTAAAAAAGTATAGACTATAAAGCCAACTTAATAAATCAACAAATGTATGCATTGAACATATAACACATACCCTAATTCGTAAATGCTAACCCTGAAAAAAATAATGTTCAGCCAAATTCATACATATATACCTTAACTCATGGAACTTCCTTCATAAATATAAAATTATAAAAAGGAAGAATATTAAATAAAATACGTCGAACCATGATAATTTACAGTCGGCTATGCCTAGCCATAATTGAACTCGAAGCGGAATGTTCAGGCAAACACTCCCTCTGCCATGATACTTCCTTTTTCACTTTTCGCCATTCATCGTTCCGCTCCAACCCGTTGACTCAGTCAAATCTCGCGCTCATTCAATCCTACCAGAATCACCCTTTACTCATAATAAAATTTAAGTTGAGTTTATTTGGATTTTCTTGAATCTTGTTGAGTTATTTGCATTCCATTGTTTAGCGCGAATTAGAGATTGGAATTCTGGAGAATCAACGGATCCGGCAAGATGAAGATCCAGAAGTTGGAAGAGAATAGAAGCTCAAGAGAAAGCATAGTGTGAGCTCAAGACTGCGGTAAACCGCGCCAGGCGAGTCAATACTTTGATCATGTTGAACCTACATTTTCTGCAAATTACTTTTGTTTAAATTATCAAATTGCATGCTGTTAATTTATATGCAAACGCATGATAATGTAATATTCTAGTTATATGCCTATTGTTTATCTTGAATAGTATTACACCCCTCCTTGGAATATTGCACACGTGAACCTTGTCGCCTAGTGGAAAATTTTATAATGGTTAGCTTTCAAAAATAAGTCCTTAATTATATGCCATGCTTAGCATTGTTTAGGAACCCGGGGCAAGGAATTGCCCCAAGCATCACTTTTAATCAAGAGAAATTGATTTGGGCAGTCATGATGGGAATGACTGGTATATCTTGAACATGACTATTTTATACCCTCAAAATCCCCAACTTGCTTAAATATCTGGGCGGATTGGTTTGAGGGTGTGAGTGTGGTGCAGTGGATGCATAAAGTGGGTTAGTGGTAGACCGCCCAGATACCACTAAGGATCGAATCTTGTCATGACCTCCTGTGTAAAACAGTACAACCACAAGTCTGTAAAATACAACTTGGCTAAGTAAATTTATCGAAACCCCGGACTCATCTCACTGGTAGGGGATTGAAGGGGTTACGCTATGGCAAGGGGACCTGAAGGGACACCAATGGGGGGTGAAGTTTCCCAGCTGTCCTACGTTGCGGGAAGTAGAAGCCCATTGCGTAGTGGCTGTGGGAAACATCCCGCGCATAGATGGGACCCACCGCAAGTGGGAGAAGCCCATAAGGTGAGATGAGAAAAGGGACCAGATACTTTGAAAAGTCACTGTGATGGTCTGCTCAACCACACTTCTAAGGAATCGTGTGGGGCAATGAGTTGATTGTCTCTTGTGGTGAAAGTGTACAAACTCTGCAGAGTCAAAACTATTCGAATAGCCGTGCCCACGGTCAAGGGCGGACATGGGAACTTAACTAGATATAGTTCTATTTCAAAACGTTTTGTGGGTGGGAATGGAAAAGTGGAGGGCAGTGAAAGGCCCTGATTTGAGTTATCCTGGGTGTCGTCCCAGTGGTAAGTTAAGCGACTATAACGCTGAAAGATGTTATACGGTGTGATGCCATATGTATGGAAAAATTATGGTGATATTAGGCATATGGTGTGATGCCATATGTATGGAAAATCATGTTAATATTTCTTGAACATTATGTTTTGTTCTAAAGCTGCTAGGTCTCAGGAAATTTTATGTATTGTATTACAATTAGTGGCATTTCTATTCTTACAAGATAAATATAGGAAGAATAAATGGAGTCGTAAGAAAAGAAGATGGTTGGGTATGGTAATTGCATAAAGAAGTTGGTGGATTCATGTTGATCAGTGTGGATTTTGGAAAGATAAATTGGTGGAGCCTAAATGAATATATAGGCTAGATAGATGATTCAAATAATCTTTGTAGAATTAGAGAGTATAAAAGTAATTGTTGGATTGCAACACTGATACTTAGTATAAATTCTTGGAAGATATTGACAATGATGGGATTAATATGATTTGATCAAATACTAGATGGATAATTTGAATCTTAGAAATTTGGAGGTATGAAAATAACTATGGGAGATTAAACTTGATCAATGATATTTTGGTGGATGTACAATAGTAAAGCAGTTAGAGATGGGTTATAAGGTGATAAGTGGAAGAGCAAATTATGGTTGTGGATCAATAACAAAATGGATTGGATTGTTAGGGATTAGAATACAAAAGATATTGGTGGATTAATTAAATGATGTCACCCGCTGTTTGCAGATTAGACAGCAATCAATTTGGAAAGAGTATGTTTGGTGGAATATATAAATAATGTCACACGCTGTTTGGGGTTTTAGACAGCAATAAATATAGCAGGTGTAAAATCGGTGGAGTAATTGGATAATGTCACTTGCTGTTTGAAGTCTTAGACAGCAACCAATACAGAAAGAATATGATCGGTGGGTTGAGTAGAGGATGACACATGTTGTTTGGAGTTAGAGAGCACTCAATAAAGGAAGTGCAATCTCGGTGGATTAAGTCAATTATGGCAATAGCTGTTGGAAGTCTTAGACGGCAGTTAATAGAGAGCGTGAGTCTTTGGTGGATTTAGTCGATAATGTCAATTGTGGTGAGGAGTCTTTAGATCACAAAACAACAATATGATATAATAATAGAAATGCTACTAGACGCGTTTTATGGCAAATAAAATAACCTGAGCTTTTCCTTTGTTAAGCCATGCATACTATTTATTTGCATTCTGTGTATTGGCTCGCGGAGCACGGGGTCGGAGTGCTCACGTTCGCTTTTGCGACAAAATTCAGAATCAGGAATCAAATCACCTCGCCTCAGCAACAAGATTGGACAAGCTGGCCGAGAAGATGAAGATATCAAGGGCTAGGTCGTGAACCTCCAGTTGGCTGCCTGTGGACATGTCCTGAAGGTCCCACCTGTGTGCTTCGTTCTTCCGCTGCTGCAATTTAATGATTTCGGCCTCATCGGCCCATGAGTAAGTCTACTATTATATTTACGCTTCCTCATGATATGTATTTTGATGTCCATAACTGTAAATGTGTGCAATATCTACTGATCCAGGGAATATTGCAGCTAAACACAGTAGAATCCGGATGTTAATATCTGGGTCCCTACACCGAGCACACCGCCTCCTCCCCAAGCACGCCGCCTCCTCCGCGTATATGACATTCTTCTTTCCTGCTTATCATATGGCAATGAACAATGTATTATCTCTTTTGCTCTGTTGTTGTTTCGTCAATACACGTCCCGAGGATGAATGCCTGGGCTTAAGTTTCAATTGTGCCATTTTGATGAATTGCTAATGCTTTTAAGCATCAATTCCCTAAATAAAAGATAAGTTATATTTAAGTTCTCTTTGGTCCAAACAAAAATAAATCCATGATTCATGAGTTAAATTAGTACTACTAACACACTTATAATGGTTCTAATCTACAGTGCACCAAGAACTCCAATTTCGTCTATAACTATCTTTTTTCAACAAAATCTCTACCATATTCCTCACCCCCCCTAAGAGTGCCTTCATCACCAAGATAAGAATATATCCACAAAAGGGCTCCTTTTAAGGCATAATTTTTGCATTGTTGAATGTATATTATTTTGCAATGGCTTTCTTAGTAATCGAGTATGATGTATTTGTTTCGCAAGGCAATTGTTTTTCAATACTTATTAATACTTCCTACCACTTTAGCTTCCCGGTCTGTATTAATTTATTCCTTATTCTGTAAGATACACTGAGTGTTTGTTGTATAAAATTATTTTTTTACTTCTGATATCACCAACTCGCAGACGGTTGTTATGGACAAACTTTGACCAACCTCCACTAAGGAACCACATGTTACCATTACTAATCATCATCTTAGTTTTTCATATTTTTCTCCATGCACTGAAAGCAGTACATATATATTTTATGGTAACACTAACATATGTAGTCTTACATACCCTACAATTTAAATGTGGAAGAGATAAAATCAAATCTCATATCACACTTGAGCTTTAAAAGACATGAAGCAAATTACACACTGAATCTAGAACTATTTTTAGAGGCCTAGATACTTCATTACGTGAGCATTTTTCTTATTTTCCCTTCCTCTTGCATGTTTTCTCTCCACATAGATCCTGGTCTCTATCTAGCCCTATCATTTGGTAGACTCGGACATGAATTAGAATCCTCATTTATATATACTAAATAATATTTTGTGAATATATATTTTGGGCATTTAAGGTTATACATAATTTAACAAAAATATATATTTTTAATGCTACATTTGTTTGTATGTTTAGAACACATTAATTTTGGACATCATTATATTAAAGTAGAAGATGAAGTTTCGTAACATGGTACTTAACTAAGCCACATGCTAGGATAAAAAAACACCATCATTAAGCAGCTAAAACAACCGAAGCAACCATTGTTTGTAATCTTTTTTGATATTTAACCCTTCCCATATTTAAAAGTATGAAGATGACACAATTACATTCATACATAAATGCTATCATAGTATTATAACTTTAAGATTTTTAGTAATATACTATAACATTAAGAATTATTTTATGTAAAAAAATTGTACTGTTGTATTCCCTTTGATTACATATGTGAATTGTTTTATCTTTGAGCACACAAATTAAGGAATAAGAAAAATGGTATTGTTGCCCTTCATTTATTCCTATACTATAACAGTTTCATTTTTTTGAGAAATACTATAATGGTTTCATAAGTGTGTTGGGAAAGAGAGAGATTGCGAGATAGATCCGATTTATTCATGTGAATATGATCATTCAATGAGGGTATAATAGGAAGAAACACGATAAATTTATCTTAAGAAGAGTAGAATAACGTATATTTAGAGAAGCGTTGAGAATGATAAAAACCACCTATATTTGGAATTAGATGGAGTAAAACACAATAAATAAAAGGGAAAAGTTTATTGATTTTTAATTCATGTGTATTTTTTCACTTCCTCCACTCCATGTATAGCATGGGTAATGAATGGTAGAAAAAATATAATTAAAGTCCATAATAACTTATATTTAGAGATGAGCTGAGAATGCTGAAATGACTTATATTGGAATCAAAGGGAGTAAAACACAACAAATAAAAGGGAAAAGTTTATTGATGTTTTTATTCCTACATATATTTCCACTTCCTCCACTCCATTTATAGCATGAATAGTGAATGGTACAAAACAAATATAGCTAAAGTGTATGAAATATAAACAAACGCGCCATAGATATTTCTTTGCATAAGAGGAAGTAGATATTTTAACCATAAATGATATCAATACAACAAACACTACAAGCATCCTCAAGTGGGCCATCAATAATAAAATTGTTGAAAGCTGGTGTAGATCGATGAAATCACAGCTATAGTTTCTTGTAGGGGGTGTTCATACAATATATTTAGTAAATACTATACGTCAACTTTAAAGCGTTAAGAAATTTAAAACTAATGGAGTAAGTTGATACACATGAGCTCTTGTGATGAAGAACAATCACATGATCATTTAGGCTTTTTTGTGGCTTAGCTGACTGAAAAAACACTGTAGCTGACAGAGCCTTATTTAGCATAATTAAATTTTAAAAAATTAAAAAAATATAAAAATATGTTAGCCCATTACGTATAATACAAACAAATACGGAAAAAAAGAACCGGCAAAAAAACTCAACAAAAAGCCAAAAGTTCAGAAAAAGATGGAATTTATAAATAATAAAAAATAAGTCAGAAGCTAAAAACTGAAGCCAAAACGATCACAGCCAGCAACCTATACGTTCTACAACTTTTATTATGCCCTGGCCAAGGTAAGCTAGGCAAGTTACCTACTAGCTAGCTTGGTTATATACTAGTACTAATTACTGAACAATGCCAACCAACGACCATGTATCAAGCATTTTCTTTCAAAATCTGATGAGCAGTGCGCAAAGACCGAGCAATGGGCCAGAAATATCTCCACCACTTGATGGGCTGTGCAAGGAGGTTCTTTCAAAATTTTCGTTTTTCGGTTTGTCCTACATTAAATACCAAATATACTGAATACCAAAACTAACAAAATTTTCCTATCGTATCGAATACTAAATACCAGTCAGTAGTTTGACCGGTTCGGTTCTGTAGGAAAAATAAACAGCCCTAGTTTCTTGCTTGCATCATTGATGGTTGTGTCGTGTAATGGGTAGGAACAAGGCAACGCAGGCGTTGTTACCTTCACGGCTCGAGGCTGGAGAAGATAATGAAGGCCCTTTTTCTCTCAATTGCTCGTTGATGATGGTAATGCTGCTCATAAGTTACTATCCAATATTACTAAATAGTTCAGGCATGTCACTATCTATGCATACCATAAGATACGTACGGACTGGGTCCTTGTATTTTTAGAATCACAGAGGAATCCCCGGTTCCATTTTCGTTGCAAAATAATACCACAGGGTCTTGGCCTTCAGACCTGTGGCAGTTAGGGCACCTATAGTGTATGAAAATAGAGAATCTTAAGCTATTTTAAGGTCAACATTATACATTATAGGGGTGACTTTAAGCAGGCTATAAGCAAAAAAGGCTTGAGGCTGGTCCTCAAGCTAAAGACCTGACCACAAGCATTAAAATACAATTTTTCTTTATCTGCCGAGTGGGACCATCTTAAGGTCCCTTGGGTTATATACATTAAAGCGTCGGCCTTAAGGTTTAGACAGGACCTGCTTTAAGTTCCTTTGAGTTATATACACCATGGATACCCTTACAACACGTATCCATGTCTCTATGCTAGTACTTCTTATTACAGCCGAAAATGAAGCAACTAATCTGTTCCAGCTTGGCACTACATAGTTATATTACATCAGTTTTCCAAACATTACATAATTTGATGGGTAATCCTCGGCGTTGTCTGGCCTCCTATTGATAGCTTGCGTCCCGGGCCCTCATTCGTGCTGGGCCTTGGGCGGTGTCCTATTGATCTGGGCCTGGGCCTGGGCCTCCTCCCAAACCCTAACCCTAGCCACGCGCCCACGCCCAGATCGGGAGGCGCCGCCGACCTCTCGGGGGACGCGGCGGCACCGGATGAGCGCGGAGGTGGCTGCCTCTGCCTCTGCCTCTGTCCCTAACCCTAACCCTGAGATCCCCAACCCGGCGACGCCTCGGGCGACGCGGCGCAACCGGATGAGCGCCGCGCACCCGGCGTACCGTCCCGTAGCGCCTCCTCCGAGCGCGACTCCCGTCAAGGTTCGTGCTGCCTCCGCCAAGCTGTCGCGCCTCCGAGCCCCCCTTCGTGTGGCGCCTCCTCCTAGCGCGGCTCCCGTGAAGGCGCACGCGTGGGAACTCGTCGGCATCGCGGTCCTCGGCCTCCCTTCGCGTGGCGCCTCCTCTCTGACTGCGACTCCGTGAGGGGTCGTGCTGCCTCCGCTTCGCAGGCGCGGCGCCCAGCCGGCCCGACCCTAGGTTCGTGCCACCTCATCACCTAGCGGTGAATTACCCTAATTTTGCTCTGTTCCGTGTAGTCGCGTGGGAGGGGAATTGGTGGTAACCCTGTGCTGTTTCGATTTGGCATTGATAGGGTTTGATTAGGTTATTGCTCGGAATTGGTGGTAATCATGTGGTTCTTGTGAGTTTCCTATGTAAACCTTGTTATGGTAATGGTCTCAAGCCTGTCTGAGCTCGGTGGCTAATTAGCCAATCACACACCGCAGCTACCATGGCAGCAATCTCTGTGTGAATGGTCAGTGAGCTCACCTACATCAACTCGTTTTGTTGTGTCAATTGAAGGAATGACTGTCGTGTGCTTCCTTCTTTGATAAACCAACTCACACAACAGCACGAACAATTAGTAACTAGATGTTTTTGTTTGATAGCCATGTACCTTGGGATTGTGATGTTTCTATGTTGTTCTCCAACGGTCTCTTTCTCTGTCTTTTTTGCCTCAAGAAATGCATCTTCTGACGCTAGCACTATGTCCCACCACATCAGATGCTGTGCTTCAGTTGTGGTGGCTATGTTTCTTCAGAGCACCGCCGTTTGATTGTGACCATAGGTTGGCAATTGTAGCTTTAGTTTATAGAATTGACCTGACATTGCTGAGTGGAGAGTATGCACAAGGTGATTCATAGTAGTATTCACCCCAGGAGTGGTTGCAGATTATCTTAGATATTGCTTTCAAGTTTGTATCTTGCATAGTAAGACAACCCAATACAACGTCATCAGAACCTTGTGCCAATTAGTTCAGGCAATTGCTTGTTGCTCTATAAAATTGGTGCCTATTTCTTTGTACTTTTAATCATGATGATAATTGATTAGAGGATATATCCAAAAGTTTTTTTTTCCTATTCTTGAAAGCTGAAAGCATTTTAATGGTTAGGATTTAATACTTATCTTCTTTTCCATTGACTGATACATTGAAACTTGTTTTGATGGTTAGAATCGAAGGGTTTTAGACGTAGTAGAACTAAAACTAAATATATGAGATGTGATTTCAGCGGCACCAGTGAAGATGATGGAGATGTTAGTCTAGACGGACAAGTAGTATCTAGGTATGACACTTTTCGATATTTGAAATCAATGCTTCAGCGGGACGGCAAGATTGATGAAGACGTGAGCTATATGATAAGAGCAGTGTAGGTGAAATGGCGCTAAGCATCGGATGTCTTGTGATAAAAAAAAAGTCTCTCAAACGTTAAAGGGTAGATTTCATAGAACAATGATCAAACCTATGATGCTATATGGAGCGGAATACTGACAACTAAAAGATAACATGTACAGAAGATGCGTAGTGGAGATGAGGATGCTACGGTGAATCTGTGGTCACACAAGGCGGGATCGAATCCGCAATGATGATATACGTGATAGAGTGGGGGATAGCACCAATTGAAGAGAAGTTTGTTCAATATTGCTTAAGATGATTTCAACATCTCCAACGAATGCCTTCTGAGGCACCAGTACGTAGTGTAATTTTAAGACATATCGAAAATATAAAAAGAGGCTGAGGCCAACCAAGACTGACGTGGGAGAAACCAGTTAAAAAAGACTTGAAGGATTTGAATATATCTAAAGAGTTGATTTTGGATAGGAGCGCATGGAAGTTACCGATCCACGTACCAGAACCATGGCATATGAAGAAAGTTTAGGGACGGTGTTTTAGGCTCAGTTCAGATGGCAGGATGTAGGCTTAGGGTTTTAGCCTTGTAGGTTTTATTGTAAGACTCTCGTTTCTTTAACCTTGAGGATGTTTTATTCATAGGCTACCACAACTTGTTTATAACAAATATAGTACAGTTGATGGATGGCTATTTGTAGTTTTTTTTGTCAGTGTCTAGCATCATGGATGAACTGCAGTTTTTTTTATAGGGCTGACTTCTGAAGTTTCCATTATCTGCAGTTCCCCACAACGATGTCTGGTGGTACCCAATCTGAAGGGTCTCGCCAATCTGCACCCTGCCTTGACTTCGTGCCGGAAGAAGAAAACATCTGACAATGCCTCGTTCGTCTCAGATGTGAGAGATCACATCCACGAGTTCATTCATGCCTCCGTAGATGAACACAAGACTTGCTTTACAAAAACCATTCAGAGAATGTTCGGGATGCCAAAGGCTGTTGTGGAGAGATCCGCTGAAGCGAAGGAAGCTGGAGCTGAAAGTGTTGTGCCACTGAGGACCAGTGTGTCGCGGTAGCAATAGGATGTAATGGTGATATCTTGTTAAAGGCTTACTAAGCATAGTCATATCTTGTTAAAGGCTTACTAAGCATAGTCATATCTTGTTAAAGACTTACTAAGCATAGTCCTCGGATAGAAAAGACATGGTTACACGTTTTTTGGCCCAGTCACGAACCAAGGGGCCCCGAAGCCCATAACGGACTTAAGTTGGGCCCATATAAGCCACAACTCAATAAATTGGACCATGGAAAGCCAATATGGAACAATTCGGGCCAAGTTGAAGTGTTGGGCCCAAATGCGGCCCACGACGTAACCCTAGCCTAGTTACGAACCGCATTACGCCCACATGAGGTTAACTGCAAGCCCAATAAGAGCCTCATAAAAAGGCCATTTCGAACTGTTGGGCCCATTTACTATGCCGATGGTACATCGTCAATGCTACGACCACAACAAGGCACGCTGCCAGTTTATCTATCACGATAAGCTTATTAGATAGGGATCAACTGCTGTGCATAACTAGGCGCTGCACCAAACAGCAACAGTAAAATTGCTTCAACAGCCAAACAAGAGTTCTCCGGTATTAAGGGGAAAAAATGTCTACGCAGTACGAACGCAACAGGAAAAAAAATACAGGTCAAGTGTGCAGAACCACATTGGTCCAGTCAGGACATTCCGAAATATCCAGTCAAATACTCAACGGTCCTTTAATGGCCACCATCAGGGAGACCATCGTCCGCAGCTTTTCCTCCACAAGACCTTGCAACAGACTCGAACAGCTTTTCAATCTCAGGCGCACAGCGTGTGAAGGATCGAGCCCAAAAGCTGTAGCGTGGGTTCTACAGAAAGCAGCCCTGTATGAGAACTGTTTTGTACCAAAATTCACTTATGCATAATGGTTTTTAACGGTCAAGGGTAGCATACCTTTATCAACTCAATGAAGGTAATAAGTAATCCCCAGGGATGAGGCCGGTTAACTATTAGGCGTTCTAAAAGAACCCTTGTTATCTGCTCCTGGACAATTTCCTGCGAGTTTCAATTGTGCCTCATCAGAAAGAGAGATTACGTGGGCGCAAATGACATGATGACAATAAAACCATAAAAACAGAGGAAATCGAGATACCTGTGTTGCCTCGGCGAACAAGTATAGAATGATGAAGGAAAAGTAGTGAGTATGGTTGTTTGGGTAGCGCAGCTGGTTGGCAATCGCATTGAGGAGGAGGTATCGGCCTTCTGTATCCATATTCATTATTAGATTTCTGAAGACCTCAGTAGCTGTTTCAATCTGAAAAATATCCAATGAAGGACTTTGGTTCATTTGCTGTGCTGATGCATTCGCCTTGTTATGCTGCAATTGTTGCACAGCCTGCATTTATAATTAAAATAACAGCTTAAAGAGTCTTCAAACATGTCAAGCACAGTTCAGGCACTCCATAGGATTGACGCGCTGATTAAAAACATCATATAGACCAAGCAACAGTAGGAAGACGGTAGGCATGAGCATAATATGTTGTTGAAAAAAAAGCAAACTCAAAAAGTGACCTACTCTATGCCTAGGTACAGATTAGGCCAGCTCTTTGTAGCATCTTAAAAGAACAGAACGTCACAGGCAAATGGAAGATTTACAAACTGACCTGCATGCCAACATAGACAACAAGCGAGTTAACTAGAGGAACATTGTAACGAGTCCCAGCAACATTTGCTTCGTTTTGAGGTAGCAGCAACTTCTGCTTTAAATCAGCTAAAAAGGAGGAGCCTTCTGGTCTCTGCAAGTGTGCAAATGAGACAAAAACATTATGCACACCATCCTTGTATTTATTATCAACAATATACTCTGTGAGGTATACAATATACTCTGTGAATACCTCAGGTCAGTTTAGAAGTAGACTTACAGCACTGCCTAGTGTCTACTTAAATTAGAGAAATACAGGGTTTGTCTACACACTAAACCATCCTTACACCAGAGAAATGCAGAAGCACAATAACCGCATACAGTACAACAGCAGTGACAATTGTCACTCACCTTAAGGTACTCGTCAACCTGTGTCTTCATTTGTTTTGCCTTTAAAACACCATCCACGTCAGACATGATTCTTGGAGCTATCGAAATCTCAGCTAGCAGATCAATCTGTTTTAGAAGAAACCGCTGGAGCTGATTAAATATATAAAAACATGGTGAGAGTATGCAAGTATTATGTTTTCACAGTTGGCAAATACCTTCAAGTTAGGAGTAGAGGGATCTGGAAGTCTCATGTTGCGTGGAAAAGCACTAAGAATAACATTACGCATTTGAATGCAGCTTGGGGGAATCACATCACAGAAACTGAAGTGATAGTCGCAAAGAAATTCAGGGAAGTCATGCAGTAGCACAAGTAGCACCCTCAAAGTTCCTTTGTACAAAAGATGAATCTACAAAGAAAGAACAGTACGATATATCGGAATGCAACACAGAATGTAATAGACAGCTGCAACTGAAAATGCAGGAATCAAACTTACGGGTTGTCCCAGTTCAGCATTTCTTAAATATGGTTCCATGAATTTGAACAAATCAACAAGCAACCTCTGGAAGAATGGCCAGCCTTTTTGTGAATTGCACATCAGTAACTTTGGCATGAAGGTTCTGTGGCTTACCAACTCAAGCCAAGCAAAACTACAGGGGAAAAAGCAATTAGTTAACAAGCAGCAAAACTATAAAGTGATATAGAGTTAACAGACACAAATAACATAGTTACCACACCAATTTCATAACTTCAAAATTTTAAAAGCACAGATATGTGGATGGGTGGGTGGGAATTAGGGAGAGGGGGTTATCATACGTAACCAGTAATGTATCACTCTGCATTGATCCGCCTAGCAAACTGTGTCTTTCAAGTTTTAAAAACAGAATATTGTATCATTTTTTGTAAACATGTCCGTTATTTCTTAAAACAGCTCTGCAAATCTTCAAATAATTTAGGGCCTAAAGTCATCCTTGGATGGTTGGCCCATCAGGGGTCATCCACAATTTTTGTTGCACGGCCTTATTGCTCATCTTTTGATGGAATAGTGACCATGTGGAAATTGTAATGGCATGGTGATGGACCAACTCATATTATACCTCAAAACAAAACAAGAAGCTTAGGTTCAGAATTAGGATCTGCTGGTTCTAGGATTAGACTTCCTCAGAACAAATAGCTCACTATTTTCCGCTATGATGCATATTTTAAATTTGCATTGCAGGAACACACAAATACTAAGCATCATTCCATAGTGCAAAGCAAAAATTGGTATGGTGATGACATACATTTGAGAACTTCAATTGCAACACTAGGTATTGGAAGGAGCATATTATTTAGTGCCCATGAAGCATGAAACAAACGAGGGAGAAGGCAATCACAACAAATGAGAAAACTGACAAGTAAAAAGGACACGACAAACCTCCATGCAGGAACTCTCAACGGTTGTAGCACATGGAAAGCATTTGCAAATGCAGTCAAAACCTGGTACATCTAACTATTGTCATATAAAAGTGGTGCAAACAAGTTGTGCGAATCTGAAACTGCATTAGCATATAAAATTGGTGCAAACAAGTTAAATGTACATGACATGTACCTGAAAATTAGCACCGTCATGTTGAAGGTCAGAAGTAGTAAGCTCACTTAGCAAATTTAAAAACAATCGAAAATACGGCCGAGGGTTGAAAGAAACTTTCTTTTCCTCAGCATCTTTCTGAATGATCCTAGCTGTTACAGAGAGAATCTGCACAGAACAGTTAAGGAAACCTTTTAAGAAATACCAAAGATAAAGTCCCAAAGAGCATCATTGACAAGGGTAAACACTAACCTTAGGAAGAAGACTGCCTTTATTTGGTCCCAAATCCACAGAGTAGTACTGAAGATTAAAAAAAAACAGGAAGTATAATTTATCATGAAGAGCTTAAATATCCCCCAAAAGTTAGGCCTTTCATATTAAGTTTATCATTGATACAATGATTAATAAATGCCTTTCACTATAATATCACATAAAAACAAGTCCAACAAGATTCCTTTATAAAACAAAAGCACTTCAACAGAAAGGAATGCATTTTTTTATCTCTAATGCAATATATATTGGTAGAAGCAATTTCAGTAACAGGAATGGCCCATGCCTTGTGCTGGCATATTGGTTTACCAGTCCTAATAGTCTAAAAATATAATACAAGATGTATCAAAACCAGCTTAATCCAGGAAGACAATGTAGTAAAATGTCCAGAATATGCATACCCGTAAAGGGTGTGTCTAGTTTAATTTAGTAGATTGTGTGTATTAAGTTTTCAAACATTCTCGAAATATTGTAGGATTAAAAATATTTGTGGATATAGAGGAAGGGACGTTCTATTACTCTCCAAAGCATGGTTGGGAAAACCGGCGGTTACCGGCCGGTAACCGCCGGTAACCGGATATACCGGTGGCAACCGGGATTTGAAATACCGGCCGAAATTTTTTGAATTGAAGATTTGAATTTTTGACTTGCTAATGCAGTGGGTATATTAGTTTGGGTATTGTTTTTGATATATTAGGTTGATTAGCTGCTGTTGGAAGTAAAAAAAGGGTGAATTATTGTCATTGGCAGCTAGTGTTGATTGGAAGCATGGTTCGGATTCCTGGTAGATGTTGTCATTTTCTATATGCATCACGGTTCATCTTTAGATTGTAAAGACTAGATGAGAGTTGTGTTACTTTGGTCCTCTCGGGTTCTGAACAATGGTAGCCTCGATTTCATTCTTGTGTATTAGAATTCAAAAGAGCCAAGATGCCAAAAAAACAAACTCCAAACATTTCCACGCAAACCAAACTCAAAAATGGTTCCCAAGTGAGTTCTTGAAAATGAACCACTTCTCTAAGATTGCCCAATCAATCAAGAGTTATGAAGCACAAATAGACAGGGCCAAAGATCTACTCATCTACCAGGAAACAATAGATTGAGAAATCACTTCAACATCAAAGTTCAAAAAATCTCAATTGAATCAACAACTGGATTAGCCAAACCCCTCTCACCGGTTTTTCCGGTTTTCTCACCGGTAAAACCGTAACCGCTACGATTACGGTCTTCTCCCGCCCGCCAAAAAAACATTTGACAATTTTAACCGGTTAGAATCGGGATTTCGGTTACGATCGGTTACGTATCGCCGCGTGGCGGAATTTGTCCCGGTTCCGGTTTTTTGATCCCTGCTCCAAAGTTTCATGATCAAATTTAATTGCATTCAGGAGCAAAGAAAAGAAGCCACGAGCTTCTGATTATAAAGCATTTGAGTGCCAAAACAGTAAGTTCCTATCAAAACTTCAAATTGTCAACACAATCAAGTTTAATCATGAACTTTTTAGAATCTTAGAACACCCTTTTCCCTATATCCACCAATATTTGGATATTGCAGAACTGATATTTACCACATAAATATATTTGCATGAATAATTTAAATCCTATCAAGTCACATAAAACCAAAAGGGCCTAAGAAATAACACAGAGTATTTGACTTGGCTGTACATGCGAGCTCAGTTTCAGCAATGCATATTCAGTTATAGCATCTTAAAAAAAAATATCATGCTTTTGCTTAATGCAACAAAAAAAGTTTTCTTTAGACATTTAACAACTTCTGACATGTGACATCTAGCCATGTTCACCTTATAAACATGCATAGAATGGCATTAAATATACCTTGACCACTAAAGCCACAAGCTTTGAATATGAATCAATTGAGAAATATGAAATCTGGAGTTGCTGGGTTGGCTGCTGAGATATTCCACCAGGAGCAATAACTTGCTCAGAGACTACAGTGTGTGCAACAGCAAGTTCCTGGATAATTTTAGAAGATTAGCACTAAGTATCATGCAGATCAGTACAAAAATGGTACTTGGGTAGAAGAATATCATGCAGATCAGTACAAAAATGGTACTTGGGTAGAAGAATCACCGTGAGAATATGGAAGAAGTGGTCGGTCAAATCATCTCCCTTCAGCAAGCCATTCTGTTGCAACTGACCAATGTGATGACTATATGCTGTATCACCACCCATAGTTGGATGTTCACAAATGTGACACCACTCAGCGAATAAAACTGCAACCTGTACATCAACCAAATAACACATTAGCTTTCTATGAAGTTCAAAGTTCAAACAGTCAATCATAGAAGATATTCCAAAGTCTATGCAAATCAATTACCAAAGCGCCATGGATTTACTCTCTGATGCAAAGTAATACGATTTTTTTTTACCAAGAACATCTGCTTGGCTGTAAAGTATATTTTGGCTCCATTGAACAATTATGAGTTAATTATTTACTTGAAAAATAATTCGTAGGTTCATCATATTATGTCAAAACTTGATATATAATTTGTAGGTTCATCATATTATATCAAAACTTGATACATTGTCCTTGCACCATCCATGTGTACTGCACATATTAGCAACTCAAGCAACAAGGGTAGTAAACTAATCCAGGTCACTTTCTTTGGAAATTTAACCATATGACAATATGAATTCTTAGGGGACTACGGAAATACAAGCTGTCTAACCCAAGTGTGCAAAGAGAACTTAAACTTACAACTAACACCAGAAAATTATATAGAAATAACATCCTACAAGCTCCTTCATCTTATCTCCTAATTAAACTAATCTAGTAACGAGAGTGCCAATTTTTATAGCAATTAGCAAGATTGCTACTAGAAGTATGTTTCACTTGTTCAAAACCATTAATATCTCCTAATCAAACTAATCTAGTAAGGAAGAGTCCCAATTTTTATAGCAAATTAGCAACAAATGGCTACTAGAAGTATGATTCACTTGTTCAAAACCAGAAATCATAGAAGCTTCACTTGTTCAAAACCATAAATCATACGCATAACTACTTGATCTGCTTTACTAGTACATGTGCACACACAGTACACCTACACGGCTACACTAAATAAAAATATTTGCCAAACAAAATGAGTTCATATGATTTTCATACCAAAGAGGAACCTTACTGGAAGGGAAAAAAATGTAATGCACTTATGTAAATTGAATTCAATGCGTGGATGCATTGGGTTTGGATAATTGCTGTGTGATTGGCTAACAATCGAGTCACCAACAAGTTTTCCAATAAGGAGAAAATTAGCGAGTACAACGTATTGATCTCTATGAAAGGTGGTATTGAAAAGTTGCATCTCCATGGCATCCCTTCTAGTTCTAACCAAATAGCAGAAACTGTGTACACGTGAGAAAGAAAACTGCTACTGTGTTGATTGTATACTAGTTTGCACAGAACCGTACAGATATTGTACATACGCTAAAGTAGATAGATGGAATCATTAGTATACTGTAAAGTGTACAGTTACACCACCAATACTGTACCTTTCACAGTCCATTTTTAGACTACAAATTAGTATACTAAATGCTTCTTTTCAGAAACAGTTCCAATAGTGAAGTGACAAAACAAAAAAAATTGCAAAATATGAACAAATGGGATGAAGAAAGAGGCAACAGAAGAAGCATCAGAGTTAAAAATACATAATAAACACACTTAGATCAATAAAGGAAAAAATAATTATTGTTCATCTTTAGTATTTCAGCCTAAAAAAATTCTTGCAGAAAAGGTATGATGCATGGTTTCCACAGAAAAAAAAAAGTTAGACGTGTTTCCTAAACCTGGTCCTGAAAACCAACAGCGTCAGCCAAAGCAATGTCATTAGCATTATTTTCTTCTTTATTCATCAAAGGACGACCAGATAAAACCTGCATCATTCAAAAGCAATTTATCATTGAGTAAAAAAATATATAGTTTTTTAAAAAGAGATATTTGTGACCATTTATCAATGTTCAGACCTTTTTATCCCTTGACTGCCTAACCTTTTCATCCTTCATGGCAGCAAAGCTAGCTGCGTTGTTGAAATTACTCCTTGCAATCTCAATCAACTGCTGCAATGATTCAGGTGAACCGGGCCTGATTGCAAGCTGCAAAAAAGCATGTATTACCATTTATAAGTGAGCCAAATACATGGATACAAGACTTTTAACAGCATATCAAATCTGCTAAAAAATGGCCTACCTTTGATAAGGCATCAACAACATTATAAAGCTCGGATACGCTACTGGATTCTTGGGTAATCATTGTCTGGACAAGTGATATAGCAAATTCCGTTGCAGCCTCTGAGGGTGGGAAAAAACACATGAATACTCAACGATGAAAATATCTTAAATTATGAAGCAGCGCATAGATTGCTTAAAGATTTGACCTTTATTAGGCACGGTTACCTAAACAAGTGTAAAGCTTAAGGCAACCTTTGGCATTGTGGCAGCTTTTTGAAAGTGCATTTGCTTTTGTGTTTCTGGATATATTTATTAATTGACAACCTTATGTATTGAGATGTAACAGATGTTTTACCATAGGAAAAAAAATCTCTGCAACTACGCTAAACTGGCACCAAGATAAACTGGTTGACACTTATTCATCTCCACATTCAAACATAAGCAGCAGGTAAGTCATTTGGGGTTTCCTTACACAAGTCGTCAATCATTAATATGGGGTAGACATAGGCTGTCATTTCATTTATTGGCATATACCCACTAGAAAGCATGTGTTGCACTTTCTTAAGCAATATGTTACAAGAATCACCACCAAGGTTCCAAAAACCGGAACCAGAAAAAATCCCGGTCGGCGGCCGGTAACGGTAACCCGAAACCGGTCACAATTTGAAAATCAAAATTTGTATTTTAAGATGTTTTGAAACCGGTAACTGGAAACCCGGAAAAAAACCAGCCAAAATTCAAAAATCAAAAATTGATACCGGCCGGTTTTTTCAGTTACCGGTCTCCACCGGTAAAAACGATAACCGGCGGTTATCGGCCGGTAACCGCCGGGATTTTGAACCCTGATCACCACGAGGATAAAACGGAACCGGACAAATCCGACGCCCGGGCAGACCGTGAACGGAAATCCCGGATTCTAACCGGTCAAAATTCGTCAAATGATTTTTTTGGGCGGGCGGAGAAGACCGTGCCGGACCGTGAATCGCGGCGGTTCGTTTTCTGGTGAGAAAACCGAAAACCGGTGAGAGGGTTTGGCTAATCCGATTGTTGATTCAATTGAGATTTTTGAACTTTGATGTTGAAGTGATTTCTCAATCTATTGTTTCTGGTAGATGAGTAGATCCTTGGCCCTGTCTATTTGTGCTTCATAACTCTTGATTGATTGGGCAATCTTAGAGAAGTGGTTCATTTTCAAGAACTCACTTGGGAACTATTTTTGAGTTTGGTTTGTGGTGGAAATGTTTGAGTTTGCTTTTTTTGGCATCTTGGCTCTTTTGAATTCTAATACACAAGAATGAAATCGAGGCTGCCATTGTTCAGAACTTGAGAGGACCAAAGTAACACAACTCTCATCTAGTTTTGGCATCTACCCTTTTTACTTCCAACAAAGACTAATCAACCTAATATATCAAAACAATACCCAAACTAATATACCCACTGCATTAGCAAGTCAAAATTCAAATCTTCAATTCAAAAATTCGGCGGTATTTGAAACCGGTTGCCACCGGTATTTCGATTCTGCGCGATTCTTGGCGAGAATCGCGGTTTTCCCAACCATGATCACCACCATTCAGGTACTGTAGCTGGGTATTAGTTTCCGTGCAGAATCAGTGGGGGCAAAATGGAGTAGAATTATTTTCATATTGCAATTTGCACCAGGTAAATTGCTACTTGTTTCACTTTGCACCAGTGTTGTCCAATACTTCCACTTTAGGGTTGTCCAAATAAACTTTCGCTTAGCACTAGCCAACCATGTTTGGCTTCTAACCGGTACACTTCCTAACAAGTGGGGCCCACCCGCAGGCCTCAGACAACTCCACGACGACAGTCCACGTGAGCACTTATTCCCTGCACGTCAATGGTGACCAGATGAAGGCACCCGAGCTTCACATCGTGCGCACAAGAGAGGCAGCAAAACCAAAGCGTGCGCAGCGACCTAGTGACAAGACCGGTAGAAGAGAGACAAGGATGGAGGCGACGTCTCATGGGCGCTTCGCTGCAATGATGAGGTCGACCTCACCTCCGTCAATACGCAGGTTTGAATCCAATTTTGGTAGCAGATTTGTGGTTTGGCTGATGGGAATGAGGTCGGGTGGGCTTGATGTGATTGCGGGTAAAAATTCTGTTATGTTTTTTGTCAGATTTGACAGGAATTAAATTTGGTGAGGGCAATTTCTTGTAGAAAGGATTGGCATTCATGGTGATTTGGATATTAGGGTTCATGGAGATTTGGGGATTCATGGCTGCCACTTTGCCCCTTCTCCGCCGCGCGTCACTTCCCGTCGCAACCCTCATACTAACCCTTTGCTTTACTGACGTGGGCCGAGATCCCTCATCGCCCGCGTGAACGAACCAGCCTGCACGCGTTCAGGTGCAACCTGCTGGTAAGTGGCCAAGCCAGTTAGGAAGCAAGTTGTGCTAGTGCAAAGTGGAACCCATAATGATTAATGAAACACCCTTGTGCAAAGTGAATGTATTCGACAACCTTGGTGCAAAATGAAACAAGTAATAATTTACCTGGTGCAAAGTGCAATTTACTCTTTTTTCTATGTTAAGACAGACGCCTACACAGTTCCCCTTGACACTAGACACCAGAATACCAGATATTCTAAGGACCAAACTCCTACAGTTGCTCTGTAAACAGCCACATACTTGGAACTCATGAAATCATGTTAGTACACTTATCAGTAATAATTACTAGTCTGAAAAGCAGTCTGCACAGCCACTTAACCAAAGAAACCACATTTCGCATTTTATAATCCAACATAAATACTTCATCGACTTGATCATTGGATGAAAATAGGCCAAATTATGCCAGTTTTTGTCACTTTTTCCTTTTATTAGGTTCAGTAAGCCAAAACACCCTCACCAATATCCCTTGGCAATAATCACGCAAAGTAATAAACAAGATTATCCACATGTTTCATTTATATACATCTCAATTAGGAGGACACATAAGCACATGCTTACCGTTTAGGTGATATCAGGTGACAAAATGGCATTGTAATACACTAATACCTAAATACTACCCATGTGCCACATTGCCCAAGTCAAACAATGGTGGTATTTTATTTGTTTCCTTTCTTAAGTTTTAAATACCGAAGGAAAAACTGTGTTTCAACGTACTATTTCTTCCACCATCAATAATCTTTGCTAAATGAACATTGTAATCCCCAAGATTAAGAAGCTCAGAACGAATGAGTCCAATAATTATGTCGATGTTAAACTTCTTCTCTTCATCAGAATATATTACCTGCACAAAATGTTTATTAAGTTAATATAGATAAAAATGTTCCAGAAATTAGTCACAACGGAACTATTAAGTAATGAAAAAACGGTAGACATGGCAACAATTGACAACACTTGTAGAACAAGAGAAAATTGCACCAGAGGTCCCTACTCCCTAAACTTTTAGCAACAGGCCACTTGGAACCTAAACTTGATAACTAACTTGGCAGGCAGGTCCCTAAATATGCAAAGTGAGTTGATCATGTCTGCTTTCTTTAATTAGCTCAAAGTAAACATGAGACAATGAAATAGTGGCAAGAGGCTGATTTTGGTCAAATGGATCATCCATGTAATTGATCCACCAGTTTTTCTAGCTTCATATCACTGACACGGTGACACCTATGCACTTTTAGCTAATTGGAAGGCTAAAGGACCAAATTGAGCAGTGTGCAGGTTTAGGGGTCTGCAAGTAAATTTTCACAGTGCAACTTAACTACAAGTTTAAGGACCTCCAGTGCAAGTTTCTTCTAGAAAAACATATCAACTAATAGTTGTCTCAAGTCAACAATGAAATAATAGTAGAATCCAGACATCAGCCTTAGTAACTCATATGACATTTATTTAATCAATTATGCAATATAACGTTCAATATCTAACTATTTATAATAAATGCAAACCAACAGTTCTACGGTAGTAAGCATCAATTTCCACTACATCGTGGGTAGCCCCAATCAAGAATCAAAAGATATATTAGCACTCTAGCAGTTATGGCTGTTCATCTACCGGTTGAACAGGTCCGCAATATCTAGGGGAAGCTTCTACTTAGCACAACCGCAGTGTTAGCACCAACAATACCCTCCTACTTAGCACAATCAACAATGTACAACCCTACTTTGAACAGGTCCTTGCAAACTGCCATGTACAGCCCACTAGCAGTAACAGAAAATATTTTATATAATCAGGAAATGCAGCATCAAAAAAATGTCTGAACGAAATAATGCTTTCCAAGTATAATATATGTATCATGCAAAAGAAATAGTGCACATGCACAACTGATTAAAACGGAAAATTTAAATTACATAAATCAGGTTAAAAATGTCAAGGTGTCCACTGAACTCAAATACAATACATAGACAGGAAACACTTCAAGTTGTACAACCACAAAACAGAACAATAAATGAGAACAAGAAAGCAAAATCAAATGTTATCAAGGAGCTAAAAGAGCTTCTGCGTAATATTTAGAATAAAAACAGATGACTACTGTGAAAAAACCTACCCAGCTTGTTAACTCTTTAACGACAAGTTTGCAAACATCACGTATTGCAACCAAAGTTGCTAGAAGCCATGTGACGGAAGTACTCTTTGATGCATTTTCGTACAAACTTCGGAAAACCTGGAACCAAGTATCCAAATAGTCAAGAGAGAGAGAGAGAGAGAGAGAGAGAATAAGTGGAACAAATGTCTAATTACAAAGCAAAAATGATGGCTGACCTTTTGTGCAACAGCCAATGCAGCTTCATCCCGACTGACACATCTGAGTAAGATATCAGGAACTTCTGCAATAACAGACTGAACACAACAATAACCCAATATAAATACCACCATTATGATAAGAAAAGGGTAATCTACTGAAAATGAATCTAGTCTACCAATATAAATAAATAAAACAAAAATTGAATCCCAGGAGGGAAAGATATAGCAGCATAGCTAACCTGAATTTCTACATCTTTACCATCCTTGGCAATCAAGGCTTCCAGCTGAAAAGGTAAAAGAATATGAAAATTGCTCAATGACAGCATTGCCCAAAAGGTGTAAGAGAGTAAGAGACCATAATGCAGAAGACATCTAGAGCCAAAACAAAGGACACTTCTCCAAGACAAGTAAAAACAAGGGTAAGACAAGAAGTCTAATAGCACTATACTTTCTGGGTGAAGACTATACCAGTGAGAATAAATCACACTTAACATTGACTAGCAAAGTTTTGAACTATTCAATAGGAACTCCTTGGACAAAGAATACAAGTTCTCCATTTTCTAGGCTGACTTTAGGTAGTAACAGGTAACATAGGTCATGACATTCCTCCATGGTACAAGTTGAGTCCAAATACAGTTACCTTCGAATTAAAAAAATAGCGTTACCTTATGTGAAACTTGTTGATATCTGTCCAATGCATCGCAAGTATTCAGAGGTTCAGCAAAAACAGATCCCATTCGATCAACAGCAGTCGTAGGTGAAAGTGGTACTGTAGAACCTAGATCCTGGTAGCAGAGTTTTACAAGTTATGAAATCAATCTTCGGTATACTTTGTTCATGTAGATACATGAATAGAAGTTACTGACTTTAGTCGCTGTCATTGGTTCACCCACCGGAAGGTCATTAGATGACACAGGGAGGAATACAGATGCAACATTTATGGTTCTACCAACTTGGGCAGAAGTGTCACTTGTACCAATTTGTGCAGAAGTACTGCAGAAGACAGAAGATATACAATGCTTCAGAACAAGATGCTCCAATAAAAGATAGACAAACGAAGGAAGTCCAAGCATATTTACCCTAAAAGTTGTGTTGCACCATGATCTGACTCTTCAGGTACCAGCTCTGTTGACTGAATTGCAGATGTGAACGGAGCATTTTGGAGAGTGGAGAAACTAGTGGAGGATGGCTGTGCTGGATTTGGACTATAAACTCGAGGTATACTGGAATGGCTTGGAGCAACAGCCACAGCAGTAGCAGAAGTAGTAGCACCAGCATTTTGACTACTCTGGCTGTGCCAAACAGTAATAAAGTCCTGATATCGACAGTTAAGCAAGATGCAGGCAGTCAAAACAATGTAGGAACAAAAAAATCTGAATGAGGAGGAATTTTTACTCGGTTGCTTCACCTCATACACTTGTCGTTGCGCAGCAGATAAATGGCCAGCAGGCTTCGGACGAAGTGCATCAGGGACACGCGTAAGACCTTGAGTGTAAGGAAAAGCATCATAATATGCAGAACCAAACTCTTTTTGTTTCCTTAGTTGTGAAAAGGGCTGTTTGATTTCTCCGTCAATCATCTCAACAGCCTGCAGGAATACCATTGATGTTGTGAGCAAATTCTATAGTTGCTGTTATACTCGGTTCCAAATCCCGGTGGTAACCGGTTCCAAGGTTATTAAGGCGGTAAGGCGAGGTAAGGCGACCTACCCCCCTCACACCTTTTAAGCGGTAAGGCGTGAGGCGAGGCGACGCCTTATAAACATCATAAGGCGAAGAAAACGGAGTTCTGAGGACTAAATCAGAAGAGATTTAAAGAAATGAAGGACCTAAAAGGATCTAATTGTAATTTTGTAAACCGCTAAGGACTCAAATGTAAACAATCTAACCCTAATATCCTTCACCCAGCCCGCCGCCTCCCTCATTCATACCCCTCACCCCAGCCGCCGCCTCCTCTCTCCTCTCTCGCTCCCGCAGCTCTTGCCGCCTCGCTCGCTCCCGCGAATGCGTCGGTCCCTCCCTTCTCCCTTCGGCCCGGCGCAGCAGGAGGCGGCGACACGGCGAGACCGAGGCCGCGAGCCGCGAGGCGTGGATTTGGCGGCGCGCGGCGGATCCGGCTGCGGCGATGGCGGAGGCAGTGGATCCGACGACGGCGACGGCGGATCCGGTTGCGGCGACGGCGGATCCACTGCGGCAACGGCGGATACGGCAAGGCGGGGGCGACGCCTTGCCTCCTGGGAGCGCCTTACCGCTTAGGCGACGCTTAAGCGTCGCCTAAGCGACGCCTTGATAAGCTTGACCGGTTCTACCAGTGGCAACCGGTAGAATAAAAACCGGCGGTTTTTTATTTAATACAAATTTGAAATTTTGAATGTAAAAGTTAGTTTCCCTAATGATGTTTACATTGTTTAACACTAACGGAATGTATTAGGAAGATACATACACCTCCCGTGTTTGACTTCATGCTTTTGCCATGAATGTGTTAGAAATTTTCAATTTTTGAATGCAAGTTTCCCTAATGATGTTTACATTGTTTAACACTAATGGAAAGTATTAGGAAGATGCATGCACCTCCCGTACTTGGCTTCATACTTTTTGCCATGAATGTGTTAGGAATTTCCAATTCAAATTTGAAAAACTAGTTTTTAGCAGTTTTGTGGTTTATAGAGGTTTTTCTTCGGTTTTTTTGGTGGTAACCGGCCGATTTTTCCGGTTACCAATTTCAAATTCAAATTTTGAAATTTGGCCGGTTTTTGTGGTTACCGTCCGGGAACTGTTACCGGTTGTCCGGCGGTATTCCCCCTGGTTCCGGGTTTTGGAACCTTGGTTATACTGCTGTGAGTGCACACATTTGGTAGCAAAGCTAAAAGGTAAACAGTGGTTGACAGCACAATAAACACAAGCAACAAAATATTGCTGGCTATTTGACCAACAAAACACTTATGGGAGCAAAAACATAGAAGTGCTAAAGATTGCCGAGAAGCATAAGCAAACTTAATAAAATGCCAAAGAGCCACCTTCCGTGTTGCAACAGTCTCTATTAGGGCACATCCAAGATCCAGATTATCGTTGATAAGAATATGAATGATTTGCTCAGTAGTTTCACTGTTGTTATTTAGGTTCTGAATGAGACTTCGAAGATGAGATGACAAAGCAACGCGAAGAGGCTCCTGCAACAGAAGACAGAACAGTTGAATATACCGTCACACATAATATCCAAACCTGAACAAAACTAATCAACAAGATGAGAATGTAACTACTACAAACTAAATCAAAGACGCCTTAAGCTGAAGTACCTTGGAAGTAACATGGGCTAGACTTCCAGCTAATGTGCCAACCATCAAATGTGCAGAGCGAGATACTGCACTATCATCAGATTCCATTGCATAATCCTGCAGGAAAGCAAATATGACAGCATGTTAGAAACTTTTCTAACGCAGTAAGACAAATAGCTAACATGGATGAACGGCTACAAAACAATCCATGGTGCTCACCTTTAGAATAAGTTCCTTAGTGGTTCGGCTAGCTATTGTAACACTTCTTTGAATAACAGGGCCTATAATCTCTTTGATAGCCTTATCCAAAGCCACTTCCATGATTCTATGAATATCACATGTGTTAGCAGATCGTCAGTAAAAGAAATTCTAATGTAAGTTAAGCTTATCTTGAAAGACAATAAGACATACTTGCTATATTGCAATGAGCCAAGAGAGCTAAGCTTATCATTAATTCTGAAATATATATCTGCACGTGGAATTGCTGCCATGAGCTGTAAAGAATCCATGCAAGAAAAAACAGTCAAGTACAGAAAAATCTAAGTAAAGAAAAGAACTACAAAAGAAACCAGGGCAAACCTGACTAAGAGAAAACAGAGACGGCGATGGTGATGGTGTTTGAGATGGCGAGACCTGGCTCAAATTGAGTGAGGTAACCTGTTCAGGCATGATTAAAGCGACCTTATCATCTTCTACTATGCTGTTTGGAGGAAGACGAAGAGGTGTTGCATACTGCACAACAAAAAATATCCAAAATGAATAAAGAACAGAATAATATGCAGGTCTTAAATCCTAATTAATTATGAAAGCACAAAACCAACCTGGTTTAGCATATTTGGAAGGCTTGTAGCACGGGAGGTGCTATTTATCTCTGATTGCACTTCCACATGATTTTTTGTAGGCACGATACCAGAGACCTCTGCAACTACTGGTGTTTGAGATGAACTAACATCTTTGTTTGAAAAATCTGGATTTCCTTCAATTTGGCGAATGCAATCTTTAAGAAGAGAAGATGGTTTTACATCTTTCATGTCCACACTAAGGTTCTTAAACAAGACCTACAACCCCAAAAAAATTGCAATTAGCTAGCAGACTTCTAAGCAAAATATAGTCCTCAGTCCACACAAAATAGAATAGATAAAAGAATGGTAAAAACCTCAATGTCAAACTTCAGGTTCATCTTGAGATTAGGTAGATTATAGATCTCAGCAAGTAGACTAAGAATACCCATTGTCCAGGGATTTGGAGGACGATATGCTATACTTGAATGGCATGGTTCAAGAATCTGAAAAGCACCATCTGGTCATAATGACACGCACAATAAAACAAAGTTGTTTTTTACAAAAATCAGATCAACATAAAGAGCAGCACCTTTGAAGTAAACGGAATAACTGCAATCATCAACCCCCTTTCATATGCCTGAAAAAAGGAATTTAAAACGGAAATGTCAGCTCAAGAAGAAGCATTATATTTAAACTATACTGCATGACTAAAAGCATTGCACCTATCTATACAACTCCAACACAAGTTAAATTCAAAATAAAATTATTCCACCAATATATATAACTAAAAAATGAGTTAAACTCAGCAACCAAAATTAAAATATATCAACCAGTACAGTTTCATTGAAAGTAACAATAGATTCAGAAGTTTGAAGATTAGATGCAGTGATGAACAGCCAGAACTACATTTCTTTAGTTTGGGCATGAGACTGCATTACAGCAATGAAGAAGCTAATTACAATCGAAGTATTACCTCAACTATAAGAATTTTAGGGTCAATTTCCTTTGCTCGTAATGTTTGATTCCTTCCTATGGTGAATTTTCCAAGCCAACTACCAAGATTTTTTAGCAAAGAACGCTCCTCAGAACTAGATTTAATAAGATCCGATTGCAACAAGACCTGTAGAAACAAAATTTTAAGAATTCAGTTAGAGAGGTTGAAAGAACGATAGAGGAAGACAGATATTAGTAAAGCATGACCTTGCAATTCTCGTATGTAGCTTTCAGCATCTCCTTATTCAAGAATTTTGAGCTAACTTTGTCAAAAAATTTCAAATACAAGTCATGAAAGTTTGGTTCAATGCTTGCCCTGTAAAGATATGCACATGGTTTAATAATTTGACATGTAGAAAAATTGTTACATGAAAAGAAAACAGGTACATTGGTCATCATCATGGGTACCTTTTCATGACCATGTATTGCGCAAACCAAGGATAATACTGTTCCAGCAAAACCTCATTAAATTCTTTTGCCTTAGCTTCCATATTAGAAATTGAAATGTTATTGATCATGAAGAAAATCTTGTCTTGAACTTCAGAGGGAGGGGCCTATGTCAGGTGACAATGGAAAAGTTAATTAATCTGGCAATGAAATAAGTTATTGTCTCACAGAGAGTTAAAAAAAACTACAATTGATTTTCTTAAATCTAACTCCGCCTATATAGTTTTCTACATAGTCTGTCCCAAACCAGGAAAAAGAAGGAGAATTGTGTTAGGCTTGGCAAGCCAACGTAAAAATCATGCCATTTTTTCATAACCTACCCCAACTTGTTTGAGACAAAAGAATTTATTGTTGTTATTGTTGTTGATTTTCTTAAATCTGTCCTACTGTATCACTTTGGTCCTTAAACTAGAATTTTAGTCTGTCGGTCCCAAATTAAAAGTGAGGACCTTTGGTGCAACTCACTACAAAAACACTAAACAAACCTCAATTGGGGTATCTCTTCGTTCTGCTGCAGCAACAAGAGTTTCAATATTTAAAGCCGCTCCAAATCCTGTAGTGTAGGAAGGTTGTCGAATGCCTAGAAAATGATGGACATGTCATAAAACTATAGTCATGGCATAAATTCTAGGGCAAAAAATCACCAATACTACGATTAATTACCAGCACCTTTCTGGTTAATATTGAACTTAATATGTAAGGTAGAAGTAACCTGAAGGAGCCGAACTTCTAGGCCGCAGAAAACCAGTGGGTTGTGAAGGAGCTGGCACAGTGGTAGAATGATGCGGAGAAGCTTGTGAGGATGGTGGCACGATAGCCTACACTTGTTCATATTTTGCAAGAGGTCAAACGAACATAGCGGTAAACTTAATATACAAGAGATACAAAAGGAAAAAATATTGCATTTGTCAAGCATCACAGGGCAATAGGGCATAGAACATTAAACACCAATACCTTTGGATTAATAGCCAGATCACCAGTTGTTGAAGCAAGAGGAGGTTGACTGATAGATAAAATGTTCTTTGCTTGAATGCTGTTTGTAGAGCCCTTAGACCTCTCCCCAAGAAAACCCTGGTGCCTCTGTTGCAGTGGAAAAGAAGAATGTGTTCGCTCAAGTTGTGTTGGAGTTGGATTGATCAACTGCCATGATGCTTCAGAAGCCTACATAAGCCAGACATTTCTTTCGTGAAAGGAATAGACAGTAATAGTAGCACATCAAATTAGCAAGCGTGACACAGTCTTGTTATCTTAAAGGAATGTCAAACAATATGTAGCAACAAGTAGTGGTTAATTCAACATGAAAATTTTTTGCTGGCATGACTTTACTTCTTCAGATGTAATGTAAGTGTACCTCTAAGTTTCCAATAGATGATGAACCAGAATCATGCTGATCCGCAGAAAGCATGTTGCTAACATTTGGTTCATTTTGACTTGACGATATCTTGGCAAGTGCTCGCTCAATTGCAGAAACTAATTCGGCATGTGTTCCACGAAGATGTGAAATCTGCAATATATGGTTACAGTATTGTGGCCACTCTATTAAACGATCCATAAACTGCTCCAGCGCTGTTGTACCGAACATAAACATCTGCAACCATCATGCCATCACACTTCAAACTTCACATATAAGTTGGCGAGATCATGAAGATAACACAAAGATTTTAAGTAACAACTAACCTTTGAATCAACAGATTTACGCAAGGCATCAAGAACACTACGTAGTGCAATTCCAAGTCCCAGATGAGCCACAAGTTGATGTTTAATAAGAGAACCTATTTCCAAACATAAATGTACATCAGAAAAAATTGATTGGAGTAGATCATGACTTGGCACTTCGGCGGAACAATATTTCATGTCCTGCTATGCATTTGTATAATACAACATAGTCTGTTCTAATTTACTTTGAAAAAATGGCATGCAAATACAAAGAAATCTGAAGGAAATAAAAAAATGTTATAATTCACCAAGTTTAGGGGGCGTACGTATTGGCTTCTACTGATGGCTTTTGACTGCGGCTGAAGGCTTTTGGCTAAAAATAAATAGTAGCGGCTAAAAGAAATGTTTTAGAAAGAGGGGGCGAGCGATGCAAAAAGTGAGGGAGAGATGCGTACGCAAGATAGGAGCGAGAGGAATGGGGTACGTGATGTGCCCATAACCCCCTAACTTATCCACAAAGCAAGACGGAAGTGAGAGGAGTGGAGAAACCACTTCGAGAAGCGAGGTGTTCATATTGGGTCACTTCTTTTCAGCTTCTAAAAGTTGTTTTTTGGTTTTTCTATAGTAACTAGCTTTTAATCAAAGTATCTTTTCAAAACGAGATCTACAAATTGATTATAGTACATACTATAATGATTTCATTTATATCAACTAAAACCGCACGTGAGTTTCTATTACTCCGTACTCTCTCTCTCACGAACAACCCAAAAGCCAAGCTATAAGCCGAAGCCAAAAAGAACAGACTCATTGGCTTCTGGCTTCTCTAAGCAGAAGCCAGAAGCAAAAGCTAATATGAACAGGGCCTTAAATTAACCATCAGCAAAGAATGCATGCATAGGGGCCACACATATTTCTTGTGAAAAGAATATGCTTTCCAATCAAACCCAACAGATTCAAGGACAAAAAAATTGAAACAATCAATCTCATTTACCTCTCTTGTAACTGCAGTTCCAACTTCCTACATACTATATAACTTTGAAAATAGCAGTCACAGAGTACCAAGACCAAGTTGCAACTAAATTTCATCCAAAAGAATTCCATTAAACCATGAGCTATCTAAGCAACAAGCTAGCAGTTCTGGGTATACAAATTCACCAGTCAAAATGCTGGAAAATATTGCGTTGGCTTACAATAAAGTAGCACCAACTGCAAATCTGTGTATCTGGATAACTTAAGCAAACGAAAGCCAAGCAAAAAAGAACACTTACCCATTAGCACAGCAGCTAACTTAAGCTGTGTATCTGGATACTTTGGGAAGAACTTGTACTCTTCGAACAAATTTGAGATCATGCAATTGAAAATTGCTAGCTCCCTGGTCATTCATAACATTAAGAAATCCAAAATTCCAAACATCAGCAAGCGAATGAAACAGAGTATACATAACTAAAATTTAAAACAAGGTGTCATGAAAAACATGAAGGGCGAATGATGTTGCCGAGTGGCTATATTGGGAAAAAAAAGGAACTCAGCCAACTAATTTACAGGGTTGCCTTATATAATATATGCAAATAAAAAAATCATACATATAAGAAGATTGTTTTCGCCACGGGCTCCCTCACTGAAAGGTGGAGCCCCAGTCTGCATGTCAGTGAGAGAACCCAATGGCAAAAACAGAATTGCAACGTGACGCATCGGTAAAAAGTAGATTTGCCCTAAGAAAAGTGGTCCACAGACCAAGCAACACATTGTAACGGGTGAATCAACTGGACAAAAGGATCTTGGCAAGAAGAATAAGTAACATCCACGAGGCCAGAGGAGAAAGAAACAGATGGTACAACTATAAAGCATGCCTGTATGACAGATTTTCACATCACATCATTTTGCACTAATTCTTTTATTACCTCTTCCAATTAATTTTGTGGTTTTATCATGATGCACATATTGGAGTCAGGAAGATAACAGATTAAGCAGAAAGTAGATCAAACCAAGTATGAAAAGCACCTCTTGTTTGTAGATTCTTTGAAGCGTGAAAGCATTTGTATCATAGCATCAATGCTTATCTGTCCAGAAAACATCTGGTGAAAATATATATTTGCCTGTGCTTCGATGTCATCAGTACCTCCCTCAGAAGTAGGGATGTTCCTTCCTAAGTCATAAACTGCTTCCACTCTACTTAGTTCATCCACTAGTTGGTTAGGCAACTGCTGCCCTGAGTGAGACTGAAGAACCTGCAAAAGACACAACATTTGCACATATATTTACACACATTCATGCAAAAAGAAATGTCACCAAACGGTAGCAAAAGCACAAAAAGAACAGAAGATCATTGTAACCTTCATAAATAGAGGACAAGATTCCCGGCAAATATTCATAATAGAAGCTTGAGGTGGTTGAATGGCACCTACTGCAGTGTCATGAGTTGTGTTGATCATAATTTCTTTCAAGAATTTAACACATTCCTGGGAGTACCAAGCATTAGCATGCAAGTTAAGAGCATAGAGAGCTGGAGTGAAAGTACATATAGAAAAGTACAATCTGATAGATTATGTAGTATTGTAGGGGAAAGTCATGTAATTTACCTCAAGAAAAGCCTCTCCTTGTGCACTCAACTTTTCAGTCAGCCATTTCTCAAGATTGCTATGATCTTTCCTGAAGGAAATTGTAGCAAGTTTGATGCTAAATGCGAATGGGGTGGAATCAAGGACTGCAGATAGGATCTGTTTGAAAAGAAGTGAAAGGGTAATGAAACAAGAACTGAATCACTGACAGAATCCATCAAGATCAGATTAACCTATTGATGAATAACCATGAATGTGATATGAGACTTATCAACTGGTATAATTAATGTGAATGTCAAAAATGGAACTTCAAACACAGCACCACGTAATAGTTGTGTGGAATAAAATTCATGAAGACTTTATTCTACTAGCAAAAAGTTTATGGCAAACCATGGCTAGTTCCATTAAAGCCTTGTTCCAAAGTGCAGTCACTTTTGCCTCTTAACATTTGTTTTGGGTTGAGAACTCAGTTTACCAACCATGGTTTGCCATTAACATGTCCAATCAAACACAAAACATATTACTAGGGGCACAATAAAAATCAGTTTACCTAGCAAAGTCTCATTAAATTACATGGAAACAAAGTAACATTAACTTCAAAAAAAAGATAAAGTATAACAAGGTTGTTCAGTTGCTAACTCAAAAAATCACTGCATAAGAATGGCGTAATTGTGTTACCTCTAGGTCTTGACATATCTCAACAGTTCTGAGAAGACAATTTATATCAGAATGAGTGTCAACAAATCCTCGAAGAGTGAGGTACGGGTTGACACGCCAGAGATAGTTCATAAGACTGTTGTGTGTAGTGCCCTTTAGTACAGCAGGAAAAACACAAGACAGTACTTCATATTGGAGAAGATTATATGCAGTCTGCAAACAGAGGAATAAAGTTCACAATAGTTAAAAATATGTAATATTTTGGGGGGAATTCCACAATACTAGGAACAGAAAACATACATTGATGTGGCTAACAGCAAGCAGTAAGACTTCTGGGCAATGACTAAGTGGGTAGTCAAGCATCCATCGCACTAATGTTGCATAGCCAAGTTCAGCAAGTTGGCATAACACCTCCACAAGGTCTAGGCAGTACCAAGCCTGATTGTCTTGGGTATGATTAGCCAAGTCTGGGAATATCTAAAGAAGATCAGAATAGTTAGATGTGTGAAATATGAGATGTTTATTATGAGTAAGAGGCTGACAAGATATTATAATAAGATACCATCTTCCGGGAACAATGTTTGAATGTAAATGTATCAGTTGGTGCAGCCACTGCATGTTTCAAGAATGATAATTGTCCTTCTGTATTCTTCCACAGTGACCCACAGACAGCATGAAGAGGAAATGGATCCTGTATGATTCAATGAACTAGTCAGTTGTACGGTTCAGGAACTCAAAATGTCCTGATCCAGAAATACTTGTATATACCTTGCAAGCCCGAGAATATATAGACATCAATAAACAAAAAGCTGCTTCATCAGGGATATTGAAACCCTCATGATCAAGATTTTCCATTACACTGGTCCAATTAGTTCTTGGGGCCTGCATTTGCAAACACAAACAACTTAGATTATTAAAAGAAAGAACAGAAAACAGAGGACAAGCAATAAAAAACAAGATAATATAAGCTCACAATTTCATTGACTGAATCCACAAGAACATCGATATTCCATGCCATCAATTGAGACGAGTCACTTGGTTGGCTGTTGCCAAAAGCCGAAATGAACGTTGAATATGTGCTGTGAGCCTCACCAAGACCAACATGAGTGCAAACAACTGCCCCAAGCAACTTAGAGACTCCCATATCATCAAGAGGTTCAAAAAGGGATAGTATCTCTTTACAATGCGCAATGTCAGCAGTACATCCATAACCCAATTCAGTAATGATGTCGGCCATACTTATTTCTTTCCCAATTTCAGATATAAGGGAATCAAAATCATCATCAAAGCTGCCAATGTACATCTCCATATGACTGCAAGACACAAATGTGCAAGGAAATGTACATGATTAGAGCAACATACAACATACAACATAAATATAAATAGGAAAAACTTTGTAAACCTTGAAGAATTTGCTGGCCAAGCATTGCCTTCCTGAATTGGGACAGGAACATAGAACGGCCTCTCCTTGACTTTGAAAAGGTTGATAATGTTAGTGAAAGAATCCATATGCTTTGAGAGGCCATCAGTCTGGTCAAGAAACACAACAATATCGTGAATTTGGTCATTTGATATAGTTTGGACAGGATTTGAACATAATTCCTCAATTTGAGCAATTGCAAATTTTTGCCCTGTAAAACAAAGAAAGAAAGGTGGGAATAAGCATCTAAAGAAGGAGAACAAACAATTGACCAAAGCTGCAAAATTGGTTTTTCAAACCATTTACCTTTCAGATTCAATCCCAGATTTTCAGAATCTGACAGGGCAAGTCCAATACCAACCCTCTCAGCTGCTGATAGTTCAAGTTTATTTGATAATATTTCAAGGAACCCATCACTGATGGGTACTGTCCTCAGTGCTTCACAAAAACCGGTGCTGAAGTATGGTTTATCCAGGCAATATCTGAAAACGATGGATAAGAGATCATGTTTGGATTGGGAGTTCTTTGCCACCCCAATATTCAGCAGCACTTCATCCAAACAAACTTGAAGCAGCAAAATGCAACCATCAGGACTGCAGTCTACTAACTGAAACAGTGGGAATATAAACATATTAGAATAACGCCGATGCATAAAGCTTAAGCAAACTTCAGTGGGGATCACAGTAAATGCAAAGAAATTACTAAGGCAACACAACTTAACAGATCTGTGTGAACAAACAATGCAAAATTATGTAGGTCACAAGCAGATACAACTTAACACAACTCTCATCTGCAAGCCTCTAAAGTTTTTAAGAGAGCCATCCATGCTAACAAAAACCCAATGTGCTCTTCACCAAAATATACATGAAACATCCAAAATGAGCAATTCCAATACATGCACTATGAACAGTAAGTCTCGACAAACAGGCTACAAACCAATCTCAGTTCATGATATCTAAAGCTTAGAGCTTATAACAGTCCATGAGTGAATTTGCACAAGCATCAACCTGGGCAACTCCAATCATGGAACATGTGCCCCGTACAAGGTCCACGTTATCTGATCGCAAGCAATTCCCAGCAAAACCCTAGATTAAATCGTGCACAAGTACAACGACGGTGCAACCCTATAGTGCTCTTCGCTGATAACCATAGGACAACAAAATCCGCCAAACCCTAGATTCGCCCTAAGATAGAGGCGTTTCCAAGCACGAAACCAGCACGGGGGCCGATCCTTGGATCCAGACGAGCGAACCCCGAATCGACCGCGATGGGGCGCACGCTGGGCGAAGCGAAGCACGAGAGGCCTAGTGTTTCGGGGCCGCGAGACATCTCGTTACCTGGCAGAGCTCGCGGTACACGGAGTCGAAGGTGGAGTCATCGACGCCCTGGACCAGGGAGCGGACCTCGGCGGCGACGGCGGAATTGAAGGGGATCATCACGCTGGCGGCGAGAGGCGGCTGTCGGTGCTAGGGCGGGGATTGCCGCTGCTACTACGAGCGCGAGGATGGGAGAGCAGAGGCGAGGCGATGGAAAGGTCAGCGAAATCGGGGATGCGAATGCGAACCAATACCCGGCAGATGGTAGAAAGGGACGACGCGTATGCGTCTCTTCTTTTTCTCGGAAAAAGCCGCTTTTATGGTGAAATTAGTTTTTATATGATAATTCACTTTAAAACAGAATATTTTATGAAACAAGGTGTATAGATTAAATACATTTTTATTCTCTCTCATGAATGGTTAAAAATCATAAATTACAATGCAAGAATGTAGACCGCACACGAAAAGGACAAGCCATGTGTTCCTCCTCGTGTCTCGAGGCATGGAGCGGCCACCGGCCAGGCCCAGTAACAGCCCAGGACCAGACCAGCAGACAGCCCAGGACCAGTACCCAGTTTGTTCACAAAATCCAGAACGAGCGGTCCATTTCTTGCCCCGGTTTTGGCCCAACTAGACCGCTCTGCTTGTTCCCAGCTGCTGCTCAAAGGAATGTGAAATTTTCCAAGATGACAGATGAATTCTTCGCGCAGGTACCATGCACGCCTACATTTGAAATCAAGCTGGGCGGGTAGATTTCGACGGGACTACGGCGGGCTTAAAACAGCCGGCCTCAACAACTTTATTTCAACAAAAATTCATTGCAAATGCTCATTGACAGGGGAAATAGGGTATAAGCCCTAATGACAATGCAAATTAGTTTGGTTCCTCCCCCGCTCCAGCTCGCTGGGTGGATAAATCACTTGCCAATATGATGTTTTGCACCCAATTATGTGACTACCCCTCCCTATCCTGTATATCTTTGCCATAATAAGAGCATCTCCAAGAAATACTCTATATGGCTCTTAATATTTAAATTTTAGAGTTAAAGAGTAAGAAGTAGCTCCAACAGATTCCCAAATAGACTCGCAAAAATAGAACACACCCAAAAAATGGGCTCTCGCTCTCTACTTATAGAGGATGATCTAGGCTCCCAATACTATTTTTCTGGTTTAGGGTATCTGTTGGAGGAAATGATTATTTTGGGATCTTATATCGTGGTTAGGATCTGTAAAAAGAGATTTAGGGTGTGAATTTATTGGGTATCTCTTGGAGATGCTCTAACACCGAGACTAGAAGTCTAAGTGACTACCGGATGATGAGTTTGGCTTTGGCGGACAAGAAGTAAAACTGCTGAATTTTTTTAAATAAACAATTTTTTATTTAGAATTATAGTATTATACCCTTTTTTGCAGTTTTGACCATATGTTGCTCCACAGTTGGACGACAAGCCCTTAATTTTATTCTTTTTCACTGCTTCTTTTTTTACAGGTTCTCTCTTCTTTTTTGAACCGATTCTTCCTTTTCTTTTTTATTTTGTGCTCTCAGTTGAGATAAGATATCTTAGAACATGGTACAGCAATAGCACTCTTTCTCTCTCTGTGGTCTTTTTTAGTAGTGTTGTCGGTCTGAATATGTGCTACAAGAGGGAGTCAAGGTCTTAAAACTTAGTGTAAAGTAGCCTTTCTCTCTCTCTCTACTAGTCTTTCACAAGAGAGATCAATGGGATTTTTTAAAATAATTTATTTTTTATTCGAAATTACAGAAATATACCGCACAAAATATTACAAGAATGGGCTCAAGTCGCCCAACCGTTGGGCAACTAGAACCTATCAGCCAACGGTCGCGCAACACGAATGCAGTCGGTGGGCCGTTAGGCGACAGGATCTAGTCACCTAACGGTCGGGTGACTGCAACCTATCGCTGAACTGTTTGACGACTATAAATCAAGTCACCCGACTGGTCGACGACTGCCACCTCAGCCCATTTTTTGCGTAATTGGCACCCCCAACAGCACATGGGGATAAGTGACAATTGTTGTAGGTAGGTGGTATTTACCAAATTTTGACTGTAGTTTGTATTTTGTGAAAAAAGGTATACAATATTGGATAATCCATTTGTGATTTTTGTAGATTATGAATGGTACAAAATCTGTTAGATTCGCAATAATAATTTGTGATCATTGTATATTGTTGTAGCACAAGAAATTTTTAGAAATTGTTTCCGAGGACGACTAAGAGAGTAACGATTGGTAAGTATGAATATAAGTGATATTGTAATGCAACCGAAAATTCATACATGGAGGAGAACTTGTTTTTTTATAATGTTGGATGCCTTGGAACACGAAGAATTAAATACGAAAAGATGAGATGTGATGTAGTGAATTAAAATAAATTTCATAATAAGCTTGGAATAACACGGCGCACAGAGTTTATTTACGTGCATAAGAAACAACATTCTGCACGATACAACAAACGGAAGTACTCGTACGATACATATGCACCTTTTTGGAATGAAAATAAATTCGACCTTTGGGGAACTAGTGCGAAACGACTCAATCTACTGCGTGGACCGGGGCCATTTTCCCTTCCTTACGAGCTTAGCATTCAACTCCTCAGCGACCTCTTTCACCTTGGTCGTCATTTCTCTCTTTTTCTTGCACTCCCTCTCGTGAGCCTCGTGCTCTTTGAGTGCACACGCATTGAGATGAGCTTTCGTCTCCCGACGTATACGCTTGGTTTGCTCGTTGTTACGGCGCTCCTCCTCCCGAATCTCGCAGGCAGTATTGCAAAGTGACTTGAAGTTAGCACCCCCTCCATCGCCACCCTAGCCCACTCCGGCTCCATGTCATACCTTCAAAGTGACTTGAAGTTAGCAGTTATGCGGAGTAAGAAACATCGCATGTAAAGCAGCAGTAAATATAACATGTAAATAAACAAACAAAATAGTACCACACTACCAGGACAATACTTAAAATAATACTTAAAAGGGGGAAATAGCACAACAGTTGTATAAATATAGAAAATTAGCAGCGTACGGTACGGTTATAACAACATTACATACATCAATATGGCAACTAACAAAATACAGATGACAACATACAATGATTTGTAATGTTCAAGCAACTTTGCACACTCTAACAAATGGTACCGAAAACATGCCGGTGTGCCTACTCATCAGCAGGTGCCTTGCATAGTCAGCTATGTGGCCCTCTTGACTACAGCGCCCGCAACGTCTACCCCACGGCCAGACTTGTGATTCATCTATATCATTCATAATACGACAACTCTGCCAACGACACTTCCCATTTCAACATCCGGAATCCAAATCCTCCCTACAATGTCTAAAGTGGTGAAGTTGCCCACAACCCTAAATCCCCTAAGCTCGCCACACCACGCCTGCATCACTCTTTCCTTGAAGAAGTACTCGAACATGAAGCTCAAAGGATCCATGCCCACAATCCCGCATGCGGTGAGAATATGATAGCATGGCTTGTGTAACAACTTTGGCTTGTTGCACGGGCAGCTAGGTTCGTTCACACGATCTCTAAGGCATACCTCATGGGTGACTAAAGAACGAGTCGTCCCAAATCTGGCAATACCCCGGAGGAGCACATTAAAATGATGCTCCCTATTATCCATCACGTGCACTATGTGCAACTAGCCCTTCTCTATCTTCGTCTCCATGTATACCGTAATTTGCGAGTAGTACAGTGTTTATGGGTTGGCTACATGAAGTGCGACGTTTGCATGCCTTTACCTAAAATAGCTGATTGTGCTGTGTATAACACCTTCCATTATGGTGATGAGGGATTGAGAACGAAGGCCCATGAGAACACAATTGTACACCTTGGCAAAGTTGGTTTTCATTATACCGTACCTTGCGCTGTCTGTGTCGTGCAGTAAAGATCACTTCTCCAATGGCTCGGCCTCAATCCACTACGAGAAGCACTTGATATTCTACGAGCTCCTCCTCCTTGGACCAGCTGCATCAGGCTTAGCTAGTGCTGTGAGGCATTCGGGTTATGCTGCCCCAGGCATGACCGGTCTTTTGTTTCTCTCATCGACGTGCTTTCTACTGTGCTCATCCAACAGTGGCCATAAAGCATCAATTTTGTGTTTCTAGTTTTACATAGATAGTCTCTTGAATAGCTTCATCAACGATTGCTTCGAAAACTACTTGAAGAAGTTAGCTCCCAGGTGGCGAATTCACCATCTATTTCTCATATCTGGCCAAGGCTACAGCTCCTCGGGGTCTTCTTGAAGTTTTTTTACGGCCTTCATCATCTCAGCATGGCGATCATGGATTATGCACACACCATAATGAGCTCCAACAACTGCTACCCTCAAATATCGAAGAAACCACAACCAGTAGTCGTAATTCTCACTTTCGACAAATGTGATGGCCAGAGGCAAAAATTCATTGTTGCCATCAATGCTGATAGCCGTAAGGATCTAGCCCTTGCATTTGCTGGTCAAAAAGGTCCCGTCAACTGAGATCACAGGTAGCATATGCCTGAATGCCTCGTTGAATACACTGAAGGCTAAGAAGGCCTTCTACAACACCATAAAACCTGGAGGCCCTGTAGATGGCTTGTCCTTTCACAGCAGTGTACATGCCCAGATTCCTATCCTGTAGCACCTAAAGCATACGAGGAAGGTTGTCGTACGCCGCCTTGAAAGACCTGAACCATTTTTTCAAAGCCTTCTGATTCATATGTCACGCTTTTGTGTAGCTAATCTTGTACTTGAATTTCTTTTCGATAGCCACAATAATGTGTGTGGCCTCTGTGTCCTTCTCCACTATCTCTCCATATGGATTCTAATTTTACACTAAACAAACTATTTACTTCATATAAAAATATTGACTAAAATATAAAAAATATTTATCTCGCAGAAGTAGCAGAACCTCTCCTCTCCTTTCCTCTGTTATCTTCTTCTTTCTTTCTCTTCTTTCCTCACGTGCACTATATTGGAATCGACCGCTCGGCCAGGGGTTTGCCCGCGCGGTCGAATATATATCGCGTCTAGTCGTCGAATGGTTGGGCAACTGGATACTACAGTTGCCCAATGGTTAGGCAACAGCATCCAATCGTCCCACTGTTTGGTGACTGCAATTATGTCGCCTAACGGCCTATCGACTGCATTCGTGTCGCATGGCCATTGGTTGACAGGTTCCAGTTGCCTAACGGTTAGGCAACTGAAGCCCATTCCCATAAAATTTTTTTGCGTGGGTATATTTCTGTAATTTCAAATAAAAATAGATAATTTAAAAAATGATCAATGCAATATGCTATCTATGAGCACTAAAAACTATGTGGCAACGACTTTATGATGTTTAAGTCCACAAAATAGGAAAGACTTGTAGAGCTGTAATGTTGCATAGCACAAGGAAAACCGAATAAACAAAGGTGCAGCAGGAGACCAAAGACTCGCATTTGTGCAAATTAATGTCTAGTGCTCTCAGCCAGAGAGACTAGATGGATAAGAAATAATTTGTAGTACCTTTTTTTGTTAATTCTCAAAGATGGCTTGTCACCCAACCGTTGCGTTACTAGGGGCAAAGTCGCCTAATGGTTAGGCAACTTGGGCTAGTCGTCCAATGGTTGGGTGACTTGGCCATATGTTATCTAACGGTTGGACGATTAGCCCATATAATTTTGTAATTTGAAAAAAAATTATTTAAAAAATTCTAAAAATTGTCCTCCTCAGAAGGTTTCGTTAATCCGCGTGAGCCAACCCCTGCCAGTTTTTCTTCCCATAATACACCTTTTTGTGGTTGGACCTTATTTATGGCCATTGCGTGGGGTAGGTTGGTCTAGCTTTGCATTGCTTTGTTTTCTCAGTGGGCAGTGACATTTACCTCGTTGGCCCAGCTTGCCCGCTCTGATTGTTCCCCGCTGGGTGCAGGGTTCTGAGAGAGACACATGGTGTAAGTGAGCCTCTGCAAGTGGGCCAGGTCTCTTTATAGACGTGGGCCACACGCACAGCTCACCGGGCAACGGCGCGTCCCTGCACCGCACCTCGGCTTGCCTCTGCAGGCAAGCAAGTCAATCGGACGGCCATGCCGTGCGCAGGCGCTTCACGTCGGTGCGAGGAGATGGACAAAGAAGAACGCGGTCCGGCCGGACAAGCGGTGGCTGCATGGCATGGGCATGTGTCAATCAAATCGGACTGCACGCAACGTGACAGCCGGTAACTACTCTGTATCCGCTCGCGCGCGCGCTCCCTCTCCGTGTGAAGCCAAGAAACTCTCGTGCCCAATGTAATCGCCTTGCACTGCTTGCACAGGGCGCGGCGCAGGAAGTGCCTGTACGTCTCCCTTGGCGATGTTGAGTCCTCGCTACCGGAATCTATTAGGGTGTGTTTGATTGCCTGAATCTCCTTCGTCTTGGTTAGGTGGATTCGTATAATCTGAGAAAGAGTCTGTTTGGTTGCCTGTATGAGTGGATGCAGCCTGCATGAACGGATGCAAAAATACGCCCTCATCCTGGATGGGTGGATACGCTCAAAATGAGCTTCACCGCCATCTGGATGGGTTGATGCGATGTATCTTATGCGGTCTCACGTGTCGACCTCTCGATTTGGTAGATCGCATCCGCTCATACAGCAACCAAACAAAGATCTCGCTTTTTTTCATCCGCTCATGCAACCTCACCAAACATCTTCTTTTTCTGAAATACAATTCCACTCAGCCTGCATCCACTCAGTCAGGATATACGATACAACCTCCATCCACGAACCAAACACACTCTTAAGGTGCCGCTAGATTCAGCTAAAAAAATAGTTTAGGACTAAAATTTTATTGTATTTAATTGAAATTACACTATATCTGATGATATCTTATTTGTCCTAACTAATTTTTAAAAAATTTAAAAATAGAAAAAAAATAGGTTAGCCTATCACGGACAATGCAAACAAATATAAGAAAAAGGTAAAAAAAACTCAAGAAAACCAAAAAGACGAAATTTATAAATAGTAAAAAATAAGTCAGAAATTCAAACCGAAATGAGCAAAACGTTAGATGCCACAAGCCCCCGTGAAATGGTGAAAACACTCGGGGAAAAGCTCCCAAGTGTCGACACTCAGGACAATGCACTCGGAACCGTTACTAGGGTAATTACAGCCATCCCGAGTGTATTCCGCGAAACACTCCGGACACAAAAGGCCTTGCACTGGGCTCATCATATGTCATGTCACTCGAAGTGCATGCTGCACGAAAACTCCTTTATAATCAGCAAGCAAATTGCTGCTCATATAGCTTAACCAATAACGCAATCATATATATCCATCTCTACGAGTTACTGGGTGAGTTTTTTTTGGATTACAGCTTATAGTTTATGATTGTAACTTATAGTTTTAAATTCTAATGTGAGCATATTTTGAAACGAATCGAATGCTAATAAATTGCTATCCTATAAACCGTTTCGAAAAGACGATAAAGAAACACTCCTATTTGTTTATTTGACGGAAACCTATGTGCCTTTTCTGCTAACTCACCTGGGTGTGTTAGGTCACGTACAAGAAATATATAGTCATGACTTCGCGAGCACACGAAACGTGATTGTTTAGTAACCGTAGTACAGCTTCAATCAAACTCGCCACAATATACGGACACCCAAAGAAACAGCAACCAACGGCAGGTTGCATGTTGCATCTACACACACTCCATGGCCACAATCACGACGAGCTCTGCCTCAAGCCACTTTACTTTTCTGGCTTTTGCACAGGTCCACCGGGAAAGAGAAGAAGAACGATGATAATACTGATAAATGAAGAGAGATGAAGCGCGCGTTATGAAGGAGGGGGGCATTGTCACGTGACCAGAGCATTGCCCACTCTTTCCCCAGCCAAAAAGGCCATGATAGAGCCAAGTCACGTGCTGACCCACCGACCATTCCCCGCTCAGCGCCCTCTCACTCCTCTCTCTCTCTCTCGTCTTTCTTTTCTTCGCCATTAAAAAGCTTGACCTACCAGTGAGAAAAAAAGCAGTTGAGTAGTACCAATAACTACGAAGAAAGCTGCAACCCAATGAGCAAAGTACTAGCTAGGAAGAGGAAGAAAAGTCCCACATAAAAATAACAAAAAAGAAAAAGGAAACGAGAACGAACAAACGGAACGAGTAGGCATAGTACTGTGTTAGTACGTACGACAACTAATCCCTCTGCCAAATCACAATCGTTCGTTTGATTTAACGAAGGTTTAGATGATTGATCACGATCATAATTATACCAACAGAATTGATTGATTGATCTCTCATAGCAGAACTTAGAAGGGAGGTAGGTACCAACAAATTAATTAACAAAAAGATGAAAATATCTGAAAATAAGAAGCCGAAAAAGAAAATGAGACGGGAGAATTTTGCAAAAGGATCTTCTAAGCTGCATCCATGCAAGCGATCCTGAGCTCCGTCCGGCTAAATTAACAGACGCCGTAGTCACGGAACAGGAGCTCCGGCCTCCCTGTCGCCCCGGCGGATCCTGCCGCAGCCGAGGCAGCCGCGGCCGCTGCGGCGTCACGGTGGCTGCCGCGGATGAGGATGAGCTCCTTCTGGCGGCGCAGCTCCACGACCTTGCGGTGGGAGTTGGAGTGCTGCGTCAGCACGAACGTGGGGCTGGCCGCCGGACGGTACTCCGGCATCAGCCGCCCAGACTTGAACCGCACTCCGCACGCGTTGCAGAGGGTCTTGGGCCCCAGGGGCCCCGTCCGCCACTGAGGCGTCTTCTCCGACGCGCAGTGGGTGCACCGCCGCACGCTGCCCTCCATGCCCACCTCCCCCGCGGGCCCGCCGGCCCCGGGGCTCTTCTTGACACGGCTGCCGTTGGAGCCGTTCGGGCGTGCCGGCTTCGAGGACGGGAAGTCGGACGACGAGCAGGACGATGAGGGTGATGGCTGCGACGATGGGCGCTGAACGAGGGAGTGCCACGCGGCAGCAGCCGCGGCTGTCGCGCGCGACCGCTTGCTTCGCGCGCCGCGGCCAGGCGCCGCTGTGATACAGCTGTCTTGACCAGCTGAGTTGACACCACCGTTGCTGGGCGCCGAAGCAGCCGCTGCCGCTGCCGCCGCCATTGCCGCATGCGCTGCCGACGAGTAATTCGGGGTGTCGGAGTAGGACTCGTCGACGAACTTGGATAGCCACTCCAGCTCCGCAGCTTCCTCGCTCTGAATCACACACATCCATATACATCGCCATTGTTCAGCTCAGCGGTCCGATCTCAAGTCTCAAAACCTCTCAAAGTACGTATTATGCAAAGTTCACAAGATATACGCATGTATGCATATGCAAGTGACTGTGCGATCTTTAATTATCTAATGCTTACGGGTATGTAGAACTCATCGGCGAAGGAGAGCATCGACGTCTGGTGATCCGACGACGTGGCGGACGGAGTGTTGGAGGGCGGCTCACCCATGGCGCCGGGGTGGTGCCCGATGTCGGCGGCGGCGGCAGCCGCGGAGGCAGGGAAGAACTCGTGGGCGCCCGCGTTGGAGAGGTCGAGGAGCTCGTCCACGCGCATGGCGTCGCCCATCGGCGGCATCCCGTAGAAATGGTGACCCGTGGAGAAGCCGCCGCCGTTGCCGTGGTGGCTCATCGGTGCGGCGGTGATGCTGGAGGCGTTGTGGTACGAGCCCATTCCCATGCCGAGCTCCACGCCCATGGCCACTTCCCACTCCGACGCCATTCCAGACCAAGCAAGAGCTAGCTAGCTGTAGTACGTACTTAATTGGCAACTAGGTGAGGTTTCTTGAAATGAGAACCTTGTTCTAGTAAGTACGAGCTAGCTAGCAGCAGCTTTGCTAGTAGCAGTGAAGAGTGAGTGTGCGAGAGAGAAGGTATAGATGAGTGATGAGAGGAGGAGAGGGGGGAGGAGAAATAGTGCTGGGCTTTGAGGAGCTCCAATCAGTCACAAGTAACAGGAAGGGTTGTTGCGAAATTATTAATATAGAGTGAGGGGAGGAGAGAGAGAGAGACTTTGTAGTACATGTGTGTGCACAAACTATGTTTGACAAAAGGAGTGCATAAGATAGCATTAAGGTGGTGCGATTAGGGGGAGTATGGAATTAGCGTGCAGAGAGGAGAGGAAGCTGCAACCCAGCACAGCAACAGGCCCCAACGTGCCCCATGCACTGCATCCATCCTCTGCCCACCCACACTCACATGCTCCACCACTTGTCTCCCTCCCCCTCCCTTCTTAATTCTTATTACCGTAGCTAGCTAGCTTTAATTCCCTTATTACCTAGCTTTCTGCTTACTTATATTTCACCATGTCACACTACGTACATACACATCTAGCTAGTTTAATCCTGTACTAGTAGTAGTTTTTCATTTTGAAAAGAAAAGAAAACGAAGGAGAGAGAATCTGGCCTGTTGCTTTAACCGTGGTGCATGCACACAAGCACGTGACTCCATGAGCTGTAGCCTGTGGCGAGTGTCCATGGAAGTGGATGCCGAAGCATCGCTGACGGAAATCAATGCTAGCTCGCATGCAGCAGGGGCATTCGTACAGGCGGGCAGCCACTCCAGCTAGCTGCAGAAAGTCTGCCACCGAGAATGGTTAATTGGTCAGTTTCTTGTCCGAGGGAAGTGACCATGATTGCCACCTTTGCCGTCTAGCTTCGAGCGGCTGGTGCTCGTTTTTGCCGGTCTCGTCGTGCAATAAACGCGCCTCGCTGCGTTCGCTCGCTGCTTCACGTACGTCGCACTGCTGCTGCCTGCGTCGACGCTCAATTCTACCACTCCTACTTCTAACGTCTTGATTGATTTGGGAGGAAGAGGGCATGCAGGCCCCGAGGGATCTTTCTTTATTCGGTTCATGCTCGCATTGTCTTCTATATAAAAAAAACTCATAAACTAATATGAATAACTGACTTCTAAGTGGCTTTACTCCTCTTGCTATATGTTATCTTCAAAGATAAGATAGAGATGCATTACATACCATACTTCTCTCGTTTCTATCATATACACATATCTCTGGCTCACTTTATCTACCGTTTGTCTTTCATTCTAAAAGCCACTTTTTAGTTACTACTATTTATTTTCAGCTAAGAGTCATACCACACAGTTCAAGCTATCAGCAAAAACAAATACAAACACAAACGCCCTTCTAGGCCATAGGCCAATTACTCCCCCCCTGCCTGCAGCGTGCATGCTTCGGTATACGGTGACTGCGCATGTGCCATGATGGGATCGATTGGTAACTAACGTAAAAGCGCTTCCCAACCCATCACATTTTGTCTGGTTACCATAAGCATCCATTGCCATTGCTACTACAACTTCAGTTCGACTCGTGCTGCCTTTCGTTCGCTGAAGGAACAATGATTCAATGGTGCTTGCTTGGCATGGTACATAGCACATAGGGTGCGTATGTACATTGGGAAAGGCAGAGAGTGAGCCCCGGCCCGGACGTACGTGTATGTACGGTAAAGTTTGCTAATAGTAAATTATCGAACAGTTTGGCCACAGGTAAACCAGGATGAAAAGGAAACGTCCATCACTAGTAGGGCATAACCCGACAGTGGACATGTTGACACATGGTGCGCCTGACACACGGAATATTGATACGTGAGCTAATGATGCGAAGCTGCCGTTTAACGCGACTCTCTCATGCATGTAACTTTTAGGTGACACCAGTAGTTGGTCAGTTTTTTGACAATTGCAGTAACCACTTCCTGTAACTTAACTGCAATTAAGAACAGCCGTACGGAGAACTGAATTTTGATTTCTCTAACCAGCTGAAGCAATATGGAGCAAGCTAGTACTCCATATACACATGCATGACTGCTAACTAAACATTTGCTTGGGAGAGCCAGTTGAAACCTTGATATTTATGCAAGTCAACATAAGCTACATAACCAGGTCTCAAGTGCGTGGGCTACATATACATATTCGTCGAGAGAAAAGAAATGGTGTGCCACTATGAGTGATCACACCGAAATAACATGCTTAAAGCGGTCCGGCACATAAGATAACATACTTAATTCATACTGAAAGGATACATTAATCTGGCCGCATCACAGCTAGCGAGCTTGAAGTGAGCTGTCTCAGCTTGACCACAGCTAGCTTAGCTTAAGTGGCACTCTTGAGTCTGGTCAAAAGGGAGCTAGGCTGAGCTAGAGCCTACTACATGCATGTCCGGCACCCACTACATGCAATTCCTATATATGTATCCAACGTGCAATGGGGAGATAAATAGGGGTTTACTATTTGCAAATTGCCTAACTTCAAGTTTTTTTTAAAAAAAAACTCTGTTAGGGGTTCCGCGCTATCTCGGGCCCATGACTGGCTCGGAGCGATGATATCCGTTATAAGGTCTGTCCCAAGCTAATTCCACAAGTCAACCTCGATGAGATCCACGATACCAACCTCGACAAGGTCCGCATGACCAACATCGGCTAGATTCGCGAGACCACCTATATGAGGTTCACAAGACCAACTTTGGAGAGGGCCCAGCGCCAGCTTGGAGGAGGTCCGAGGGCAACCCCGGATGGAGCCCGAAGTTAGCCACGAACCGACCCGGAGTCCCGGGCGTGGTAGAGCCCACGCGAGGCAAAGGACGTAGATACCTTAAGGAGTAAGATATGCCTTGAGGGCAAACTTGTAGCCTCATTCTTCTATAAATAGGACCTCTTGTAATGAAAGGGAGAGGCCATTGGTAACCCTAGACACTCATATTGAATACACTTAAGGCATTTATGTACTTTTTATTGAGTCCCTCCGTATCTTTGATGGTTTTCGCATTCGAATAGAGTGTTTCTAAGTTTATTGTCATATCGATGATGAACTCTAAATCGATCTCCTTGGCCTTTGGATTAACTCTGAGAAGTGTGTTCGTGTGTCTGGTTCTAGATTGAACCTATGGTTCAAAAACGTGATAAGAGCACCCCTAGAAGTACGAAATGCATGACGCGTACGTATGAAACAACTACTCATTGACAAGTGGGCTCCACATTGGTTGTAAACTCTGCATTTTATATTCTGTGCCTGTTTCGATTGTACATGTGTGAGAGTTTTTTGTACTGGTACGTACGTAAGTGAATAAAAAAATAATAGAAAGAGATGAGCCAAAGTTCGAGTCTTACAGGGAAGATTGCAGTGCACAATAGCAGCATTTACGTTCATCAGTTCAGAATTCGGATAAGACATGGCAATGTTTACCGCAACATATCCACACCGGACTGGGCTGCCAATCACTCTCGGTCTCTCTCACTAGCTTGTGCGCAGTAATATAATCAATGTTGAGAGGTGAGGCTGGCGGGCGAGGCGAGGGGGTGAAGAGTGTGCAGGGAATTGTCGACGGCAAGCGGGGCCATGTGTGCAGTTGGGGTGTTTCTTTGGTTCGTGTGTGTGCGCACGCGCCTGCGCGGGGGTAGGGCCGCGCGTTGCGGTGGTAGATACCGCAAGTAAAGGGCGGGTTGACGTCAAGGCAACGTGGAGTGTCGGCGCTCATGGGGACCTCCTGCCGCTCCTCACTCCACCCCACCCCTCGTGTTTACTTTCCCCCTCCTCTCCTTTTCTTTACTCTTCACCGTTGCCTAGTGCCAGTGCAGTGCGTGCCCACCTTCACCTCCTCATTCTCTCTGCTCCCAATCCAAATTCTTCCACCAATTTACCAGCTACTAGCTTCGAGAAGAGAGAGAGGGGGGCATGCACGTTATCCACACGCAAATGGAGACTAGTGGTAGTAATAGCAGCAGTACCACAACACATGGGCAGTGCTTCATTGTTCCCTCTTTCATCGCCAGCCAGGGATTGATACTGGTACGAGCGCAGTACGCACTTCACTCCGTGGTAAAAGGAACAAAAGATAAGAATATAATGCGAGCATGAGCGACCCCTTTGTTTCTGTTGGAGATAAGAGTATCGCTGTAACTCTATAACAGACAACAGGCTGTATACGTCTTAGTTACTGTCGATATATGAATCAAGTAAATGTATTACATATAGCATTAGAGATAACATGATGTCAATGTAATCTTTAAGTTTGTTTTGCCGTAAGGCTCCTATAGCTCAACCGACAATATAAATATAGAGCAAAGCTCTGCATGGTTAGTTCACACCAATTCATCCATCCCTTGGTTTTCTACATGGTATCAGAGTCTGCCTCTTCTACCACATCGACATGACTTCATCAAACTCTTTTTCCTCAGCGAACTCCGACGTCAACGGTACGGCCGTGTCTTCGCCAGAATTCTACTGACACTATTGTTTGGGCAATTGGTCAACATCAAATTGTTCCAAGAAACCTACCTTCTGTGGAAAGCTCAGATCATCCCCTTCTTATGTGGTCAATGATTGCTAGGGTTCGTCGATGGCTCTAACGTCACCCCAACCATGACCATCACGCAAACAACCAAGAACGAGTCAGCACAAATTCCAAACTCAGAACTATCATGTCTGGGTGCAGCAAGACCAGATTGTGCTCAGCACACTTCTTTCATCCCTTTTTCCTGAAGTTTGCAAGTTTTGTTCTTGACATCTGCTACCGAAGTTTGGAAGGCTCTAGAGCAAATGTTTGCCTCCCAATCCAGAGCAAGAGTTATGCAAATTCACATGTAGCTCTCCAACACCCACAAGAAGGATCTCTCTACAGCAGCATACTTCACCAAAATGAAAGCTCGGGCGGACACGATGGCATATGATGGCCATCCACTTGAAAATGAGGAGTTTTTCTCCTACGTACTCACAAGACTTGATTCCGACTACAACCCTTGGTGGCGGATTATTGATGGCACTACTACTACTTCTGTCATGATGGTTTTGGGAACTGCTCCTCAACTTGCTATACCGGATTTGGCACATGCCACAACACCTCTAGATTCTACCGAAGTTCCGCCCTCTCCTACCGCAGCACCATCCTCGCCTGCCTCTCAGCTTCGTGTACCACCGCCAACCCGAGTGGTGACTTGAGCACGAAATAATATTCATGTGCCAACGACCTACAAGATGGCACTTTGCGCTATGCATTTACATGTTTTGTTGATGAACCACCTGCTCTTACTACTGCTTGTAATGACCCTTGTTGGAGGTATGCCATGGATGAGGAATACAGTGCTCCTGTTTGTAATCAAACTTGGCACTTGGTTCCTCCTCAACGGGGGCACAATATCATTGATTGTAAGTGGGTCTACAAGGTCAAATGAAAGGCTGATGGCAGCATTGATAGATATAAAGTTTGGCTCGTTGCAAAATGTTTCAAGTAACATTATGGGATTGATTATGAAGATACGTTTAGTCATGTGGTCAAGGTAGCCACCATTTGGCTCATTCTCTCCATTGTTGTCTCTCGAGGATGGATTCTATGACAACTTGATGTGTAGAATGTATTTTTACATGACATTCTAGAAGATGATGTTTACATGAAGCAACCACAGGGCTATGAGGAGAAACAACATCCACATTATGTGTCCAAGCTTGAAAAGGCACTATATGGGTTGAAACAAGCACCACGTGCATGGTATTCCAGGCTAAGCGCCAAGTTATAAAAAACTTGGTTTTCAACCATCACAGGCTGATACATCACTTTTCATATATAGGAGCGGTGACATTGTGATTTATCTACTCATATATGTTGATAACATTATAGTCACATGTTCTTCTAGGGATGACATCATGTAGCTTCTTGGTGACCTACAGGCTGAATTTGCTATAAAGAATCTTGGTGACCTTCATTACTTCTTGGGCATAGAAGTGAAAAAATCTAATGGTGAATTGCACTTGTCACAATCCAAATATGCTGCTGATCTGCTCCACCAAGTTGACATGCAAAGATGTGAACCGGTTGCTACTCCATTGTCCTCATCTAAGAGACTGTCCCTAAAAACAGGGGATGCACTCCATGCAGGTGATGCCACTAGATATCGTAGCATTGTAGGAGCTTTACAATACCTCACTTTGACACGTCCTGATATTGCGTATTCGGTTAATAAAGTGTGTCAATTCCTTCATATGCCAACCACACAACACTGGTCAACAGTAAAACGAATACTTCGGTACCTTAAGTACACACCAAGAGTTGGATTGCATGTGCAAAGATCATCCTCAATGCTAGTCAGCATTCTCTGATGCAGACTAGGCAGGTTGCCCTAATGACCGGAGATCAACAGGAGGTTTTATTGTGTTCTTTGGCCCTAACCTGATCTCCTGGAGTGCACGCAAACAAGCTATTGTGTCAAGATCGAGCACTGAAGTGGATCTCTGGCCAATGTAACAGTCGAGATAGTATGGGTACAACTCTCCCTGGTGAACTTTGTGTTCCAATCCAAAGAGCTATGTCTATGGTGTGATAATCTAGGCGCCACCTATTTATCAGTGAATCCAATGTTTCATGCTCGTACAAAATATATAGAAGTGAATTTTCATTTTGTCAAAGACTGGTTCATTCGGTCGAAAGATTAGTTGGCCGATGGATTCACAAACCCACTGTCAATTCGGCAGTTGGAACAATTTCACCGCAAACTCAACTTGGTATAGTTGTGATTGGGGGTGGGGGGGGCAGTGTTGGAGATAGAGTATCTCCGTAACTTTGTAACAGGCAACAGGCTGTATACGTCCTAGTTATAGCTGATATATGAATTAAGTAATCGTATTGTAGATAGCATTAGAGATAAGATGATGTCAACGTAATATGTAAGTTTGTTTTGCTGTAAGGCTTTTGTAGCTCGACCGGCAATATAAATACAGAGCAAAGTTCTGCGCGTTTGTGTGCAGAGTTCTCACCAATTCATCCACCCGCTGGTTTTCTACAGTCTCTCTCTCTCTCAGCTAGCTGTAGAAGAGCCGGCGCCACAACAATCATGCCCCCCTGCACTCTGCCCCGCAGCCTCCGGTCCGCGACGTGGACGCCTCTTTGGCCTTTCCCTCCCCCTTCATCACGTCCTTGATCTTATGCGCTAGCTAGCTCATCTCTCTAGTACTCGACATCGCAGCTCCTATGTATGCATAGCACGCTCCGAAAACGATAACCTAGCTAGCTTTCATGCACGAGCAAGAGAACGTATAATGCAGTAGTGGTTACAGAGCTTCCATCTCATAACATGCATGCATGTACGTACACCTAATTAGCAATATGGAACAACAAATTCGCATTTAGCAGTATCTGAGAGAAATTTGCTATTGTCATCTAGTATATATGATCAACATTTTGTCACGAGCTAACGGAAATGGTCTCTATTTCGAGTGGCGACAGGTGAGGAAATTGCCAGGTCTCACCTATATATATATATATATATATATATATATATATATATATATATATATATATATATATATATATATATATATATATATATATATATATATATATATATATATACACACACACGGGTGATATATGAGGTATCTTTTATGTCAACTAATCTGTGCATATCAAAGGACCATCACTGCGGTTAATCAATAATGATGTAATTGATTTTGTCGAGATTAACATCGCCAATTTGCAAAAGAAGTATCTATTTTCTGGCCCACTATGATGAGAGCTATCTAAGTAAACTAATAAGAATCCTAATGATTGAGCCGTGCCTGGACCCAAACATGAAATATATTGCACAAGAAAACGGTACATATCGGTCATGTTTTACACAGTTTCTGATTTTTGAAAGTTTATTTTTAAACGGAGTGGTTTCTATAAGCCATTTATAGGAGTAACAGAGTGGCTTCATAATGTGAGTATCTCTTACTCTCTCAACCTCTCCCATAATCAGGCAAAAGCCATAGTCAAAATATAAAGCACTTTTGAATATGGGCATGAACGATGATGGATAGGATATTAGGATGGTTGCCATTTTGCGACCACATGAAAGACCACAGGGTGGAGTGGAGCAGGGGCACTGTTGTCTCGTCATGGACATGGGAAATGTACGCGATCGTTTGCTAGCTGTACACCTCCGGACGTTCACTTGCGTACGACTAGAGGACCACTGGCATCTTGTACCCCGGCACCCACCTCCCATTCTACTCTCAAGAGCCAACACACGTACATATATAATGTCACAAAAGAACTGACACGCGGGGCCGCCTCTAGTGGGCCCGATCTCGTTAACTTTGCTGGCTGCCGTGACATGACGTGTTGTACCATGCATGGTAATATTCTATGGCTCTCAAGAGTCAAGATGGATGGACGAAGCTTCGGCGCCTACACATACATAAAACTTTGGAAATGCCGAAGCCTGGATGTGTGCACGTCATTCACTGTTAGTTAATTCACAGGGGACAGGCTTTGTAACGAAATGTCTGACAGCAACCAATAATAGTATGGAGAAGTAATACATTTACCACCAATAATATAATGGCATCCATGCTGCAGAGCCATCGATCAAAGGTTCGCAGTAGTTATTGTTGGAGTAGCGCACAGTACTCGCGGCACATGAAACAGCTCCTCTGTCCGATGCCAACGGAGCAAGCGCTTGCGTGCATGCACGCAGCGCCTAGGCAGCTGAACGCACCGTCCGCCTCGCATGTGTGCGTGAGCGCGACGCACGGAGGCAGGGGAAAAAACAATGGAAAGCGGGGGCCGCATGCACGCGACGCCGCGGCAAGAGCCAACAGAGGAGGAGGGAGCGAGCCGAGTGGCGTAGTGCGCCGACGGCATCGAATCACGTGAGAGCGGCGAGGATGCCGAGGCGCGCCGGGGGTGCAGTGGGGTCCCCGGAATCCGCGCGGCACGTGCCCACTCGCGCCTCCGCCCACCTCCGTGCACGTGGCTCCCGCGCGCGCTCGGCGTCGTATCGCACGCGATCAAGGCCAGGCGCCCGTCCAATCGATCGGCGCGCCTCCACGCGCCCGGCGAGTTAACTAATCCCCCCCCTCCGCAAACGCCGGCTTGGCGGCAGCGATCTGACTGACACGGCGGGGCCGGGCGCGCGCGCGGTGGCGTTCTGCATGGCGCTGTTCGATCGGGTGCTCCGCCGTGAGACGGATGCGTGGGCGGGCGGGGTGTCGGTTGGAAACTTCGCAGGCGTGAGAAGGGAAGCGTAGGCTGCGGTGGTGCCCGGTGTTTGGTCAGAGAGGCCGGACGGAATGGACACGGCTGGCTGGATGGATGGATGGACGGGGGAGCGCGTCTCTTTCGGGGCTCTGACACCGGCCTGCTGGGCATCACGTGGCGGCTGCTTTCGCAGGGCCCCTGCCGTACCCCTGCCACGTGTCGGTTGGCAGCCGGGCACCTCGCCATACCTCCGACGTGAGGGGTGTCATCATTCCCCCCTCCCTCATTAGCCCCCCCGCTACTAATCAAATGGTATCAGTCGCGGTCTAAAAGATCATACCTTTTGTTTTACTCCGTGTAACTTGCTACTCTACTAGAGCGTTGATACCTGTAGAAAGGCCAGCGAAACAGATTGACGTAGCAGTGGTATGTTGGTCCAGCTTACGCTTTTGATTCCCATTGGTCCATCTAGCAATGAATGCCGCAAACTTTTGTGCTGAAATCATCCATGCATGTACTCCATATGCTAGTGCAGTATGAAGTAAAGAACTGGCCTTGTCGTTCACAATTTACCACTGCTAATGTGCGTTGCTTACTTTACTACTCTGTGTAGATGAGATATTTGCAGGGCATCAATGATTTTGGATGGGAAAGCAGTTGTTTTCGAGGCTGTGGACCTGATAGTTACTACCCCGCTCGCTTGCAGGCAGCGTAGGGGGCTCTCGCGTGCGCGGACCACACCGTCACGTGGGCAGCGCCCGGGCGACCCAGGCAGGGTAGGGTAGGGCAGGGCGGGCGGGCGTGGTGGGGAGTGGACGGGTGGGATGAGGAGGCTGCTCTGGTCCTCGATTTTTTTGCCTTGTTTTGCCGTTGCTCTGCCTCCGCTGGCCTCACCATCGGCCGTGGGCCTCCGTTGCATACGCGTGGCTCTCGTTTTTTTAGATTTTTGGATTTTAGTTTTTAACTTCTTTAAAAGTTAAAATAAATAGGACAGCTTTTTAAACTAAGTTATTCAGATGGCTTTCCGAGTCTAAAACTGTACGTGTCATCTACGTTAGTGTCTCCGCTCTTCACTACCGCATCGAAAAACATAGACAAAATCATCGAACTATAGTTCAAAAGAACATAGCAGGTATTAAACTGTTGTTCAAAAGAACATGCAAGGTATTAAACTATAGTCTAAAAGAACATGGCAGGTACCTTCCCCACCAATGCCAATTTGCCATGCTACACCGTAGTCAAGCTGTACATCAGTGCATGTTCTTTTCTTTTCACTACGGGCATAATTTTACCAGGGCCACCAATTCGGATTGCCTATCTCATCACAAACGGGAAGGATGGCGAAAATACTACAAATTGCCACGGGGTATGCATGGTCTTCAAAGTTCGAACCCCTTGTGCTACCAAAACTCTTCATGTAAATTTCGAAGCTATTTTTGACCTAGTTCGTCAAAATGCAGAGCTACATATAAGTCATTCGATAGAGAATTGATGCTTTGGGTGTGAAGACACGGAATTCGCACTCCTTTTTCAACGATGCTTTGATCAAAGCCAGGGGACTTGCTTAGGCAGATGGTCTGCGATGACTCCCCACCGCAAGTATGAAACAATGTAGTACTCCTACTGGCATAGTTTTTTAAAATTGTTGGGTTGGTCGTATATTTCTTCGAAAAATTTAATCTTTTACTACTGCTAACGCTATCAAAAAGCTTGGACGTACTTGCCCTTTCTAGGAGTAACTGAATGAATGGCTGCATAGGTTGTGTGCAAACCGAGAAGAAATTTGTATGCTTCCTTTCTCCTCAAGATACTGCGAGTTCATACAACAAGAAACAGTTTGCCTTCAAATATGGACATCATGGTAGCTGGATGTATTGAATGGATCTTTCATTGTTTCCTTTTAGCCGGCCCAGTTGTGTCTTAGCGCTTGCATACATAAAACGGTTGCTCTCGTAGGTCCATGCAGCATCAAAAGTTTCTCTTTTTTTTAGCACGTAGAGTTCATCCATGATTATGGTGAGTAATTGACTTTTAATTCAGAAAGCTTACAGAGTTTAAGTTTGGCTTTTGAGAGTTTGTAATTTTTCAATTGCTTCTGTTGCTAGCGGTATGATCGGCATTGGGGCCGTGGTCATACCGGCCAGGAGCTGTTGGGCCGGTCTGGCGAGAGCGACGACGCGTCTACTTGGTAGTCGGGTAGACGGGATTACGAGCGTGTGGTTGGGCGAATTCTGTTGAAAATATAAGCACATGTAGGTTCAATTTATTCCATAAATAAATCATGACATCATGCACGCAAAATAACGAACCATCACGAGCATAAAAGATCTAGACATGTAAACCAGAAACCGTATATGAACGGATCTAATACGGAGAATATGACCGCATGCATCGATGATTCTCGTTCGATCGGTTTTCGATGTAGACGCCGCAGCACGGTGAGGATGACACGAAGTCGATGACGATTCGCCGGCCGAACGACGAGGAAGACGAGCGAGCTACGGCGAGCGCGCGCAGAGCGCTTCCCAAAACCTTATTCGCCTCTCCGTGCGCAGACTTGGCGGCGGTTCCGAGACGCGCTCCCGAACGACGATGCACGCCGCGGACGGGGACGAGTAGATCTGCGTGGACGGCAGCAAAGACAAAGGATGGAGGAGGCAAAACCTAGATTGATTTTCGATATCTTTGTATGGAGGCGGCGACTCGTATTTATAGAAAACCAGACACGTGATCAAGACGCTCGGACGTTCTCCATAACTCAGAATCAAAACGGATTAGTCGCGCAGAACCGATCCGGATTCACCGCCACTCAAAACAAAGAAAATAAAGCGCAAAGGAAGCGCGTCTGCAAGCACTGGAGCTGATTTTGGCGGACCATTCATGCAGTGCCGTGCGCGCGCGCCGCGCCGCGCGCCGCTTCGCCCGCCCGCCCGGCCGGCCCGGCCGAGGCGAGGCGAGCGAGCGAGCGCGTGTTATCCTCTAGTTCTCTCCCACACATGCCTCAAGTGGCTAGGAGTGCACCATCCCTTTTAAGGTGGTCTTCCTCTTCTAGAACTAGCAATATGGTACTAAAGGTCACATGCATGCCTCCTTTGCATGAGTAGGCCTTTGAGATTTAATAGGAATTATTCTTATTATATGGGCTTGGCCCACATAATCCAACAAATTCTTTTGTCGCAGATTGCTTGTCAAGTTGCACGGATCCAAATTATCTTCATCGATCCTACGCCGTGAAGATCGGGCAATCCCCTGCATCACAAGGATCCATCAAAGATGACTGGGGTTTGCGGGGTGATTACATGTTGAGACGACAAGGAGCTGGAGGGGAATCTACTAGTGAAGGACATGCATGACAAGCAATAACAAGGTGGATCCGGACTAAGCTTAGACAGGAACCGAGGTACTGTCCGATGTAGGAAGCCGGGTGCCGTCAAGTGAGTGGAGAAGTATGTGATGCGTCAAGTGACTTAGATCGTTAGTAAGTGAGGATGATTCGATAGGATCTGGACGCACGAGAGCCTTAGCGGGAAGTCATTAGGGCCACATGAAAGATGACGAAGCATGAGTGATTCTTCGTGATTTTGGTTGGTTTTGGCTCAAGAGAGAGTGATTTTGGGGTTTTGACCTTGATGGCATTTTGGCTTGAGTTTATACTGTGATCTAGATTGCTATGATATGTAAAACCCATTTAAGGTCATCTAAATTATTAATGACTCACGAGCGGAAGCAAATCGAGATTTCCCTCTTTTGCCCGATTTTGATGCAACCTTCATTCAAATGGAAAATAGTTGGAACTTTGGCAATAATTTTTTTTGTCGTTGATTGTAATCAGTTTCTGACATTCTAGAGAACGTGTATACAAAATTTCAAGTGATTTAAAGCCTTATTTTGAGAGTTGGCTTAATTTATGATTGAGCCCATTTTTGGTGCAGTAAAGTTTCAAGAACCAAAATATACCTATTTTCTTAAGGTCTTTCGAGATCTTTTATTGGGATAGATTCTTAAGATTGTGATCTTACCTTCGTTCAAATTTTAAGTCATTTTTTATTTCGCTCGGGCTAATTTTTTAGTGCTGATTTAAGGGAAAGGTAGTACTGCCAACTAAGGAGCAGTAGTACCGCACCTCAAAAGTACTACCACATCTTACATGGTGATAGCATTGCTCTAAGGGGTAAAATATTCCTATTTTGCTCGGCTTTTCTTAGAGTTTTATTTGTGGGTGCTTAGGTTATGATTTTCATAATTTATTATAGCTATCGAAGTGAAAGACTCTAAACATCTTAATAGAAAAGATTTTAAAGAAATCATTATCTATATGATTTCTATTCAACCGCTTTTAGCCGTCTACTTGGTCCTACATTTTTCTTCTTGTGATATATAGATCCTTTTCATAGGACTTCGACCTAACTCGTTTTACACTAGGACTTTTTTCTAGCCGGTCAGTAAAACAGGGGATAAAAGCTTAAATTCTCCCGTCCAATCAATCTACACATGTTCTATTTGATTACTATACTTTCCGAGAATCAGATGCTATTATGCTAGGCCGGTTGTCCATCAACTTTGCTTTGCATGAAAAAGCTGCCAAAATGTGCTTTCCGTAGGGTGAAGCTTTAATAGAGAGGGGTTTAGAGCAGGTACAATAAGGCTTAGTCAGCAGGCTATAGCAAGTATAATATCAATCAAATCTTACGTGGCAGAGAGAGAAAGAAAGAGAGAGAAGGAAGCTGGCTACTAAATTATAGCTAGCTGCAGCACGTAAAAATATGCATTTCACTCTCTTACACGTGGGGCCAAACATTTATTGTAATAGCTATCTTATTGTATGAACTATTTTTTTGAAGGCTATAGATGAAATGGACAAATGTTATAGCCACTAGTTGGCTATACTATTGTACTTGCTCTTATCGTGTAGGTAAAGGGCATTAATTGATGTGCAAGTAGTCCATCGTGACACACTGCACTTACACATGCATGATTGTAGAATTACTTCTAGCATGCGTCATGGCTTTTTCCCTGCTGCTTGCCTTCCCAGCTAGAAACCAATCTCTTTTGGCATTCGCATTGGTTGTTGTACACAAGCTAGTATGGCCTGCTCGAAGGTCGAATTAACAGCTCGTATAATTACGTTTGCATTGTTGGTGTGTACTCACTGAATAGTTACTATCTGGTTTGAAAATATTACTTCTCCGTTTGTAAAGTAACATGTTGCTTTTGACATGTTTAATTTGTAAATACAAGTGGTTTTTACCATCAAATATCCTAACAATATGTTACTAAATAACATACTCCGACCCTTTGACGATACATCAGTTAGTGTTTTTCTTTGTGTGGCGATTCAAAATGTTTTTTTTTCTCTGCGTTTCTTAATTAGTGGCCAAAGTTGGAAAAAAGGATTTGACTTGAATACCATGGTGAGAACTGTTTATGAACAATGTTACGTTGGTGGTGTAACATGCATATATATCAGCACTATTGCGCTTCTTTTTCAAGTGTTTTTATATAAAAAACAATATAAACAACAATTCTAAATATTACTATGGTGAGAAATGTTTATGAGTAATTTGGATGGAAATGCACACCGTCGAGTCGACCTGCATGCTTCCTTCACACTCTTCAGTGTGTGCTCCATTCTCGCGGACTGTGCTGCTACATGTTCACGCGTCAATGCATGAATGCTCGTCGACTACAAACCAAGCATGTCGTCTGTTCCATTGACAGGAAAGCAATTAGGGGTGATTTGAAAGCAAGCCAAACCCATTTATTGCCCTTTGTTTCGTGCACGGTGTGCAGTTGCACGGCTTCGTATGTTCAGCTCCCCATCTGTATGAGTCGCAATGCATGCCAGGTTTTGCCGTTGTTCTATGCGCTGCATGCTTAGCTCTCGATCGTTCCATATGCCTTTTGCATGCAGTGGCACAAACACTCCAATTTGCTCATGCTTTAAACTCGATCACGGAAAGAATAAAACAAAGAGATAGTACAAAATTTGCAGACCAGATAAAGTCAACCTTCATATACGAAAACTGGTCGGTCCGAAGGGCATGAGCGTGAATTGAGTGTGAAGAAACAAAGACTCTGGTTGGTTGGGGTGTGCAGTGCAGGCCAAAATCCATGCAAAAATTACACCGCCCATTGCACGGTGATGAGGCGTTGACACGAGCCTGAAACGCTCTCACCGTTGAGTTGCAGCTCACGTACACCGAGGAGAGGAGGTCGTGGCATGGCATGAACTGCACGCGCGAACTCCCATGCAAATGTGAAGATATCAACCGGCCGCTGCTGATTGGAGCACGATCCTCCACATCTGCAGTAAACTAGAATAGTACTAGTACTATACCAGTATTATAGTAGTATATCTTGTTTGCTTTACGGCGATCGAAACAGGGATAAAAATTGTAACCTAGCTTATACATATACTATAACCAGGAGTTTGGTTGCACGCTGTGTGCGGAAACGCAGAGGCGGGAAGTCTTTTCTTCCATTTTTTTAAAAAATGTGTTTGGTTGCAAAGACTAGGTGGGACAGGATGGGATGGATCCGTTTTTTAGGTGTTTAAATGGGAGACAAGCAGAGTCAAGGACATCCTACTAGGAATATTCCTTGTAGATCCAGGACCAGGCAATCATCTTTTTTTCATGGGACGGAGTCATCCCACCTCTTTGTTTTTTTAAGTACTGTTTTGTTTAATTTTTTTAAAAAAATTCAAAGGCTTATGTGTAGAAACATATCAACAATAGCCTTCAATTTTTTTTTAGAAAAAACTCAAATGTCACACATGTCCCACCTTCATCCTTCCATCCAAACAAAGGATGGGACCATTCCATCCCACTTTATCCTTCCAACCAAACAAAAAACAGGGATGACTCTATCCCCCAACCAAACAAAAAATGGGATCATCCCATCCCAAAACCAGGGACAGGACCATCCCATCCCACCTTGTCCCTAAACCAAACACAACCTAATAGTCGAGCTATGTAGGTTGACCAAGCAATGTAATTGAGTCATAGATGATTAGGTAACCTAGATCAGTGTTTATAGATTATATGAGATATGTTGTTGTTAATGTAGGTATTGTTGTAAATAATTTATGCCTGAAAACGATTTCATTGTCTTTAGATGTGTAGGATTGTTTGAAGTCAACTATAGTTAATTGTGAAGATCGGGGCTACGCTCATGGATGAGCTGAGGCCTAGAACGATCAAGCATGTCGGGTGAGATGGTAAGCTCAAGCATAACACGAGAAAGATGAAAAATGTTAAAAGGAAGCTTGGATGGCGGGTTTACACCATGTGGCTTGGTCGGTCCAAGTGAGGTGTGGTCTGGTGGATCCGAAAAGAAAGAGATTTACCGACGAGTGGCAAGCTAGTTGTGTATCTACACGTGATAAGCATAGTGATTACTTGCAATGGAAGGAGATGATGGGGTCAAGAAAGAGTATTTTGGTAGTTTACCAAATACCAAAAACTACCTTGAAGCAAAAACACGACGCTTGAGTGACACTTAGAAGAGCGATTTAAGTCAACAAGAAGCTGAGAAAATCAAGTTGGATCAAGGCTAAGAACTTAGCGAATTCGGACATTGTTAGACCATGTAGCTTGGTCTACAATATTTTGATGATGAATAATTAACAATGGCAAATTTGTGATGAATAATTGATGATATTACTTATTGTTACTTGAGGTGTGTAGCGTGTGTGTGGATTGATGTTGGTCAAGTTGGGACGAACTTGTGCCGGAAAATATTCTTTGGTTTTTGCATGTGCAGGTTGAGCATGAAGGCGATCATGATCGGTGACGGGGTGGACCGGGGCTAGGATGGGAGATCCGAGGTTCAGACGTTCAAGGAGATCACGAGACGGTCAGACTCATGTTTGGGGCGCATGGAGATCAAAGATGGATGATGCGTGTTGGAGCTACGGAGGTGCGGTCCAGAGGCTACGACACGTGGTGGATAATGAGTGGAGAAGTTACGGGAGGTGCGGTACTGGAGGCTTTGACATGTGACGTGTTAGAAAAGTTGGAATTTTGAAAAATTCGTGTTAGGAAGGGTTTCGGGTCCCTTTGCTGTTGGAATTGGATTAGAACTCGTGAGCTTATGATAAGTTCAAGTTTTGGGCCCTAAACTATAAATAAAGATGAGGTTAGGAGTTAACCCTATGACTTTTAAGATGCTAATTTCTTGCTAGAATTTAGAGTTATTAGGAGGGTATTTTGTAGCCACTATAATTCAGAAATAAAGTTTAGATCTGTTTCAAGAAAAAATTTGTATGGCGCCGTCGTATCATGTCATTCTCATCATCGTCGGCATCTCGATTTCTTCCCTCGTTCTCGGCCAGTCTCATGCGCGCGACAAAGGGTTTCTCGATTGATGTGCTGTGGAAGTGTGTGTGCAGTTAGCACGTCACCGCGGTTCGTGAGGAAAACAACGCGACACAACGAGTCGCTCTGAGTGTTGCCTACACCAAGAAAAGAAGATTGAGCCAATCCACGCCAGCGCATCACGGCGCCACAGACTCATTCTCGCGCACAAGGGAAGCAACACTAGCATCAACGTGTCGTTCTGGGTGAAAAGCAATCTGCGTGACGTCCTCAATCACTGTGCACAAATTTCTTCGTCTCGGCTCTCGAGCAGCACCGTAAGTAGCATGCATTAACTTTCAATTGGTAGACTAATTTTGCATGCAGGATTGAACATACACACACATATATATAGGAAGTCTCTTTTCTACTCTCAGGTGTAATTACACCCTATGTCATATCCCACAATGTAGGGAGTATCTCGTATAACGGAGGGTATATACATGTAGTATACGAGTATTTAAGACCATATAGGTGGTATGAACAATTTTTCAGAGGCGGTATGTATATTTTTTTGACATATTCTTTTTTATGTGCGTATATGAAGGTATTTATAAAATACGCTAAAAACTATGGACTCCCTTGCAATTTTTTCGTATGGTTTACATTGGAGTATCTTATAATCAGTATATGAGTATACCTAAAGTGATAAAGGAGTATTTCAAGTTTATGTAGGTGGTATATTAGAGGTGGGTGTAATTACACCCGGGAGTAAAAAGTATTTTCTCTCTCTCTCTCTCTCTCTCTCTCTCTCTATATATATATATATATATATATATATATATATATATATATATATATATATATATATATATTTTTGCTGTATTTGTGGTTTTGTATTCTTGCTATGATTGCCAGGTGAAAATTAGAAGATACTAGACTTAAAAAAGGTTTCTGATGCACATTGCAATCATTCACTCCCCTCTGATTATCATCAATGATCCTACAGACATATACTTTGAAAAGCATGCATAAGTGTAGTGTATAAGTTCAATCCGTGTGTGTGTGGGGGGGGGGTTATTGAGTTCCCTTTATTGTGCTAAGTGGATGGTATCCACTAAGGGTTAACCATCCAACCATCTTCTCCTGAGACAAGTATCCATGAGTTTTAGGGTTAGGGTTTGAGAGAAGTTGAGTGCTGTGGTGTCCTCTCTTGTCCACGCTAAAATAATCACGTATGTCAGTATGACCACGTTAATGAATGTTACAATCACATTGAGGTTGATTTCGACTACGACCATGCCCTCTTTACGGTCACACCTCCTCTGTTGATGCTGGCTTCGACCACTTGTACGACCACAAGTAGCAGTCGTAACCTTTCTAGTCATCCGAGCTTCAAAGAGGATTGGACGGTCCGGATAGCCAAAACCGTTCAGATTGGTCGAAATGTTACGATGCAATCGAACAATTCAGAATGAGTCTGCAGTCGTAGAAATCGTAGTCATAGCGGTGCAATGGTCATAAGTTGTAGGCAGTGACATGGTCGAAGATATGGTCGATGAAGCCATGGTCGTAGACATCGTGATCGTAGACACTGTGGTCGTAGGCATGTTGGTCGTAAACACCGTGGTTATAGATACTGTAGTCGGAGACACTGTGGTCGAACGATGCAAATAGAACTAGAGCGTTTGGACTGGTCCGAATGTTCCGAAGCTGATCGATGGCCCAAAGACGATCAAACAATGTCGACTGCGTCCATAGTCGTTAGCTTGATCTGGAAGTCGTCTTTGATACCGATTGGATTCGATTGAACGACCAGAGGAAATTTTGTGAGCTCGAGTGGTCGTGGGGCCAATCCGACATGGCAAAAAAGGTTCAGATGTGTCTTTCCTTGCACAAAATAATTGTATGAGGCAGTAACCAATTCTCACGTAAGTTAAAACCAAATGCAATTAGGAGCGAATTCACCTGCTGATTAATCTTTTTAGTTTGTGCTCGTGTAATCGATTCAGTTGGTAGCTTAGGAGAAGAATATAACTTTGGGACGTCCTCATATGCACTCCTCTTCTGATGACTGAGGGTTGAGCAATTTGTTGAGATCGATGATAGGAATTGCCAAAGTAGTGTCACAACCGCTGATGACCTCCTCAGAACTGGCCTCTGTCCTAATGTACCTTTTAGGTATCTGGTCATCAGACCCAATGCACGTTTCTGCAGGCTCCTGCACATTAGCCACTGGGAGAGATCCAAACGTTTCGATGCAATTGAACAGTTCAGAATGAGTCTGCGGTCGTAGAAATCGTAGTCATAGCGGCGTAGTGGTCGTAAGTTGTAGGCGGTGACGTAGTCGAAGATATGGTCGATGAAGCCGTAGTCGTAGACACCGTGATCATAGACACTATGGTCGTAGACACGTTGGTCGTAAACACCGTGGTCATAAATACTGTGGTTGAACGGTGCAGATAGCACCAGAGCGTTCGGACTGGTCCGAACATTCCGAAGCCGATCGACGGCCCGAAGACGATCAAACGGTGCCGACTGTGTGCATAGTCGTTAGCCTGATCTGGAAGTCGTCTTTGATGCCGATTGGACTCGATCGAACGACTAGAGGGAATTTTGTGAGCTCGAGTCGTCGTGGGGCCAATCCGACATGGCAGAAAAGGCTCAGACGTGTTTTTCCTTGTTTGTTCCTCACGTGTTTCTCTTCCATAGCTTTTACTCTATGGTTTCAACTTCAAAAGCTTCACAACGTTCGAAACTGAGAATGCACAAAATAATTGTATGAGGTAGTAACCAATTCTCACGTAAGTTAAAACCAAATGCAATTAGGAGCGAATTCACCTGTTGATTAATTTTTTTAGTTCATGCTCATGTAATTGATTCAGCTGGCAGCTTAGGAGAAAAATGTATCTTTGGGATGTCCTCACATGCACTCCTCTTCTGATGACTGAGGGTCGACCAATATGCTGAGATCGATGAGTAGTGTCACAACCGCTGATGACCTCCTCAGAACTGGCCTCTGTCCTAATGTACCTTTCAGGTATCTGGTCATCAGACCCCTTGCACGTTTCTGCAGGCTCCTGCACATTAGCCACTGGGAGAGATCCAATGGTTCTTGCTTCTGCCATTGCCGTTCCTGCGCATTCAGAATTTAGTTGGCAATGCTGACATATAAATACGATGTTTGCTTCCTTTTATTTGAGGAATAAAATTGATGTTTATCTGCAAAAGCAGTCGTATGCTATTTTACTACCTCAAATCTGTTGACAATGTAATGGCTTTTGTCATTTGTACTTCATGTATGTTTACAAAAGCAGTCGTATTCTATTTTACTACTCTGTTGAGAATGTGGTGGCTTTTTGTCTAAGAACGTGGTGGCTTTCGTCAGTTAAGCATTTGTACATGTAGCACGCACGGGCATTCTACATGAACTATGCATGCAACTAGTACAGAACGTGAACCGATCATTCATATATAATAATCCTCAAAACAATGCATTTGAGCGTATGGTTCAGGTTTTAAGGACCAGCTAAATCATATGATATGAGAGGATTACGTAGCCGCACACTAGTCCCCCCAGCCGAACCCAACAATCATACAAACGTCTGTACTAAAGTGATCATGCAACAGCCGTGACAACACAGCAGTGCACAGGCAGCATAAAAGGAGCATGCTTACACCACAGACCAAAAATCGACCATGTGAACATAGGTCTAGGTCTGCCATTGGAGAGAAAATATAAGGGATTGTTCATATATTAACTCCTGTTTAAAGAAACAAAAGTTAAAATAAACATCTAATTTTCTAAAACGATTTTCTGCTCCTTACTTCTCGCTCCCATCTCACGCACATCCCTCCCACTTTCCCCACCGCTTGCCCCCTCCTTTTAAAAAACATCTTTTTAGACACTATTTGTTTTCAGCCAAAAGACATCAACTGCAGCGAATATAAACAGGCCCAAATATGATTCACATGCATGGTGCACAAACGTTGACGAGTTTAAACCAGGCCCATTCTTCTCTTTCGCGCTGTATCCATACAGATTAAACGGAGGGTTTTGGAAGGTTAATGGCTACTCTACGACACAAAACAGTACTGCCCAGTACAATCGAAAAAATAGAGCCACTAACTTAAGCTAGTTTATATTACATCTGAACGCAGGTGCCCCAAGAAAGACTTTACGCCAATCCTATCCCTTTTGTGCTTCCATACTCAGCAAGCTACCGGTTATGTACAAAAGATAGTTCCCACCAAAACAGCGCTGCAACGCCTTTTCTTAGCCAAGAGCCCTCCCTGTTTCCACAGACAAATTTCAAAACAGTGTGACCATCACATGAGCAGAAATGACGCCCATAAAGCAAACTCCGAAAACATGAAAAAGAAGAGTTACCTCTTGAGGAAGCACTTCTGTAATTAGTCCTAGGACCCTTTTCGCCAGGAACTTTGGAAACAATAAGAGAACTTTGCAGGCCCTCGAGCAACTGTGTTGCCGAAAACAGCAAAACCAAAGTTAGCATACAAACCAAACTAATAAAATAAGCACAGATTAGAAGTTCCACAGTTGGCTTGCATGCGCACATGCACCAGTCATGTGCGTTTGCTCGTGTGCAAGTGCACAAAGAAAATCAAGCTGGGTGACAAATCTAAAACCACCAGCATAAATCGTTGTAAAAGAAGCTTTTCAATATTGGTAAACTCATCCAAATTATAAAAGCCTAGATCAACTAGAAGGAAACTGAAAGGTTCGTAAGTTAGCTACAGCCAAGTTATGTCCTACAGTGTAAACAATTATCGCAAGAAGGCAGTAAGGCACTATGGACATTCAAGGACAGAATGGAGAGGAGTCAAAAGACAACATCAGCAATATAAATCTATTGATAATTGATAGTTCCTGTAGTTACCCGTGAGGTTGGTTGAATTCGGCGGTTGGACCTTCGGGGTTCAGAAGAATCAGAACTAATCTTCCCTGCAATTTCAGACGTTTTGAGTATATTCCTGTTCAAGTTATCCATAGAAGGAACATATTTCCTTTTAGCTCGATCAGTAGTGGTTGAATTCTTCCTGGAAGTAGGAACTGTAGATGCAGCTTGTGTGTGCAATCCAGAAACAGAAGCATCTTCAGTACCAAGGCCGGTACCATGGGTAGAATTATTCTTTTCTACAGTGGGGTTCACAGTGTTGGAAGAGCCTGCCGCACTTCCCGCAAAAGCAAAACTACTTTCAAAAACACCAGAGCTTGGGACAGACATGGATAAAGGATCCTTGCCAGTAACACTGTTAGATGCAACATTCTGCGATTTAGTATATTTAAGTCCTCTGGATCTCATCTCGCCTATCCTCTTTCCTCTCTGTTCAACTTTTGAGGTACTTTCCCGCGGCCTGGGCACTTGTGGCATCAAATGTTTAGTGGGTCTGGTAGACGCATTACCCTCAGAAATCTTATCAGCTTGATCTGCATCATAGTGTTTGCTTACTTCCATAAACTTCTTCTTCTTTCCAGGTTTTGGAACACCATAGACCACCCTTGATCCTTCTTTCTGCAGTCCAGGCCGTTTGAATGCAAGACCATGGGTGTCATTCTCAGTTACACTCTTTCCAATGTTGAAAACCATGTCCCTATCAGATAAAGCCAATGGCCTTAGCTCCTCTGGTTTTGTTGAGTTGTTAGTGCTCTTGTCCTTAGAAGAGCCCCCTGCTTCTCCACCAACAGGTACAGGATCACTACCTGTTGTCCTTTGGCGTTTCTCATAAGGAGAATCACCCTGAGACCATAAAATATTGTTATTCGAATATAATAGTTCAAAAGTAATATTTAGCACACTAAATCCAAAAGAGCAAGGTAAAAAAGTCTAGAAAGTAGAAGCAACCTTATTAGATTTGGCTTTCCTCTCTTGTACACGGGACCACTCTGTCCACTGGCCATCCTTCCAAACAAGTGATGGACGAAGATGCCAAGCATCAACAACTAAGGAATCACCACCTCCAGCTGGAAATAAGTGATCAAGACAAGATGGAGGGTTAAAGAATCCTCTCTTGAAAAAACTTTTCACGTTACAAAAATGTTTAATATCCACAAGTCAAAATGGAAGCCTAAACTTCATAGCACAATACATAGCAATATTACAGCAGAAACAGTTACAATAATTACACAAATGGTCAAGATCAACAAATAATTTATTTCTATCAAAATTTTAAAATGATGGTTTCAATTCAGAAGCGTGATGGCATCCCCCAGTCCTATGGCAGTGCACTTTGTTGACAGGAGGCATCCGTAATTCACAACTTTCGGACTGAATTATTACTGATTTGAAACATTCCACTTCACAACAATACTCAGAAATATACCATATCTAAAGGATACAACCAAGCAAAAAAGAGACCACCGCCACATACACACAGAGCAACACTAAGATTACCTGAAAATTTTACAACAAACTTTGTTTCATCAGCATCACAGTTCTGAGAAATAATTCCCTCTCGCCAACTGTGGAAAGAAACAGACTTCAGAACAGTAGGTAATAACAAAAGGGTACAAATATTACAACAAATTGTAGTTCGCACCTATTTTAAGTGGTAACTCACATGATAACAAGCAACAAAATAGTATGGGTCCATCTAATCAGATATAGGTGATATATCAACAAATTTACAAAGAACATGTTAGGTGAGAATTCATGTTGTTCTTGTAAATTTGTTGACATATCACCTATATCTGATTAGATGGAGGTGAGATTACTCTCCACAAAATGAGAGCTAAGTTCTCCAATGGTACTATCCACAAAATGAGAGCTAAGTTCTCCAATGGTAGGGTAATTGGCTAAAAAAGTAAACTTCAACAACAAATTTGGGACATATCACCTATATCTGATTAGATGGAGGTGAGATTACTCTCCACAAAATGAGAGCTAAGTTCTCCAATGATACTCTCCACAAATTGAGAGCTAAGTTCTCCAATGGCAGGGTAATTGGCTAAAAAAGTAAACTTCAACAACAAACACTACCACACCCAGGCACCTACATGCAAACACACCAAGAGGAAAAGAAGAAAATAAAAGGAGGACATCCGGTCCCAAATGTAAATGGATAAAGCAATATATGGCATCTCAACCTATGTAAAATCATTAAAAAAAAACTGTCATTTGATGACTTCACATCAATCTTACTTGGTTTGAACTTCTCATTTATTACTTGGTTTGAACTTCTCATTTATAGTTCACACTCCAGGGACTGACACAGTGACAGGGTAATCGGTAACAGAAAACCGCACGCTGTAGAATTGTTCTAAGGCCCTATTAGAAACTATTATGAGATACTGGCTCTATGCACCCAGCCTCCAGTTCAAAATACTGAAATAGGGCATACCCACCACAGCATTGAGCATAAAACCGTGGTCAGGCTGGAAAAGCAAATCTACAAGCCAGTGTTGTCATTACGTCGCCTAGGCGACGCCTAGGTGTCCTGGCAGCCGGAGGCCGTTCGCCCAGGCCCTGGAACTTAGGCGAGCGCCTGGGATCACTGAACCATGTTGCACATAGAATCAAAATAGCAGTTTTTGCTAATATTATTTGCTCATGCTATTAAATATTTGAGTTGTGAAAGTTTTCAAAAAAAAAAAGTTGATTCTGCTGCTGAATTGTTGGATGGTCAATAAAATAGCATGCCTAGTGACATTGATGATTGATCTACCACGGTTGCAATTTAGCGATGTTCAATACTTCAATGCTACTTGCATTAATTTGTGAAGATAGAATGCTATTGTGCATCACTGACTTAGGATATTATTGAATTATTAAAACCTTGAGGGTGTGTTGTGTACTAACTTTAGTTAACTTAGTTGTTATTTGGAGAATTTGTTATATGCTTATTTAATTCCCTGCCGGATGAGGTATCATATGAGGTGTATTTATTTAATTCTCAGCCATATAAGGTATTATTTATTATTTTTATTACCACTGTCTAACTCTCGCCATGACGGGCACCTCATGCTCACCGCGACTTGCTGGACTGGAGCACCATGGCAACCTTGCTACAAGCTGTCCACATCCATCTTCTGGCCCATCCCATGAAAAATAGTAGAACTAGAAAACACTGAATGTCATACCTATCTTTGATCCATGCATCCACGTGATCACCAATAGTCCAAGAATAATTTCCTGCTGTGTCCCTACGGCGCTTCCTAGTTCCTTTGAATTTAGACATAGTAGCAGGATGAGCAAGACGTATTCGAGGTGCCTTCTCCCCCTCCTGTTTCAATGGCACCCATTCTTTGCGAAGAGCAGTTCCTAAAAGATGAACAGTTAATCCCAGGGCCTGGCTAGCATAAAGGTCAATACTAACCTGAGTGTAGCTCGACAATAAAAAAAGTAAAAAGCATGCATGTGCTGTGGAAAAAGGGGCACCCATGGAGGTGGACATAAGAAATGGACACTGACCTTCACTGCTGGTATCATAGCTGATGTGTGCACTATCTTCGTTTATATCAAGGACCTTGGCAGAAAACCAAGCAATTCCAAACTCACCCTCGTCAGCTAAAACCTGAAAAAAAAATGTGACAATATGCTAATGAGGTTTCATCTTGAGAGCTGGAGGTGGCAGATCGGATCAGAAACAGCAAAGCTGAAAATAGCTCATTCTGATAGCAAACATGCAAAAACTAGAGCCCATCGCAGCCATTTTAAAATGCTTTGTAGTCAAAATCTTTAAACTTTGGCCACTGATATACACAAAAGTGTACAGATTGGTCTCATGAAAATAGCATCAATAGACTTGTCATCAAAAGTACTTACATAATTTTATTTTTATGATATTTTACTAACATATTAGTACAAAAATAAATGGTCAAAGGCGTATATTAGTACAAAAATCAATGGTCAATGGTGTATATTAGTACAAAAATCAATGGTCAAAGGTGTATCATATTAAAAAGGTATAACAAAAGGTAGTTCTCGACTTCAGAGAAATGTTCACACAGCACACCGACTACCATAATCATGTAGAACGGGATAACCATATCCAAGCCAAAGAACTGACCTCAACAGGAGATCCCTTTTCAATGCCATTCCAGATTATGCTCGGTGCTGCATCATTTCTGTTACCATTGAGTGCAGCAGTTGTGGGAACATCTTCAACCCCATTTCCTACATGAGCCAAACAAACCAAAATCAGCTGGAAGTGAACACCGATCATGGCATACCAAAAGATACTAGGTAGATTTACCTGACTGCATTCCATCTGGCTGCAATTCTTTGCCACTAGAAGATGGCTCTGGGTTCTGTATTGCTTGATCATATTTAGCTTTGCTGCCACGCTTTCTGCCAGATTTACTAAAATCAGCAGGTACCTCCAATTGTTCTTTTACCGGATTATTATCAATGGTGTTTCCAACCTTATTACTCACTCGATCAGACTTCCAGTAGCCATCTGGACCAGCTTCCAACAGCTCACTTAGAGTAAAAGGTAGAGGCCCACCCATTCCAATGATGGTTCCTGCTTTGAACACAGCCTCTGCAGCAAGCTCTGCAGCTTTCAGTATTGAATCCAAGTTTTCTGCACGTTTTGCGGCAGCTGCTGCCTCTTCAACCCTCTTTCTAGCAACCTCTCGTGCCACCGAAATGATGGAACCCGGGACATGAGTGTTATCCTTTATTTTCCAAGATGATGTAGGTGTTAAACTTGACACACTTGCCGGGTTGCTATTGACAACAAATTCACCAGCGTCGTGCTTCTGCAAGGTATTTACAGATTTAGAAGAGCTAAGGGCTTCCTCCGCCATCAATTTTGCCTGCAATGCAGCCTCCGATGCCATCTTAGCAGCTTCTGCAGCTGCCTTTGCAACAGAAACTGCTGCAGAAGCAGCAGCAGCAGCTGAAGTAAGCTTCTCTTCTACTTCTGCAGGTAATTTGCTACTCGAGTTTGTGGATAAGTGGCTCCATACGCCTTCATTGTGCCTAAGTGCCTCCATAGAGTGCATGCCTGCACCTTTGGCTTGTGCCATTGATTGCTCTATTGCACCACAGATCTGTTCTGAGAAAATGAATCTTGGTTCAGCATCCTTACTACCTGTAATCTGGCAGTTAGGCACAGAAGCAATCAAACCTGTGTTAGGAACAAGCCCGCTGCCCAAAACATTACTTGGAGAATGAGTAGATAACGTGAGGCCTGGTGTATGCTTAGTGGCAGGAGTGACAGATGCAATGTCTGTTGTGAGCTGCGGGGAAGCAATGCCAGGTTGCTGTTCTGGACTTGCTGAAACTTTCTTTCTTTTTCTTGGCTTTTGTGATGTAGCGCCACGCTTAGAAGTAGAAGCTGGCGTCTTCTGTTTTTCCTCATGTACGACTGTTAATGGAGGAGAAACAGTAGAAGGTGCCTGACTGGGAAGAAATACACCAGGTGAAACAGCTTGTGAGATGGATATATTTTTAGAAGATATTCCCTTTGCAGTTTCATTTGTAGGCACAGCTGGTTGCATTGATGAATCAAATATTAAGTTTTGTGGTGGAACCAGCCAAGGCGCAGGACGTGGGCCAGGGCTCTGAGGAAACCAGGGTGCAACACCAGAAGTAGGCTGCCTCGTCTGTGAATTATATGTGAATACTGGTGATACAGCCTGGCTAAAATCCAGATGAGTACCTCGTTGCAGGTTCAATGTAGAACTACCAAGATGTGACATATTGAAAGTTGGTGAGTGCAGGGGTACAGCAGAATGTGCGGGCAACACACTTTTGCCACCTTTTTTGCTAGCTGGTGCAGTTTTAATTGTTGTGCCCTTACTAGCTTTTTCAGCCACACGACTACCTGCAAACTCATTTACTCAGGAAATAAAAAAATGTATGTATGATATATCATCTATGGTGCCATTATCATATCACATTTTTACCTATATGTGAGCTTGTAGGAGTCTCCAAGCCAACTAAAGGTGACTTCTGATTCTGAAATCTTTCAACAGCAGCTCGCCAAATAGCCTCCCATGCAGGCTTACCACAACCTACTGCTCATTAACACAAAATAACTTAGAAGATAAGACAAATGAAGGGGAAAGATCACACTCAGCAATGAAACCACACAGACCAGGTTCTCCAAAAGCCGACACCATGTAAGCCTCTGCTGGTGGTATTCCTTGACTGCGGAAAGAAAATTAAGTTCCACTAATTCATACACTTGTAACTAAACAACTTAAACGCAAGAGAGTTAGGACTTAGAACTCACATAAGAGCTCCATAAACAAAGATCTGTGCACGTAGCTGCACATGCTGTAAATCTGTGAAAGGTTGATGCACCAAAGCTGCAGGAGAAACTGAATTATTCAAGTCAGATAAGTTAGATATCTGGAGTTCTGGAGTGCTTAAATAAGGTTTGCATACCAGGGCTTTCAGGAGTTGGATGCTGTTGAGATTGCTCTAGTGGTGCACGTTTGGTTTTAGTGCTATCACCAATATGTGAGCCAACAGAGGGCCCCCCAGCACTTTCAATCACTTTCCTTCCCGATAGCTGTTCTTTGCCAGTCTCCACAATAGACATTTTCTTACTATCATCACTGTTGTTCTTCAATGGACTTCCAGAAAGATTCCCAGGTATAGGAATTGCTGTGCTTGCCTAAAAATAGGACATAATAAACCATGTCAATAGGTCTCAGCTAGCTACTGTAAGTCCTAATTTATGATACTTCAGCTTCAAATATGTGCACAACGAGCAAGAGAGAAACCTCAGTACTCTGAGCATCTTTAGATCTGGGAAAAGGGCTCCAAGCTGGACTATGAGCTTTCTCAGATACATTTGGTGGTGCTCCAACCTCAAACGAGAAACTTCTATCATCTCCTGTTGTATTGATCTCCTCAGAACTAAGAGTAGGTTTTCTATCTCTGGCAGAACATTCTTGTGAGCTCTGGGCAGTGTCAGCTGAGGCTGCAGGATCTTTTGGATCCTCGGATTGTTCAGTTAGTGTGTGATGAAGCAAGGCATTACCGCCCTGTCCATCTTCTAGGGGACAGGGTTCAGTGCAACTAATCACTGTAGGAGAGCTACATGTAGCATCAGTACAGCTTCCATCACCATTCCCAGGTTCTAAGCCTACCCTGCTTTGGAATGAAACAGTACCAGGAGTATGATCTGCACCAGGATTTAATACCTTATCTGCAGCCAAAAGAACATGTCACTTTGCATCCACTTGAATCAGCCTGCTACTTATGTTAACAAGGCTTAACATGTATATGCGGACCAGAAATTTAAACGGTCGAGGGCACAGCATCACACTACAATGAGGCAAAGTTGAAAAACACTTCAAAGTTCTATATGTATCTTCTAGTACTATATTGTAGAACAGGAACTTATCGGGGGAAGACATTAAATGTGCTGGGTTTGGCTTGTCTGCTTGTGCATGGCAAGCGCATGGAAGGGGAAAAATGCTTTGCTATTCAGCCTGATGCTAAATCTAAAAACTGCTTAGAAATATTTGCTTTGTAAAAAGATTGTTCATCCTAAAATAAGTAGTTCCAAACTGCTTGTCTGAAGGAAAACTACTTTAATAATGTGCTAGCGCAAACAACTGACCTTGTAAATGTGCATTCAAATCATCCTTTGCATTCAAGGGAGTTTCTACAATCTTTTGTACAGCCTTGTCATGTGAGACAATCAAGGCGGATGATGGTGCAACTAAATCTTTGTGATGTTCAGACTGCATCGAAGGCCCGTCAGTCTGGCATTTCTGCGGGTAAGCATCTGGATGATCACCTGAATGAATCCCAACATTATCAGTCTTGAAACCAAAACCTGCTCGAATAGAGCGCGCATTACTAACACATACATCTTTAAAAGATGTCCATGAGACTCAAATTATAAAAGGAAAGAAAACAACAATTTCACCTGATTTATCACGAGTTTCACTTGTAGTCAAACCACCCAAAGAAGTATCCCTACCCAAAGTGGTATCCTGCTCTTTGTATTGTGTCTTTGTTGCAACAGCATCAGTACCACTGCTACAAACAGCGTTGATGTTTGAGTTCACTGATGCTGCTGGCTTCATCCCCCGTGGCTCAGAAACAGGAGATGTGACATTGTGGCCTCCAACTTCTAAAGCACAATTAGCACCTTCCTTAAATGACCCCTCATGATTTATTGAGGAAATTCTCAAATCCTTTTCAACAAGTAAACCAGCGGGAGAATCATTGGGTGCAAAACCTCCTGAACTGTCAAGTTTATCCTTTGATGTATTGAAAGTATTGGTAACAGTGGTAGAAACAATGTTGCTGCTTGAAATGTTCGATGGTACTGGCTTTTCTTCTTGAGGTCCAGAATTAGGTGATACCAAAAGCTGGTTTCCAGCCTCATCTTCTAAAGCAGGCGTAGCACCTGCCTTGAATGACCCCTCATGATTTACCGAGGAAATGCCTGGATCCTTTTCATCAAGTAAACAAGCTGAAGAGTTGTCAGGAGAAATATTGCCCGATGAGTCAAACTTATCTTTTGATGTATCGGTAGCACCTGTAGCATTTTCATCATGACCACCTTTCACCGTGTGTTCAGTGTTATCTGAAACAACTGAGATTCCCTCCCTGATTGTCTTTTCTTCCATAACACTACTGTTTAGATTATCAACAGAATCTTGATGCAAACTTGAGTCATCACCGGTGCTGATATTTGTATCATCCACCCCAGCATTTGTTGCTTCTTCAGGAACTCCGGTGACATGAGCAAGCTGTTTTCCTTTTGGAGACTGAATCAACTCACCACTTGCAGTTGACAAAGGAGTAACAAGATAAGAATTAGAATTTCTCGAATCTGGCTCGGATTGATGAAATTTAGCAGAACTGGGTTCTTCACCAGTATCAACCTCCTTAACAACAGGCTCACTACCCCTGTCAACTGAACTTTTTAGGCCTTCTGCTGCATGTTCCACTTGAGAAAAAGAAGATTGCAGTGTGGCACTGGCTCTCTGAAAGGTGTCATCATTCCTGTGCAGCATCTTAACTGGATTTGTGATGGCCTCTAGTAATCCATCGGAACTTTCCGACAACAGATTTTCATTGCTTGCTTCACCAGAAAAGTTTGTAGTGCCCAAAGGCTGACTAGTACATGACAAGTTTTGCAATTCATGAAGTCCTCCTTCGACTTTATTTTCATTCATATGATGTATTTCTGAATCCTGCGGGGTAACAACAACCCCAGATTCTTGATTGTCTTGCTCAAAGTGATACGACTCAGTGGCATATATGTTCTGAAGTGGAGCTAACTCTGAGAAGGGTTCAGAATCTACACCAGCTGAGTGTACATTGTGATTGTCCAAAGAATCATCATCATGGACTACCTCAAAATAGTTGCCAACAGCTGGACAGCTTTCTGATGTGTTTTTCGAAGCAGACGACAACTTCTCACTCACAATGCACTTCTCAGCAACAGACTCCAACATATAGTTTGATTTCCTATCCGATAAAGTTGAACCTACGGCCTGTTCAGCCTTCTCATCCATTGAGAAAGGTTCAATATGTTCACGTTGAGTTTGAGTCCTTGAAGGATCTTCCGTCAGTCTAGAACAAGTGCTCTGAGACTGATCATTCTCAGTTGGCACTACAATGCTACCTGGAGAGCTACTAGATTTAGGTTGCATGTTTGATGGATCAATTTGACTGTCCATACCACTTAACTGGTGATGTGCGTTACCATCCATGTTACCAGTCATCTCATTTTCTCCCACTGACTTCAATAACATTTCCACAGATTCAGCGGATGTTGCCTCTGACCAGACATTATTAGTCCTAGATATGGAGCAAGATTCGGCAGCACTAGAACTAAAATCAACAACGCTACTTCCAGTGGACAAGACCTCAATCCAACTATTATTGTTCCCTTGTACACTGAAAAATCCTTCTGAGTCGATTAAGCTATCAAATCTGAGATGGCCCTGTAGTTGGTCGTCAATATCGAGCTTTGGCAGTGCAAATGACCGCAAACCTGACGGGAATTTACTGTTGTCTTCACCAGCTAGTTGAAAATTCTGGCTCTGAAAATCAGTATCGTCATTATCCATGGGTGTTTGCCTGCAAAATGGAGAAACTTTAAATATAGAGACAAAAGTCCCAACAAAACATCAGCATCAATAAGCAAAGTGGAAGCAGCAAACTTTGCAGCAAGCTAAACATTTTCTGGAGTATCCCATTTACATATGCCACGATCCATACATGAGCATGACAACACAAATCCTCATTCTCCAGACAGATGACCAAACGTTGCAGGGCACGATAACCTACTTAACATAAGTGTAAGGCCAACATTTCACCCAACTCTAGGAGACAACCACTGAGTGCCCTCGTATGACGCTAGCAATATAACAAACAACCCCCAAACAATTGCAGTAGGCATTTAAATCGTGATGATCTTATGGGTTTGCCTGTTTCTAAGCTCCCAAAAGAAACCATTTGGAATGTGCTAAATGCAAATTGTACGTGAAATTCACTGTGCAAGCAAAGCTCCCTCTATCAGCTATATGTAATCATCTCTCTCGGGCAGGAAAATCACTGTTCTAGCAAAGCACCTCAGCACCCTCAGTCCATCAAGATAATAAAGTCTTACGGCTAACTCGACACAAATGGCTAAACTCCCCATAAAAGCGTCCCTCTCTACAATCAAACCGGGAATTTACCTAAACTGGATTGAACTAAGCCAGCATGCTACTGGATTGAACTAAGCCAGCATGCTAACTTCCCGACTTCGCTCAAAACCCTGATTCCCAGCGCCAAACACGAACCTGAAACTAAACCTTCAAAAAAACATCCGAGCACGAAGCAACCAAATTTAAGCGCGACCCAAAACCCTAACTCGCAAAGCTAAAGCGCTACCGGAGCAATTCCCAACGCACGCACGAACAGCAGCGCACACCGAAGCGACGCGCGGTAGACGAACGCGAAGCGGAAAGGGCATGTACCGAGGGGAGGTTGCCCGCGCTTCTACCACCCTCCATCCGTGAGCGTCGGAACCCTAGATCCTGCGGGGCGGCGGCTGCTCATACCCCGGCGCTTGGGCGCCGGAACCCTAGCTTCTGCCTCTGCGGCGTCGGGGGTGAAGGTGAGAGAGGCACCGGGGAGACGGCGGCGGCGGCGGGGCGAGGCGCGGGTGGAGGAGGCGGAATGAGGAGAGGTGGTGGTGGGGTGGGGTTTTCGCAGCTTTTGTGGTTTGGCTGCGCGGAGCAACACGCCGCTCGCGCACCAGGCACCGCAGACAGCGCAGCCCGGGTTGGGTCCTGTGGTCTGTGACGTGACTTCCGGCTGTCGCGACTCGCCAACTCCTCTGGTTTCTGGAGTGTGACTCCGCGGACTTGGCCTGTGGACCACTAGTGACTCAGGATTACGTGTGAAAAGCTCCATTTGGATCCCACTCCAAACGGTTCAGTTTTTTCTGTCATACGATTTATTTAAGTAAAAGCTATATAAAACACATTAATTTCTAATTTTAATATTTTTTACTTTTTCCTTTTTTATTTATCCCTTTGTACTGTATGATATAATAGTTTTTTTTCTTTTTTTCTTTATCCCTTTGTACTGTATGATATAACGGTTTTTCCTTTTTTTTCTTAGAAAAACTAATAATTATTACAGTACAATTTCAACTAAAAATTTTAGCTAAAAACAAGTTAAATCTCTGTCAGCTTTACACAGAATGAATTATTTTTGCAGCATTTGTGTTGAAATTCAATATTATTTCTCTAGAAATCCTCCGTACCGAATTGGGCTCGATGGTGTCGGTTTGTGGGGACTAAACGAGGAGGGACTAGAGACAGCTTAATATGTACTACTTTGATGAGTACCAAATGTACTCAAAACTAAATGAGCTGCACCGGTAACCGTAAAGATTTTTTTTCCATCTCGGCACGGTTGCCCTTTTTGCGTCGAATAGGGATAGGTAGTATAGGGAAGCAATGCGCAGTGTATACAAAAATATCTGGTTATTACTATCGATGTTTTTACGGTATGTTTTTTTTGTGAAAAATATACATATATTATCTCCCTCCTAGATGGGCACCCATCTGACATTTACTTGGCTCCTGTATTATCGATCGGCCGATGGTCTATATGTGTTTTTACACACTTCGTACGACAGCTGTTTATGTCTTTATTTACTTGAGACAAGCAAAGGCTTGCTTGCAGTTGATCAGTGCCACAGAACCAAAGTTGTTCATGTGCAGAGCGGAGCGCAAACCTTTGAGTGGGCTGTCTGGTGCACGGACCGGGTCCAGGAAAGGGAGTCGCGTGTTTGCCTAAGTGGTGTGGCTTTGGCTTTGGCTGTACGAATATATGATTTTTTAAAGTAGATTTTTTTAGTTCTCTTATTTTTATCTCACTCTGAGAATAAGTCAGGGATTACGGACGCATCATGTACTCTATTTCTATTGCTCGTGTCTCGCGCACGTATCTCTCTCACACTTTTTTACCGCTTACTTATTTTCTTCTAAAAATCACTTCTTTTAGCTGTTACTATTTTTTAAGCAAAAACATTCAACCGCAGGTAAAACTACCAGTAGAAATCAATATGAGCGCCCGTTTTATAGTGTAGTGGATGAGGCGGGGTCAGAGTGCCATTTCCCATTTGTGCCCTCCCTTAAAATGAAGTGTCTCGTTCTCGATCACGCCGCACAACCTGCTTGCCGCGTGGCATGGAATCGAAATTGATTTCTTCTACCATTCCACATCCTTACCTCGTGTTCACACGCCCAACGCTCATAGATCGCTCCAGCGAGGGATCGAACGACCCACATTCCGTGTGATAGCGTGGCGCAAATCGATGTGTGTCCCGCTCAAAATGGAACATTGCACCTAGCATACGCAAGCAGTAGTGGATCTAGAATAAAAATGATGCGGGCTCATACTCCATGTATATACTTATCGACATATCTATTAATAATATAGTTGATAGTAAGGCCCGTTTGCACAAAATTTCACTTCACTAGTGAAATTTTTTTTAGTTTCGACTTCACGAGCGACTTCACGGTGAAGCTAAACTGCTTTTAGAAAACTGTTTGGCAAAACAACTTCACCAATGACTTCATGCATGGCTAAGAGAGGTCAATTGTCCAAGATGCCTTTGTCTACCGACTTGTTCTAACATTTGGAGTTGTATATTTGTATATGATCATATGAATTAAAAATAATATATTTGAATGAATATGAATTAAAAATTAAAATAATAAAATAATATTTGTGAACAGGATTTGTGAATAAAAATTAAATTAAAATAAAATAATATATATTTAAAATAATAAAATAATAATGAATATTTGAATTAAAAATTAAAATAATAAAATAATAGCTTCATGCATGGCTTCATGCACGGATTTTGTGAACTCTGCATGTGCATAATCGAGTGGCAAATGCGTGTAAATATTTGTGAACTAGAGGGTATTCGCTTCTAGGAATATGTGCTGAGGAGAGAGAGTGAAAAGCTACTTTTTTCAGCTTCACATCTCCCTATTCCTTTGTGAGAGCACAAAAAAAAGAGCTTCATGGGTGAAGCTATTTGCAAAATGGGTGTTTGGCAAAAAAACAGCTCACAACAGCTCATGAAGCTGCTGGTGAAGATGTGCCAAACAGGGGCTAAATTAGTAATGCATTCTAAATTTTATATCTTTAGACTCGCTATATTCAAGCCAACTGTCATACTGATCAAACCATACAGGGTTAAATATTCTATTTTTCTTTCTAAACATTGTATATGAAAATCATATATGAGAAGTTGGCAAGACCCATTATCCAAGTGCTTTCTTCTTACCATCTTTTTAATTGAAGAGATAGTCGTCTATTCTTTTCCTTTTCTCTGGATCAAACTGAACCTCCTTATCCCAATTGATTTCTAGGCTTTCTGTATTCATAGCATTTGCACTTGATTCTGGTATCTTTCTTTTTAAAAATAGTTCCATGACTAGGACTACCTGCCATCGGGAGATGACAACTATTGAAAAGTTAGGACATATTGAATTAGATATTGAGACACATTAAAATTTTCCTAATTCAATTTGTTGCAAAAAAAAATGAAATAAGGCATTCTAATATTAAAGCCCTGACTCATAAATATTTTTAAGATCATAGAATTTAAACTGTAAAATCTAAATCACAAAATTTAGTACCTATTTTGATTAGCAGATTGTTACTTCGTTAGCTTGAAGATTATTGAACATTTGAACTTTAAAAGCAAGGGGCTAGAATGAGATGACGAGTGGACAACCTCACCTCTTGTTGTGACTGTCGACCATACTGCATACAACATGCATACACTAAGATTTACTCCATCTGCATGTGCGTGCAATGAGATTAACAAAATGATAAACTAACCATACCATTCGACGCACGCAAGCGCATGCGAGAAGCGGTCAACGTGCTCTCGGACGATCGCAAGTCCAGCGTTGGGCCCGTCACCGCTACAAACGAAAGGTTGCGTGCATTGCGTGTCGCATGAGGAACAGAGGAAGGTTGGTTAAGCGTCGTTTAGACCTGGCATTGTCTACTTGGTCAACTTGGGGCTAGTGCTGGCCTGGGCCTTGGGCTAGCATTGGCTTGGGGTTAGACTGGCTAATGGCCCACGCTCAATCGATTCAAGTAGTCATCGTTATTTTGTTCTCTTTTCACGATCGGTTGATATGTTGTGTCGTGCCAACTTCAACTTATACGTATTTTTTTAGTGTGATTTTGTCAACGTTCTGCATATTTTTTTCTTTTCTCTTCTTGTTCATCAACATGTTAAAACCTTGTTTTTTTAGATAGATATAGTACTTGATATGTAAAGGCATACATTGTGAAAACTTAGACTCTAAACAACAAAAATTATAATCGGCCCAGGGCTTGTGGCCCCCACTGCTCAACGTGCATCTGCCCCTGTACGCAGCCACAGGTACCGGGACATCAGACATGTGAAGCTATCATGTACAATCTCTCTCTGGGCCATTTCTTTTTAGTTTCTAAAAGCTGTTTTTGGCTTTTATACAGTAAATAGTTTTTAAACAGAGTATCTTTTTATATAAAGCCTACAAATTGATTGTAGCACACACTGCATTGACATCATTTATATCGGATAAAACCGCATGTAAGTTTTTATTACTTTATACTTTTTCTCACGAACATATCAAAAGTTATAAACTACAGTCAAAAAATATAAGCTGAAGTAAAAAAGAGCAGGCCTCAAAAAAGAACAGGTCTCTCTCTTTGGGTTTATTTTTTTCCTACGTCCCAAGCCTCCTAACCATTTCTGACGAATAGCTTAAAAATTATAAACTACAGTAAAAAAACTTTAAGCTAAAGTAAATAAAGAATAAACCTCTCCCTCTGGTTCATTTTTTTCGTACGTCCCAAGTCTCCCAACCATTTCTGGTCGAACTCGATGCACTCCCTACTTTGCAACGATCCATCCATTCACCCTGAACGACAAGCATTATGAAGGAATTTGGAGTTATTGCCAATGATAATACTGAAACGATACTAGTAGCAATCCCTATCTTTCTGTACAACAGCACATGCATAACGCATGTAGTAAAATTTTTTATCTATGCTTAATTACTCAAGGATTCATATCTTCTCAAATCACAAAACAATGTAGCACGAGCCATTTACAACAGCTACACTGCAGCAGCAGCAGCCACGGCATTTACTTCGGCAGCGAGACCTGCTTTGCATGTCGGCAATGGACCAGCTGAGAAGATGCATAGTACATGTATAATACTATTAATCCTAGCTAGCTAGCTAGCTAGCTAGGTACGAATTGAAGCCAAGAATTAATCTAAGCTAGCTACCTAGCACAATGGCTTGTCCACCATGCTCCGGGCGAAGGCGTAGTGGAACCTGGCGTTGTACGGCAGCCACTCGATGGCCTGCGACGCCTTACGCCGGCCGCTCCTGGAGCACTCGACGACGCACCGCTGGATGGCGTCCTGCGCCGACCGGCCGTCGACGTTGTCGCGCGCCCACGAGAGGAGCTCGTCGCAGCCGCCGAGGCACGCCTCCTTGGCGTACCGCTCGACCAGGCGCGGCAGGAACACCTTCTTCGACTTCCGCACCACCACGCTGCCCTGCAGGAACTCCCTCTTGGACCTCTCCAGCTCCTCCACGATGTTCTTCGCAGTGTACACCTTCAGCTGCAACGTACGTCGATCAATCAGAGTTCAGCTGAAGGAGTGTCCAACAGTAATGGCGTGTAGTCAGTGGCAAGAACTAGCGGTACCATGGGGTCAGATGAAGCTCCTGTGCACAGGGCAAACAGGGCTAGAGGCTGGCAATCCAGCAGGCCGAATTTGAGCTGGACAAGCTGCTTCTCATCTGCGCATTTCTTCCTCATTGCTGTCGACAGTATGGACTCGAACCACTACAAGTAAATAGGATGAGTCCTCACTCCCAATTTCTCGAGAAAAAAAAGGTTGGGTACACTGTGTTTGTATGTTTTTGGAACAGCCCTCCTTTGTGCTAATTTACTAGCTGGTTATATGCATGGCAGTGAAATGCATATCAGCGATAGATAGTATTATTTGGTTCGAGTCAGTAAATTGATAACGAGTTAACCAAAATAAATTGAGGATCTTGATTCAGAAGTGCAGAGCATTTTCACGCATTCCAGTGACCGCCTAAAATTGTTTTCTGTTAGATTTAATCTCGACTTAGAGTCCTAGCATAATTGAGTTTGATTTCATCTGTAATTCGAGTTGAAGAAGTGTCCAATTCGAAGTCCTAGTCGTGTGCTATTAGGAGTTATAGGCATATAAATTTAGATGCTTGTAATCAGTTTAGGCATTGCAATATTAGCGAGAAATAAAGCGTAGAAATTGAGAGCAATAATCGTAACAATTGGTATCAGAGCTTGAGAGATCGAGAGCCAAGAGCCAAAACCTGAGTTCTTCGCTCATCGCCCGGGTGATCTTTGCTCCGGGCGCCACCGCCGCTCTCCGCGCGCCGAGCCGAGGCGCGAAGAGAAGACCGCCGCCGCCGCAGAGAAGCCGACCGCGGCGCGCGCGCCGCGCGCTCGAGCCGTCCTCCGCCGCAGATCCGGCCGGATCCGGCCGCCTCGCGCTGCCGCTCGCCCAATCCACCGCCGCCGGAGCTAGGAGAAGGAGCCCAAGGCGGCGCCCGGCCAGCCGCTGCCCGTGCAGCCCGCCACCGTCGTAGGTAGATCCACCCGGATCCGTTCGGATCCGGCCGTCTTTGCCGCGCCCCCGAAGAAGCCCGCCGCCGCGCCGTGCTCGCCTCTCCGCATCCAAGAAGCTCGATCCAGCCAGATCCGGCCGCCAACGCTGACGCCGAGGCCGAGGGCCCCAAGTCCCGCGCCGTGCGCCGCCGGGAGGAGGACGCCGAGGAAGAAGCCGGCGGCCGAGCGCGTGGAGTCGCGGGGGAGACGCAGAGCCGCCAGTGTCGAGGAGGAGGAGGCGCTGCCGAAGGGGGAGCGGCCGGGGAGGCATAGGCGCGAGGCGAAGAGGCCGAGGCGCCACCGCCGCCTCGCCTCGTGGTCCGTGCCCGTCGCCGCTCGCGCGCTAACCCCGTGCCGGACGCCTCGAGCAGAAGGAGTGGATCCGCGGAAGTGGGAGGCGCGACGCTCGAGGCGGCGCCAAGGAGGATGCTGAGCAACGACTGGTGGAGGAGGGCACTGCGTGCGGGAACCGTCTCCAGGCGGAAAGAAGTTCAAGTGGCGCAGAGGAAATTCAGAGGAGGAGATGCTGAGGAAAAGAAGACCAAGCGAAAAAAAAATCTCAGTGCGGTTTCACTCGGAAGAAACCCGAGCCGGATACCGAAGATGATACCGAAGAAGACTCCGAAACCAAACTTTCTAGTCCTCCGTCTCCGAGACTAAATCAGCCAAGTGCCAAGAATAAAAGAACTTCAGAGCCAGAACAGCAAGAGCAACAGAGCGAATTTCAGAGAAAATTCAAAGGAAAAGAGAAAAAGGAAAACCACAAATTTTCCTCCGTTTTTTTCTCCGTCCAAAGAGCCTTCAAAGTAGCCGGAGTTTTTTGATCCGCGCCCAAGATCATGTCGCGTGATTCGGGAAGCGGTCTCGACAACAACGAGGCATCATCCGGTGCGATGGCGAAGGAGAGTTCCGCTATCTCGCTGCATTATCCGATGTTCACGGAGAGCAATTATGCAGCATGGGCAATCAAGATGAAAGTTTACATGAAGGCTCAAGGTGTCTGGGATGCGATCGAGAACGGCAAAGTCGATATGCGCAAAGATCAGATGGTATTGGCGGCCATCTACCAGGGCATCCTAGAGGAGACGCTCTTCCTACTGGCCGAAAAGGAGACGGCCAAATCCGCGTGGGAGGCGTTGAAAGAGATGCATCTTGACGCAGATCGTGTGAAGGAAGCAAAAGTACAAACTCTCAAAACCGAGTTCGAGGTGCTACGTATGAAGGAAACGGAGTCGATCAATGACTTCGCCGTCCGGTTGACGATCATCGTCAACAAGATACGGGCTCTTGGCGAGAAGGTGGAAGAGTTGTATGTGGTGAAGAAATTCCTTCGTGCTATCCCCTCACAGTTTCTCCCGATTGCTTCAGTCATAGAGCAATTTGGAGACCTAAAGGCAATGACCATGGAGGAGGTCATCGGTCATCTTAAGGCGTATGAGGAACGCATCCATGACACTAGCAACAAAGGTGAAGGACAGCTCTTGTTGACTCAAGCCGAGTGGGAGGCCCGATCATTGAAGCGTAAAGGCAAGAACACTTCCAGGGGTGATGGCCAAGGCCGTAAAGGTCGGATGTTTGATAAGGCAAAAGTGAGGTGTTATAACTGCAATGATTATGGACACTTCGCTTCAGAATGCCCAAAGCCGAAGACGAAGAAAGCGTTAGTTCTTTGGCGCCAGCGAAGATGAAGTGCTCTGAAGATGAGTTGAGTCAGGGATGGTTGAGATGTGTCGCCATCCAAACTCAAACAAGATGGAAAGAAGTTAGAAAGTCAAGATTAAGGGGGGAGATTGTTAGATTTAATCTCGACTTAGAGTCCTAGCGTAATTGAGTTTGATTTCATCTGTAATTCGAGTTGAAGAAGTGTCCAATCCATGTGTGAGGGGGAGATTGTTAGGAATAGTCCCACATGGATTGTGGGAGAGGAGCAAGCACAACTTATAAGTGTGAGGGAGCCCCCACCCACATGACTAGTCTTTTAGGGGGAGAAGGCCCAATACCACTTATAAGATTGTTGCTCCGTTGCTCCGTGGGCTTTAGTTGTGTTCAGCCCATTTAGACCTGTGGCACCCGGTTGGACCTAGGCATGCGGCTAGAGTCCAAAAGTTATAACAATAATTGTTAGGAATAGTCCCACATGGATTGTGGGAGAGGAGCAAGCACAACTTATAAGTGTAAGGGAGCCCCCACCCACAGGACTAGTCTTTTAGGGGGAGAAGACCCAATACCACTTATAAGATTGTTACTCCGTTGCTCCGTGGGCTTTAGTTGTGTTCAGCCCATTTAGACCTGTGGCACCCGGTTGGACCTAGGCATGCGGCTAGGGTCCAAAAGTTATAACAATCAATTGGTTGTCCAATTCGAAGTTCTAGTCGTGTGCTATTAGGAGTTATAGGCATACAAATTTAGATGCTTGTAATCAGTTTAGGCATTGCAATATTAGCGAGAAATAAAGCGTAGAAATTGAGAGCAATAATCGTAACAATTTCAAAATGTACAAGTGGCATGCTCTAAAAAATGGGTTTTCAAAATTTTCCATTTTAGAATTTTAATCTGAAGCTACCAACTTTGCAGGAATAATTCGAAGTGGAATTTTAATCTGAAGCTACCAACTTTGCAGGAATAATTCGAAGTGGAATTTAAACTTCAGCATGAAATTGCAGGTCATACGTACACGACCAATCCGTGGAGATCTGCAGCACAGTAAGGCGTGTTCGATGGAATTGGCCGTGACAGCATGTCCTCCAATATTGTAGGCAGCCTGCAATATGGTGAGTTATCTGTTAACATTTAACGAAATATAAAGCACAGCGTGTAAAGTTATTCAGCAGCAATGATGTGTCACTGCATGTCGAGCTCTTGCATTCCAGGGACAAATGTAACTAGAACATCCTTTTCACCTTGTGAAATAGCGCCATTCTTTTCAGAGAGCTGTTTGGAATTCCGTATGCTAGATATGCCTGCAAGTAAATAAAACCCAGACTAATAGGGGCAGTAAAAGCATTTTAGAAGAAATGACACTGTAGCATATCTGGCAATTACATGCATGACAAGAGAATTGTACACATTGATCCAAAAGGCCAATTTAATATTGCTCTCAGACATACTGAGATCAACCCTTTCAAGCTGCTCCACAAGCAACCTAAACACAAAACATCAACATGGAACTTTTTATGCAATTTTCAGAAACAAGCGTTACTTTTTTAGGGTATAATGTCCAATATCTTCGTTTGGACCAACCTGTAGTGAGTAATTGCATAAGAGACATCTGGCATATGATTCCTGTCGACTGATATAGAAGATATTTCCACAGTACATTTGTTGTTTGATGAACTATTTTCCTCTCTGTTACCCCTCCGAGGAAGAATGACATTTGTTGACGATCTTGACAAGAACGGTGAACGGGCCTTTTCTGTTTTTTCTGGTGACTCAGTGCGTAGAAGACAGTATATGGAGGCCATGCATCGAACCATTTCTTCAGATATTTTGCTTGGGCATTGGTAGAGGTGATCTTTCAGGGTACGGGCCAGAGAACTACTTCCTGAATAAGGCAGCTTTTGGTAAAGAAGAAAAGGGAGGGGAAAGAGAGATCAGTCAAAATTAGTCCAGCGTATAGATTTTTCTGCTTCAAAGTTATATATTAACAACAGGCTGTTCTGATTTGAAATCACTAATTACAAAATTACAGAATTTTATCACTGCTGCATGTTTCTGAAAGTAACATAATAGGCACGAAATGTTCACCCTAAAATAGATCCATTAGGGTTCATTAACTACCATTCATGCTTCCTCAGAAAGGCATACAAATGGCTGGTTAAAGATTGACAAGTAGAATGTATAACATAACCTCAAACATGGAGCAGAATGATGTGTAAGCACCCTAACATAGCTTGATATGCAGATAATGATTTGTGGAAATTAGGTTAAATGCTTGTAAGTATTTACTGTTCTTTTTATATGTTTTACCTTCCTTGGATCTGTTGGGAAGGATGCAGGATGAATATCCAATGTTTCACTTGAGAAAGACTCATGCTTGATCTTGGTCTTGAGCATATTATTGGTTTTCCCTGACTCCGATACCGATGTCATGATATGGAAAGGTTGAAGTGGGAGCTTCTTAGATGAGCAAAATGCACTTGATATTATGCTTGGTTGCCGTCTCGCTCTAGAGCTAATACTCTTGGTGTGAGCCGGGGAAGAAATACCAGAACTCTGCCCTGATGATGGCCCGGAGACGCATTGATCAAAGATGCTTCTGTAGAGAGAAAGAACGTGCTGCTCACGGTTTGCTATTTCATCTTCAAGCAATTCAATCTCTGCTATCAGTTCCTTCGTCTGCAGGGAGAACAAGTATCACTCTTCAGAGTACAATTGAACAGTACTTGAACCGCAGAGATGTAATACTTTCCCTTGTACTCTCTCTTGATTTAGTAATTGATTTACTTTCTTTAACCGAAATTACACGAGCTCCCAACAATGAAAAAATATATCTAGGATCAGATGCCCTAATGGTGGTCTAGTTACATAACTGGATTTTCATGGGGAAAGCAAAAAAATATTTAAAATATCCGTTCCCAGGTAAAAAAATTACGTAACACGCAGTTAACCCAAGGCGACACAAAGCAAACTTGCAACAACATTGCTGAGACGCTACATGGAAATGCACAATATGATCATTTACACTAAGCTGAAATGTAATAACAGTTAGAGCGCTTGTAAGCTTTCCTACAGCTGACTTGATCGACTGGTTCACTACATGAGACAATTGCAAGGGGAGATTCTGTAGTGGCAGATGAATCATACCTGAGCTGGGAAGTGCCTGTGGCCAGGAGATAGAGTGCTGGATGCCCGACCAATCGCCCGATCAAGCATGATCCGGATAGACCTCTCCTGATGCAAATGCAGCTGCAGCTGCCTAATCTGCCAGAATTCAGCAACACCCACATCAATTATTCAGACAAAATTTGTGCTTCATCAAAACGGTGGCTTTTGTCCAACATGAGACGGCTTTGCTTCTCACATCGTTCTCCAGCGACACACGGTGGTTCGGTGATGCGTTCGCCCTGTGATCCCTCAATTCCTGGTGAACTGAACCTTCCGTCGCGTAAGATTTCCTTGCATCCGGCGGATTCTGACAGAGAATTCACAAGTCCAAACAGTAATTCATTCACATGATCCTATGTAGATGATTCAGTAATCTCCAAACTATGCCAAGACGGGAGGGAATTAACAGAACCTGTGCTTGGCTGCAGCGTTGCTCCACATTGCCGTGCAAGGCACCATGCTTACATGACTCAAAGTTCCTATCAGAAGAAGCACTGCACAACAAACAGAAAACACAGCACCCAGGTTTAAACCCAAGCTTAAACCACAAATGTAGGGGGAGACGAAAAGAAGAGAGAATGCAGAGACCTCTTCGATCGCCGGTGATGCGGCAGGGCAGAGGGAGCACCGGCGGCCTTGCGCGCAGAAGCCGCCACAGCCTCGCCGTCCTTGGCGTCATCATTCTTGCCCGGTTCTTGTCCTCCCGTCACCCCTCCTGCCTGCTCCATCTTTCCCTGGCCTCTGGATTCCAGCATGATGGCTACAAGTCTAGAACCAGCACTGTTACTTACCACCTAGCTAGCTACATCGCATCAAATTCCAGACGCTGCCGCATGCGCGTTATATGAGCAGAGCAAGGGCAGAGGAGAGCAGGATTGGATTGATTTCCCCGGGGGGGCAAAGAGCATCCTGCGCACAGGGCAGCGTGCGCCCACTGCCTGCGACGCCGACGATTTAATACGACGTTGCTGTTGGTGCACTGCCACTGGCGAGGAAGGAGAGGAATGAGAACGCGAGGAGGAGGGGGTCGCACTGCTCGGCGCGCAGGGAGTGCTCGTCGTGGAGACGGGTGGATGAAGAGGGACTGACCTGAGTTACTGCGCTGCCTCCGTGGGGGGGCCGGACCGAAGCGAATGAGTTGGTGAGCCGCGTTAATGCCAGCACTGCGCTGCACTCAGGCACAGTAATGGAGCCAGCAAGAACTCTCGCCATGCCGTGCCGTCACGCCTGACACCTCTCTCTCGCATGCAGACGACGTTTCTCACGCAGTACGGTTGACTTGGGTAGTGGTAGTAACTAGTAGTAGGTATGAAGCCACTTGCTCCAAAATGTTTACGTTTTGAGTGAGTGCCACTGCTCCTGACATTCTTGTTCAAGAACCTTCCTACTTTTTCTTGTGAATTCTACGTTGGAGAAAGGAAGAAAAAACCAGATTCTAGAGAAGCGCACGGTCAGAGATAGTATACTACTACCACTCCGTTAAGCACAGTATAATAGAAATTCTTGCATAATGCTACTACTTACTCGTACATGCCTAACCCCACCTGAATCTGAATTCGTACTAAGGTTCTAGACGCCACAGCATGTAATCATGGCTGTGAGATATGAGTCCAAGCTTGCCTAGTATTCTCTGCTCTACTATGGCAATGGCCGTGGTATCAACCGAGATCATGCTACCGGCACAAGGTCACGAGGTTGGTAGGTAATGGTATGAATGCCGGTGTTAATGCCCCTTTGCCTACTTATCTGTCCCGGCAACAGTTTATGTTTGGTTTCTTGTTGACTCTGGAGCATTATACGATGGGCGAGATGCTTTCGCCTGTGGCTTATATTTTTTTTGTTAGGATTTATAGTTTTTAGTCTTAACTTAAGTGATTGTGTGAAAAAATTAAATACCGATAAACCGTTTTTTTAAAAAAACTATCTTGATAGATTGTTTAAAACGGCGGCGAAGAATTCATCATGTTTATTTGTTTAAACAAAGCTATAAGCTCTAGCCATAAGTTGAAAAAACTGTATCGATAATATTTTTTTAAGGAAACTTTGAGCATGATATGATATACTTTTTTTTAGGAAACCTGGAGCATGATATGGTACTCTTCCAATTTCCCCGTTTCTCCCCCTTGGAGCGATTCCTTCAGAAGGACAGGATCGGAGTAATGCTGTGAGAGAAACAGCGAGACAGGACAAGCGTAGCCTGACGACTGACTTGCATCTTGTCTTGTGGCCATTTCCCCCCTCCTGGCGCGGCTTAAAGATCTTGCAGTGCCAGAAATTTAAACAGCTCCTGCCGCGCTAATGGCGCCACCAAAGACCAATTGCACGCATGATACTTCAGGAGGCGCTGCTAAGTGCTAACACAGCTACAGAATGAAAGAAAGGCTCTGTAGTGAAGCAGTAAGTGGTGATGATAACGCTGGAAGCGGCATCATGGTCAGGGTTGAGAGGAGGTACGAGTGGCACAGTGAGAGATGGATGGATCCACGATCCATCGATCAAACGCATTATATAATTCTTGGATTCCCTCCTCGCAGGTACATGGCGACGCCGATCAGGGTGTTGCGCTTGCCTTGCCTTATTCATTCATTGGCGGTCTACTTTTCGGTTGGGGCGAAGCGAAGCGGCGGAGCAGAATGCGACGCTATGACTGTTGACAATTTGTGCTGTGCGCTCTGGCCTGTGGGATAGACGACCATGATGATTTGTGAGACACGGGGAGGTCATCCTGTGGAGTTGATCAGCATCTGAAATTGTTGTGTTTGTATTGTCCAAGTGTGAATTTGGGTTTTGGGAATTGCAATTTCTAGAGTTGATGTCTGCTCAGCCAATCTGATCGATCTATAGGAGCGGTTTGACTGCTGTGCACAAGTGGTCTGATCAGGCAACAAGATGGTCTAATTGGACGATTGCCCCTCAGGCAATTTGCCACGTATAGTTTGATCGCCATGGGGCAAGCGATTGCCACGTATAGTTTGATCGCCATGGGGCAAGCGATTAGACTGGCCCTGTGGGCTTTTAGCATTTAGACATCAAACACTTGTGCATGTGTGTCTTGAGATATGTCTTTACGCTAGGTGTCACCTCAAATGGATGTCCAAACTAAAACTAGATAGACAAATACCGAATTTTTAGAGAGTGTTTTATGGCGTTGTCAAGCGGCCAAACCAGCCAGGGCTGGCGGTTTGACCGGCCATGGTGGCTGCGGTAAGATGGTTTCTATGGTGGCTACAGTAAGACTATTCCCCTGTTCCCGGGGAGGAATGGGGCGGTCAGATCAGCTGGGTGTTGGTGGTCTGACCGGTGCTGTCAGGTAGTGTGCTGGGTATGCATTGTGGTTCAAAATTTGGTCATAATGGGGTAGGATAAGTGGTATAGGTGCATACATATTACATGATACATTATTTTGACTAACATGAATCAAGTGCAAAAGTGCAAGGAACTTATGCTCAACATAGTTTTTGGTTTTTAGATGTGCAGGTGGCATGGAGGATGTAACGGTCGGTGGTAATGGGCCGAGACTATGTGGGGGTAATGTGGTCTAAAGCGGTCTTGTAAGTCTAGACAAGGCTACGTGGCTCAAGCAGGAGCATAGAGAAGACAAGAATCATGGAGAGGGAATTGATGCATGTGGTGTGCCAAGTAACGAGGCTGATGTATGTAGAGATGATTTGGAGGATTTCGACTGGGTAGTGTTTAAGAACTTAACTTTATGCATCATTAATCTAAACTTTATCACACAACCACATGTCTAGTATAGGATTAACCTGGCCAATTAATTTGTGATATTTTAATTTTGGTTCCACCATGTAGATAGATGTGGTTTGATCGTAGCCATGGATCCATATTAAGGGAGTAGACGGAACTGGGATGAGATTGAGCATTGTAAATGCCTTGTGATAATCACTTAGTTGCATGCCCAAGGAAATGCGTATTGGCCGACATGATGACTGCATTATCTATTGTGGGTAAAATTATGCAACCTCTGTAGAGTATAAAACTATTTGAATAGTCGTATTCCTAGTTATGGACAATGCTCAAGGATTTCACATGAGGGGTAGAATTTTCATAAAAATCTGGTTGGATTTAAGTTTGGGAAGTGAATGGTTAGTTCACTGGTGGTTCACTACGTGAATGGTTAGTTCATGGGTGGTTCGTTGGAGTGAATGGTCAGTTCACTTATGGTTATTCTCAATTTCTTTGATTATTTACTTATTATCATTTTTTAAAGTTCGCTTTCAATCTATTTATTGTATTTACTTCAAATTATTGTTTTCTACAAAATAACCACTCAACCACCATTTGGTAAGCCTTGCATGCTATATTTCGTTTTTGTTACAAATGACTTGCTGAGTACTCTATGTACTCATAGCTATATCTACATTTGACCAGTTGAATAAGAGGAGCCATACCAGCCAGAGGTATATGAAAAAGGGTACTTCGACAATTTCTCGGATTAGGACTTCGTTTCACAATCGGTTGCCTGTGGGCATGTCGAATGGCTACTACACTTGTTTCTGTTTTCCGCTATTAGTTTCTTAAGTCTTTCAGGTTATTATTTGTAAGCTTGGCCATAAGTTTGTAACTCTGATAACTAATAATATTTAAGTTTTTTCGTAAATCGTGATGTGGTCGATATTTTATCTATGTTTTCACTATGTGCACTAGCATGATCCTAGAGTATGTAGAATACACAGAGAGGTTTGGATTTGCATATTCAGGTCTCTACATGCTGTCAGTGGGGGACGAACATGGGAAACAACTACATAACGGTTATTTGTCAGAGACTCAGAGATGAAGCATCATGCTGTTTCACGTGGATAAGACATGGATTCCATCCAATGCATAGGAGGGATCTCTTAAAAGTGGATTCAGGTACCAGTTTATAGATTCTCTAAGTGTCATTTAGTTGGGTAACTCATATAGTGGATCTCCAACCAGGGTGCTCTGGAAGTAGCCTTTGGAGGCTTATGATGATGGGGGTCTTTGGCCTAAATTAAATATTAAAGGCGTATTAAGGATTTATTTAATCCTCATCACTTCTCATAGGAGTGAAGAGGTTTGTTTTTTCCTTAGGAAAGATTTTAGAATGCCTCGGATTTAACTTGGACTTCTATTCGCCTCTCTCTAGTCGCCATTTTTCAGTCCTATATGATTCATCCGTGGACTGGTGAGTGGGTTGTGGTGTAGTTCTCTCTCTGGAATTCCAAAGTGGGAGGAATCTAGCATTGTTGCACCGGTAGGTTGCACTTGAACTTGAACGACCATTTCGTCCGATTAACTAAGATAGGGCTTATTCGTATTGGATTTTGCTGATGGATTTTGGCTGTGGCTGATAAATTGTAGTGGCTGATAGAAAATGGCTAGTGAAAAGTAATGTATCATGTAAGAAAAATGGTGTAACAAAAGGCACGACAACATTCAAAAAGCCATGTGACTTATGAAATTGTGACATAATAAAATACAAAGTATGTTACAACATGTGAAAGCGCAAAGTAGTGGCTGATATAATATCTTTATTTCTGGGGCTGATATAATACAAAGTAGTGGCTGATATAATACAAAGTATGTTACAACATGTGAAAGCGCAAAGTAGCGCAAAGTACTGGGGCGTTTGTATTATCTTTATTTCTTAAAGCATATGCCAACAGCTTCTGAAAGTAAAACCCAGAAGCCAAAGTTAATATAAACGGACTCATAATTAGCAGCTGCTGGTCGGTACAGGTGATTAGCGGTAGACGACGAAGAAACATGGTTTAACACGTTGAAGATGTGCATTTCTTGCATGCACTTGTTTCACATACCTTTTTTTTTTTAAAAATGAACTTGTGTGTTGAGAACGCGCAGGACATAAGAAATTGTACATTAAGATAGAAAGAGCTCAAGCCACAGCACAGGCAAGAAACAAGAAACATCAGAGGTACAAGCTACAAAAAACATATGATCGCCAAAAAAAATGGAATTGTAGTTTAGAGTGAACAGTGAAGGCCTATCTTATCTGCCTATTTAGCACTATTTCATAGCTTCTCAACAAAAGTGAAGTTATATAGGCAGAAAGGAAGCATAGTCCACAACATACAGGGCCTGTTCGGCAGTGAGGAAGCCGGTCGGCTTGCCGCTACAATACTTAACTTTTAAACGGAGTATTTTCTCAAGACGGGGTCTACAAGTTAAACGTAGTACACGTTAAAAACCCAACATCTGTACCAGCCAAAATCGCAAGTGAGTATCGATCTCTCCGTAATCTGTACCGTAAACAGCCAAAATTTAAAAATTTCAGCCATAAGCCATAAGCCGCAGCAAAAAAGAACATGCCCACAATTCTCACGGTTGTGTTAAGCGATTGCACTAGAATTGCTAGCAACATGTGCATCACGGCATCAGGCTGTGTGCCGATCCAGGCCATGGGTGATGTTCCTGACCTGGAGTGGCATGCAGTTTAGGAATACGAGAAGCTAACCCCGGCCTTAGACATTGTAGCGAACGGAGCGGAGAGGCTGCCTAGCAGCGGGCAGCGTGCGGGGTCGGATCTGTTAGAGTACAATACATATTTGGTAGGATAGAGTCCAATTGGGATTACAATCACATGTACCGTCTTGCCCCCCAAGTCTTGTACTTCTATATATACCGCCCGAGAGGCTCAATGCAATCTATCTAATTCCACCCAACTCTATCTTCCTTCATGGTATCAGAGGCCTAGGTTTAGATCCTAACCCTAGCCGCCGCTCGCTTCCGCACCGCGCGCCCCCGGGGAGATCTATCTCCGCCGGGGGCAGCGCCACCGTTTAGGCGGTGGATCCTATTGATCCGGCCGCCATCGTCGCCATTGTCGTCGTCAAGCAGCAGCAGATCAGGCCTACCTCGTCCTCGTCGTGATCCGGCCTCCGCCGCCCCCATCCTCGCGCGCTCGCGTCCCTCCACACGCGCCCCGGCCTCCGCTCCATTCGGCGCCGCAAGGCCCGCACGACCTCGCGCCCTGGTCTCCAACAAGATCCCGGCGCTCCTCCGCTCGGCCCACTCCTCCGCCGGGTTACTACTCGCCCGCCGCCGCCTGGACCTCCCGCCGTCGGATCTCCGCACGCGCCCCTCCACCCCACCGGATCTCAGCACGCGCCCCGCCCACCGGATCCGCGCGCCGCCGCTAGGGTGGTGCCGCCGCCGCCGGATCTGCGACGCGCCCTCCGCTTCGCCGGATCCGCGCGCGCGCCGCCGGGTGGTGCCGGACCAGCGCGCCGACGGGAGGCCGCCGCCTGCCGCTGCCGGCCCCGAACCGTGCCCCGCCATCCGCGCTGCCGCCTGGAGAAGTCCGCCCGGGTCCGCCGCTCGCCTGGGAGCCCGCCTCCTTGACCGCCTCTGTTGCTTGTCTGTCTGAAGCAGCCCGGGTCGCCTCCCTTCTTTCTCTCGGACCACCTCCCCTCTCTCGTAAATCTGCTGCCAGATGCAAATATGAGATTTTTTTGAGTTGCTGGTTCCACACAAAAAAAAACAAAAGAGAGAGGGAGAGAGAGGAGACAAGAGGGTAGAGGATCAGGCTAGGTGTACCTGGTGAGTTGCACATGGAGGATCCCACTGCTGCTGTTGTATCTTTTTTTTCCCGATCACTGATCGGGGTTGAGTCGCCCATCGCCCGTCGACCACTCACGTATCTACTCCGACATCGGCGTCGACCACACCGGCCTCTACCTCTTCAACTGTGCGGCCAGGTCGGGCACGCGGTGTCGAGGGGACGCCTTCGTGCGTCGCGTCTCGGTCATCCCGTCCGCATGTCTTCATCACCGGTTCGTCATCGCCACCACAGATCGGGACGCCTCCACCGACTTCTTCCATCGTCGTCCCGCCTCGCGCGTACTCGGTCTGATCAGCCGATTGTGCACGATCCACCCGGCTCCCGTGACGTTCATCGTCGAGTACTACGCGCATCTTCTCTGAGCAACAGTGCCGCTTGTGTCACCTCCTCGCCGCAAAGACCGCCGCGACGTGTGTCCTCGCCGTTGCATCTACATCACCGTACCACGTGCATCGACATCGTGGTTGCGCAACCTCTTGTGCGCCATCTGCTCGCACATGGTCTTCGTCATCTGACGGGCCTTCATCGCCGACATCGAAGCGCTACCGCCGCCGCGTACCTTGCGTCGGGATCGCTCGCGCGCGCGCGCGAGCGTCGCCTGCATCGCCGCCTTTGGGTAGTAGCGTCCACTCCCGCACTGCTTCTTCTTCTTCCAGCACAACCACGCCTGGTTGGGGCCCTCTCCCTTGTACGTCCGACCGGCAACACGGTGCGTGCTTTGTCTCGATGCGTTGTCGGTCGGCAAACCTTGCACACGCCTCGGCTCTAGCGGCTTGACTGCATCGACTTCGACATCGACCCTCCCGTTCCCGTCTCGTCTGCCTCGATTGCATCGCCGTTTTTCACCTACATCCTCGACGGCCCTGACTGCATCGACCTCGGCATCATCCAATGCCTCCATCTCCGCCCGCCTCGCGCGCCCTTCCAGGAGTAGGCCTGTAAACGAGCTGAGCTCGAGCGAGCTTGGCCTTCCAGGCTCGAGCTCGGTAGAAGCTCAAGTCGAGCTCGAGTTAGGGTCCGAGCTTGGATCTGGGCTCGAGCTCGGCTTGGCCTAAGCTCGAGTAGGCTCGAGCTCGGCTCGTTGAAGCTCGATAACAATTAAAATAATTTATTATGCACTATTTTTCAATAATAAAAAAATTTTAAGTTCGATCTCGGCTCTAGTAAGCTTGATAACAGTTAAAATAATTCAAATACACACTAATTTTCAATAATAAGAAAAGCTCGAGCTCGAGTTCGGTTCGAGTAAGCTCGGTAAGAATTAATATGTATTACTATTTAAGTTCGAATCGGGGCTCGCGAACTATTCGAGTTCGACTCGGTGAACCTCGCGAGCTCGAGATCAAGCTCGAGTTCGGCTCGTTTAAAGTTCGAACCGAGCTCGAATCGAGCCAAGAACGAGCCGAACTCGAGTAGCTCGCGAGTTTCGAGCTTTTTTTACAGCCCTATCCAGGAGGACTCGCCGGCCGGCCGCGCGGGCTGGTTAGTGTCAGCCCAGTGAAGAGGCAAAACATCAAGAGAAAAGTCCATACAACACTTAAAACTTTATTTAAAAGTTTATCTAACATATTAAACTAAAAAAAATCAGACATTTAGTCATTTAAACTTTGCAATCTAATTCAAATAGTACCTTGACCCGGTTTTAGATAGTGATATTGCCCGCGTGAGCCATGTTGCAATGAGTGGGTGATTTTATCATGTAATATGACACGTTGATCAAGTATAGATGAATGACAAATGGGGTCTATAGGGTATTCTCTTCAAAATCGAATCAGAGAGGAAGAGAACTACTGGGGTGGTGACCATAAAAGCATGATTAGGAGCTCGGTGGGGGAGAAAATCTTATGAGCCCATATGTCATTGATATAACTTGGCCAGCGTGTTATTTTACGTAACAAAATTGCTTATTTATCGTGCTATATGGATAATATCACCATACGAAAATAAGTCAAGGTGTTATTTAAACTAAATTACAAAAAATTTTAAAATTAAATATCTAATTTTATAATTCAAAATGCTAAACAAACTTTTGAGAACTTCCAAGCAGAGTTAAGGGACGTCTAGTTTCATAGTTCCAAAGATCAAAGGCCCGTCCCGTGCGAGACGCGAGCTCCCACGGTCCCCCCACCCACGTCTACTCCTCCCACTCTTCCCTCCCAGCTCGCCGTCGTCCGTCCGCGCCTCCGCGGTGGCCCAAAAGACGAGTACCCATGTCATGTATGTCAGTTTGGGCCAAACGATGAGCCCACAAATAGCAAGTTGCAGCCTAGGCCCAGTTATCTTCGTTCTTGTCCGATCCAACGCAACGCCCGCATCGACCAGCGGCCGCCTCCTGCCTCCCACGCCCTAGGCGCACGCCCGCACGCAGGGCCCACCCTCCGCCGCCGCCGTCCCCTCCCTCCCAGTGCTGCCGCGGTGTCGCTACCTCTCCTATCCTCACTCCCGTGGTCCCACCGCCGGCCGCTCCCCACTCCGGCCCCGCGCTGCCGGCCGCTCCTCACTCCGGTGCCGCCGCCGCCCCTCACTCCGTGCTGTGTTACCAAGGTCTGTAAATTGCTGTTCTCAAGTGTAATGCAAATTGCTAAATATAGTTCATTACAATCCCTTCTCACTTCTCAGTTGCTAGGATCTCCGGTAGATGGAAATATATATGCGATGGTTTGATGGAGAAGCATTGTTATATCAGTTATCATGTACTTTTGATTTGATTTTAACCATTTTAGCGACAATCTTAGTCTATCATAATTCATAAATTGGCATCGGGCGTACTCCATTTCTCCATCCGCTAACCATGGGCCGTCCTCCACGGCGATTTTGAAGCCGCGCCGCCACCAAGGGGGCAGCAGTGAACTAAACTAGATATTTTTTAGCTCTGCAGAACCGCGGCTTCAAAATCTTTTCTTGTTTTCCTAGATCGATGCAGTGGGATTTTGCATTTCATGCCTTACCTTAAATTTGTTAGTTCATGTCTTCATGATGACCCCATGGAATTGATTGTTTCATACAGATCCATCATCTCGAGGCAAGGCGGCATACGCCTTATTCCTGTTCTGATTTTGTTGAGCTTTGTCAGTGGTTTGGGTAAAAGATGCTAAAGAACATCTTGAACCAGACATGGAGGAGAGGGGCGCGTGTGCTACAGGATGGAAATCCAGCTGCAGCACTCTATGCTTGCCAGAGTCTATTTCACAGCGGGCAGGTAACTAATGCTCATTCTCTGACTGCTATCCCTCAATACTTAAAGTCAACCATTGAGAGTGATTTGCTGTTGCAATGCTTTAGTATGGAGTGAACAAATCCATTTACCTTCACCACTTTTGTTAGGATAAGCAAGTTCAAACGATTAATGAATGAATTGTGCGAAGATGCAATTGCCGATGGTGAAGTAGTTTCGCTGTACTACTTTTGATTTTTGGGGATGAAAGGTCCTGATCTTATATCCTTCAGTTAGTGGCTTAGTGCTAATGGTTGTTTTTTGTCCCCTCCCTGTTTGGATTACGGAGAAAATGCGTCGAGCATTGTGGTTTCTATAATCCCAGTATTGTTGCACTTCACGGTTGGATTTGAAAAATGAGATACTGATGACATATATATCACTTCTGGCTCAAATGGCATTATAACCATCTCTACTTTGAGATAGCCAATAAGAGTTCGGTTGGCAAGTGCTGCTTCCAAGAACTAAGCTAAATCCTTACTGCCATGGTTGATGATAGGTAGATGAAAATAGATACAGCCTGTGGGGCAATAAATGCTTCTGAGAACCAAAATAAGCCTTTTGTAGTCCTATGGGCGTGCAATACTGAAATTCATATTGCAACACTTGCAACGGCTGTGTATTTTTAAATTTTGATCCCATGTTTCTTAAGGCTTAAAAGTTTCTTCTGTTACTCTAATAAAACTGTTTCAGTCATTTTGCAACCTTGTACAGGTCCTGCATGTATACAGGCTAAATAATGAACTGAACAATTCATTTACCTAAGATGCAATGAAACCCACAATTAAGTCATCTAGATACAATTACCCTGAATAGTGATGACAATGGCGATTATGTGTCTTGCATTTTTTTTTCATATTCGCTCGCTGATAGTTTTTGAATTATGCATTTCCTTTCCAGATCTTAAGCTCTTCCAGGAGCTTCTTTGGTGTGGAGGACTTTGTGGACGAAGACAACAGCAGACCATACACATACAAGAAGGAGAAGAGATCAAAGAACCCACACAAGCACATTTCTTTCAAGCAACGTACCATCGCATATATGGAGCCCTTCACGCTTGACGTCTTCATTTCCAAGCGCTTTGTCTCGGCATCCCTCACACACCGCACAACGTGCAGGCAGGTCGCAGTTGCTGGGACCAACTCAAAGGACATCAAAGAAGTCCTTAAGTCGAGGTCCGACATACCGGCCTGCCTGGCCGTAGGCCGTTTCCTGGCAGAGAGGGCGAAGGAGGCCGATGTCTACACCTGTACATACACGCCGAGGGAACGGGACAAGTTCGAGGGGAAGATAAGGGCGGTGGTCCAGTCGCTGATCGACAACGGCATCAATGTGAAAGTTTATCCTGATTGATTTTGCTCTGTTGACGTTTTTTTACGCCTGCAAAAGAGTGTTATCTATTGCATGCGTTCTGTAATCATCATTATCATCCTGTGACACTCCTGTTATGGTATAAGTTTGTGTTGGTGCCTGCCTTCAGTTATGTGTTTCTTGTGCTGCGATTGCCCAGCGGTTGGGATAGCATGTTGATATAACTATGGAGTGGAGGGCCCTTGGAGTTGAGAAGGTTTGGACTCAGATGGGAGTAATTGTTCATATTGAGCCTGCACCGCACTTTTTTAATTTTTATTTTTTAAGGGCGTGCAGGGTGCCGTGAACCTGATCCAGATGGTGAGAGCCGTGAAAAGGAGAGAAAAATGGTGACTCATTTTACAGCCCTTTCTCTTTGGCCGATCAAACAAACGGAATAACTTTTATATTATTTTTTTGGAGATGGTTTATTGGAATAGCCTCTTTAAAATAGTTTAATGATATTTAATTTGTTTATCCAAGTATTCATATCAGAGTTAAAAGTTATAAGCTATAACTAAGAAGAACCCATCCAGCAACAACTAGGAATCAATGGATAGTTGGGTTAGGCAGAAACCCTTGCAGTTGAGCGATGGATGGGCTTGTATGAACCGTGGGCATTAACGTCGCAGCCACAGCTTGAAGCATATGATAGGAGCGCCCATTGGACCAACCTGTGGACGCATAGTAGGATAGGGCGGCACGGACGAGTGCGCGGCCACATAAACGGGGCCTCGGCACGGTCAGAGCATCCCCAACAAATCTTCTATAATACTCATATCCCCTATATTTTAGAAGAAGAGGTAAAAAAAAAAGCTCCAACAGCTCTTCTAAATGATCCCTAAAAATATAGAGGACTCATTCCCTAAATTTTCGTCCCTCAAATTTGGAGGACGCACGCCGTCCCCAATCCTTCGTCGGTTTTGTCCCGCGCTACGTTGGAGATGCCCACCGCTCCTTCCGCAGCCTCGGCTTCTCGTCGGCTCCCTCGCGCGAAGTCGCGCCGCTCCGTCCGCCTCCGCTCGCGCGCGCCGTCCATTGCCGCGCGCGCGTCGCCCGCCGCTCGAGCGCCGCGTCTTCCGCCGACCGAGGCTATCCGCACCCGCCGCCTCGGCTTCTCGTCTCGCTCCCTCGCGCGCCTCGCGCCGCTCGCCCGCCCGCCTCGCGCCGCGCGCTCGCGCTCGCGCGCCGCGCTGCCCGCCACCCGGCGCGCGCACCTTCCGCCGCCGAGGATATCCGCACCCGCCGCCTCGGCTTCTCGGCCCGCTCCCTCGCGCGCGCCCGCCACCCGAGCGCCCGCACCTTCCGCCGCCCTAGGATATCCGCACCGCCGCCTCGGCTTCTCGTCCGCTCCTCGCGCGCGCGCCGCCCGCCACCCGAGCGCTCCCTGTTCACACCGCCGCTTGATTCGCATATCCTTCATCGCGCCGCCTTCCGAGCATACTCGCGATGCCACGACAGCCTCCACCGCCGCCGCCACCCGAGCATCCTCTCGCGGCGTCCGGTCCCCATTGCCGCCGGTACCGAGCCGCCGCTCTGTTGGCGCGTCGGCCCGCAAGAGTGGGTCTTCCACCGCCACGGCCGTCCAAGCTCCCGCCTCCGGATGCGCACAAGGGTCGCCACACGCCATCGCCCCGAGCGCGCCACACTCACCGCCGACGACCGCGAAGACGCCCGCACTCCGGCTCTGGGCACTCTGGCGCGAAGAATCGACCACGAGTTAGGCGCAAGTCGAGGAGTTCCTCCATCGATACATCAAGGTAAATTTCTTGATGAAAGATGTTGGGAGGATATTTAGTGGGTATTTTTATTTGAGCAACAGATTGCTTCTACAAATGCCATCATATTCATATCGAATCGTGCCTTCATCCACAATGAATTACATGTGTGCATCGCACTGTCTTTAGTTTTAGTTTGTGCTTGTATAATGTGCCATGTATAATCGGGATAAAGGTGGAGATGTTTCCAACATCTCGTAGAAGTGTAGAATCTGTCTCCCCTGGATTGCCAAAAAGAAAAGATTTAATGCTCGGAAGAGTATGAAAACTTTATTATTAGTGCCATCTTGTCATCTCCAGCTAGAGTTCTATATATATTAGAGCATGCACAAACACCATATGGCATAGTGAACGATTCGGTTGTGGGTTGCACACTCATCGCTATGGTGCAACCGCTTTGCTTGCTTTTGACATGAAGCGTAGCGGTGGAAGTGGTCAAAAATGCCTGTGAGCAAAAGGTTTCCTCTCCAGCTTTTCACTGGCTTTTGCTTTTAGCCTCGGCTTGATATTACCGCTTAATTTGTACCAGTTTGTCCCTTTGCCTTTCAATGGAATCAGATCAGTAATCCTGGTCTTTGTGAAAAATCATGCAAGTTTTGTTGCACTATTGCATCCATATGTTGTTGTTTTCAGTGTGCTCACCTCTGCCTCACCCTCTCAATTTGCCCTGATGGTTGGAATTATTTGTTACTGCCTCTTGTCAGCGGATTAATCTTTAGAATGTCATATCTGCCAACTCGCATTTCTCTGCGATGATCTTATGCCTGTTTATAAATGTACCCTTTTGTTGTTGAAAAACAGTATATTGATGTACATTATTTACCTGATTTCTCTTAATTCCCGGTTCTGCTTTGCACTGCCTCGACAACACCTACATTCGTTGTCTATACTTCATACCGTTACTTCACACAATTAGCTTCTTCCATATAAATGAATGAAAGTTGTCCTTGCATGCACTAGACAGCACAAAATATGCAAGATCAGTAAATAATTTGAGCTGTCTTTGTTTGGGCTATTCGTGTATGTGATCTCTAATTCTTGTCCTCTTTTGTCACAAGAGATAAGTTCAACTGTATACATTTTGTTTCTTGTGATACTCTTCATCAATGCCTGCCCTACATCTGAGGCTACTGCTGGTGCAAACAGATTGCACATTAGTCGCACCGAGCGATTTAAAGTTGTAATACTAATTTTGTGATTGCACATTGCCCCTAATAATTATAATTTGTGAATAAATACAGGGGTATTTTTTCTTTGAACAGGTAGTATGGATGGAACGGGATATTTCACAGACTTGATAACCGGAGGTTCCAATTCTCAAGATTGGACTGAGTTTGCCAGCACCACCGAAGAGGAAGAGTTTCCAATTGTCGATGATAGTACATCGCAAAGGCCAAACCAAAAAAGGACCAAGAATTTCAGTTCAGAGGGGGACAGTCTTTTGGTGTCGGCGTGGTTAAATGTTAGTTTGGATGCAATTCAAGGGACAGATCAATCTCGCATCGCATATTGGGATCGAATTTATGAATATTTCCATACAAGCAGGTTTTTGATTCAGATCGCTCTCATAAGTCGCTCAACAAACGTTGGACTGTCATTCAAGAATCTGTCAATAGGTTTTGTGGTTGTCTAAGTCGGATAGAGAATAGAAATCAAAGTGGTATGACCATTGAAGATAAGGTTAGACCTAGTTACAAAACATCTATGTTTGTTGTCATCGTTTCGAGCTTATTTGTACTAATGCTCTATATTTGTTTTCTTTTCGTAGATAGTGCAGGCTGGCGAGTTGTATAAGAGTGAATATAAGCAAAAGAAGGATTTCACGCTTATACAATGTTGGAATCTTTTGAAGAATCAACCAAAGTGGATTGAAAGGCGTATTCAGATGCATGCTCCAAAAATATCCAATAAAAAGTAGAAAACCACAGCCTTTTCAAGCCCTGCAGCATCCACGCCTGCATCTACTCCTCTGCCACATGAAGATGAGAGCGGGGATGCAAATCCGGGTTATGCCAGAACTTCACTTGAAAGACCTTTAGGGAGAAAGAAAGAGAAAGAAAAGTTTCGTCAAAAAGGTGAACATTTTTTTTATGATTCCTTAGATCATCTATGGGCTAAAAAGAGAGAGGATGATGCAGAGAAGGAACTGAAGAAAGAAGAGAGGTTCAAACAAGCATTCGCGTTGGAAGAAGAGAGAATTGAGCTTAAGAAAAAGAAGTTCGAGTTTAAGAAGATGATGGAAGAAGAGAGAATTATGAGGATTGATACTAGTGGCATGGATAGTCCTCAAAGAAAGTACTACAAGGGGCTTCAAGAGCGTATTCAACGTGATAGTGCTAGTTAATTCTTTCGGGGATAGTACTAGTTAGTTGTCATAGTACTAGTTAGTTGTCATGAATTTTTTTGCTGCTAGTTAATTCAAGTTTGTTTACTTGCATTTCTAGTTATGTCAGTGTGATGCTTGCTTTAAAAACTGATGATGTTTACTCCCATGTTTTGATATTGAGGGCAATCGACTTACGACTTTGTCGTGAAAAAGAGAGCGGATATGTTGCAATCGACAACTTCATTTTGGACTTGCTAACCAAATATTTGTTTATTAGTTTTTATGCATCACAAGTTGTGTAACAGAAAGGTGGTGGCCGCTTGTAAGCTGTACACCGAGCATGTTTTGAAATACTACATCGCATTGGGAGAATTGCTTCTGCCTTCCTCATTGAACATTCTCGCTTCTTTCCTAGATTTGTAATTTTCTTTGTGCCAACTGTAGAGCTTATTTGTTAGACAATACATGTCGCTTCGTCCTTTATCAAAAGCGTATCATCCGTACACGGTATCTATGTGCATGGCCTACCCAAATGTTGATTAGCCTATGATTTTGCACTTGATGAAGCGAATCTTTTATCCGGGATAAGTTGGATCCGAAAGTCGTTTAGATGGTCCCGATGGCGTAATGCATGTTGTCACTAATCGGGAGGAAAAGCGGTGTCTTGCAATCTTTGGCAAATGTAGTTAGTCTAGTGATGGTTGTATGGGAGCAGTCTTCTTGTTGAGCAGACAAGTATATTTTCTCATTATCTAATTGCCTTGACAAGTGGATGGCCCTGTTTTGAAGCTTCGTGAGTGTCTCTCTTTGGTGCCCCGTGATTGTGCAATTGGAATATGTGTAGTGTGCAGTCCCTTTATTTCCTACCGAATCCTTAGTTGGGATACTTTACTTGGCGTGAGTGTGACTTGTCCTGCATAACTGAACTGTTCTGTTTTCCGGTTTCACAGACATTCATTCATGCATGCACCGATCATGGGTCTTTGAGGAGCTCGCACCATGGAATGCATCTCATTCCGCTCTCTGTTTTTTACCGCTGCCTGCAGCCATGAAACTTCGTCCTCTGCACCGAGAATACGACATCTGCTCAGAACAAAGACTCGGCACATCACACGTACCTTCGCACGGGGAAAGGACGAGACGCCGCCGCTGTTTTTTTTCGGGAGGAAGGGACAGGGGAGTAGATGAGAAGATTAGTTGATAGTTTTTGTGGACCCATATTTTAAGTTTAGGGAACCATATTTAGGGGATTTGTTGGAGGTTATATCTTTTAAGTCTTCTATTTTTTAGATTATGTCTTTTAAAAAATGATTTAGGAGATGGGGTTTAGAGGACTTTGGAGATGCTCTCACGCCAGCCGTGCGTACTAGCGATTGGGCTGGGCTCTCTTTCCCGTTGTCAGGTCGGGCCAGCCGCGCGCTAACACCCACGCCACGCGGTCGCTGGTCGGGCAGTCGCTCCGCGGCAGCCGGATCCACCAACCCGGCCGGGTCGTGCCGTGCGGTTTTCCCCAGACGGCGGTGTACAGGCCGGGCTGCTCGGCCTGTAGTTGCATTGCAGCCTCTTCTTCGTAATCAGCTACGGGAGTAGCTTCTTTGACGCCTCATCAGGAAAACGTTGCTGTAGCTTTTCTTCTGGGCGTTGCTAGCGCTCGGATTACGATGAGCTTTCACATCGTATGTTTAATATGCCGGTGATTCTTTGTAAATATGTTGATCCTATATTCATGGTCGGCGCAACAAAATATCTCCGATTGCAATAAAGTGTGCAGCGAAGTACAATAAAATCTATTGGGTTGCAACAAAAAACACTCAGACGTTCCCCTATAAGACAATTCATAAACCATTTTGACTTTGAGTGTGCAACATTGTATAATGATTATTGCAACATTGAGATTTTTTTTAAAAAAAGTCCGTTATCTCAACAAAAACATTAGTATGTACAACATCTCAAGAATCGGTAATGCATATTCAAAATATATAATTCCAATGTCTTAAATCACCTATTGCAACAAAAAAAATTTGTAGATGCAACAAACACTTGACTTATCTGCAAAAGCAATATAGTGGTGGTACCCTTTTTTTGCCATCCGAATTCGGCTCCTTCGGCCACCGTCCTCTCTTCTACATGATGATCTTGGGTCAACGGTGCTCCACTCGCTATCCTCCACGATTTTGGGAGAGGTTGTGTGATGGTAGCGTGGTTAGCAGTATGTGATTAAAGGGACCGATGAGAGATGGTGGCGGCAAGTGAAAATATAAGTGGAGACAAGTAGACACGGAGGAGTTTAAACGATGTCCTACGAATTTGCTTATGCTGTGCCTCTTGCAAGCAGCCAAGCACTTTGCGAGAAATAGGCCGTTTGCGCAAACAGCCCACATCGGACGTTTGGCCGTAGCAGTATCCTTTTCTTTTTCCTCAGTGGAAAATGCCAGCACCAACACATCAGCAAGTGCCATACCGATCACAAGGTGAAGTCCTCAATGGATAAGTAGCCTAGGTTTGGTTTGGTACAACGCCTTTGATGTCCCGTTCCAAACGGCTTGCTTTTTAGCTTCTAAAATTTATTTTTTTTGGTTTTTTTAGTATTTTTGTCTTTTCTTTTTCTCCCTATTTCTTTGCATTGTTATAAAAGATTTAACTATGTTTTCTACTTTTTTATTTTTTATTTAATTCATAAAAAACTAATAATTGCTAAAGTAAAAAATCTGTAAAAAAAAATAGGGAGCAGCCCGAAACCTAGCTTTCTTTTTTACGCTTAATTAATCCCCTCTTGCTGCCTGTGCCACTGTTCACCCTCGTCGGCACGCCTACGAGCGAACTTATTCTGTCCCGCCCGTGGCGGGCGGTGCTCTGTTGTTAGCCTCTGCTACTCATCGATTGCTCCTTTCACAGCAGCACAACAGCAAAAGTGCAGCCGAGAAAAGAAGCGAATGGGCGCAGCAAGCAGTGCTGTTTTACCCCCCATCTATCCATCATCATGCATGGCAATGTGGCATCATTCTTCACTCTGGTACTCTTTTCTTGAGACCTTTCACTCTACGACTCTACTCAACTCCAGTGTGCGCCCCGCGTAAAGATTCTGAAGATGACGCCCCTCCCTCTCTCCGTCGGTCCACGCATCAGTGTACACGTGACACCATACCTCACTCATCAAACACCATTGCCATTTCTTCAATTCCGTCGGTGCTTGAATTACCGGCCGGTTGATTGCACCCTCTCCGGCGGGAACGGCCTATGTGAGTGAGAAAATATAGGACAAAAATGGCAACAGAGGAAAGGGGTGAATGGTGCGTTAAAAGTCTTCTCTAAGTATTCACTTATCCTTTGCTCTGATAGCTATAAATCTATGAAGATTTGGATAGAAACCCTACTCACATTCTGGAGAAACACGGAGCAGTATCATTGTGGAAAACCAGAGACTCTCATAGCTGAGCAAAACCAGTTAGAAAATAATGTGGTTGATCTTCGACTATGTGGTCGGAAGTCCCACAAAGCTGAGCGCAACCTAATCGAAAATTAATGTGGTCGGATTTCGACTATCGTAGTCGATGACCATACAACGGTCTAGAACCAACGTGGTCGAAATGCGATTCGAGTGGTTAACGACCAGAGAGTGGTCAAACACCATCATGGCCGAGACCAGCATAGTCGAGACCAGCGTGGTCGAGATCAACATTGTCGAAAACCGACGTGGTTGATGTCTAGTGTGCGATTTTTAAAATCAGCGTGGTCGAGGACCAATGAGTGGTCGAAAACAAACACAATCAAGACCGATGTGATCATAACCTTCATAATTGATGACTAAGAGACGCGGTTAGAAAACCAATTGTGTAGATGACGATCAGAGTAGTCGTAACAGTTCGAAATATGACCCGAGTGGTCTATGACAAATGAGTGATTGAAACCAAAGTAGTTGAATCAAGTCAAAACATGACTAGAGAGGTCAATGACCAGTGAATGGTCGAAAACAAGAGTAGTCGAAAACCAGGGACTACGGAACTACCGCTGCAAGGTTTACGGTACTACCATTTCCAACAGAAGAACATAGTTTTTAGCCTGATCGCTAGAACCAAAATCGGCAGAACTTTCGATCGACTCAACCTAAAGCTGTGAAACTTTGTACACATGTTTCTTAAGATCTCATGAAGCTATTCCATTCTTGGATCAAAGAAATCTATGACAAATTTGAGTACTTTTTGTAATTTAAATCAACACACCAACCATGAACTAAAAAACAAATCGATGATCAGATCTTACTCATGTGTAGAAGATAGCCAAGATGGCTTTGAGCATGTTCCCATATATCACAGCAAATAAGATCACCGAAGGAATCAACCTAAAAGCTCTCGGATCAAGAAACTACCCTATTAAGCCAAGAACGTGCAAAAATAGGATTTCTTCAAAATCTTGCTATTGAAGTGCCTAACTGATTGGAGATCGATCTCAAGAGATTATCTTTATCTCGTTCATGTCTTTGGCACAATAAGATCAAGAGAAAAACAGAAGTGGGTTTAAACCAACCGAAATAAGAGTAACCCAATCAACAAGATGAATTCAAGAATATGCAAAAGATTGATGTATTGCTTGATGATCGGTTTTATAGCTACTCTGCTCAGGAGGATAAAGCTCTAAACCTAGAGTACACACACTCTCTCTAACCTATCTCCCATAGGAGGGAGGAAGAGCTAGCCACCAAAAGACTTAGCCAACCTTCTAAAACCCCAACTCTTACCTCCCTTCCACTTTTACAAGCTCATAACCTGAACCAAAATCTAATGGATTCACCCATTAGACCAAACGGGGGATAACCCGTTAACCCCATCTAACATCGGGTTTTACTATCTCACGTATGCTTCTCAAAGCGGCTTGTAACCATTAACCCATTAGTGAATCAATACTTGATCCATTTCATATTTTTAGCACATACAAGACCTAAACCACTTAAGCCAACGTTGTGGTTTCACACACCGCCACTTTTCTGGTATTTGGGCAATTTACCAAAATGCCACTCTACTGCCTTTCACAAAACTTCCTGCTTCCTTTGCCACGAAGCATCACGCATACTTTGCAATCTTTCACGTGGCTCCAATGACTTGCCATCAAGTCTCTCATGCGTTAGGATCTCATCAAACTGTCCTCGATTGCAATCGGCCTAAGTTACTTGGCGCACCAAATGCCTCTTCCGCACATGACGACACTCGGCTTCCTTGACCAACTGGACCTTGATTTCTCCCTGAGTCTAGTCTCGGTCCACCTTGCCGTTGCCCATCATATCCATCACTGGTAGGTCCTGCTTCAGTTTCTCATCGTCTCGGTTTGCAACCACCCCGCAAGCCTCAGTCATCTTGGCGTCTCCCTGACCGTTCTGGGCCTCAGCAGCACCCTGTGCTTAGTCCCAGTCCTCCTGTGCCTCACCATAACCTAGCTCTGAAGTCCTGCAACCAACATAAACAAGTAAACCATCATGTAACACCGCACGATATACAAAGACACCAATTAACACAGTTCATCCATACAATGCACAATGCAAAACGTATGCATCCAAATTACCGATCCTAATCCTAAAACCTAACAATAAACACAATTGCACACAAGTAATAATACCCAGGTCAAACCATGACCAAACCCCCAAGATTTTCAAATAACAGTTTCAGACCACCGAGAGAAGCCAGTCTAACCGCCAAGAATAGGTCAGTTAGATTGCTAGTGGGCCTGACACGAGTACTCGAGGTCTACAACAGCTGATCGCAACGCCTACGCCTACGACAACATGCGAATCCTACGACTACGACAACATGCAAAGTCTATTACCGACCATCGACCATCAATGGCCCTTCAGACACTGTAGCTTTCGACCATCGCCCATCCATGGTCGATCTGCCGATCGGACCACCCAACACACGATCGTTTAGATCGCTCGACTATAAAGTCGAGGAAACCGAAATAAACGTGTTGACTTCTTAATTTTAGTTTTTTTCCTTTACAGTGTCTGTGAAGATATAATAATTTTTTTATTTTTTTCTTATTTTTTATTGAATGACTTAGGAAAGAACTAACATCTATTACCATACAATTTCATCTAAAAGTCAATAACCACTAAAAAAAGCCGAAACCAATGGTGGCTAAGCAGCATCTCCGGCCAGTCGAGATCACGTCCCAAATAGTCGGGGTATCAGTGTCGCTTGATGAGAACACCAAGCGTGAGCGACAGCAGCTGCCTCCCCGGCCTGACGATCCAAACGCAAGGAGCATCACCAGCGCCAACCAACCCTGATGGAAGGACGGACATGGATGTGCTCCTGTGTCTATGACTATGCGACGCAGATATATTATCTCTGTGCGCTCGCTCGCGACCCACCACACGCTAAATGGCTAAAACTGCACCTATCCCTGTTCCATGATGCACACACGAATGCAAAGTTTACCAAACGGAACGAGAGATCTAGAAGAGAAGTTCTTGCAATAGGATCCGTCGCTTCCAACGGAAGCAAGCCGAAAGAGAGAGCGCGAAGGAGAAAGCGACGTGATGCTTATCCATGGAAGGCATCCCATCGCACTGGCGCAGGACTTTGCGGGAAAAGCTCGGGGCAAAGATGAATTGTACGCGCAATGAGCATGGCATCTAACCTACGAACAACAATCAGTAGCCTACGGTGGTGCCCTACGCTCTGCTCCAGCTTTTAGTCAAATTATACTATAATAGTTATTAGTTTTTTTTATTTTTTTTTTGAAAAAACTGCTATATTCCCAAAACAATGCAAAGTAATAAAGAAAAAAAAGAAAAAACCAAAAAGCTACAATAAGCTAAATTTAGAAACTGATACGTTTCAAATGACTTTTGATTTAAATAAGTCGAAAGAAAAAAAACCAAAATTTGAAGCTTTTCGGAGTGAGGCCATATAGCATGCTCAACGTTTCTACCTAAGGTGGCGCTCATGTGGGCTTTTAAATCCGAGTTTCTAGCTTTTTTGCACTGCAGTAGCTTTTTTTACTGTAGTTGCTGTCAGCTTTTTTTAGCGTAATTAAATTTTAAAAAATTAAAAAAATAATGAAAAAGGGTTATATCATCACGGGCCATGTAAGAAATAAGAGAATAAAAAAATACAAAAAACTCAAAAAATAAAATTAAGAAATAAGATGTTGAAGCTCTAATGAGCGGGGTCTTAAGAGTAATTAACCACGATGCCGTCTCTGTGTTCTCTCTAGGGATCTGCTCGGCTGACTAAAATCGGCGCAACGGCAATTCAATAGGATGGAGGGGGGGGGGGGGGGGTTGCAAAGAGATGATGGGACCAGGTGCAAAAGGCGACGTGAAAGGAGAGCAGGAGAAATCAAAGGGAAAAGAAACATTAAGGAGTAAAAGAAGCCGAAATGTCAAAATCGCTCAGTGCTCCAAATATTACCCAGACTAACCTTGTAACCATCATCTGCTCGCTGTTCTAATGTGCGTATAGAGCTGCCGTCCTTCCTTTTCCCACCTGGAAGTGACCCATCTGTTCGACACGCTCTACGATCGATCATCCATTTTCAATAGTTACCGTGGATGCCATCGTAAAAGCGACGATTTTCTTTACTTGGAATGTTGAAGGCACATGATGATCTCACTCGCCAGTGACCAGGCCAAATGCTGCCGGCCGGCTTGCTTCACTGTCCTCGCTCGGCGTCAATTATTTGGCCATGTGAAGCCGAAAGACACCGATTTCCCTCGATAATTATACTCGTCGGACGCAAAAGTGTCGACGAAGCGCGAGATTCCACTCGGCCGGATCACCGGCCGTCTCTCGTCATAACCTATCGCGTTCAGCTGTGCCTGAGGACGGGACAAACATTTCATGTGGGTTTTTTTTTGTCATCGGTCTATAACTATAGCTTACGGTTTATGGGTCTAACATGAGTATTTATGTAAACGAATAGAATATTGGTAAGCCGATAAGTCGTTTCAATAAGCTGTTCTGATAAGTCGTATCGAAACGACGGTGAAAAAATCATTCTGTCTGTTTGTTTGAGAGAAGTCATGAGATATAAATTATAAATCGAAAAGAACTGGTTTCTGGTAGGGACAACCTGACACCTAACAGCCTATTATGTTATTCCAGTACTGCTCAAGCCCACCAACAGCTGAGCTGAGCTATCTAATGTCCTCCTACCTTCATGGTCGCATCGAATTCTTACTTACGGGTTGCTTGCTTGACTGTTCCACTAAGTTTGAATGTTTGAATACATGCTTTGCCATTTCTATTTAATCCTATTGGAGAATTGGACCCCCACTACAATGGAGTGTATTAACACGACAAAAAGGTACAAGTGCAAATGCAAATGCCAAATAGTATGGCAATCTAAGGCATGCGTACACGACACCATGTACTAAAAAAATATAGCGACTGCTGCGAGCGTGCTCCTAATAAATTAGCCGTGCATGCTGCATCGCCCATTTTATCAGCTAAGCTACAGCGACGTGTATACCATGGAAGTAGCCATGCTGCATGCCTGCATGAGCTCTGCAAGAACATATACTACTACCGTTTTGCTATTGTACAGTTAACCGAAATTTTTTATCTCTCAGTGTATTCTCAGTCACTTAAAATTACAGTATAAAAAAGTAACTGAAGATAAAGGAAACTCTGTATAATAGTCACTCCCCTGCCTGCTACTGTCTCTAACCCTTTCACGGAAGAGAGGTTATTGCAGTAGAAACCTTACCGTTGATCGTAGGGTTGCAGGATCCGAAGCTCTCGATCTTTGAACTGACAAGGTCCCAGCACGTACTTGCCACTTGGAGATTTGCAGAGGCTCGGAAGAAGGCTCGCTCTCATACACCCGACAGGCCTACATAAAACAAAGACATGCAGAAGCATCAAGACCCACACCTGAAAATGAAATGGAAATGAACATGGGTAGAATAAACAAAATGTGTGAGTACGAACAAGCGACCAAGACCAAGGAGACAGCGTCCAACTCCTTGTCCTATTGATCATAAGAAACAGATGTATGCTGTGGAGAATCGTGCAGCAGTGAACGACCACTGCCCAGCTTACATGGGCCTCTTGTCATCAAGCTCTTACTGCCTGACTGGTAGTCTTGAAACGCAACCATAAGATAAATGATAAAAAAAATCTCTTCAGATTTGTTGCTAACGACAACTGCATGATAATGTATAGTCTATGTATAGTGTATAGTCTATGTTTCTATGTTTTTTAGCATTCGAAACTAAGCATTCATGGGAGCGGAAACAGCGGCGTCAATAATCAATACACCGCAAAAACAGGGGTTTCTCCTAGAAGTATCGCCACATTGCTGCAAGTGCAAACAATTTTGATGATGAGGTTGCTTGAACACAGGAGGAATATATATATATATATATATATATATATATATATATATATATATATATATATATATATATATATATATATATATATATATATATATATATATATATATATATATATAGGAAAATTACGTAAGGCACCATGGTGCCTAGGCACCCACATCCGATACACGTGTATTATTGATATTTTTTAAGTTTGGGTATGAAAATGTTTTATACCCTTGATATATTTATGGTAAGTAAGTTTTGAACTCGGTTCAAACTAGTTTGAACTACTTTTGAGTTCAATGCGACTACTGATGAGTATATACCATAAAAATAGTTCAAACTAATTAAACTGAAGTTGAATTTAATTTTTTTTGAGTTTGACATCTCAAATATACTTTTTATGGGTATATGAAGATACCCACATCAAACATTGCGAATCTCAAAGCAAATCAACGGGTATTGATATTGGTGCCTAGGCACTATGGTGCATGAAACACTGTCCTATATATATATATATATATATATATATATATATATATATATATATATATATATATATATATATATATATATATATATATATATATATATATATATATATATATATATATATATATAGGTACTGTACCTTCCGTGAGGCTGGGACCCGTTATTCCAGCAATCATTGAGATGCCAATCCCCTGGTTTCTTCAAAGCCATGTCATGAGCTCTCCAAGGTCTGAGGTAGCTCAACTGCTGGGACGGATAGCTAGAGAACAGCAACTCAAGTATATTATACTAGTATACAGGGCCAGTGTGAAGACCCTCAAAACTAATCCCATTTAAACCATAGATCAAAAGCCTAATAATGTAAATTGAATCAAATATTAAGATAAGCAAATTCATAATAAGAGATTCATTTCATCGAAGTCCAAGTTACAGATGCATGGTTACACAGTACAAAGTCTGAAACTTTTAAAAAATCAATTTACATTTCATTACCTTACAAGTACATCCTAAGTCACATATACACATATGCATTATATTACACAGTATAGATCACACACATACACACACTAACCTTTTGAGTCCAGCCGAATTAAGAGCAATACCTGCACGTTATTGTTCCACTGCCATACTCTATTGTGGGTTATTATTCGATAGGGTGATGATCCTAGGGAGCAATAACTAAGTGATCCGTCTTACAATCTTAGGATAATGGCACGGGCGCCACACCCAGGTGGTGGAAAAACTTGGAGACAGGGTAGAAAAGAAAGCCAGGGACCTGTCAGCCTTGTGTTCCCTTGTTCGTTCTGCCTGCCACAACAGCATGGCGGCTCCACACCTCTCTCCTCGTGCTTTGTGTGCGCCTCCCTCCCTATAAGTACAAGAACAGTGTAAGACAGGACACCCAAAAAACCATCATTGGCTACCAGTAAGGACACAAGACACTGGTGCAACTATTTGTGCAAGGGGGAATACCTTCTAGGATGGCCATGGAGAAAGGTTGGAAGGCAAGAGATGTTGCTGGCACTTTTGGCATTGAGGTGGATGAGGAGGAAGCAGTGCCGGCAATACCGCCGCCACAGACGCCGTTGGAGCCTTTGGAGTACTTGTCGAGATCGTGGAGCGTGTCAGCGTCGGAGATATCCAAGATTATTCTCAATGGAAGCAAGAAGAGCTTTGCTGTGAACCGGCTGCCGGAGATGACTATACCAGAGAACTCTGTGGTCGCTGCAACCATTGTTCCAAGTTATCAACAAGATGTAATCCATTGCTCACTTCATCCTTTTCTGTTCTTTTTTTTTATATCTGAACATCCTTTTCTGTTCTCCTTCTCTGTAAGATAAGCAAGGTTAGAAGAGAAGGAATAAAAAAAGCATGTAGACAGTAGAACATCGATAGAGGACAACTTTAACCTGTAAGAATACTTCTGCTACCTTTCTGCAGATAGATGCAAGAAGAAGTTCCATCAGCAGCCACCACCAATCAATTGGCAAATGGTTCCAACATAAGGACACAAGCTGGGTCAAGCAGAGCAGCAAAGAGAAGCTGCGTGCCGAGAAGGCCCATGTACACGCCATGGTATCAGTGACCCGAGTTGCAGCTGCAGTCGCTGCGGTTGCAGCGGCCACAAGTTCAGATATCCAGACCTCCAAGATGGCCGCAGCCATGGCGTCCGCCACTGAGTTATTAGCTTCGCACTGCGTTGAGATAGCGCAGCATGCAGGGGCACGTCATGAACAGGTAGCCTATGCCGTCCAGTCTGCAGTTGGGGTCAGAAGTCCTGGTGATCTGATGACACTCACAGCAGCAGCTGCAACTGGTAAGGAATGCAATGATGTCATTGTCATCACATTGAATTCCATATGCTGTTTCATACAAAAATTAAGCCAAGTATTTTGGCTGTCTCAGCACTGCGAGGAGCTGCAACATTGAGGCAGAGAGTGCAACGAGAGACGAGAAACAATGCAAGTGTTCTTCCTTATGAGAAGGGCCATTCCTGGAGACCTGATATCTGGTGCAAGGAAGGGGAGTTGCTAAAACGCACAAGGAAAGGTACAAAGAAGTGAGCTATTCAGAACATTCAGTTATGTAGTTTTTTCTTTACCTTTTATTACTATATGTACAGTTTGTACCTACTATAATATATTCTAACAGTAGGACTCTCCCCTACTGTTTTTCCTTATAAAAAAGTAGTGAGCTATTTAGAACATTCAGTTATGAATCAAAATCCAGTAGTATGTAAACTTAAGCATGATCAAGACAACTAAGGCGCAGAATTTCGTTCTTGAACCAGGGGATTTACACAAGACACAAGTATCTATATACATCAACAAGAGGTCTCAGGTAGGAAAATTTTCATCGCACAGTAGCAAATGATTGCCCTACTATCTGCAATTACTGACAAAACATAGCCAAACAACAACAGGTCATATTGAAGCTGAAAAGCAAACACATAGGAGGTGCACTATCAAAGAACAGCAAGAGTAAGTTCCAGTAGCTACCAAAATATATAGTTCTGAGTTCTGACTCTAGCAGAGTGGTTTATGAAATTTCAATACTGACCCTTTTACCTGTAATCGGCTACAGGTGTGGTTTACGGTGTATACAGTGAGCTTCCAACGTGGGTTATTGAGCCACGGAAAGATTCCATAAAGGAGGCATGCTGCTTTGGCCTGAGCACGGCACAAGGTCTGGTAGAATTTGAGTGTGAGAACAGCACAAGTAAACAGAAGTGGATTGACGATGTGCAGAACCTGCTTCGACAGGTTTCTGCTGATGAGCAAGTAGGAAATAAACTGGAATCAGTAAAACTCAGTTAATGCAGTTCACATGTATACAACATTTTCATGGCAGTAGATGGTATATTACAGAAAGTGCCTTACATCATCAATGTAAGGGGTACATATGGATGATAGTCTTGTCAGGTAGTTTTATATTGTACTACATAAAACATGATGATATACATAATAGATTTTATGTACTCTACTATGCTCTGTTGCTAAATTAAGTTCATAGTGTTTAATGGCCAAAGAGGCAAAGATGACATGGGAACACTATTTTGTATTGCCAGTGTTAGGCAAATGATATACATCATGGCATTCTGTAAAAAATTAATCATGCAGTTCAGAGCACAACATTCTTATTGGGTTCATATGGTAACACCCAAAGCTTGCGATACAACTTTGCGGATTGTGCAATGCACTGTTTCTAAAGGTTATTATATTTAATCATGAGGATTTAAAGCAAGTCTTCGTGTGAAAACTGTTTCAACAGGCATCATAAAAGGGGAAAAAGGTAACACCGAGTTTCCAACCGCTTACCTAAAAGAAGAGGGTTAAAAAGTGAACTGGTCTAACAAGTCTACCATGCAACTTTACTAAACAGCGAAGTATGGCAGCAATTTTAATGTTAAAAATCTACAGGTAAAATCAATGAAAGCTGCTGCTGAAGAAGGTTATCAAGTAGAGCAGTGCTGGATAAAAGGTAGGGATATCAAATCTCACAAGGGAAAACGTCTGCAAATCATTCCTCGTGAATGCAGAATACATGCAACGGGATACAGTTTATATGTGATGAAGCCGGTGCATATAAAGGGACGAAGATTCCAGAAACCGGGAGTTCATGCATGGCAGATGATCAATGATAGTTGGTACTAATTACATCGAGAAAATTGTATCACATGTACGTCGAACTTGTGAAGTAGATGCATCTAGGTCAATAATCTATACAATCGTACATCTAGATCAATGAACTTGCTAAACCAAATAAGAGAGGCCCAAAGGTGATTTTGCATGGTTGACATGTCTTTTCAGCTTCTAAAAACTATTTTTCGGTTTTTTATAGTACACTCTCTCACAAACAGCCCAAGTCATATACCATAGCCAAAAGCCGAAGCCAAAAACAACATACCCATGTCTACCATGTGGGACTAGATGTTGATGTGCCACTGAGGTGGCAATTCCTCTCTCTTTTGCTATTAAGTTAGGCCATTAAATCATTTTATTTTAGTGTGAACTGTGAAACTAAATTTTTGTCGAAGTTGTGCTGTGCTAGTTTCCCTTTCATATAGTTCTGCTTATCTTCCTTTTTTTTGTGCGCTGCTATTTGAGAATAATTATTTAATATCCTGACGAGCTCTGTAAAAGCCGTTAATATTTGAAACCATTCTTGATGGCTGATGCTAATCTTTAGAAGTATTTTTGTTATCATCAGTGACATTTTCTTTTTCTAGGAAAGAAAGGTATATCTAAGTGTTATCACAGAATTTGTATTATGTTGTAGGGTGAGAAAAAGGAAGAGAAATTGCCACCTCAATGACACATCAACATCTAGTCCCATATAGCAGCCACATCAACCATGCAAAACCATATTGGGACCTCTCTTGCTCAGTTTAACAAGTTCATTGACTTAGTTGCACCACCTTGCAAGTTCACATACCTGTGGTGCAATTTACTCTAATTAGATCATATGTTGTATTACGATTATCATTTGGTCAATGATCAGCTAGCATCTAGTTCAGAACCACTTCTTTTGTAGCACCCTGAGATTTCTTTAGAAGGGGGCACCTAAAGCCAACCCTAATTAGCCTAACCCGGATTTAAGGACTCGTTTAAAAGGGGCAAGCCTTTTCTTTTCATCGGGCCGCCATCTCCCTTCTTCCTCCACATCGTCATGTTCAGTGACAACAGGTCTTGCTGCTCCGTTCTCTGTTGTAATGGTGGAGGAAGGATGATTCCCGGCCATGCTCATTTCCTGCACCGGTGGTGGGTTGGCCATGGTCATTGGTACAGCACTGTTGTCTGCAAGGCGACCTTTCCTTTCACTATGCTCCTGACAGTTCGCATACCAGCGCAAGCAGCCGTGGACGTATATGATCAATAGAGCGGGTAGTATTTACTTTTCTTTTTTTAATCGGAGTATAGTATTTACTCTTTTTTTTTATCAGAGTGTAGTTTACTTTGGGCCTGTAGATTGTTAGGGAACTAGTTAAACAAACTCTTGTTATCCACTCATGTTTACGGATTGGTTAGAGCACAAAAAAAAAAGTTATGGAATGGGAGCTTTGAGCTTCAATGCATAAACTTCATTGCTTGTTCCTGATTTCGCTTCGCAGTTTGGTACTTTGCTCTGCGAGCGTTCGCCACCTGTTAAGTGTTACAGTAATTGTTTGCTTCTTACCAAAGACTAGAGTAAACCACGACTGACAGATCTCAAACAGAAGGTTCAAACCCGGGCGCAAATTGAGCCCTTAGAATTCTATCGTACTTTCACTTTCAAAGACATCCACTTATAAGAACACAGGCAACGCAACATGCGACAAAATTGAACTCATCAAACTGTTCCCCACACATCTCTTTCGTTAACTATGCCCAGGGGTAACTTTCTTTCACAGGTAATGTTCAGAAAGTAAAATCTGGATCAGCCTCTTTGGGCTGAAAGGTTTCATATTGATACCTGACAGACGAACACAAGGAATGTTCTATCAGTATAGCGCTATAAGATGCGCAGACTCCAGGTAAGTTTCATTTCCTATGCTGTCCTACTATGCTTGTATTTTGATTAGCCTACAAAGGTATGACCTCCACACCATCATGCTCAGCCTTTGGCGCTTCACTCTCGGATGTGGAAGTGTGATTCTCGGCCATGCTCATTTCTTGCACTGGTGGTGGGTTGACGATGGTCATTGGAACAGCACTGTTGTCTGTGAGGCGACCTTTCCTTTCATGATGCTCCTGACAAGTTGCACACCAGTGCAAGCAGCAATGGACCATGAAAGGATCGCATGGAGAGTTCTGGTGGAAACATAATAAAATGAGATGGTGAAATAATTCTCCATGACATATTGCATGAAAACTAGAAACCCAACCCTCCTATCAAAGACTAGACTCTTCAAGAAACAACTAGCTAGAATCAATTATCATGGAAAGATGATAAAATCATTACTAAGCGACATTCATGAAAAAGTGAACAGAGCAAGAAAATAGGAAGTGCAAGGAACCCCCATAAGCAAACCCTAATAAAAATGGTCCAACAATTCAATAATACAGCCAGCTCCTGACAGTGGACAATGCCAAACAAAATTTTCATAACAGAACAACTGAACATTTCACATGACATTTAGTTTGTTAAATGATAGAGCTCTATGATTCAAACTACATAACTTTAACCATGAAAAGCTGAGAATTCACTTGTGGACACCTGATACATCTATCTCAAATGACAAATATAATTGTAAGTAGTTCTTATTGTAGGAATCAATAAAATTGTTAGTTGTTCTCCTGTCCGGAATGAGATTAATCGTATGGCATAAACACAGAAAGCGGTGGTAGAGTAAAAAAGTACCTTGAGATGATATTTCCTCTGAAGTTCTTGACGAAAAATACCAGTACAGGTAGAACATATCCACCAACTAAACACCAGCCCTTAACCAATCAGGAACGATGTTCTTGGATCAACACCATGAAATATAGCTGTTAGGATTGCCAGTGCAATGCCAACTTCAACAAAGACAGCATGACAAGTGCAAGGCGTTGTCCATGGGATATCTTCTCTAAGGGCTTGAACATTTCGTCCAAACAATACCCAGGGGCAGAATAATCCAATCGGGCCTAACATCAGAGTAAGTAAGAAGTTCATAAGTATCTCGGAATATAGCATTCATAAAAATGAGAACAGAGTGGAATGAAGCATAAAACTACAAAAAACACAAACCCTATGATGACACCTTTTTTTTTGTAAACTATGATGAAACATTCTGATATAAACAGAAACAGAGGCCCCATCAGAGTTAAGCAAGAGGCTAAGAGTGGATATGATCAGAAGACTACAGTAAACTTGGCAGTGGTCCCCCTTGTGATTGGATTCAGCTACTTTGCATTCATGGTCAGCATGACAGTATGAGCAATATAGGGAGTACAACACAAGATATACCGCTAACAGAATAAAGAAAACCTGCCCTATGAAAGTCACGAAAGAAAAAAATATCTGGTGTCCAAAACAGCACATTGCCATTAGCTATCGAGCAATGCTTTCAGTCATGTACATTTTTGTCATCTATGTCTGCCCAATGATTTATCATAATTAACACTGTTATGCTGGAAAAGTGTACATATCTAGAAGAATTTCAAATACAGATGGGAGAAAAGGACATCTTTTATATTGAGAACATGGAATAAGAACAAACATTAGAGCTACTTTTTATTCCCTTTCAAACGTTGAACAGTGGCTAATTCCATATGTGCACATCATCATCATCATAGTGCATTGATTCCGCAAGGATAATAAAAGACTAATAAATTACAGGACTTAAAATTTACCAATACAAAAGGATTGCAATGTGATACAAAATGTATTTGAATAGTTCATATTTCGCAATATAAACTATAAAGAGAAATGGGTTTTTTCTATACAAATTCCCTACCTCTTAAAGGTGTGGGAAAGGGTGAATCAGGTAAGCTATAAAACAAAATTAATAATTACCCAATTTGGAATGATTGATCATGAACCTCTACGTGAATGTTGCATGACAGACATGAAAGTCACTCTGGCGCCAAATTTGACATGACTTCAGATAACAATTAACCAGAAAAAGCACGTGATAATCCACAATCCACTGCTAACATAGCCAACTTCACATGCTTAACACTGTTCTCGACACCAACTTCACTAATAGAGTAACGGTTCATTTGACCTACCTGCACGCACTCCATAAGCAAGACCATTCCTTGAGTTAAAACTAATTACTTTTAACCTTTTTGTCGCTTGCAGTCGATAAATCGACAATTGAATACGAGATAAACTTACAACTACAGTTACTGATTAGTGCAGTAAAGAGTGTGTAAGAGCTGCGAACACAGCAGCACACTCCTATTCCTACACAGATCCACATAGTAATTCCTTCCATATCTGACGTCTCCGAGACTCTGAACATGAGCACATCGGAACACACGAATGTTATTTCTATATACAGATCCCTCAAAACTAGCACTAATTGTGATCCATCCAGAATGGGGAAAACTAACTAGAGATTTCAAGGGGAAGAGGAGAGGGCGAGGGAGAAATGCCACATCGCTTACAGCTCTCGGGGTCGTCGGTGCATTCGAAGACGCCGGTGGTGCACGGCTCGTCGGCGGGCGCCTGGTAGCTCTCCGGCAGCACCTGACCGCACTCGCTGCACCTCCTCCCCTCCAGCTACAAGCACACACGCGCGCACACACCAAATCAGACCAGGCCAGCTCGATCCAAAAACAACATCGAAAAACAAAGTCACGAGGTTCGCGTAAGAGATGGTGCCGAGACCTGAGGGACGGCGACGGGCTGGTTGAGCTCGCCGGGGCGGATGTCCTCGGCCGCGGGGGGGCGTCCAGGTATGCCGTATGCGACTCTGACGAAGCCGACGGTGGGGTACGACTAGTCTGGATCTGGGTCCGAACGCAATAAACGCCTACGCGGCTGGGTCCGTCCGACCGAGCCGGACACCGCCCGGTTGGTTGGGTCGGATTGGGTTAGGTCAGTTATGTTGGGTAGGGTTGAGCGTTCGGCAAAGATTGGTAGGGCTAATCTAATCATGTTGCGTTGAACTCAGACCCAAAGAAAAAAAAGGATGCCTCTAAGTTTTCAACTTTAAAGTTTTTAAAAAGAGTATCTTTTAGAGTGAGATTTATAAATTAATTATAGTATATATATTATAATAATTTTATTTAAGTTTTTATTGCTCCGTACTTTCTATCACAATTAGCCTAAAATCAAAGTAAAAAAGAACAAACCCATTGGTTCTAGCCACTTTGCACATCGAAACGCAACCTCTGGCATCGCAGGCCAATAACTTCTAAAAGATTCATCCCGGCATCAAAATAGGAGCCTAAAGCATAATATTATGGAAGATAGGGATAGTCTATATGAAATGAAAAATTTTAAATTCCTGTCATACATGTTTGATTGTTTCGTTTTTACAATTGAGCCTCGAGGACAAATGTGCGCGTGCTCGATCGCATGGTTATACGTATGCAACAGAATATGAATTTATTTTTTTGCCGGGACAACAAAATATGAATTAGAGGCGCGCAACTGCATACACATCGATGCAACGATATATCTACAAGTTGCCGTACAATCAAAATAGATCACAAATTACTAACAAGAGAGAGAGAGATTGTGAGGACGTCGATCCTTTGCTCTGAATGTTATTAACTCTTTTTACACCAACAAATAGCATGAGAATTGAACCATTGTTCCATATATGATGATCTATGAGATAATTATATTCTACTTCCGGGTGAGTATAGTTGCTTCCACCCATCATATATATATATGTATATATAGACGAACTTGATCAATTGAACCAATGAAACTCCAGGACTTCATGCATGCATATATTGTCAATCTCACCAATTGATTTGACCCCTTTGGCTCCCCTGTATCTGTCCATCGATCTATTCAGCCATAATACCTCTTGCCCTCGATCGGCAAGCTAGACAACGTGCCAAGTTTCAGGTGACATGGAATCCTTGGCGAGTTGGCATCAAGCATCACATGAGTCACCGTGCTACGAGTGTATACCGATACAAACTGTTCTTCAGTACATATGCGTGCGTATCTACCTTAATTAAGATCATCGACCAATAGCCTAGCTAGTTAATGCTTGGCCTATGTATGCACGTACGTACGGAGTAGTATTTGCTACGAACGGAACCATCCGAGGTCGAGCCCGCCGGGGTCGTAGCCGGGCGGCGGCGGCGGCGCCGCCGCGCCGCCGCCGCCGTCGGGCACCTTGGCGAAGCGGCCCTTGACTCGCGGCCGCATCTCGGCGTAGGCCTTGCGGGACGCGTACCGGATCTGCTTCTCGTAGCGCCTCCTCTTCCGCTTCTCCTTGTACCGCATCACCTTCGCCTCCCGCTCCATCGCCGGGTCGCCGCCGCCGCTTGGGCCGGCCGCCGCTCCGTTGCCGTTGGCCACCGCCGATGCCGCCTCTTTTGGGACGGAGCTCGCCGCGTCAGTGTACGTGCTCCCGCAGAAGGACATCTGAAAATGTGTATATAGGTGTCAGAAACAACGAAGAGTCAATGTAGCTAGGTGTGGTTGACACACCGTTGAATATGTTTGACTTGACCATATAAGTAGGTAGATGATGCGTTTACACGTACGTACAAGCTATGACTTTATAGTACTTTACGTATACTGGTATGCATACGTACAGTATGTACTACATACGTTATACGTATAAAGACATGAGGTGCACTTCTGCTATATATTGAAGGCCAGCTCTACATGGAAGGGAATAAGCAGCATTGTCGATGGTAGCAGAAGTCAGCACAAACCAGTGCCATTTGATCAGAATCGTGCGGCCCAAAACAAAATTTTCTGACCGCGTGGCGCCTTGTGTTTTGGCTGACCCAGCACATCGATCAGAATTTGTGCTAATTAATCGGTGTATACATAGGTGTCAATCTGCGGCGTCTATCACAGATAAACTATGCGAATAATTAAGCTAATGTTGAACTCTGGAGTGCAGAAATTAGATGTTGCGATCAATATATAAAACCACATAAAATGAGGACAAAAAATGAGCAGTAGTGTCCGTTGTATTGCACTGGATGGGACTCATGGTGAACATGTTCATATATAATGAAATCTAAAGATTGTGTTTGGTGAGGGGATCTTGTTTCAACATTACAATGAGAATTATCCGTATATGTCTTACATATAAACACTAATTGTTCATCAATCGTAGAAAATTAGTTCGGTTGCAGCAATGATAAATGCAAATTGCGATCCTTGAATAAAGACACAAATTTTGTGAACACAATTTGTTAAGCAATAGGGGCAATTTTAAAAACTGGTTGTTCATTTCTACGATATGAACATAGGGATGCCATCCAACAAATGGGTTCGCGGTAATTTTTATACAAAAGGAAACTTGTCAGAAATTAGCCTCTCTCTCTGCTTTTTTTTTTCACATATCCCCCTCTTTTCTTCGAAGGTAGATTTCTCACCACATTTCTCCAACCGACGGAAGAGATGCAGTACCTTAGAACTGTCAAATCAATCCAAAATACAACCTTTTCAAGGAAATTAAATTCGGTCGCCACTAGCTTAGTAACATCTTATCGCTGGAAAAAGACAAGACAAAACAAGACAACCGTATAACTTAAGTGATGCACTGATAGACTACCAAAATTGACAGTCTTTGACGTTTTGACCACTAGTATACACAGAAGCATTATTAAGCTCTAGCTAATGGCTAGCTAGTGCAATCGCCTCCACTAATTAACTTCTCCTCCCTCTCCCGCATGCAGTTGTACGCAGCAGATCGAGAGATATCAACAAGCAACGTGCATATCATGCAGCGTATGCAAAAGAACTTGAAAGATTTATAATTTCAGGGACCAAGAGAACCGAACCACTCACGATTGTGGCGCTGGACGCTGCCGGGTTGTTGCCGCCGCCGAGCCCCAGGCCGGCCTCGAGCATCGCGGCCGCCTCGCCTCGGCTCAGCGGCACGTCGAACGTGAGCCCGTGCCCCGGCTGGTACTGCGCGTACGCGTCGAACGCCTGGCGCTGCTGCTCGGGCGCCACCCCGTTCCCGGCCGCGGCCGGCCGGTGCAGGTGGTGGTCCCCGCCCGCCGGCGACGGGTCGTTGAACAGCCACGCCACGCTCTCTTGGTCGTCGTGGCCGAAGAACTGGAACTCGTGCAGCCCGGCCGCCGCGCCGCCGACGACAGCCAACGGCTCCTCCGCCTGGAAGATCGCGGGGACGAAGCCGCGGTTGAGGTCCGCGACCCCGCAGCGCGCGCCGCCGCCGCCGCCGCCGTGGCGCTGCAACAAGCACGCGCAGTCCCCCACCCCGCCGCCGCCACCGCACACGCGGCACGCGGCGCCCGACGCCGCCGACATCGTACGTGCCTATCGACCACTACAACTCCTCTCCTCCTGTGTGGTGCGTGCTCTCTCAACCAGTACTACTCCTCCACTTCCACTTGTTTCTGTGTGCTTGATTTGCTCCAGTTGCATCTGTGTGGACGTGTGTGGAGGAGAAGAGAAGGGGGAATGCGAGCTAGGGCAGCGGGGAGGGAATAAGTATGGGTGGGTGGCCAATGGGAGGGGAGCAACAGATATGAGCGATGGGAGGATTTCTTACGTGGAGGATTCGTAGCCACCTTTCGAGTTAGATCAGTCGGTTGGCGACTCCCCATTGGCTGCCAATCTCCGGGGATTCTCTACAAGCGGCGTGCAGTGGGTTTTTTACTTTACTAGTTGGTTGTCCGTGTGTTGCTATGGATATTTTTTTCTTTCAAAAAAAAAAAAATCATGTTCCTTGTTCTAAAACCACAAAATAAAACCATCATTGCAGTCGGCTCATCAAATCATTCCATTATCAATTTCCAGCTGCTGTAAAAGAGTTGTATATGGACTTATAAAACTAAAGTTTCTAGGCATTATTCATATAATTTTCCAAAAATTTCAGTCAAAATTTAGGGCGCACCTACCTTCCCTCTCCATCTCCAACCCTATCCTCTCTCTCTCTATGCTGATCCATCCATCCATGGCCGTCGCCATTGGATTCCTTCTTGAGCCACGACCCACATGGCGCCTCGTCGACGCCAGCGAGGCCCACCAGAGCTACATCATTGTCGTCTCCTCCTCATCCTCCCCATGCTTGTTGCCACCACCCCCTTCGATGCCTTCTTGAAGCTACGGTTTCCTCCTCTTCATCTCAAGTGTCCTTCCTCATGTCATGACCGTCAAAACAAATTTAGAAGATATGATCAAAGGGACGGCTTGACTGTGTGTGCTTCTATTCTCACCAATCCGTAAAAATCATAAATGAGTCCTACATATCCTAATACATCCTCGGAATCGACTACTAATGATAAGAATAAAACATTTCTTAAATATGATGTAAAAATCCTAATTAGGCACGCTGTGTAATTTTTTCTAATTTGTTTCAAGATAATTTTTCCCTTTTTGTCTAAGTCATTTATTTATTTTATGTCAAATTAATTTGGAGTGTAATGTATATGAGAATTAATAGTTGAATAAATAAATAAAGCATGAAAAATAAGAAAGAAGAGAAAAGAAAGGAAATTCTTCAGCCTATTTTGGCCCGTTCAGCCCAGACACAGCCTGCTACAAACCCCTAACCCTAATCTTATCTTCCCCCTCACTCCTTTCTCTCCCTCCCCACTTCCTCTCAATCCAGTCGCCACTCTCCTCTCCTCTCCTTCCCCTTCCTCTCTCTTTCTCTCATCAGGCGTCGCCCTCAGCTCCGCTGACACTGGTGGCCAGCCCCGCCGCTGACGGGCTCCCCCCACCTTCCCCTTCGTCTCCTCCACCCCCTTTTCCATCTCTATCCTCCCTCTTCCTCTCTCACTTCTCTCTCCAGCTAGGTCGCCTCCAAATCCGTCTTCGTCGGTGGCTTTTCTGGCTGCTGGTGGCCTCCCCGGGCTGGCCTTCAACCTACTTCACCAAGCCACCACCTTCTCCCTCCTCCTCACACTCTCTATCTCCCCTCTCTCCCACAGGCACCATTGGCTTGCTGCCACAAAATCCATGCCTTCTCGCCACTGGCCACCCCCTCCTCCTCTCTACCTCACCCCCTATCCCCTTCTCTTACACCGGCAGCTCGATCTACTGGCATCTGTGACCTCCACTGCCTGACCTTCTTCTCAACCCGGGGCCTCACCACCGCCTCCACTGATGATGGCTGACATGGGCTCGCCGACCCCTCCCCTGACGGCTATCATCACCGCGTGCACAACCACTCTTTAGCCACCGAGACCATCCCTATGAGACATCGACCTGTGGCCTTGTGGCTGCACTAGCACCCGACGCTGTTCGACCCAAGCCGACAACCTCACTATTGATGGTGGCCTTCCCTTTCTCTTCCCTACGAGCTAAGTGACACACCCTGCGATGTTGTTCTAGGTGGTGGTAGATTGCGATGGTGTCTTCTGTTAGGGTTTAAGGGCGGTGGCGATTTAGGTAGCTACAACTCAGATTGAGGGCATGAAGGAGGTATAGGGGGAGAGCGTGGCCATGGGTTATCTTCATTTTTTATGGCGGCCACTGGAGGCAACAAATTTCGGTGGTAGCGTGGGCTCAGGAAAGGGAGCGCGTGAAAACGTGGGCACAGAGGGGCAGGCGCAGAGTTGTGAGTCAAGAGTGGCCGGATCAGGAGTGGAGGAGTGGGGGCACGTCCACACGTGTGGTGAGCTGACTCACCAACTTTCTCTAGACGACATTGTGGGTAATTATCTCTAACTTTAAAGTGTACTTTTCTATGGACAGAATGGACAATGACCACCAACTCCTATTTTTATAATATAATAGTAAAGAAGAGTGTATAGTTGTGTCACATGCGGTGAATGTGTCAAGACCCGAATATACAAATCCAGACTCTTGTGTATTCTGCACTAGTCCAGAATCATGTTAGTGCACACAGTAAAAATATAGATAAAGTATCAATCATGATTACGACTAACTATGAAAGATTCAATTACTATTACTTATTAGAGTAGTGACCTTATGGCCAAGCTCACGGTGGACTAAGCTCACAGACAATTCTAGGTGATGACACGGTAGGGATGACGCAAGCACAGACATCAGCGTGATGAGATGACCAAAGCGTTGCACACGATCCGAAGGGATGACATGAGAACCAAGCGGACAAAGTGAACGGTGAATGATGGCATGAGGCGACATGGCGGGTCGGCGTGAAGAAGAACGGTGAAGGAAGGGCGGCGCTCGGAGGACGGTTCACCAGCATGGTGAGATGACCGAAGTGTCGCACACGAACTGAAGGGATGACGCGGGAGTTGAGCGGGTGAAGCGAACAGCGAATGTGGCATGAGGCGACGTGGCTGGACGGCAACGAAGACAAACGGTGAAGGAAGGGCGGTGCTCGGAGGTTGGCTCACCAGCGGGGAGGACGAAGGCGACGCAGCTTGGTCGATGGCTAAGACAAATGGCGGAGCAGGTGAACGGACATGGCGAACTCTGGCAAGATTTTCGATGACGACGAATGACTCGATGGCTCAGAGCATCGATGATGGTGCGAGGGCAAAGACGATGGGCAGCTCGGGGTGTGGGAAACGAGGGCTCCATGAGGCTATTTATACTCGATAGGCTTAGACGTCGAGATCGACACAGCGGGGTCCAGGGCGAAACGGTGAGTGGCGACGCTGTTCGAGATGAACATAGTGGTGAACTCTTGATTGAAGATGACGGGGATGACAAGTGAGACCGAGCGGTCAGCGGTTGCGTAGAGGCGTTGGTGGATGAGTGATACATGGCTAGAATTGAGCGATGCAAGGCAGGTCGGTGAGCTGGCTGGGCCAGGGTGATGGATCGGGCCACGCACACGGGAAATAGATACGGGCCAAACTTGGATTATGACCTGTAAAGGATTTTAAGGATTTTCTACATGTACTGAATTTTAGAAAATGTGAAAAAATGGATTTGAGCTCTAGAAAATAGCAAACAAATATGAAAAAAAAAATCCAAAAATATAGAAAAATTCCTTGCAACACAAGGAACCCAAATAAAACAGATTTTGAATTAATTGAACTTTATTTTAATCATATTAAATCTTTTTAATTTCTAAAAAATCAAATTAAGCTTATTTAATTCAAAAAAAAATCCAAATGGTTAATTTTATTTTCAAAGCTTTAAAAGACTACTGAACTAGTGATCACAATCACAATATTAATGTGTCGATCTAGTCATAATTATCGTACTTGAGTCATATATTACTGAACTAATAGTTTGAGTTAATGTACACATCGTGTGGTTATGTACAAGGATAAAAAAAATCACCGGTATGGATCGTACTGGTCTAGATCGGTAAAAAAATTGGTAAAAAAGTTCTAAATTTAAACTTTGAATTTAAATTAATGAACAGTAATTTTGGATAGTAATTGGCCGGTTATCAGTCGAAATCAGGCCAAATTCAAAATTCGTTTGATAAAATTTTGCTGGTTTATATATGCGCACAATTTATCTATCTGGTTAGCATGTCGTTTATGAATTAGGAAATTGGCTTCATGTCCATCGTTGAGACCATTAGTACATTTTCTATATAAAATAGTTTTCCCTACTAAATCAGTTTGTATACAAGGGATTATCATTTAAAATTGTGCTAGCTATTCGGGGTCGCTTTCTTGAATGTTCCCAGAAGGCGCTAACGGAAATACGAACCCATATCATCCACTCATGGCAAAAAGGCATGGCCACAGGAGATCCACGTTTGACTGCGAAGGATACGGGGATCGAAGTAACGTGTGATCGGCATCCTTCGTGGACACCACCAACTCCTGCAGAGGACCGACGGTGGCTGGGCTGGCAAGGGAGTCGTCGACTCGTCGTACTTCCAGTCCGTTAGGGTTCCATGATCAGGATTATGAACAAATTAGTATTGTCTTCTAAAAATTATTTTTTATAGTAAAATAGTTTTTTTATATAAAAGCTAACTTTTTTAAAAAGTGTATTTTAAGACAGAATCTACTAGTCGATTATAATACACATAATAGTGACTTTATTTATATCGGCTAAAATCACACGTGAGTGTCTCTGTACAAGTTATTACTATTTATAAGCTAAAACTAAAAGCCAATATAAATGACCCTAAAACTCTCACGCCTCATCGAATAAAATTAAGAATAGGATATGTACATACAGGCATGGTCAGTGGAAAAATGTATGTTCGCACTCCGTAAGACCTCGTACCTCTATAAAAGTTCCTAGTGTATATAGAGAACACACATGTATACATATAAATAGTATGAGTAAGGTGTGAATTAAGGTGCCGCTCGGTTGAGCTTCAAGAAGCTGGTTTATGGCTGAAATTATACTATATCTGATGATAGCTTATTTGGTGTAACTAAATTTAAAAATTTTATAAATGGGAAAACAAGTTAGGCCATCATGGACAATGCAAATGAATACGAAAAAAGAACCCAAAAAAGCTACAAAAGCCAAAAAAAAAAAGAAATTTAGAAATAGTAAAAAAAAATAAGTCAAAAACTAGAAACTCAAACTAAAATAAGCGGACCTAACACCACCAGACTAGCAATCTTTCGTGAGGGTTTATTATTTTTGTGACGGGCCCGCAACAAACACACAGGAAAATATATTATAGTGATGGTTTCACTTATGCTCACAGTAAAATGATAATTATAGTGACGGTTTAACGTAAGCTCACATGAAAATTATAATTATAGTGATGGTGTAGTTTGAACCCACAGGAAAATTTAAATTATCGTGGAGGCCCTCGATACCCCTGAGGAAAAAATTTTTCCTGCAGGTTATCCACCTTCACAAAAATTATTTCTGTCATCTGCTCATCAACAATTCACTCCCGCGGGGAAATTATTTTAATTATTTTTGTATCGATATTTTTCTTGAGGGTTTGAACACACAGGAAAAACAAGTGACCTAAAAACCCTAAGTCCCACCTTCTCTCCTCCCACTATCTCCCAGATCTGGCATTCTCCATCCCGCAACCGCCTGGCATTCTCCATCCCGCCGCCGCCTCATTTCGCCTCAATCCGCCTCCGGACCACCGCCGGCCACGCCTCCGCGCTCCACCACCGCTCGTCTCCCTCCTGACCGCGCCGCCGCCCTTCTCCGGACCACACTCCCGAAGCCCTCCATCTCCTCCAGAGCCTCCACGATCTCCACTCCACCGAGCTCTATCACCCGGCCGCCCCACTCCACCGCCTCCTCATCGCTCAGCACCTCTCCACCCAAACATGCAGCCTCCCTAGCCTCTTCCCAGATCTCATCCGCTCGCCTCCCCTCTCCCGAGCATTTCCACCAGCCACTCCTACACCTTCTACCGGGTGGATCTGCTGCATCAACATCTGAAGCTCACGGATCTTCCCCTTCCACGCCCGGATCTGCCCTCACTGAGACTGGATCTGCGAGTTCCTCAACTTCTTCGGCTTGGATCTGCTTCCTCTACGGTGGCCAGCGCGGATCTGCTTCCTCTTCTTCCTCTAGCACAGATCTGCTACTCCTCCTCTGCTTCCCTACCGCCTGCTACCTCTACGGGTTCTACCCCAGGATCTGCTTCCCCTACTACATCTACGGCTGGTCTGCTACTTCTACACGGCTACCCCTTCGGATTCTGCATCAGATCTACTTCCTACTGCCTGCATCCACTACATACTGTCTTCACAACGGATCTGCTACTCTTCAGGGTTGTAACATCTCACAATCTTCATTTTAAATATTGCAATGCTTTCCTGTGATGCTTGTATGGGATATCTGTGATGCGCATGAGATTGTTATTTGTGAATCTGTGATGCTTATGTGTTGGATGAATGATGTGCATGTGAGATATTTTGCAGATCTGTATGTTTGTAGTGTTGTTCTTGTTCATCTGAGATTTTTATGTGTTGGATCTGTTAAGTTCATGTGCTAAATATTTCGGATCTGGGATTATAAGGTGCCTTTTAGTTGTTCTTGCGCTTATGTGATGCTTATGTGATGCTTATGTGTTAGATGCTTATGTGATGCTTATGTGTTAGATGATTATTCAGATTATTTGTTCCTGTTTAGATTCATGGTTCCTGCTTGATAGTCATTAGATGTTTATAAGCTTGATACTTCTGCTGGTAGGGTGTTTTATTTCTTATTGCGATGTTGAGATCATCTTCTGTGATTAGAGTAGATCCTTTTGCTCGATTTAATATTTAGTATGCATTTCATTAATTCTTGATTAGTAAAATGTTAATGTCATGTGTTATTTTAATGTCATTACTAAGTTAGGTTTACATCTTAATTCTGCAGATAGTAGAGCTTGTGTTATTGCATTTTAATCGCTTGTCTTATTTTATCCTCGGTGTTTGTCGACTATTGTGCTTCTTTGTCTCGGGTTGGGGTTGTAGATTTGTCGCTGTCCTCTTCCTCTCGTTAGTCCCCGACGCTTCATTCTTACCTCCGTTTCATCTCTCCTCTCTCCCGTTAGCTCTTCTCTCTTTCGCAAGTACGCCTTCTTTAGTTCTCTCTCTGTTCTTCTATCAGTAAAGTGATTCCTTAGTCTCAGTCTCCTATTCTCTCTTCCCTACTAGCTCTTAATTACTTACCCTTTCTTTCTTCTCTTCTTTTCTCTAGACTCTTTTGCTAATCCTATGCTCTTCAGAGGTGTTCTTTTCCTTCTTTGGTAGCAGAGTATTCTTCTTATTTCTTTTCTTTCCTTTGTTCCCTTAGTTCATCTCTCTTATCTTCCTCTCTCTTTCCTTTAGTTCTTCTCTTCTCTCTTCTTTCTTCCCCTCTTCTCTCAGATTCTCTCTCTTCTCAAGTTGTCTTTTGTTTGTCAATCTCTTCTCTTGTTTGTTGGTGTCCTGTGCTCTCCTCTTATCTTTGCCTGCTTTCTTCTTCTCGTCTACTAGCCATATTGTCTCCTAGCCATCCTCCCTTCTCTGTTCTTTCTCTCCCCTTCGCTCAACTTCCCTTATTTCTAGTTAGACTTCCTATTGTCTTCTCTCAGTAAAGTGATTCCTTAGTCTCAGTCTCCTATTCTCTCTTCCCTACTAGCTCTTAATTACTTACCCCTTTCTTTCTTCTCTTCTTTTCTCTAGACTCTTTTGCTAATCCTATGCTCTTCTGTAGGTGTTCTTTTCCTTGCTGGTAGCCCGAGTATTCTTCTTATTTCTTTTCTTTCCTTTGTTCCCTTAGTTCATCTCTCTTATCTTCCTCTCTCTTTCCTTTAGTTCTTCTCTTCTCTCTTCTTTCTTCCCCTCTTCTCTCAGATTCTCTCTCTTCTCAAGTTGTCTTCTGTTTGTCAATCTCTTTTCTTGTCTGTTGGTGTCCCGTGCTCTCCTCTTGTCTTTGCCTGCTTTCTTCTTCTCGTCTACTAGCCATATTGTCTCCTAGCCATCCTCCCTTCTCTGTTCTTTCTCTCCCCTTCGCTTAACTTCCCTTATTTCTAGCTAGACTTCCGCTGCTATCTTAGCGGCAGCCCGTACACTTGCGGGTGTGCAGTTTTGCACGATCAATGCAGTGCACTGATGTTGGTAAATGTGTGTTTCTTTCAGCAAGTTATTTGTGAGCCGGAACAAGGTGTGTTTGAGTCGGTGTGATGAGCCGGAACACTGAAGAAAGCTGACCTGTTGGGCGAGCAACTTCGAAAAGAACCTAGTAAGTTCCTCCATGACCCAATGTAAATTATTAGGTCTGAGTACACCCAAGTGGCCAAATCACTTCTTATTTAGGAAATGCAAGCATTGCAAGTGCTAAGTAATGGTGTGACATCAATATTTTTGTTTACTAAATGGCAAACTTATCTTGTTGAAACAGAAATATATAATGGCAGATCGAGAGTGGATGTACAGTGGTTGGGGTCATGGTTCTGCACTCTCTAATGAATGGATTGAACAAACAAACCGGTTTTTGGATCATGCCTTCTCCATAAATGGTTTAGTTATTTCTAGTACTATTAGATGTCCATGTGCCATGTGTCGCAACTATGTGATGCACAAAAGGAATGTTATAGAGATGCACTTGTGTAAGTATGGGTTTAAAGAAAATTACAAAACATGGACATCACATGGGGAGACAATTGTTAGGCAAGAGGGACATGCATCTTCAATTTCCCATGAGGGATTTGATGAAGTTGATCATATAGATAATATGTTGGTTGATCTAGGTGCTGTCCAACCACCCATAAGAGATGAAGAGCCAACACCTTCTGTCAGTGCTTCCTATAAAATGGTTGCTAGTGCCGATGAATTGGTTCATGATAACACAATGCACTCAAGTCTTTCTTCACAGAGTCTGTCTGCTAGCTCTCAAGTCTGAGTTCAATATGTCGATTGCACACTATGACAGTACATTAAAATTGATCCACGAACTACTTCCACCGGGTTCTAAGTTGGCAGAGGACTTCTACCATTCAAAGAAACTATTACTGTCGAGACCCGAATATGCAAATCCGGACTCTCAGTGTATACTGCACTAGTCCAGGATCACGCTAGTGCACACAGTCAAACATAGAGGTAATCATCACCACAATCACGATATTAAATAAGGAAAACTCAAATTATTAATCAATATCCAAAAGTGAGTCCTTATGGTCAAGCTTACAATCTCAATAGCCTTAGGGGCTTAACAAAACCTAGCAGCGGAAAATCCAAAATAAACGTAGTGGCTAATCGACATGCCCACGGCAATCGAGTGGGAGCGAAGCCTAGAACGCGTGAGTCGTCGAAGTACTCGCCTCCGGAACCTCCTGCGGTAGTACTCCTCATCCTCAATCGAGCAACATAGGCGTAAAGCCGTGAGTACATTGGTACTCAAGAAGCCGTTTGTAACAAATGATGCAATATAGTATGCAAGGCTTACCAATGGAAGGTGAAAGGTTAATTTGCATAAACAGCATTTGAAATTACCATAAATAGATTGAAGGCGAAAAGCAAATAAAACAACAATGAATAATAATCAAAGGGATAGAAGTAAACTACTTATGGACCTCCCATCCACAAGCCAAACCAACAAATGAATTAACTATCCACCGACCACTACAAAGTTTTCCAAGAGTAACTATACCTCGTGTGAAATCACCGAGCATTGTCCATGACCAAGGACGCGGCTATTCGAATAGTTTTACACTCTGCAGAGGTCGCACAATCTGTACCCACACGATGTGATAATCCTCACGTTAAAGACAATCACAACAAAGCCTTTACAATGTTCAATTCCAACCCAATCCCGCCCGCTAGGGTTTCATCACACCCCCTTGCGCCTCATGGAAATCAGCAACCATGTTCATCCCAATGAGATTGAAATTGAAACATCCCAAATTAATCAGCCAGGTCTGTCCCATACCAGACATGTGGTTTGCACGGTAAAGCTCAGATCAATGGCGCACAAAGTTAAGTCCTTAAGTGTTCTCGGCGAGACTACCACATCCTCGAAGTGCTCCAACACTTTCCCTTTATCGCACGATCATTCGCGAGTGAAAACCAATTTTGTATAACCACCGCCAATGACGCACCAACGTCACGGCACAAATTTTATAGCGATGGCACCAACCACGATTCACTGTGGCACCAACCACAATTCAATATCTCATTAAGTCAAATTAATTAATCACATGTGATGATGAACCCTTTCGCAAAATAAGCCAGGCTAAGCATTCTAATCGTACCAACCCAATGTGATCGTAACATAGCATCACTACTAAGTTTCCCAACCTATGGTGACAATGGCATCATGGCATTCAAATTATCAAGGAGGAAATAATCAATTAGGTCATTAACTACCAATACAAGGGTTTTATAATAAAATAGCAATGCATGATAATTTAAAGCAAAGTATTACATAATAGATTTGAAAACTGGGTTCAACATGATCAAAGGACACGACTTGCCTTGGCCTTGCTCAGTTGACGGCTCTTGATCTTCAAATCCAACGGCGGCTCCCTCGAACGCGTGATCTAACGAGAGAGAAAACGACACAAAGAGACAAAATAAATTCAAATAAAATTCAAATGAACTCCAAAAATTCTCAAACCTGAACCAAAAGATAGAGCTCAATTTTAGATGAATTTAGGAAAAAGAATCGGGTCAATCGGAGCTAGGACGAGGGAGAACGGGCTCTTGGAAAATTGGATCTAAAGGAAAATCGGGGAAATTAAGAAATTGCATTGTCGCCGCGGACCGGCGCACGGAAGTCGAGTCTCACGGTGGACTCGGCGCACGGAGGCAAGGCGGTGACTTGGTTGCTTGGCGCAGCGCTAGGCCGACGTGGCGGTGGCCGGGCCGACACGCATGTGCGGGTAGGGCCGACGTGGCATCTTTGGCGTGGCGGTGACGCGTCCATGGCGCACGGTTCACGGGACCATGGTCGACGGGTGGGCCCGGCTTGTCGGCGCTCGGCGCGACGGTGGACCCAATCCACGGAAGGCGAAGGTCGCGGCGCGCGGTGCGGGACGACGGACGGCTGCGATGCGGTGGCGTGGATGCATCCGGCCGTCGGCCCGATCCAACGCGGCGGCGGATCAAGCGGCTCGGGCGGGGCGGCGGTGGATCGCTGCGCGGCGCGGCGCGCTGCGCGGCGTCGCGCGCGACGCGGCGCGGGCGGCGCGGGGCGGCGGCTGGGCGGCGGCGGGTGTCCGGTCGCGGCGGCGGCTGGTGGCGGTGGCTCGAGCGGCGGCGGCGCTCACCGGTGATTTACGACGACGGCAACGACGGCAGCGGCAGACGCTAACGCGGACGACGGCGAAGCGGCGGCGAAGCGGACGGCAGACGCGCCGGCCGGCGGCGGCGGCGGCGCTCGCGGCAGGCACGCGGCGACGGCGGCGGCGAGGGCGAGACCTCGGGGTCGCCTTAAATACCCCGGCGCGCGAGGGTTGACGCGCACGGATGTCGAGTCCCGACCGGATACGGCTCGGCAGTGGGCCCCACCGCCGCAGAGCACCGGCGCGCAGGCGGGATCGGCTGCGGCCGAGACGACGCATGGATGGGCGACACGTGTCGGCCATCCAATGAGGAAGGCGGCGCGAAGGCCGGCGCGCGATGCGCGCGGCGGGGCGGGCAGGCGGGCGGAGGCGGTTGGGCCGATCGGGCGGTTCGGTGGGCTTCGCCCACCGGTCGGTTTATTTATTTTAGACTTTTCTTTTCAGAAAATTCAAGAACTACTTTTTGAGCTCTAGAAAATAGCAAATAAATCCGAAAAATTCACCAAAAATACCAATAAAATCCCTGAGACACAGGGAACTCAAATAAAATACTTTTGGCAAATGTTAATGTTTGAATTAATCACATTAAAACCTTTTAATTAATAAAAATTCCAATTAAGCTTTAATTAATTCCAGAAAATACAAATGGTGTATTTTATTTTGAAAACTTCAAAAAGACTCTGAAATTCAGGATGTTACAAACCTTACCCCCTTAAACGGGATCTCGACCCCGAGATCCGGGCTCACGACTACAATAGGTTCGGAAACTCTGCCTTGAGATCCTCTTCGCGCTCCCAAGTGGCTTCCTCCTCGGAGTGGTTGCTCCACTGAACTTTGCAAAAGCGAACAACTTTGTTCCGGGTGACTCGCTCTGACACGTCCAAAATCTTGACAGGACGCTGTTTGTAGGACAGATCTTCCTGAAGATCAATTGCATCAACTGGTACAACCTCCTCTGGCACTCTCAAACACTTCTTCAGCTGGGACACATGGAAAACATCATGTACCCAACTGAAGGACGCAGGTAGCTCCAATTGGTAAGCAACCTCTCCCCTGCGTTTCAGGATTCTGAACGGACCGACATACCTTGGTGCAAGCTTCCTTTTGCTGAAACCTCTTCACACCTTTGAATGGTGTGATCTGAGATACACAAAATCATCGGCTCAAAACTCGGCTCTCGGCGTCTAGTATCCGCATAGCTCTTTTGCTCGGCCAGGCGGTCCTCAACCTCTCTGAATCAAACGGACCTTGTCCTCGGCCTCTTTTAGACAATCTGGACCAAACACCGACCTTCCCTGTCTCTTTCCAATTGAGAGGGTCCTGCATTTCTGCCATAGAGTGCTTCAAATGGTGACATCGCAAACTTGCACGATAACTATTGTTGTAGGAAAACTCGCAAAGGCAAACAATTTGTCCCACTTAGGTCCATGATCTAGCACACATGCTCTCAACATATCCTCAAGAATCGATTGACTCGCTCTGTCGACCATCATGCGGGGATGGTATGCGGTATTGAAATTCAGGTGCGTTCCCATAGCCTCATGGAAACTACCCCAAAACCGAGAAGTGAACTGAGACCTCGATCGACACTATTTTCTTGGGCACTCCATGCAACCGACGATCCTCGACATATACAGCTCTGCCAATCTGTCACCGGTGTAGGTTGTCTTCACTGGAATGAAATGAGCCACCTTGGTCAATCGGTCCACGATGACCCAAATCGAATCATAGCCCTCTTTGGTCTTAGGCAGACCGACTATGAAGTCCATACCAATCTCTTCCCATTTCCACTCAGGAATTTTCAACGGCTGAAGCAAACCTGCTGGCCTCTGATGTTCTGCCTTAACTCTCTGACAGACATCACAAAGTGCCACATACTCAGCAATCTCACGTTTCATGCTAGGCCACCAATATTTTTCTTTAATGTCCTGGTACATCTTGGTACTGCCAGGATGTATCGAGTACAACGACTCATGAGCTTCTTTTAGCAACAGATCCTTTAGCTCCTTCTTATTGGGCACACACAAACGTTGCTTGAACCACAGGGTTCCTTGGGCATCCTCTGAAAATCTCGACTTTTCCTTCGCTCATACTGCTCGATACGCTGAAATGCCTCATCATCTGTCTGAGCCTGACGAATCTGACCATCCAAAGTAGGCTGCAACTCCATTGCTGCCAAAAAATCCTTCCTCAACCAATTCCAAACTGAGCCTTTGGAATTCCTCATGCAAAGTTGGCTGACTCTCCTGAACCATCACTGAATTACAATAAACCTTTCTGCTCAGAGAATCTGCGACTACATTGGCCTTCCCTGGGTGATAATGGATTCCGACATCATAATCCTTTATCAACTCCAAGCACCTCCTCTGCCTGAGGTTAAGCTCGGACTGGGTAAAGATGTATTTCAAGCTCTTGTGATCCGTGTAAATCTCACATCTATTACCCAAGAGATAGTGCCTCCAAATTTTCAAAGCATGCACTACGGCAGCTAGTTCTAAGTCGTGGGTAGGGTAATTCTCCTCATGCGGTCTCAACTAACGTGAGGCATACGCTACCACTCTCTTTTCCTGCATCAGTACACAACCTAAACCCTTGCGTGAAGCATCGCAATAAATCTCAAAATCCTTGTTTAAATCTGGCAATACTAGCATCGGGGTGTGGTCAAACTCTCCTTCAACTTCAAAGCTTTTCTCGCACTCGGGCGCCCAAACATGTTTCTTTTCCTTTTGAGCAATTGGGTAAGTGGCTTGGCTACACTGGAAAATCCTCGATGAAACAGCGGTAATAACCACCATACCAGAAAACTCCTAACCCGAGTCACCGAAGAAGGTGACCGCCAATCCAAAACATCCTTGACCTTTCCGGGTCAACAAAGAACTCCTTTGCGGACATCACATGGCCTAGGAAGGCGACTTCCTTCATCCAAAACTCACATTTGCTAAACTTGGCATACAACCGATGGTCCCTTAATTTTTGCAATACCATCCTCGGTGTTCCTCATGCTCCTCTCATCCTTGAGTAGATCGAATGTCGTCAATGAACACAACGACAAACTTATCCAAATATTCCATGAACACCTTATTCATCGTGTACATAAAATAGGTGGAGCATTGGTCAAACCAAAAGACATCACCGTGAACTCGCATAACCGTAACGAGTCGAAAATGCTTGCCTTAGGTATGTCCTCTGTCGAATCCTCATCCGATGGTAACGACCTCAAGTCAATCTTGAGAAAACTCCTGCTCCTCGAGCTGATCAAACAAGTCATCAATCACGGGCAACGGATACTTGTTCTTGATGGTGACCTCATTAAGTGCTCGGTAGTCCACGCACATGCGCTGGCCGCCATCCTTCTTTTTCACAAACAAGATCGGCGCTCCCACGGGACGAATCGGGCTCGACATAACCTTTGTCCAAAAGCTCTCGACCGCTTCTTGAGTTACGCTAACTCATTTCTGCGGCATCCGTAGGGTCTTTTGAAATCGGAGAGGTACCGGTACCAACTCGATCGAAACTCAACTTCTCGCTCGTGGCATCCTCGGAAGGTCATGCGAAACACATCGGTACTCACGACAATCGCACATCCTCCAACTGAATTTCCTTGATCGACAAACCATTACCGCTCGCCGATTCATGCTAGCTGAAATCGCACTTTCTTCCCATCGGAGCTGGTCAAGGTCACCGCTCTACTCCCACAATACTGAATCGCTCGGTGCTTCTTGAGCCAATCCATACCCAAGATCACATCTAGGTGGATATCCAAGATAATCAAGTCCGCTCTCAACTCAACTCCCGGATGTCTATCGAACTCCGGACTGACCTAGGTTGGTGCTCAACTCGCACGGGGATTGGATCAAATGAATAGATCCCGAGTAACAATTTTCAACCGATGCTTTAAGGCAAAACTCAGAAACAAACGAATGGGAAGCTCCAGAATCAAATAAAACTGTGGCAGATGTTGAATGGACTGGGAACTTACCGATCACGACATCTAGTGCTGCCTGGGCCTCCTCTGCAGTGACGTGGTTCACCTGGCCTCTCACCACCTGTGGAGTCCGCCGCCCGACTGGCGCCGGGTGCTCCACGCCCTGCTCCTGAGGTAGGTGTCCGCCCTGGTGTGGCTCCCAAGTCGAAGCGAACTGGAGTGGCGGCCTGCCTCTGGGGGCACTTGCTAGCATAGTGTCCCGGCTCATGACACTTGTAGCAAGTGTGACGACGCTGGATTGGCGTTCCTTTGCTGCCGACCACCGGATCCACCGGGTCTCGCCTCGCTGCTGGGAACGTGGCGCTGGGCCGGTGTCTCAAGATCGATCGCCGCTTTGTGGCCTTTGAGGCACTCGAGTGGGGTGGTAAGTGCTGAAACGCCGCCTCTCGAGCTCGTGAGATCAGTAATCCTCGCTGAGCCATCCTCCTCTTGCGAGACTCCTCGAGCTCGCGCGATCCCCTCATTAGGATGACCTTATCCACCATCTGCTGAAAGCGGCATAGTCGTTGCCCACGACTGCACCTTCAATCCCGGGTTCAAGCCTTTCCGAACCTCTTCGACGGGCTTCATCCGTGGCTACGTCCTCGGGTGCGTAGCGAGCTAGTGAGTGAATTTATTGAGGTATTCACTCACCGACATGTTCTTCTGCTGCAACTCACGGAACTCCTCCTTCTTCATGTCCATAACCCCATCCAGACATGGGCGTTACGAGCGGTGGAGAACTCGTCCCAAGTAATCTGTCCGGTTCTCGTGGGCATCACAGAGTTCTCCCACCACTCTGCTGCAGTCCTCTAGCGGTGTCTTGCATACTGACACTCTCCCTGTCTCCTTTGGGCCAAGTTCAGCTTTTCCCTACCGAACGGATCCAATCGCTCGCCTCCATAGGCTCAAGAAGCTGGAGTAGGTAGGCGGCCTCGTCCTCATAAACTCGCAGCGGGACCGATGGTGGGCGGCCGAGGTGCCGCTACCTCGTTCTTGACGCGAGGCATATTGTTCATATTCTCGCATCATTGCTTGCATCATCCGAGTGCAGGCCATCGGGATCGATCGAGAGCGGGTCGTGGTCGGCGGAACCACAGGGTGGCTGAGTGGTACTTGCTCCCCGGGTTCTCGTTTGTCGCGCCACGACTGCGGAGTTCCTGGTTTCAACCATCTTGCTGCTGCTCTGAAAAGAAAGACCATTTGCTGAGAACTGACTTCTGAAGGCTCAATAGATAAGAGGGAAAAGCAAAGGTAAGAGGTAAACTCGTCTAAGGGGGATAACTAATGGCAACCTAAACTAAGCAAACTTTAGCCCGAAAGGCTAACAACAAAACTGGCAAAAGATAACTCCATTAAAAGATGGACATGATTGCAATATAATGCTTTTAAAAGCAAGATTTACAGCTCACATCCCAAACAACTGCAAATAAAAATCCAACGCTCTACTCGTACTACTAATCTAGTGGCTCCCACTCTGAGCCTGACAGATAGGGTTCGCTATCCTTGTCCTCCGCATCACTATAGAAGACCCACGAGTTGCGGACTGGCGGCGACTCTGGCGGCGTTTGCTCTCTGGCGGGGGCGGGGTGAAGCGTCGAAGGTACGACTGACGGTCTCCGGTAATGCGTCGTTCCACCTCCGGGCTCGGCGGTGTAGGCGTCGGTAGAGGTACTGGCAGCTGTGGTCGAGGCTCCTCCCTAACTGGCTCTGGCAAACTGAAGGTGTCTTCATATTGCTTCTTGAACCTCCGAATAAGTCTGGCCATGTTGATCTTGTATAGTTTACAAAGTCGCCGGATGGCTTCAGATATGGTCGCTTGTACGGAACATCCTCCGTGAGATCCAGTGCCCTTGAAACTATGATGTAGAATCTGCTTGCCGACTCTCGTGGTGAAGTACAACCTGGTGATGCTTCCAATACGTTGCCCTCCATCTTTCTCATCCTTGGTGAAGTAGACGGGCGTTCTCTTCAATCCGAGGCTTCGCAACAGAACACGGAGAAGGGCTCTCCAACCTCCCGCCCGGTTGAATGAAGCTTGAGACATCTAATGCATTTTACAAGGGGAAAGGTCAGTATAAAATTTACGAAAATAAATCGTGAGAGAATGGGGTAAGGAGCAGAATTTCTGGAGAGAAGATGAGAAGGTATAGATATTACTATTCATCAAATTTAGTTGGTTTGATTTAGAAAATAGGTTTTGAAATTTGTTCTAATTCGACCACTTTAACTAGGGCTTGCCTGCAATCGATTTGGCTCGATACCATCTCTGCCGAGACCCGAATATGCAAATCCGACTCTCGTGTATCTTGCACTAGTCCAGATCACGCTAGTGCACACAGTCAAACATAGAGGTAATCATCACCACAATCACGATATTAAATAAGGAAAACTCAAATTATTAATCAATATCCAAAAGTGAGACCTTATGGTCAAGCTTACAATCTCAATAGCCTTAGGGGCTTAACAAAACCTAGCAATGGAAAATCCAAAATAAACGTAGTGGCTAATCGACATGCCCACGGCAATCGAGTGGGAGCGAAGCCTAGAACGCGTGAGTCGCCAAGTACTCGCGTCCGGAACCTCCGCCTGGTAGTACTCCTCATCCTCAATCGAGCAACATAGGCGTAAAGCCGTGAGTACATTGGTACTCAGCAAGCCGTTTGTAACAAATGATGCAATATAGTATGCAAGGCTTACCAATGGAAGGCTGAAAGGTTAATTTGCATAAACAGCATTTGAAATTACCATAAATAGATTGAAGGCGAAAAGCAAATAAAACAACAATGAATAATAATCAAAGGGATAGAAGTAAACTACTTATGGACCTCCCATCCACAAGCCAAACCAACAGTGAATTAACTATCCACTAACCAGCTACAAAGTTTTCCAAGAGTAACTATACCTCGTGTGAAATCACCGAGCATTGTCCATGACCGAGGACGCGGCTATTCGAATAGTTTTACACTCTGCAGAGGTCGCACAACTGTACCCACACGATGTGATAATCCTCACGTTAAAGACAATCACAACAAAGCCTTTACAATGTTCAATTCCAACCCAATCCCGCCCACTAGGGTTTCGCATCACACCCCCCTTGCGCCTCATGGAAATCAGCAACCATGTTCATCCCAGCGAGATTGAAATTGAAACATCCCAAATTAATCACCAGTCTGTCCCATACCGGACATGTGGTTTGCACAGTAAAGCTCGGATCAATGGCGCACAAAGTTAAGTCCTTAAGTGTTCTCGCGAGACTACCACATCCTCGAAGTGCTCCAACACTTTCCCCTTTACTGCACGATCATTCGCCCGAGTGAAAACCAATTTTGTATAACCACCGCCAATGACGCACCAACGTCACGGCACAAATTTTATAGCAGTGGCACCAACCACGATTCACTGTGGCACCAACCACAATTCAATATCTCATTAAGTCAAATTAATTAATCACATGTGATGATGAACCCTTTCGCAAAATAAGCCAGGCTAAGCATTCTAATCGTACCAACCCAATGTGATCGTAACATAGCATCACTACTAAGTTTCCCAACCTATGGTGACAATGGCATCATGGCATTCAAATTATCAAGGAGGAAATAATCAATTAGATCATTAACTACCAATACAAGGGTTTTATAATAAAATAGCAATGCATGATAATTTAAAGCAAAGTATTACATAATAGATTTGAAAACTGGGTTCAACATGATCAAAGGACACGACTTGCCTTGGCCTTGCTCAGTTGACGGCTCTTGATCTTCAAATCCAACGCGGCTCCTCGAACGCGTGATCTAACGAGAGAAAACGACACAAAGAGACAAAATAAATTCAAATAAAATTCAAATAAACTCCAAAAATTCTCAAACCTGAACCAAAAGATAGAGCTCAATTTTAGATGAATTTAGGAAAAAGAATCGGGTCAATCGGAGCTAGGACGAGGGAGAACGGGCTCTTGGAAAATTGGATCTAAAGGAAAATCGGGAAATTAAGAAATTGCACTGCGTCGCGGACCGGCGCACGGAAGTCGAGTCTCACGGTGGACTCGGCGCACGAAGCAAGGCGGTGGATCGGCTCTTGGCGCCAGCGCTAGGCCGTGGCGTGGCACCGATCTGCCGACACGCAGCGGGTAGGGTCGACGTGGCATCTTGGCGTGGCGGTGACGCGCCCATGGCGCACGGGTCACGGGACCATGGTCGACGGGTGGGCCGGCTTGTCGGCGCTCGGCGACGGTGGACCCAATCCACGGAAGGCGAAGGTCGCGCGCGCGGTGCGGGACGACGGACGGCCGCGATGCGGTGGCGTGGATGCATCCGGCCGCCGACCCGATCTGAGCAGGCGGCGGGGATCAAGCGGCTCGGGCGGGGCGGTGGATCGCCTTACGCGCGTGGCGCGCTGCTGGCGTCGTGCGGACGCGGCGCGGCGCGGCGTGGGTGGCGGACGGCGGCCGGGCGGCGGCGGGTGTCCGGCCACGGCGGCTGGTTGGTGGCGGTGGCTCGGACGGCGGCGGCGCCACCGGTGGACGACGACGATGATAACGACGGCGACGCGCAGACGCCAACGCGACGACGGCGAAGCGGCGATCGGGACGCGCGATCGCCGGCGGCGGCGGCGGCGGCGCTTGGCGGCGAGGCACGGCGGCGGCGCGCACCTCGGGTCGGGCCTTAAATACCCCGGCGCGCGAGGGTTGACGCGCACGGACGCCGAGTCCCGACCGGATATCGCTCGACAGTGGGCCCCACCGCCGCTGGCACGGCGCGCACGGCGGGATCGGCCGCGGCTGAGACGACGCATGGATGGGCGACACGTGTCGGCCATCCAATGGAGGAAGGCGGCGCGAGCGCGCGCGATGATCGCGCGCGTGGGGCGGGCAAGCCGGCAGAGGCGGTTGGGCCGACTGGGCCGGTTCGGTGGGCTTCGGCCCACCGGCCGGTTTTATTTATTTTTAGACTTTTCTTTTTCAGAAAATTCAAGAACTACTTTTTGAGCTCTAGAAAATAGCAAATAAATCCGGAAAATTCACCAAAAAATACCAATAAAATCCCTGAGACACAGGGAACTCAAATAAAATACTTTTGGCAAATGTTAATGTTTGAATTAATCACATTAAATCCTTTTAATTAATAAAAATTCCAATTAAGCTTTAATTAATTCCAGAAAATACAAATGGTGTATTTTATTTTGAAAACATCAAAAAGACTCTGAAATTCAGGATGTTACAATTACAGGGTCTTGGTATGACATATACTAAAATTGATGTATGCTACAATAATTGTATGTTATATTACAAAAATAATGCCAATAAGGACAAGTGTGATTTTTGTGACACCCCTCGCTACGAGGAAGGAAACAATAAGGTTCCACAGAAAGTGTTGCGGTATCTCCCCATTAAAGATCGACTGCAAAGGTTATATGCACATGAGGGGACCGCAAAGATAATGCAATCACATAGACAATCCACTTCCAATAAACTTGTGCACCCATGTGATGGTGAAGCATGGAAACAGTTTGATATAGATTTTTCAGACTTTGGTTCAAATCCTAGAAATGTGCGACTTGTTATTGCAACCAATGGTTTCACACCATTTAGTTTGGGTGCAGCTCCGTACTCTTGTTGGCCGGTCTTTGTGTCTCCTTTGAACTTACCCCCTGGTGTGCTTTTGAAGTCTGAGTACATATTCCTTGCACTTGTTATAGCAGGCCCAAAACATCCTGGAACCAAGTTAGGTGTTCTTATGCAGCCGTTAGTTGATGAACTTCTTGAATTGTGGGAGGGGTTGAAACATGGGATGCTTCACAAAGGAAAAATTTACCATGAGGGTAGCCTATCTATGGTCCATCCATGATTGTCCCGCTTATGGTAACTTTGTGGATGGAGTACTCATGGCTTATTTGCATGCCCGCTTGTCTTTGCGATACCAAAGCATTTCGACTTCGTAACGGTGGCAAAGCATGCTGGTTCGATTGCCATAGGCATTTCCTACCTATGAACCATGAATTCAGGACCCAAGCCAATAGCTTTCGAAAGAACACAATAATGCTAGATGAAGCACCAAGGATTTTATCAGGAGAGGAAGTGCGAGAATGTATGGATAGACTTGTAGGTCATACAAAGAGTTTTGGTAAAATACACAATTGGACCCATGTAAATTGCTTTTGGCAACTTCCGTACTTTCACAAGTTACTCCTCCCACACAACATTGATGTAATGCATAATGAGAAAAATGTAGCTGAGGCTATATGGAACACATGCTTTGACATACCTGATAAGAGCAAAGACAATGTGAAGGCTAGGCAAGATTTGGCTGAAATTTGTAATCGACCATCATTGCACTTAGAGTTCAAGGACAATAGGAAGTGGCATAAGCCAAGGGCAGCATTTTGCATTGATAAGAATGATAAGACAATTATACTCAAATGGTTTCAATCTCTAAAGTTCCTGATGGGTATGCAAGAAACATTAGGCGTGGGGTCAAATTGTTGCAAAGGAAGATATTTGGCCTAAAAGTCATGATTATCATATCTTCATGGAACGTTTACTTCTCGTGGCTTTTCGGGGTTCATTGCAGAAAATGTATGGGTTTGTTTGGTGAGCTAAGTTTTTCTACCGCAATTATGTGCTAAAGAACTAAGTAAGGATATTGTATGTGCACTTGAAGAGAATGTTGCTATCCTTCTATGCAAGTTAGAGAAGATATTCCCTCCGGGTTTTTTCAATCTTATGCAACATTTGATAATACATCTTCCGCGTGAGGCTCGACTTGGAGGTCCTGTCCTATCACGCTGGATGTATACATATGAGAGGTAAAAAGTAGTAGTTTTTTCCTTTTCATATGCTCATGTAGAAGTACTAATTACATGTGTTGGTACTTATAGGGAAATTGGAAAGCTTAGAAAGAAGGTAAGAAATAAGGCCCGTGTAGAAGGATCCATTGTGGAAGCTTATCTAGTGGAGGAGAATGCAAATTTCGTCTCTCTTTATTTCAGTCCTAAAGTTAGGTCAACCAGAAATAAGGTTCCTCGGTACGATGACGGTGCTTCTACATTTGAAACTTCATGCAACCTGCAAATTTTTCAATACCCGTGACGTTGGTTTAGTAGACAAGAATGTCGTGATCTTACCAACGAAGAGTACAAGGTCGCCTTCTTGTACATATTAACTAACATATCCGAGATGGATATTTTCTTTGAGTACGTCTTTGAGTATGTCTTTGCATTTATAATTCTGATTGGAATGTTTGGCTAATGTAATTTTATCTTATAGAATGTTTGATAAAGAACAATGGAAGAGCCGAATTGCACCAACCAAACACAACTTTCTCAACTAAGGTGAATGGTGGAAAAATAACCGTGCCAACAAGAATGGGCCCAATTTTTTTGACTGGTTTAAAACACAAGTAATGTTCCTGCATACTTTAAGAATATCTCTTCCATACTATCTAAACCATTAGATACTTATATATAGTTTTATTATGCAGTGCATGAAGAAATCTAGTATTGATAACACCCTGCGTCAAATTTCATATGGTTTTCCAAGAAGAGTAACTAGTTATGGATGTTATGATGTGAATGGATATAGATTTCGTTCAGAAAAATATGAGAGGGCTAAATCTGGATTAATTACTACAAATAGTGGTGTTTGTGTTTCTAGTATCGACAATGATGACAATGTAACTGAGTATTTTGGTGTTATTGAGGACATCATTAAAATTAGTTGGGAAGGAAGCATGAAGCTAGAGTTGGTGTTATTTGATTGTCGATGGTTTGATCCAACAAATGTTGGGGTTAGGCGCACTGAAAATTTGGGATTGGTAGAAGTTAAGCACACATCTAGATTATCCAACTTTGAACCATTTGTGTTGGCAAGTCAGTTACCCAAGTGTATTATCTACCATACCCTTGCGATTCAAGACCAGATTTGAAAGATTGGTGGGTTGTACATCATGTTTCACCACATGGATACCTTCCCGCCACGCTTGGTACCGATGAATGTACTACTCTGTTGGGCGGCGGAAGAAGTCTCCTTCTATCAAGAGGAAGGATTGGAAGGAAATTTTGTTATCGATTTAGGAGATATAAACATTGAAACACCAGTAATCTCAGATGAAATAACCAACCCAAAAGACTTGGACTATTTGGGCAAACACCATATTGAAGGTAAAGAATCTGAAGAAGATGAAGAATGTGAAAGCACTGATGAAGAAGATGAAGAATCTGAAGAAGATCAAGAGCCTCAAGCTCCTCATTATGATCGAGAAGAATTCTGATTGTGTTTATGTTTGGTGTTACTTAGCTTTGGTGTAATCTTTTGGTCATATTAATCAAATTAAGTGCAGAAACATATGTAACTTTGCATTGTGATTCATGTTATATGTACTTGTCTTATTGATGTGTTGGTTTGATAAGCAAGTGTCTATCTACCTGAATTTATTGTATGATTCACTTATTGTTATGTGTGCATTTGCAGGTCATGAGCACCTTCGCCACAATAGGCTTGTTGGAAAAAGCGTGCACTACCCGTCCATCCAATACATCCAATACCGATGGTGCCAACTCCCAAAGAAGCGTGCCTTCCAACAACACCAACTGTACAAGGACCGCTACTAACCGTAATGACGAGCAACCCGCAAAGAGAGGGCGGAAGATTAGGTCAAGGACCCACTGAGGCTGCCACCACGTGGCCTAAGGTGGCTCTTGTGCCTAGCGGTGACTGTAAGTATATACTCGATTTTCAATTTGCGCTTTAGTCCACACCTCTAAATTGTTGTAATAGTTGATAGAAAAAGATGATTGCTTGCTTGATGTTCTATTTGCTGCACACATCATTTGTATATTTATGTCACTTCTTTGTTGTAAATGAGAAATCAAACACCAAGTAAATGAGTACATGGAAGTATGGAACCACATTAGGCATGTAGTTTTGATTTCTTATGAGTTTTTTTATTGTAGTTTGAATGATGAAGTACTTTCATGGATTCATTATGTAGTTTAGATTTAACTTTCATCAGGTCATAAGTACATTTATGGTTAGAATTTTTTTACATTTCTATGAAATTGACCATTTGTTTATGGTGCGATATGAGGGATTTGGATAAAATAATAAAAGATAAAGATGTAATACTCAAGTCCAGCTGTAATATGAGTGCAAATCATGAATTTTTTTACATTTCTATGAAATTGACCATATCTACAGACAATTCAAGTATGACCCCTACAACCCCAAAGATTACAAGTATAGTTCACAACTTGGAGTCATTCTCAAGCGAGAATACCCAGGATCTGTCAAGGACCTTGATGATCAAGGTAGAGTTATACGTGTGCGCCCTGCACTTCATTGGGATGATTACTACTTGCAAGAAGATGACCAAGGAGAAACAAATGCAGATCGAGTGAAGAATGAATTTTGGGTATGGTAGCTGCCCCTAGTTTATGTTAATGTGTTTATTCCTTTATCTGAATTCATGCCTTCCTACATAACATGCAGAGCTTGTTTTCTGTTAGAGAAGATCTTCAGGATGAGGCAAATCGTGTTCTGGAAAACTATTGTGATAAAAGAGTAAATGATATAATTTACCAACTTCGTTTAGATTATGTCAAAACTTATTTTCAAAAAACGGCTGGAGAGAATCCTGATGATGACCTAGCTCGTCCTATAGAACTTTCCGAAGAGGAATACATTATAGGCTGGGTTAGTTGGGTGAACCAGGAAGACTGGCCTCTTCTTGCACACCATTGGGCCACTGAACAGTACCTCACAAAGAGAAAGAAGGCCCAGGATTCAAGGGCAAAATCTGTAGATAATGCTCAAAACAAAGGTGGATCGCGTCCATTTACTGAGACACAACAATGGCTGGTACTTAAATCTATTTGTTAACCACTATATCTTTTGCTATTACTCCTGTTTAAAGGTCTTTTTTCCCTCTAATGTATGGTGGCTGATCTTGTAGAACCACAAGTTTGGTCCTGAGAAGGCTACTGGTCTCAACACATTTGCAGTTATGAAATCAGGTGCTAAAAATATGGATAGCACAGGAAGTAGTGCTGCAGTGAGCAGCCATAAAGCACAAAAAATCATGGTACACATACATTTTTATCTTACCATTCTTTGCGTTATATCAATTTTTCATTGTTTGTGATTAAATGAGTATCTATGTTGCTGATAGGATGATTACAACATAGCTATTAGCTCTGAACAAAATGAGAATTTAGAGGAAAATGGATTAGATGGGAAGGCTCTTTATACAATTGGTGGGGGATTGCCTCATGGTCGTGTTCCAATTGGTAATGGTGCTGTCAAAAAGGCTAATGTTATATCAGTCGCAAAAGCTAGAAACTGTAGGCCATCAACCACACAATCTCATCGAAACTTGGTACGTGAAAATGCTCAACTTCATCGCCAGCTACAAGTTCACCAACGACTTATCAGGGTAACTATATAGATGTAATGCTTCAATATTTTTGGTTCTATCTGACCTTGTATAGTATTTCTAATTTAATTCTTCTTTTAGGTGCTTTATGAGAAGATTGGAGAGGAACCACCTGCCGATGAAGATCGATGCCACCTACCGATGATGATCGATGTCACTGCGCATATTCAAAGTTAGTTGTGTTGTTGTTGCAAAATTGTCTTTAGGAAAACAATCACCGACAATCTTGGTGCCCTTTTGTTTTTTGATTTGAACAACTTCATCAAGGAACTAATTATTTTTGATATGGCGAATGCCAACATACAATGCGCATTCACGGGCTTCTGTTGATTATTGTAACACCAGGCATAGCCTCTTTCTTAGTTGTAAGTTTATGGTAAGGTAGCAAGAAATGCACCCTTCCGTTGGTTGGTATCTTGGATTGGCTCCTTTTCATAGTTTCCTTGGTACCTCAAGTTGGGAGGTCTAACACAGATATTTATTTCATAGTTGGATGGTGAGCTTATATATATCAGTAATTTTTCAATGTTTGAAAGGGAAATTTCCAAAAACACAAACTATGTGCTCGTGCCATATATATACATTTGACTGATATTCAATGTTCTTAATCTGATCTAGTTTTCAGATACTGCCTTCAGACTCTTTATCAGACTCTTTATGCAGAAAATTGAGTTTCTCTCTGATAGGGGAGAAAATAGGCTACCTACTAGATCTTTTACATCTTGGATTTATTGACCTGTTGCATTAACCTGTTGCATTGGTTTCTATTTCTTGCTTCAAGAATTCTTATCATGTTTGCTTGTATATTTGTCTAGCTGCATTAACCTGTTGCATTGGTTTTTGTATTGACAAAACGAAATGCTGATTTATTGAAGTACTTGTATATGTACATATATGTAAAGTAGGACCTGTTTTGCACCCTCATATCAATAAGTTTGCTACCTATTAATTATATCTATATAAGATTGATCCATTTGCCAACTTATACCAGTGTTGTTGTGATGAATATATTCAACCTTTTGGAAAAAATGTTCTGTCATATTTACATTACAAACATATCTAGTTTATGATATCAATCTCCACTATGTATGTTTGTCATATTGTAGTAATTCCAAATGCAGATGCCCACTTTCCCTCTATAAGTTTCTGTATTTCTAAATGGAATAAAGCATTGATATAAACTTGGCATCTATCTGTAAACAAATAGCATCATGATTCTCTAGTCTTTTTGCTGTAATGGAAATAAATTAATTTCTGTTTAGTGTACTCTTGGTCTGCATTCATTTTTTTACTTTACACTTCTGTATATTTGCTTTATTATTCCATTTCTTCCTCTAAGTGTCTTAATTCATTGCAGCGAACTGGATCTTCACATGCGGGATCTCACCAACACCGTGCAAATGGTGTGGACGGCACTGCTTATGGAGACATGGACAGTGAGGACAACGTTGACTCTGAGAACAACATCGACTCTCAGAACAACATCGCCTCTAGGCACACCATCATGCAGCATGTCATTAGGCGGGAGGGTAATTCCACCGGCGAGATCAGAGCTAACCCATCCCAGTCATAGTGTACTGGAAGGAAAATGATAACATGCAGAAAATGATGAGAGTAGGATTCACCTTTTGGTAGCAACCTTGGTAGAGTTCTGAACTTTTGGTCAGTAGAAAAGATACTATGTGATGCATGTTTGTTTATATTCACTAATGCCTAGATATGGATTGGGCATTACTTGCTCCAACCTGTTGTGACAGATCTAGAAGCTAGACTTCAAGAAACTTGCTTGGACTTTTGGTCTTGTGGATGTGATATAAGTCAATATGATATGTGATGGATGGAATTATTGATCTGAATTTTGTGTATGATTTGTCAGCTAGCTGAATGTATGATTTGGAGATAATTATTGATCTGAATGTATGATCTTCTGAGAATTAATTATTGATCTGAATGTGGTTTGCTATCATTATTGATCTGAATGTATGATCTTACGAGAATGTGGTTTCTTTGTCATTTTCCCTGCTGATTCAGATTTCCCTGTTTAGTGTGGGTTCAGTTTTCCTGGGGTTGAACACACAAGAAAATTGGTTAGTTTTCCTGGAGGTTCAACACACAAGAAAATTCATCAGTTTTCCTGGAGGTTGAACACACATGAAAATTTAACAATTTTCCTGGAGGTGAGCACACACGAAAATTAGTCATTTTCCTGGAGGTGAACACACACGAAAATTAGTCATTTCCCTGGAAGTTGACACACACGAAAATTGACTATTTTCCTATGAGTTTTAATTTCCTGTCGGTTAACCACACACGAAACATAACCATGCAGATGTAAGGAAATACTATTTTTTCCTGTGCTGGCCCGTCAGGAATTATTTTCCTGGAGGTATACTCTCACGCAAATGTTTTTTTCCTGTCGAAATTATCCTGTGGGTTCTTCCCTGACAGGGTACTCACAGGATACTTATTCGTGAGGGGGAAACATATTTTCCTGTGAGTTTTTCACCCTCACGAAAAACTGTTGGTCTGGTAGTGTAAGTATGCCTTCACCTTGCGTCCTTAAAAAAACTCAACTCCTGCAGCAACCAGCGAGCGCCCAACCTACAGAGGCTACACAGGGTCCTAAACACAAATGGATAGAAAACATTAATTGTTTGTCACCATTCAACAACAAGAACACACTGTTAACCAATTAAATTCACAACACCGATGTCGCACAGCATATGGAACTACAGCTAGTCCAAAGCATCAAAACCTGATGTATGAGTACACACATGCGTATGTACAGTGATATGTTTTTAAACAAAAAATAAAATTAGTCTTTTGTCACTAAATTTAATTACCAGGCTTGTGAAATATATTTTGTGACTAAAAATTCGCCTACTATATTATATGGGTCTGTTTATATTTGTTACAACGGATGGTTTTTGATTATGGCTACTAGTTTTTTGACTAAAAATAAATAGTAGTGGCTGAAAGAAGTGGCTTCTAAAAAGAGGCGTGAATTGTGAGCAAAATAAGGAAGAGATACGTGTGCGAGACGAGAGCGAGAGAAGTGGGATACGTGATGTGCCTATATCCTCTTGCTTTATCCCTGAAGTAAGACAACAGCGCGAGGAGTAAGAAATCCATTCTAGAAAACCATATATTTATATTGGTCAAACAAAAACCAATATAAACACTCTACATACCATATATACACCATATACTAAGACATGACTGCTGGTGCCTGCTGCGTCACTATATACACAGCAATAGACACATGGATCAGTACGTAATATTGTGTGTCACACAGGTTAGAATGAACCTGAGGCTGTAAATAGGTCAATGCGTGTAGAGCCTACATCAACATCACCCTCTAGATAGCGTTAAAGACTAATTGAACTACATGTACCTATATCATGCATATAGTGCTCAGTACACATATATACACAGTGGCGGAGGACCCGATAGGGCAAAGTCTGGCGTGCGCCAGACCTTGATGCGGGCGGGCGGTGGGAGGCGGGCGGCAGGGCCAGGCCCATGGGCGTGCAGGCCGTGCGCCTGTACAGGGCCCCCATCTTCTAGGGCCTCAAAAAATCGCGTATGTGGGCGCTGTCGCTTCGTATTCTCGGCTCCGAGGCACCGCTGTCGTCGTGCACGAGGAGACTTGCTGGCCGCCGCCGAGAACCTCCGATCCGGGACTTTGCAGTTTGCATGCAATGCATATTGCATGATGCATGCAGCCAGCAGCCTCCGTCACTGTGCGCTTTGTCAATTGCCATCAGCCATCGACGTCGTCGGACTTGGCGGCCTCGGCACGCTTTCCCTCGATAGCATCCGCCATCCGGCCCTCCGGCGGTGACTGGTGAGGCGGTCGCCGCCGTCCTCTCGCCTCTCGGCTCTCGCTGCCAGTCGCCAGCCATCTTCCGCCACCTCGCCGCAACCAGCGCGGACTCCATTCGTGATTCGTCGTCGACTCGTCGTCCAGTGCAGGTAGGTATTCATTTTTTTTCAATTCTAATTGTATTGTACTAATTAAATCTTTCGTATGAAAGTCTAGAACTGTTTGTATAATTTTAATTTTGTTCTTTTCATCTTTTGAAGCCATGTCTTCTGCAAATCGATTTAGAAAATATGAATCCGGTTCCCAAAAACGTAAGAAGAAACAAAGAATTGAGGAGTTAACTCAATGTCAGAAAGGAGCAATGGATAGATTTATTATAAAAGAATCACAAGTGTCTTCCGTAATCAGCACTTGATCAAGCTCCTGCACTTGATAGTAATATTGAAAATGATCCTAGAGATGGTCGACGGGGATAGAAAATAATGTTGAAGTTCGGAAGTTCTTATTAATAACACAAATGTTGAAACCGATAATGATGGTGATAACGGTGAGAATGTTGGTGATTCTTTTGACTGATATATTTGATCCAAGATATTGGGATTCACTTAATCCTAAACAGATCGACATTTTAGCACAAAAGGGCCCTACAAGAGACTTATCAATTCAGAAAGGTCCCAAGGATAGATATTCTAGAAGGTTTTCTGCACTATTCTATACTAGAATTCTATCAAATGGAGAGCATTGCGATAGAGATTGGCTTGTCTATTCTAAGGAACTCGATAGAGTATTTTGCTTCAGTTGTAAATTATTTACAAAAGGGCATAGAAAGGGTCAATTGGCAAATGAGGGGTATAATGATTGGATACATCTTGATAGTAGGCTTAAAGAGCATGAGACAAGTGCAGATCATGTTTTGAATATGACCCCTTGGTATGAGTTGTGTAGTAGGTTGCAAAAGGATCAAGCTATTGACAAAACTGCTCAGCGACTACTTGAGAAAGAAAAGGACCATTGGAGAAAAGTTTTATTCAGAATTGTTTGCATTGTTAAATTTCTTGCCAAGCATAATCTAGCATTTCGTGGTACTAATAGCAAACTGTATGAAGATAGCAATGGGAATTTCTTAGGTTTGATAGAGATGTTGGCAGAATTTGACCCAGCTTATCCAAGAGCATGTTCATCGATTACAAGTGAAAAACTCTACTTCATTATCTTGATCCAAAGATTCGAATGAGTTGATACACTTGCTTGCTTCGCTATTAAGTCTGAAATTGTAAGGAAAATAAAGAGAGCAAAGTATTTCTCTGTCATACTTGATTGTACCCGATGCAAGCCACCAAGAACAAATGTCTTTAATTATAAGATATGTGGATTCATCTTCGATAATATTTCCATAGAAGAATCCTTTCTAGGATTTTTAGATGTAAATGATACTGACCGGACAAGGACTTTTGATGTGCTAGAGAATGAACTAAAGTGTCTTGATCTTGATATAGATGATGTGAGAGGACAAGGTTATGATAATGGGTCAAATATGAAAGGAAAACATCAAGGGGTGCAAAAGAGACTTTTGGATGTAAATCCTAGAGCTTTCTATTCGCTTGTGGTTGCCATAGCCTTAATTTAACACTTTGTGATATGGCCAAGACTTGTGGTAAAGCTAAAGACTTCTTTGGAATCATCCAACGCATCTATACAACTTTTGCTAATTCCACTAAGAAATGGCAGATTCGAAAGATAACATAACGGATTGACTCTCAAGTCGTTGTCACTACACGATGGGAGAGTCGTGTTGAAAGTGTTAAAGCTATCGATTTCAATGCACCGACATTCGAGAGGCTCTACTTGGTATTTGACATTGACATATTAATAACGATACATTTCCTTTGGTTATCCTCAAAATTTAACTTATATTTTCTTTCTTTTAATTTTGTGTATCCGATATTGATAATGATGTAAAAACAAGCAGTGAGGCTAAAGGTTTGGCAAATAATGAACTTGGAGAATATGAATTTATAGTGGCAATAGTCATTTGGTATGAGGTACTATATGCTGTTAATTTAGTAAGCAAACACTTGCAAGCAAAGGATATGCTTATTGATGTTGCTATTGAGAAAGTGCAAGGGCTAATTTCTTTCTTCAAAGGGTATAGAGAAACTGGTTTCTTAGAAGCATTGGAGGCAGCCAAAGGAATCACACTTGAGCTGGATATCAGCACAACATTTCGTAAAAAGCAAGAAATTAAAAGAAAGAGACAATTTGATGAGAACCCAGATGACACAAATGTTGTCACACAGTCTGCAGAGGAATCATTTAGAATCAACTACTTTATACCTATTGTTGATCAAGCTATTTCCTCGCTTACAAGGAGATTTGAACAATATCAGGATTACCAAAAGAATTTTGGTTTCTTATTTACTTCTGACTCATTGCGGTCATTGGATAATAAGAGCTTGAAATCTTCTTGTGACAATCTTGAAGCAGCCCTTAAAAGAGATGGAAAATCTGATATTGATGCCAATGAACTATATATAGAGTTGAGGTTTCTTCAAGATTTCATTCCAAAAGAAAATATGGGTCCTCTTGAAATTCTTAAGTTTCTAAAGCGGCATGATTGTTTTCCCAATGCAGCTATTGCATATAGAATTTTATTGACCATTCCTGTAACTGTTGCATCAGCGGAGCGAAGCTTTTCTAAGTTGAAGCTATTGAAGTCATACTTGCGTTCTACAATGACACAAGAAAGACTTAATAGTTTGGCTACGATAGCACTTGAGAGTGGATTGCTGGAGAAGATTAATTATGAGCATATTATTGAAGATTTTATTTCAAAGAACACTAAGAGAATGATGTTATTCAAGTAAAGATTATGCAAACCAAGAGTTCAAAAGGTATTATTCTTGATATATCGCATTTGATCTGCAATACATACATTATTTTGGCTATATTTGATACTTTGGTTTATGCCTCGCTTAGAGCTTTGTCTGCAGGCCTCCAAATTTCACGGCACGGCCTGGCGGGGGCGGCGGAGGCCGGCGGAGGCGGGACTCGGGAGGCGGGCGGGCGGGGAGGCGGGCGGGCGGCGGGAGGCGGGCGATCCGCCCCACCTCATTTTTTTCTCGTCCTCCGCCACTGTACATACATTATGTCTTTTTAGGGGTGCAGTTGGTTAACAAGTATATTATCGTTATTACCTAAGAGGTCTATGTCTTGAGGGAAACTTTTACTCATGAGTCATGACAGACGTCTATAATATTTATTTTCTTAAATTTTATAAAGAAACAAAAGCTTATACGGGACGCACATTTTACATGTATAACTAACGGACTCGTACGGATCAGCGCATATATCATGCACTTAGACGTGTCGCTACGTGTAAGTGCACACCATGTACATGCTCCATGCATGCTTCCTTGTGTTCATGGAAAAAAAAGACCATAAGGTTAATTAGCTTCTTCGTTCAGTCCAGCAGTGACGAACTAAAAACCTACAGGGCAATCGTATTACTCACAGCTGCCAAGAAATTCGGTTACAGACTTCAATTATATCATACCTACTTACAAATATTAACAGAAGGTTAGATAGAGTAAAATATAGCCTAATGACTGAAAATTAACGAGTACTGCAGACCTCCAATCCAAAATTACTTACAATCCAACAATTAAAACCAACAGAAAAAGTTTAAGTGTTGTCGTAATCCTAATTCGTCAATGTTGATAGAGTTTTATACTTCAATGGGCATCCTTTTTGATATTATTCAACAAGCAATTGTGAGTATAAAGTAGTAGTACTCTACAAGACTTTATATCAAATATTATATAGTATGCAAGGCTATATCAAGAGAGATGTCTATCCTACCAAGTTTTTCTATTTTTGTACAAAGCAAGCTTTCGTTTGCAGTAATGAGTAATAGATTGTAATCGGAAGTTGTAAGAGCATTTAAATTTGATAAGCAAATAATACTAGAGCACAAACAACATATTTAGCAAGTGGCTTGCTGCCTTAAAGATAAAACATTGGCAAATTCCCTATGCCAACCAAGTTATATATGGATTTCCCATCCATACATTCCTAGAACCATTTTACAAAACATAAAGCTACTTATTGTGGAATATAACCAAGTGATTCTATAATCTAGGACACAGTTATTCGAATAAATGTACACTATATAGACATTGTACAACTTTACCCACACGATATAAATATCTCACCATGTTATATATGTCACATAATACCATAAGTATCGATTTGAGAGTTCACGATGAAGCTTTTACATTACTGATCCTAACAACCACCACGCTATGATACCTTCCTAAGATGTGTAGTGTCCCTCCAACATCCTAAGGCTCATACGATGTGTTGTAAACCTTGCTTGAACCAACAAGGCCCCTATGAACATGGATGGCTTCCATGCCCACACTAGCCCAAATCATCTAGAATCTACCACGTGTGGTTGAGTTGCTAGAACACATCAACTTTGTATACTAATGTCTTTCCATAGAGGCACGTGTGATTGTATAAGAATACTTAAGTTTATGGCATAATAGATTGGTGCTTAATGACCCAGGCGAGACAACCACAAATCAAGTCTCGTGCTAATCGCACCGGTCTCTACAACCACTTGTCCAAGTCTAAAATATGTTTTCAACTTTATTTCTTAACAAAAAATATCAAAGGTACCATCTCTAGACAAAAATATAAGTGTTTTGTTATTTTTAAACAATTTGACCAATTTTTAACCTATCACAACTAGTATCGATATGGGCATGGCTAAGCATTAGCTATTCACTTCATCTATAATTTCGACAACTAAATACACAAGTAGTGGATAGCATTATTATGGTGATAATAGCGAGGATACCAAATTATCAAGGGAGGATTAATGCAACAATTAGGCATAACTACAATCTTACCGACATAGTGATTTTTACCAAATTACGCACATACATAATAATTTGGAAATGTAACATACATAACAATGAAATATAGGATCAATATGATCACAGAAGGGTGCTTGCCTGGTCAATCAAGATATCAAATACATCATCTTAGCTCCAGACCTCTCTCATGGCTCCATGGTTCATGCATGCCTTACACTTTATAATTAACATGACATGCAAGCAATCAATTCAAAAGTCACTATCTTCGGGTACAAACAACATTTATACAAGTATTACACAATGAGTCATGTGCATGAGAATGGTGCATAATTGAACTATGCACATGAGAAGAATGTGAGAGCCAACTTCCAACTTCAACTTCGTTCACCAATCCTATGCCCTAAAACAACCACTCAATAGAACATGCACATTCTATGTAAGTCATACTTTTTATCAGACATGGTAATATATGAGGGATCCTCTACTTTAACACTCATGCCTTACTACACAATTACCAACCAAGGTGATTCACCAAGTACAATCTCAAGGGTTTAGTCTCCTCATAATAATTCATTTGACTGGTTTTATGAATAATTTGATCAAATGCATAATTAGGTTCTCGAACCGCATGCTCTTAGCTTGATCACAACATGGACTCAACAAAAACACCCACAAGATCAAAACTCTAAAATCCTCTTGAGCAAAACCGGGCAATCAAAAGAACTTGCAAATAACAAGTTCCTAAATGGAAGTGATCTTGTCTCCAAGAAATATCTTCATAACTTATATGTGCTTGGCACAAATCAAGATCGAGAAGGAAAAGAGAAACACCACAAACCAAGCCAAATCAAGATTTCATCATTTGAGCACAAAAGAGAAAAGCTTGGGCGAATTTTGATCTCCATTGATATTTGAAGATGAATTTTTATAGCCACTCTCTAGCCATACACAAAGTCTAATGATGATAAAAAAACTCAACCACAAGAGTCTCTCACATCTCCCACAAAGTTCTCTCCAAGAACTCTAACTTTCCTCAAAAGCTAGGCCTAAACTCTCAAAAAAAACTTAGCCCTAAGCTTCTCCTCTAGCTCCTTATATATGGAGGATTGCACAAGAAATCATAACCAACACCTCTAGTCGGATTTAATCTACTTACATAGGCTAGGCAAGCTATGAGTATATATGAACTACACAAGCTATATATACTCAAGGGATATGTTTCAAGGTAAAGATTCTTAATATATGAAAAGATGAACATGTATCAATACTAATGAAATCACAAAGCATAGAGTGAACTCCCCCTAAATATGTGCATACAAGAATGTGTGATAGAGGCATATGCACATATTCATGTTTTACTATTTGGATCCGAGGAACGCAATAAGAAATAAAAATATGATATAGAATGTATACCTCTTTTATTTTTAACATTTTCATCCAAATGAGACTAAACAATATCATGATCAATAAACATATTAGTCTCCCAATTATATTTGTCATTATCACCAAAACCAACTTAATGAAGTTTGAACTTACACAAGGTCAGTTTGACCAGGCTGGGCTGATTTGACAATAATAGGGTCGGTCTGACCTCTCTCTCCAAAGTAGAGCTAAAAATCAATACAATTTTAAACCAAAAAATAGTGTAACTTTTGATCCATAGCTCCAAATGACTTGTGAGAGACCATGTGGCTAGGTCTAAGTCAATTTGTAATAAACATTTCGTAGTTGGGTTGAGTTGAATATGTTGGACCGATGACGGCAATCAGAGTGGGATGAATGATTACTGAAGTATTTTTCTTCCCCAGGTATTCAAAATCATCACTCAAATGACTATGGAAGTCATCAAGTTCATATCACACCTCCTACACAAGATGCATAGAGGTCTAGAACCAAAAAGATGCAAACACTAGGTTTTGTTTGCAGACCGATAATACCGCCAAGGAGAAGTTGATACTACTGCTACCAGTTAGTACTACCATCAAGATAAGGCTAGCACCACCACTCTGTGGTACTACCGCCACTGTGAGGCTAGTATGATTGCGTACCCTATTCCTAGGCACAAACGTCCCGGGACAAAAACCCAAATTTAAGGATCTTGATTAGAACTTGTCCAAATACAATCAAAATTGGTATGGACCTTTGCAAGGATTCCAAGAACCAAATCAAATAAATAAGCACAAGGTTCTTAGACTTGATTCCATCCAATTGAAGAAAATTGAGTCCTAGGTCACAAGATCACACAAAACCCTAAAACTAAAATTACTTATTGCTCGTGAGGATCTAAGTTATGAGAACTTTCAGATCATCTCTCACATATCCTAGCAAGGTAATATAGTCATAGGTTTGTGCTAGAAAGATCACAATCACAAAATCCCAAATATTAGTTAAACAAGGTAAGAACCAGGCAAGATCTTGATTATTACTATATGAGTGATCTAGATGGGCAAAGATTGGTCCTAAGGATCTATTAGTATCTCTTACACATGATAGATCACATCAAGATCAAGAGAATCATGAAAAGAACCAAATCGCCACAAGCATGAACAAGAACTCATGCAAAGAGAGACAAGATCAAAAGGATTGCAAGAGCTCCATCTATTGCATGAAGAGGAATTATTCCTTATAGCTTATTGTTTATAAAGGACCTCCCACAAGTCCCACTATTACTCACACCATGAAGGACAGAAGGAACTAACCTAGAGCTACAAAATCTATATTTCTTTGCAAAACCTAGGTCTCCTCACCCTTTATCATCTAGGCTAAATTAGCCCCCTTAGGAGGTCTAGACTCACTAAGGATGGGAGAAACTGGTCAACCCAATAATACCAAGTTTTTCACGTATATGCATGTTTTTCAAAGTGTTTGCAAGGATTAATCCACTCACACTCGAGTGTTTGATCCACTCCACACACACGACCCTAGTCTAACTCTAAACCACTTCCCTTGCGTCCCTCGGCGCCGTGGTTTCGGTGTAGGCCTCAAGTCCGGTTTTGGGCAATTTCCCACAATTCCCCTAACAAAGCTTCTAAGCACCTTCCCTTGACTCTGTCTTCATTTTGTCATTCAAGCCACCAAGAACACCACATGCAGGTTGATCAATTGCTTCCCTTCCATCTACAAGTCACTCCCATTTCGGCTCCTATCGGACCATGCCTCACTTGAACTGATGAAGCCACTTGATCTAATTCATTGCTCAAATATCCCTTTAAACACATTCTTTGACCTTGCCATGTGCCATACTTGAGCCCAATCATCCCACATGAACCCTTTTACCACTCTAGATCTTGATCCACCCTGATCTAGTCCCGATCTTTCAACATTGACCATAGTTACCTCCAACTTCCCTGTACATCCATATTCTTGATCTCTCAACATTGATCATAGGGTTGGTTCAAGTGGTTTCATTAGTTCAAGTGAGGCATGGTCTAGTGGGAGACAAAAACGGAAGAGACTTGCTGATGGAAGGGTAGGCAACGATTAACCTAAACATGATGTGCATGGTGGTTTGCACGACAAGATGAATATAGAGTCAAGGGAAGATGCCTGGAAGCTTCGTCGGCGGCATTGTAGGAAAATGCCCAAAACCAGACTTGAGGTCTATACCAAAACCGTAGCACGAGAGAAGCAAGGGCAGTGGTTAGGGTTAGGTTAGGGTCATGTATGTGAAGTAGATCAAACATTCAGGTGTGAGTAGGTTGATCCTTGTAAGTACTTTGAAAATCATAGGTGTGAGTGAAAAAAACTCGGTATTGTGGGATTGGCGGGTTCCCCAATCCATAGTAGGTCTAGATTAACTAAGGGGTTGATTCGTCTATATGATGAAGGGGAAGGAGAGCTAGGGTTGGCAAGAAAATAGGTTAGAGGTCTAGGCTTTGGCTAGTTCTTCCTCTCCTTCATGGTGTGAGTAAGAGTGAGACTTGTGAAGGGTCTATTATAACCAGTAAGCTAGATTATTCATCTACATGCAATAGACCAAGTTCTTGCAATCTTGTGATCTTGTCTCTCTTTGCATGAGCTATTGGTCTTGTTTGTTGTGATTTGGTTCTTTTCATGTTTCTCTTGATTTTGCTATGATACATGATGTGTAAGAGGCACTAGTAGATCCTTAGAATCAATCTTTGTTCATCTAGATCACTTCTATAGTAAGAATTAAGATCTTGTCTGGTTCTTGCTCTTCTTGATAAGATTTGTGATTTTATGATCTTGGCCTTTCTAGCTCAAAACTATGTTTAAATTATTTTGCTAGAATATGTCAGAGATAATCGAAGTTCTCATGACTTAAATCCTCACGAGTAAAAAGTAAATTGAGTTTTAGGGTTTGGTGTGATCTTGTGACCTAGGACCCAATTTCTTCAATTGGATGGAATCAAGTCTAAAAACCTTGTGTTTCTTGATTTGATTTGGTTCCTGACATGTCTGGTTCTTGACATCCTTGGAAAGGTTCATACCAATTTTAGTGGTATTTGGACAAGGTCTGATCAAAATCTTCAAATTTGGTCAAGCGGTCATACCGGCCTCCCTATGGCGGTAGTACCATTTGACTATGGTCATACCAGCTTAGCCTTGGTGATACTACCGATCTGGCAGTCAAAACCAGAGTGTTGATTTGTTTGGTCCTAGATATTTATGTATCTTGTGTAGGATGTTTAATTTGAACTTAATGACTCTTATAGTCATTTGAAAGAAGATTTTGAATACTTAGGGAAAGAAAAGGCTTATGCAATTATTCACCACCATGCCAAATCAAGATTTTAACACTTGAGCATAACATTTGAGGTGACCTCTACATAGTCTCATAATACATGTGCAAAACACTTGGATGAATGGAATGCTTAGGTCATGGAGAATGAAATGGTGTAACATGCAGAGCTTGTCCATTTTTGGATTAGATTTGGAGGAGAGAGGGAGGTAAGGAGCTTTGATGTTGGTTTGGAAGAGATAGCAGGAACGGGGAATGAATCGGAAAGGAGACAGAGAGGCGCTCGTCGACTATCTAACTTTCTTTTTGGGAAAAAATATCAGAGATTAGAGGAGAGGGCCGGTGGGACTTAAGGTGGGATTTGTATGTTTGGTTTCTAAGGTTTTCAATGCAAATTTTTGTACCCAAATGCTAATATGATAAATGTTGGGACTAATATGCAAAAGAAAATAAATGCAATTGCAATGAAATCCACATGGATGATTGCCAAAGGCTAAGTAAATAACCAAATTTGCTCTAGAAATCAGCGGTGTTACAAACACAAACCAGATGGCCTATTTAGGCCCCGCTCGATTGGACTGAGAAGCTGTGGCTTATGGCTAAAATTGCACTGTAGCGGTTGAAATTTCAATTTAGCTGAAGGTGGCTTATTTGGCGTAATTAAATTTAAAAAAAATTAAAAATAGAAAAAATATGTTAGCTCATTACGAACAACGCGAACGAATACGGAAAAAAAGAAACCGGCAAAAAGGCTCAAAAAAGTCAAAAGTTCAAAAAAAGACGAAATTTCTAAATAATAAAAAATAAGCCAGAAGTCGAAGCTAAAATAAGCGGGGCCTCGGATACTGCTGCTTCTTTCCCTTCCTTTTTCGAAAGGGATAGACTATTGCGCAGACGACTGAAATTTTTTTTTATCTTTCAGTCATCTAAAATTACACTTTGAATCACTTGAAGTTGCACATGTTTTTTTTGAGGGGGGCTGTAATTTTAGTTAATTGAGAGTGCAATTTCAGGTCACCAGAAGTTGCACTCTGAATCACCTAAAGTTGCAGGTGTTTTTTGGAGGGGACTGCAATTTTAGTTCATTGAGAGTGCAATTTCAGGTGACTAAAACATAAAAAAATTTCAATCGCCTGTGCAATAGCAAAACTGTTTTCGAAAATATCCTCTTTGTCTATGGCTTCACACGCTCGTGGAGAAGAAGAAAAAAAACAGAAGCCCCTTTACGGCATCAAAGCAAAGATTACCGGAGATCTCAACTGCGACGTCAATGGCTGTGAATCCGCGATGCTAGCGTCGGCCAATGCGAGATTACCGGAGATCCCAACTGCGACGTCAATGGCTGTGAATCCGCGATGCAAACGTCGGCCAATGCATCTCCGACTCCGCGGTCCTGTGGCCAGGGTTGCCTGAAAAGTACAGCGCAGTTTCCCCTCCTCGTTTTCCAAGACGATGATGTTTTTGCTAGCTAGCTTGAACAGCGATCGCGCAACGGCATAAGGTAGGTTGGAAGAGGGCTGCTTGCCCGGAGCCAGAGAGCACTCGACATCACTGTAGCAGGGGCCTTGAAATTGGATTCCACTGCCATGTGTAGTGTTACGGCTACATACACGTTGTAGACCGTTGGATTAAAAATCAACTTTTTCGATCGAATGCCATGGAGGGATATATATAGAGCGGTTGTCTGAAACATGTGGGGACGTGATCCATTCACGGTTGTTAATTCTAATCCTGTTGTCATTCGAGTAGTGCTTATGTGCTCTTGGAGAAAAAAAACGAGATGTTAGTTAATTAGCATGATACATAATATTAAATTGCATGTATCAATTAGTTTAGCATGATATACAATATTGAGTTGCATACATTAACCAATTCACCCTAAAAACTTAAGCTAATAAGGCAAAGCAAATAATGCACTTATACTTCAATACTTTTTCTTATATGTAGACTCTCTCATACCTAAGGCCCCGCTAGTTTCGGCTTGAGTTTCTGGTTTATTTTACACTATTCATAATTTTTGTCTTTTTCTATACTTTTGGCTTTTTTTGAGCTTTTTTGCTAGTTCTTTTTTTTCTCGCATTTGTTCGCATTATACGTGATGGGCTAACATATTTTTCTATTTTTAAATTTTTTAAATTTAATTATACTAAATAAGTCTCTATCAGATGCAGTGTTTTTTCAGACAGCTACAGTGCTTTTTAATCATAAGAGTAACTTCAAGAGATTAGCCAAAAGAAGTATCTAAATTTAGTGATTTAGCTATTCTCTAAAATGAATCTCACCCAAAAAAACAAGACTATTCCAACAGGCTATCTAAACTAGAGGGCGCGCGGTGGGTCGTGACACGCGGGAATGGGGTGCAGCGTGCGGGAAGGAAACGCCGACCGCGCCAAGAGGCTGGATGGTGAGCGAGGTAGGCTATCCAAAAATAGAGAGCGAAGGAGGAGGGATGGAGAGCTACTAAATTTGGAGAGTCATTTACAGAGTCTATTGGAGACCTTTTTTTCTCCAATAATAGCCAAATTTATCTTTAGAAAATGATTTAGCTCTTCTTTTGGAGTTGCTCTAAGCCACTTAAAAAAAGCTCTTTGGAGCAGAGCCTAAGACATAGAATAGAAGTTAGCTGTAATTATTTTTTAATTGCGTCAACCGGGTCTTAACTAAAGATCTCTTGTATATACCAACTATTTCACAAAAAAACTTAAGATAATAAGAAAATCAGATAATTTACTTAAACTTCAACTTACAGCATAATCAAATGCGCATGTACAGTGAATTCGGATGGGGTGTGACGGTACTGTATCTAGCTAGTTGTCCGACCGGCCGCATTGCATCCACAAACCTCCTGCTCCTTAGGCTTAGCTACGTCCACGTCATTTTAGGCATTATTGTGTGAACCACATTGAAAGAAGCAGAGAGGAGGGAGAAGGAAATGGAAAGGAATGGCCGATCCAGCTTTAGCATAGCTAGCTCGGTTGCTCCTCTCTGATATGATGTGTTGATGTAACTTCTGGAACTTAATTACTCCTTGTGTGGATATGCTTATCTCATGCTTGATGACGTGCAAAAGAAAAAATGGAGCAATGACGCTGCAAATTTCTGTTTGAGTACTATTGTCAAATGAAACACGAATAATTATCTATCTATCCTTCCCAAGGGTCAAGCATTCGAGTTGCCATTAGAATATGTCCTAGGATTGGATTCACTATGTCGTCGATCCTGCGTGTTAGGTGATTCTTCAACTGATTTATAGTTTAAGTTTATAGTTGTGTTTTTGATTTTTTTTATTGAAATTACACTATAATAGCTATTAGTTTTTTAAAAAAAAATAGAAAAATCGTTATATTATCACGAATAGTATAAAAGAAATAAAAAAATTAGCAAAAAAATCAAAATTTAAAACTGGTACATTTTAAATAGATGTTAACTTAAATAAATTAAAAATAAAAAATCAGAAGCTAAAATTATTTAAAACGCGGCTTCGATCGATTGATACTCCATTAAGGTCAATGCCAATAAAATTTCTAAATGTGTCGTCGTCCAAAACATCACGTGCGATGGATGCGACAACTCCGTACCTGACAACCACATGACCAACTCTCTCTGACATGAGGACGGTTGCAAGTAGTAGCTAGCTAAGGCACCGCGAAGGTAATCGGAAAATAGCAAACAGAAATCTAATTTAAGAGCTCCCGTGGCTTACTATGTATAGGTGCACTTCTATCACATAATGGCTCCCTTGAATCGACTATGCCACATGACATAACTGTGACTTAAATTTTTCTTCAATATTTCTCGCTTTTCTTGTTATATACTTGAGCTCAACCATTTCACATGACATCCTTGATCGTTCTAGGTCTCAGTTCCTCTGTGAGCCTAACCCCAATCATCGCCATTAACTATGATTAACTTCAAGCGTCTTGTATATCTAAATACTAAGAAATCATTTTTGAGAATAAATTCTTCACAACTTGACCAACGCTAGTCAAAACATCTTTTATGCAACACATATACACTGATCTAGGTCAAACCAAATCAATCCATAACTTAATATCTTAAAATCTCAAGAATTTTCTATTGGAGCCTCTCTGAAAAATCGCAACTGACAAATAATCCGCTGTCCTAATCGGTAGCATGACAACCAAGTCGATAAAATACAAACTTTATAAAATTCAAATAATCACCCTACAAACTTAGTAACAATTCATCACAATGCTATCCTATTCTCCTCACGTCGTCCTCCGAATGAATCTCCAGCATCGGTACCTTTCTGTTCGCAGTTTTGCCAGCCGGCCGGCGCGCATCTGCTCCGGCTTTTTAACCGCTGTCGTGTCGGCATGCCGTGGCACAAATACAAGCCATAACGTGAATGGAGGCAGGCACTTGGTCAGATCGGTTCTCTCCTCCCGGCCGGATAAGGCCATCTTCAATGGTAATAGCTAGTACTAGCTATATAATCAGCTGACGTGGAGGTGAGAGACAAAAGCAAAGACTATTTTATACTGTTGGACCCACATGCTCCTCTCTCATGTTCTTGGACTACGTGAAATAGATCATTTATTTGCTTGTCACTAGTGACTACTCTCTCCTACTTTTTCCTCGCACATCGATCTAATAATTAAATAGCCAAATTGTTGGAGACGCCCTAAGCAGGGCAGAGCAAAAGCGAAGGCGCATTCCGGCAGCTGGTGGGGTGTGGTTGGACACTGGACAGCGACGAGCGTAAAGAAAGAGAGCGAAAGAAAGAAAGAAGAGGGAGACGGATGAGATGCACGGCGAGAGGCCCAAACGGAGCCCGGCCGAATCGCTCGCGCGCGCGGCGCCTTTAACTGTCTGCATCCACGGCCGACCTCATCGATCCATCGATTCCATTGGTGAATCTTTCTCGCCACCGATACATCGATCGGTCGGGTCCAGGCAGCCGCAGCTTAATTATGCTCACGCTAACGAATTGAAAAGCCGGCCGCGACAGGGAAGGATTGGCCGCGGCCCGCGGAGGGAGGGCACGTGGGACGGATCAGTTACCTGGCTCGTGTTGCGCCACCGCCCGCCGGAGACGGTGCCGCGCGTGCTCCTGCCTGCATGCCGGGTGGCATCTCTCCGTCCGTCTGTCTACCTCTCTGACCACTCATTTTCTTGACGCAAACGTAGAGGGCGCAAAGCCTCTGCGTGTTCTCGAGAAAAATCACGTCGATCCGTCGCTTCCTTGCCATGTGCCTGCAGGCCACTGCATGCTGGTATACGTATTAACGCTCTCGCGCGCGGCCGCATGCCGAAACAACGTCGTCCTCGCAGGCTCGTGCACCCAACTTCACTGCACCACGTTGTGCGGCAGCCACGTACGTACTGAACAAGCCAGGTTTGTTAGAACTATTTTTGCTAAATTCTATGTTTAGAGTATGTATCGAGTTAAGTCCAAGTCAATTTAGAAATAGAAATTTAGGTTTTAGAGTTGGTTTCTATATCTGAGTCATATTCGGATACGTAAAAGTATTGTTTATTTTTAACGTGTAAATTTATGTATAAATAGTGGAGAAAATCAAAAAATATACGGCGATTGGAACACTACTAAAAGATTTCGTTTGCTCTATCTCTTAATTGTTTGTATTGTCTCTATCGGAAAATAGATAAAATACGAGTATTTGAAGATTACGAGTGTTCGGGGTTACTCAAAGGTTATGAGTAATTGAAGCATTTGAAATTTACGTCTGCCGGTTGTGGTCGAAGATACGAATAAGTGCAAACCAGTCGAAACTACGAGTAAATGCAAATCTGTCGAGGCTACAAGTAAGTGCTAACTGTTTGAAACGCCTTGAGTGAGTGCGGAGCGGTTGAAGATTCAACGCGTAGAGCGGTCGGAGTTTAGGAGAGCGAAACTTTCAAGGCCTGCATAGCCACTCGATCGAATTCGACGAAAAAACCAGCTGTCTCGATGTAGTAACGATCTGTACGCTTCTTGTGTCACTCGCACGTCCAGCCGTCCAGGGATTGGATTTATGTGTGTACTGCCTTTGAGGCCATGGCAAGGCAGACGCTTTCATATTAACTGTGGTTAGTGTATGTGGTCGTGTTGTTATGCAGTGACATGTATACCATACTGACATGGCGACATACCTAGCTACTGCGTCCTGTGTTTTTTCTTGCTAATCATCCAACTCGATCGCCTGAGACGTCGCCGAACCAAACGATGCTGCTCCTGCGCTGCCGAGGAGACAAGTCGCCTTGGGCGATCGCGATCGGGCATGTGTGCGTACGGCTCAACACTGCGACCGACAGCGACGGTGAGCTCCCTGTAAACCACACCTACGCCATTACAAGTCGGAGCACAGGATGTGAATCTATTTGGTGGTGCTTGCTTTCAGAGATCACGTCGCCGACACCATCAGTTCCTTTCCTTTCCTTTCCTCTTTCCCTTGCGATCGATCGATGGAGATGATCATGTATATCCGGCCGCCGATCGCGGGCAACCCCATGATGGAATGACTATTGCTTGTTAATCTGTGGGAGTGCGCACTTGGTTCTGTCTGACGCTCCTCCATTCGATTTAGAATCAGCAACTCGATCGGATGTCAAAAAACGTAACATCGTGGATAAGTTGGTAGATCGTACTACATATGCTCGCTGCACCAATTGCACGACGGCTCGATCGATTGCGGACGTCGCATGCATTCAGGGTACATTCATATTAATTTTTACGGGTAGTTTTTGGTTTTAATTTATAGATAGTAATAGCTTACAGAGAGTCATACGGATAGAGAAAATTACGTGTGATTTTAGTCGATATAAATAAAGTCACTACAGTGTGTACTACAATCGATTAGTAGATACCGCATTGAAATGAGACCTTATTAGAAAGTTAGGTACTATAGAAAATTTATTTACTATAAAATTTTTTTAGAAATCAATATAAATAAGCTTGATGCTGGTTTGTTGCAGAGCAGTACTACTAGCACCACTAGCTTTTCAAGCTACAGAATTTTGAGGAGCTAGCCGTGCAACTTTTTAGCTTCGAACCTCTCCTGTTCCAAATAGCCTTTGAGGATTTTTGATATTTAATTAAAGAAAAAAATAAAATATACTGTTATATCTTCATGTATAATAAAAAAATATATAAAAAAAACACGTTTAGAACGGGGTCTAGTCAGGTCAAGATACGTCCTCGAGCATTAGTACTTTCGTTGTGTAAGGAATTAAAGGTGGTGATCGGTTCGGCTGAAAAGCTCGTAGTTTATGGCTGAAAATACTTTAGCTGACTGAAAAAAGCACTGTAGCTGACAGAGACTTATTTAGTATAATTAAATTTAGAAAAAATAAAAAAATATGTTAGCCCATTACGTATAATACAAACAAATACGGGAAAAAAGAACCGGCAAAAAAGCTCAACGAAAAGCCAAAAGTTCAGAAAAAGACGAAACTTATGAATAGTAAAAAATAAGCTAGAAGTCGAAACCGAGTTGATCAGAGCCAAAACCACATATCTTCCGTGCCATTGCCAAGTAGTGCAGCATCAGCATGGGACACGCTAGCACTCTTTCCCATAAACGCCAATGAGCGAGCTCTCGAAGACCATTGCAATGTGTTTAGATTGGATCAGGGCCAGGCGCGCGCCGCGGCAGCAAAGCGCATGCGTGGAGTTGGCGTCCAGCATCCAACGCCGCCGCTGCAGCTGCACGCTCGCCCAGGAGGCTGCAGGCAAGAGTAGCTCCAATGCCACATTCCTGTGAAGATCGCCGTTGCGCCGGCGAGGTGGGTGGCGTCGGAGACCTCGCCGCGGCGAGACATCTCGTCGAACGAGCTCCGCGCGTCCACGAGCCGGTCCGACCGGACCAGGTGCTTCGGCCGGGCGTTGAGCTGTCGTGAATGGAGAGCAGTCGCGGATGGATCGACCGCGACGGATGAGGAGGAGAGGTTTTAGGCCGGCTGAGCGTTACAAATTCTGTTCTGAGGAAATAAAATGTGCCAAGCACCGGACGATTTGTCGCAACAGCCCATTTCAAATGTTATGTTAGTTCAATCGAGATTAGATATTGTCATAGTACTTACTGTAATAATTTGCAATGCAAAAAAAAATTTACAAACACAAAAATTATGCCATAGCATCTGTATATTACTAATGCAAAAAAAAGGGGTAATTCAATATATGCCACTCCATATAATGTCGTTTTAGAGTTTGTCACTACGTAGATTGCAATTAAGGATTTGTTATTCTATACAAAATCCAATTCATACTTTGTTATTTTTGCATTTTCCTATTTTAGCCCACCTGGATTGACCCTTTTGCCCCATTGGCCAGCTGTTGTATCCAGTTCGATCGGGTCCAATCACTCCCCATTCCAGTTTACAGCTAGGGATTGAATGTTTTGTTCCCCATTCCAGTCTAGACCGGAGGCGACTCCACATTTACCCCCAACTTTGGCGACGGCCACAGCGGCGGAGCTCCCCATTCGAATCTAGACCAGAGGCAACTCCATGTTCAACTTCTCCAACTGGCCACAAGGGGATGTATATACCCCACACCACAAAATTAACCATTGAGATAGAAAATCAGGATTTCCAGAAGTAACACAGGCAAACGACCGATACTTCCGCTCCTCTTAGCAACGGTCAGAAAACTAGTCGTTGCAGGCAAATCTAGTGGTTCCATCGTGCAAAGTCTGGTATTACCGATCATCGAAAGTATCATAGCATTTATGCGGAACTACCGATTTCCTCAGGGACGAGAAGACTCTACACAGGCGTCTCTCTGGAAAAAACGTATTACTACATAAGTCGAACGTTTCGTAAATCGGAAGTACCGCTCGCTGATCGAACTACTCACACAGAGCCGAGCGGACTGCTCACACAGAGCTAGTTGAAAGTATCGATCGTCGACTTCACTGGTCCCTGATCACGTCGGATGGTTCAGCCACTCAAGTCTCTAACCATGTTGATCTCCAACCACATTGTCCGGTTCGATCACACAGATCTTGACAATGTCGGTTTCGACCACACTGGTTTCGATCATATAGATCTCGACCACTTCGATCTTAGACCACATCGATCTTCGACCACACATGTCATCGACCACGTTGATCTTCGACCACGTCGGTTCGACTATGTCGGCTTTGACTATGCTGGTTCTCAACCATATTGATCTTCGACCACATAGGTCTTCGACCACATTAGTTTGACCACAATGGTTCTCGATAACACAGGTCTTTTCGACCACCAACAGATGTGGTAGTTCTGTGATTACATAGCTGGTAGTTCCGACTAGCGGTAGTACCACATAATACACTGTGGTAGTTCTGATTTTTCTAAGAAGTGCATATACTTCAAAAATTTTTGCAAAACACATTTACAAACTACAGTATCATGCACACAAGGATTATCCATGATTCTCAATAAGTTGCAAAATATATTTTCACACTTTTAAAATCATGACATAATGATTATATATATGAGCTTCAACTATTTGCAAATATAAGCTTCATATTATAAAGAATAAAAAAATGGACTTCAAACATTTGCAAAACACATTCGCAATGTATAGTCCCGTGTTACAAGGAGGAGGCTGATGCTTGGAGCAGGTCGCACATGCGGAACAATCCATTCCGGGAGAAGCAGCGATTCAACAAGCGGTTGTGAATGGGAATCAAGAGACTATTTCTGCGTGCTTTTGCATGTTACTAACTACTTAATGTCCAAGGAACAAGTGAAATGTGTGGAGGGGAATAGTTGAACAAAGTGGAGGGATAAGAATGGCAGGTAAAATACAGTGTTGAGAGTTATTGCTGTCATTATGTCAAAGTACAGCTTGCATTAGGGTGAGAAGATTATTAAACGAGCTCTTAAGCTTGTCAAATTATCTAAGCATCTTTAAAATAGTTGTTTCCATTGGAAGTTGTGGCTCTTGTAAGATGCTCGTGATGTGACATTATTCTCTCTCTTTAAACATTTATCTAAGCGTCTCTTGCATTGGAGATGCCCTAAGGCCATGTCCAACATGGGGCTTAATTCATTTAATTGGGCACTTGGGCACAAAAACTTTGCCATGGTGGACATCAGAGCTAGTGGTTGCTTTGGCACCGCAGCTTGAAGAGGAGGCCGATGCTTGGAGCAGGTTGTACACACGGAACAATCCATTCTGGGAGAAGCGGCGCTTCAACGAGCAGTTGTGAATGGGAATCAAGAGACTATTTCTGCGTGCTTTTGCATGTTACTAACTACTTAATGTCCAAGGAGCAAGTGAAATGTGTGGAGGGGAACCGTTGAACAAAGTGAGGGATAAGAATGGTACGTAAAATATAGTGTTGAGAGTTATTGTTGTCATTATGTCAAAGCACAGCTTGCATTAGGGTGAGCAAATGCTTAAATGAGCTCTTAAGCTTGTCAAATTATCTAAGCATCTGTAAAATAGTTGTTTCTATTGGAAGTTGCAGCTCTTGTAGAGATGCTCGTGATGTGTCATTGTTCTCTCTCTTTAATCATTTGTCTAAGCGTCTCTTGCATTGGAGATGCCCTAAGAAACAAAACAATCGATCGCAAGGAGCCTTCTGCGCGAGGAGCTAATGCGAGTAGAATATCCTCGCGCCAGAGGGAGAGTGAGGAGGAGACGCTATGCTACGGAGAGAACCAAGAGAGAACGAAGTGACGTGGGCTTTTTTGTCGAAGGAGAGGGAGGGGCTCGTGGCTGTGGGGGAAGAAAGGGGCAGATGAGAGAAACGGTTGGTGCTACGGGAAGTTTTGTGGGCTGTGGACCATGGCTTTTAGTTTTGAGCGGCCGATAGTTTTTTAAGCTATGTTTTTTGAGATGACAGCAGACGGCGGAGACGTTTACGTGGACAACGTACACGGTTTTAAATTTAGGAAACCGTTTAGATAAAACAGTTTCAAGAAGGCATTTAAAGAAACTGCACTGTTTATTTCAGTTTTCAGAGGAGCCAAAAGCCATAAAAAAACCAAAAAGAACAGGTTGGCTTATGGCACCTCTCCTAAAAATTGGACAAGTGGTAATACACATCTCAAAGCAGCTACTCCACTGCCCCTTTCCCAGATGAAACCAGCTCTGAACTTTGAAGGTGGTCAAGAACATCAATGGAGAGAGCCATCAAATTATGGGTAGACAATCCCTACACACACACAAAAAAAAGAGAATTTTACGAATATATTAATAGTTCTTCTCTTTGGAACCTTTGTTATTTCTGTTTTGAGTTCGTTTTTCTCCCATTTGGAAAGTTTCATTTTCCTTGATGATTTGGTAGTCCAAGTTAATGTATTATAGAATATGCATACCCCCGTTTCTGGATTTAACATATCGTCTCTTCTCTTTTCTGGTGTATTAGCAGAAACAGGTAATGCGGGGTAGTATTATTTTCAAGACATGGCAGATTAATTGGCTGCGATCAGACGTACTAGCTCTTTGCTGTTCTCCTTGATCACCAGTATACATGCTTGCAATATCAATAATCATTCTGGAAGAGAAGCAAGATGACAGGATATTCACAAGCACCAACACAAATGACGGCCAGTTCTATCGCCGGACAGTCCACTAGCCACTGGTCCTTCGCACCCAATAAATCCATAAACCGAGAATGACTCAAGTAAAATGGATTTGATCTGAAAGCAAACGAACTCAAATGAAATACAAGCGTTGTGTTGCAATGTACAAGGAGGATCTGCCTTGAGCTTTCCTGCAGTCCTCAGAGTTTATAGTTCCTTTCCTAACAAATGAGCACTCATGCACACCATGTACAATTTTTTTTCAACAAGCAGCGATTATTCGGGCGCCATAACCAGCCTTGGTGTGCCTTCTACAGGATGTTTCGTCTTTCCATGACACTAGGAAACAAGCAGTTGGTATCCATGTCAGTGCACAAACAAACTGATGAACAAGTCATGCAGATTTTGATCAAAATTTTATGGTCATTAGAATGACTTCGATTCTTTGAACCAAGTCTCAAGTCTGGGCAGATTCGTTGTCATATATGGTGTGGAATGCACAGCAGATGATAAGAGGATTCTGCATACCTTCAATCAGCGACTTATCCACTTGTACTGCCCAGATCGAAGTCCATAGTGTAATCATACTCAATGGTGGGTATGACAGAGGCCATAAATTTTAAAAATATGAAAAGGTACCTATACAGACAAGGGGACAGAAGTTAGACAGTAGCCAATGGAAGAAATGTGCTGCTTTCTATTATGCAAGCAATCAGCAAATGGTATCTGCATAAAGAATATTACTTATCAACTTCTGGTTCAACTCCTCGAGACATTAGAACATCAATGATCTTTTTCATCACAGCAGCGTGTTTGCATGGATGCACTGAAGCATGCTTTCCTGCTATCAAGTGAGGATGGTCTTCAATTGTCACCTGTGTCAACAGAAAATGATGCTTTAGCAACACCAACAATGCAACTTGAATGGCAGGATGGAGATAGCTTAAAATGCACAACAGGCCTACTACTGAACTTTATAAACATCAGCTTGAATAGCAGGATGGAGATAGGTTAAAATGCATGAACCAGCACTACGAAAATACACTTCTGAGTTCTGAAGTAGGAACCAGAAATTCTAGGATGCTATACCATGGAAGAACCTATTTTCTAAAGACTCCACCATAGCACATGTTACAAAATGAATAGTTGAACACTATTTTCCAAATCATGCTTTCTGTTTTTTTTGGGTTAATATGTACACGTGTACTCTATGACATGGAATAGTTCCTTTTTTTAATCATATAGGCCCAGCACAAAACATAAGCATCAAAACTAACAATATTAAGGATGTTGACTAACTGATATTGAAGAAATCTGGTTATCTGTGTATTCCATTTGACATGTCAGAAAATCAAAGTAAATAAAATAACATTGTTAAAGATGTACCGTTTTGCGTGCATGGTCTTGACTGATATCTTCAAACACAAGTTCAGGCTTTAATGGCATTCTTGACTACAATGGCAAACAAATTAAATGAATCAAGTTCGGGTGCAACAAGTAAGACCACAGTAACTACATCCGAGAAGCACTTGCTACGTGTTAAAGTAGTTTACCTCATCATATCCCGTAAGCCAGACACGTGGAGTCTGGTAGTATTTGTCATATCTGCAACATAAGAACTACTTACATACTTACCAATAAAAGCATGAAACACAACAGCGCTTTGACAAAGCAAATAGAACTAAGTGGACCATCTAATTGTCCACAAGCAACAATGGCAAACCTTAAAGGCAGCAGCATTTAGTTAGTTACAAAACTTGTCAATTTGAAATGTTTTGCAAATCAGATGCGTATCATGCCAACTATAACTCACTGTGCACCAAGCATGCAATCTGTGTAAATTCAAGTGTTGAGAGGTGCAGATATGCAAAATGTAAAGTTTGGCTGATCCAAATTAGAAAGAACACCAGGTGATTGAGATGTCCTCCTCATAAATGTCCATACATATTGCATGTAGCCAATACGCAGAAATATACGAACTTTAGACAAGCACATAAATACCAATTATGCATAGCCATGGCTACAATTAATATGGAACTACACACCAATCAGACAACAAGCACTAATCTATTGAACAAAAGAATTAACCAAAACCTGCAGGCAAGATAAAAGAGCTTACGTGATGCTGACATCGTATGTTCTAGTACGAAGGATGTTGTCATCTTCAGGCTCTTCTGCGACAAAATATGAAGGTTGAGTGGTTGCCTGAAATAGGATGAGAAAGGCAAAGTTCGAATCAGTAATGGCTATGAACTTTATCAGCCTTGCTTAGGCATGTCAATGATATGATCATGGTCTTCCTACCGAATGATCTCCTGTATCTTCATAAGTGTCCATATCAGGTATATCCTCCTCATCTTCCTGCTTCTCACCAGCACCAAAGTACGAGGGGATAGATTTTATCCCTTCGGCTTTCCCTATATCCAACGTATCCATAGAGGGTATGTCTTCCTCCTCTTCTGGTTTTGATCCTAAACATTACCAACAGAATAAAAAAAAAAACAGTTTAGCTCATACAATACAGACTGTGTGAAACAAAGCAGCCCTGAGAGATCAACCTTGCACGCCGTGTGTGGCGAGCCAGCCTTCTCCATCCTCATCATCATCAAGAACTACCTCAGCTCCTGCTGCATCGTACTCTTCCTCGACCGAGACAGCGCGTCTTAGGCAAGGCACTGCCAGCAGAACCAAATTTAGCAGGCCAATTGCAAGGGGGAACATCAAACCGTTCCAAAACATGGGGGGAAACCTAAATTTACGCAACTCTATCCTCCAATTCAGCATTGCAATACATGGTGGCCTAAAACCAAATTTATCCTAACTACCACCATCCAATACATGGGGGAAACTACCAATTCTATCCACCAATGCAGCATCCATCAAATTGAAGTAGACAACGAAATAGGAGTCGCATATTTACGCAATTCAGCAGAAGCATACCGTTCCTGGTGACGAGGAATTGCTTCTCGGGAGGGAGATACGGCTTCCTCTTGCTCGGATCGCCCGCCTCCCTGCACACGAGGCGCACCCACCAGATCGATCAGACACCAACCCAACCAGAAACCCCCGAATCCCCCGAACAGCGCGGAGCGGAGGCGAGTGAAACGCACCAGGACCAGGTGGGGCACTTGGAGACGAGGTTGTCGCCGGCGAGGATGAACTCGGGGACGGAGAGGACGCCCTTCTCAAGGAACGCCGACACGGTGCGCGCGCCCGTGACCCGCTCCACCGTCCCCTTGTAGAACTCGTACACCTTCTGCTTCACCTGCATCCTGCTCCGGTTCCCTGTTGCTTCCTCTCGACGGAGACGAGGACGAGACGGGAAAGCTAAGACGAGAGGAGTTTGCCCCGAGCGGAAGGCACACCGGCGAGAGGAGCAGAGCCGTATCCCTTAGTACTACGACCACGCCACCGGAGTTGAAACACGCATGGACTCCCCGGCTGCCTGGGCTGGACACGGGCCCGGTCTAGTGGCACTGGCCCAAGTGGGCCAATTAGCCCATAACAAGCAGCCCAAGTTAACTCCTAGACCCAAGTGGCCGGCCTGCCTGCCTTTTCTCATAAAAAGAAGCGTTTCCTCGGCCTTGTATGCATCGGCCCAGCCCAATCCAATGCCGTGGCGTCGTCTTCGAGCAAACGAAACGACACGTCTACATCTTACGTGGCCCCGCGGCGGGCACATCCCACCGTCCCCACCACGCCACGTCACCTAAACCACTGCCAGATCAGTACGCACAGCCCACGCGGCGGAACCACGCATCCCACCGCGACTTGCACGTTGACCGCACCAGCCAGTGACTCGTCAACAAGGCAGTCATCTGGTCATGGCTCCTCACCGCTATTATCCACTCGGCCCAACAGTGCTGCACCCACCAACAGGCAGACCCCACAAACGTAGGGCCCACAAATCAGTGATACTCCGCGGCTTTGTCCTTAAGCAACGGCCCGATCGGGGGAGTGGGGGGAGCGCCATTTGCCCCCCATTTCCTTCCGAAATCCTCGAAAGCTCCTCCCATTTCGATCCTGTTTCAACGTTTCCTTTCTCCTCGGGAGCGAGCGATTCGAAGCTGGAAAGGCGCCTTCCCGGACACGCCGCTCCCCCCAAATCCCACCAAAACCCTACCACGCCTGCCTCGCCCCCGTCGCCGTGTGATGCCGCCGGAGACCGACGCGGCCGGCCTCGCGGCGGCCGTCCTCTCCGCATCCACGCCCAAGGCGGCGGCGGCGGCGGTCTCGTCGGTGGCGGACTTCCTCCGCCGCCACGCCGGCGACCACCCGCGCGCCTTCTTCGCTGACGCGCTCCCCTCGCTCCTCTTCCGCCTGTTCGTCGCCTCCCCCACCTTGCCGTCCTTCATCGACCTCGCCACCGGCGACTCAGCCCTGGCCGACCTCCTCGCGTCGCTCCTCTCCCCCTCTGGGCCACTCCTCGCCGCCGTTTTCGCTGCGGATCGTCACGCCCTCCTCCGATTCGTCTTCCCACCCGAGCGGCTCCCCGATTGGCTCCGCCTCGCGCTGTCGTCCGCCGCCGCCTCCTCTGATAAGGTGGTCTCGCCGCTCCTCGCCGGCCGCATCGGCTCCGAGCTCCACCTCTCGGTATTCGAATACTACCTCTTCTGGTTCGCGTACTACCCCATCTCGGCCGCCACGGCGACGGCCACCACTGGCTGGGACGCCCCACAAGCGTCGCCCTCCACTTCAAAACCCTCGCTTAAGTCGCGCGCTCGCCTCGAGAGCTGGGTGCCCACCCTCGCCTCCACGGTCGGCCGCAATCCGGGTCAGAAGCCAGAGAGATCGTTATACCTGAAGCTCCTGTACGCGTACCTTAAGGAGTTCGTGCCCAGTGATTGCACACCACCGCGCGGTGGCTGTGGCACACTGCTGCATCGAACTGTCAGTGACGGCGTGGACGCTGCTGAATCCTTCAGGCGAGCCGAATTCTTCGTGCACACGCTTGTGCAGTTCTGGCTTGTTGGGGACGACTTCTCGCCGCTGCCTATGCAGACTTGCCGTGCCCATGGGCTGCCTTTACCGTCTGTTCTGTCCCGTGCAAAAGCTACATTGGCTGAGTGCCTGCCAGCACCAGGACTTGGCGATGCACTGAAGCTGTTGGTGATGTATTTGAACAGGAGCAGTGTTCGCACACTTGTGGATGCACGCAATGTGTTTGAGGGAATGCCTTCAAGGAAGGAGTCATGCGACAGACCTGTTGGCTACTGGAATCCATTGATACAGAGGCCACTATATCGTTTTTTGCTAAGGACGTTTTTGTTCTGCCCCATGGGTGTAGATATCAAAAACACTGCCCAGGTTTGTTCTGCATGGATGGTCTATATGGAGCCATGGAAGGTTCAGCAAGAGGATTTGGATGACTATGATCTGCCACCTCCAGGTGGGCAAAATGTGCTCCGAGCTAGCGAGGGAAAGAGGCAGGGGTGTGAGGCAGTGTACACTGCAGCATGGCAGAGCTTTGTGCTGTCCAACTATTTATTCTACAGTTCATTGGTAGTGCACTTTCTGGGATTTGCTCATAAGTTTATCCATTCTGATGTTGCCTCAGTGCTGCAAATGGTATCAAAGGTTAGTGCACAGCTATTCTCTCTTGTTGCATCATATATCAAAGGTTAGTGCACAGCTATTCTCTCTTGTTGCATCATATTTTCTAGAATTTTCTAGCTATACGTGTTTTAATCCCTATCTGCGGTACATGTGATCCTTGGTATGCATGGAGTATTGTTAACTCTTAAATATTAGCTAGGCTGAACATGCTTGGAATTCAGGTGTTCTGTGCTTTGTGCTTATATGTTTCAAAACTGGGGGTTATGTGTTTCAAAACCTTAGCTGGGCCTGGGCTGGACACCCAAGATTATTCTATTAAATGGAAAAAAATTCAGCCTACGGTATGCAGTTAATGATACAAGACTTGGGAGCAATCTTACAGCCCCTCTAATTTAACGACATAGTAGGGACTAAGGAGGGCATTCTCTCCAGAATTTTTAGCCATGTGTAGCTGCATGTGATGAATTGCTGCCATATATTAAACTATTTTGGAGGGTTTGATAAGTTTTGATTGTCTGAACCTGAACATTTTATAGTTTCCACATGTATTTGTTTGTTTCAGTGGGTTGTTTTATCATTCTTTGGGTGTTAGTATGCTTTGGTTGATTCTAGATGTAATGTTTCTTCCTAGTAGCATAGCTTTCACCTGGCAGAACTGTGGTTTGGTCATGATTGAAATGAGCATGGAATGTGTTGCTGAAGATATGGTAACAGTGGACTAGTTTAGGTGAATTAAGATCGTTTCTATTTGAGCACATGACACTGTGATCTAATATAGTTAATAAGGCAGATTGAGTGAAAAATAATTGGACAGCAGCAGACAAAACGGCTGGCTCACAAACTAATATCTCTGGTGGTTTCAGATTGATTAATTCCAGATGACAAGTTGATTGTTTATTCTTTTAAAATAAGGACAATGAAGTCCGAATTTCCTCAGGAGTTAGTCATACAGGGACTGGGTGGGGCTACTTCTCCGGTTAGAATGATTGAACGAGTGACCATTTGCCCTTGGAATAAGAAAAAGAACCAGTTTTCTGCAAAGCTAAAGCCAAATGATTTGTAGTCAACTATGTAAGGAGGCTTGAAGTGATAGTGGCAACTCACTGGTAAGAAATTATAAATGTAAAATTGTAAATACAGTGCTTCAAATTTTTGCAAAAGACTTCTCCACCCAACTTCCCTTTCAGTTGTAGCACCATTGTATTGCAGAAAGTATGTAGCATCTGTGAATTGGTTCTGGCTATTTTTCATGGCTGTGAATGTTTATTGACAATGTAGTAAGGTTTTGAGATATTTTTTATATGCTTGTCTTGTCTATGCTTCTTTCTCTGCCAAAACATTCTTCAAAAAGGTTCATTAGTTTTATGATGTAAGTTTTGCTTAAAGTTGAAGTATGGCTTTGGTTGTCAGAAATATTGTATTGGATGCAATATGTGCACATGAACGATACTGGTTTTCCAGAAGACATTTCTAAAGCAGAAATGATAGATGTGCAATCAGTAAGGCATCTAATGTTACTCTATTAAAAGACTGCAGGCCTGCATCTAGCCAAATAAGTAGTAATTGGCCATTGTTTTATGTTAATGTCAATTCAAGCCATTTTTCATTTTTAAAATTAATGCCTCTAGAAAAGAGTACCTCTTTTCTTTATAAAGCACATCTGAGAGGGAGAGACGAAGAGTCAATATGCTAGAAGACACAAGTTAGGCAATGGGGGCTCCTTTTAACCTGAAGGATTAATATGGAATACAATGCCATTCATAGCCATCTCCATTGTTCTCTACTGCAGTCCTGCTAGATACAGTTTGCTTGTTTTTTATACACTTTCTCAGTTATGTGGGTGTTTGAGGTGTGAAAATGTATCCAGATGTGCCTTGTGTTGTTCGTGTAACCTCACAGAACATCTTGCTAGCTGTAATACCGGTACATGTTACTGTACAGGTTACAAGTTCATTGAACTTAATATTTTGCACTTCCTTTGCTGAATTCCTGTTCCTATGGTGTATGATCTCTTTTTTAAATCTATTTTGTACTTTTGTCTTTACGTCATGCATATCTCTTTTTTTTTTTTGGAAATTTTGGTAATATGCATAAAATGTTTGTGCTGTCAAGGATCAGCTTGTGCTGAATGTGACCATATGACTAACACCTTAATCCTCTATTCCATATCATGTTTTTTCTAATATTGGGAGGCGGCTTTTGTTCTGAACTTGAGAAAATATGCTAACCAGATTTGTTGCTCGAATCAACCAACAAGGAAAGCAAAATATTTATTTATTTTTACTTATTGGAGAACTAACAGTTATAATCTAGATTCCAGTTGATCCATACATAACTTTTTGGTGATTATGCCACCAAAAGTATCACCTTGTGCACATTGGAACTATATGCCTGATATCTTACATTCATCCAATGTCATGCATATTTTACTATTTCAGCGGATAGTCCTGAATTTTACAAAATGTGCTAACCATATGTGTTGTTTAAATCATATCAAGGACAGTAAAGAAAACTAGAGCTTTCAGCACTTACTATTTATTGAACTAACAGCCATTTGCTCTTTGGCTGATTATATTGTTGTTTGGATTATTCAGGTATTGGAAGTTTTGGGTTCGCCGAAATTATTGGGGCTCATCTACGATGCCGACGCTGCATGTCATTCTAGATCGTTTGATTCCTCATCATGTTATTTGGATCATGTGCTGAAGTATGTCCCATCAATCTGTGAGCAGCTACAGGTAGGAAGTGGAATACATGGATATCGTTTGCTGTTTCCTGTGAAATGAGAACACTTACTGCTCTGAACTTCTAATGCACTGCAGTCTGCAGCATTGAAATTTCATAAAATGTCCTAAAGAAGTATAATGGTACTATAATGTGGGGGAGTATTTCAATCTAACTTTTGGTATTCCTCGTGTGGTTTCAGGACTGGGAGGATGGTTTGTCAGAAAGTGATGCTGATGGATCTTTCTTGCATGAGCGTAGGAAATCTAATCTGAGGCTTTTCAGCGTTGATGAGGATGGGGCTTACAACTTGCTTCAGGTGCATATATTACTGTGCAAGCATTAGTATATGTCTCAAGCTAGCATATGTTGCATTGTGTTAATTATACTTAGTACACTGAAACCAGTTGATAGAACCATAAGCAGTTTCTTTAGTTGTAGAGCTGAACATTTTACATGCACCAAACAAAAAGATTGCTGGTGATCACCTATTTATGATATGTTCAGGTTCACATTTAGGTCTATTCCTTTGTTGAGGAGGTGTTCAGGATGTTCTGGTAGTTTATCTAACATTACTTGCTCTGTTACTGGATGACTATTAATGCTGCACCTGTTATTACTGATATCCCTGAATTCTGACTTACTGTTGTTTTCCTTTTTCTGAAGTTGCTGTTGCTTCGGGCAGAGTCAGAGATTCAACGTTTGCCAGGTGATGCTATGCAAACTCTCCAGACTTTGGATTTAATCAAATCCCAGATGAAGAAAGTTTTCTACAAGCACGTTGAAAGCTCCCAACCGAAGAGCTTGCCAGAGGGAGAACACAACCAGCATCATGGACGTGGTGAGATATTCACACCTAAGCATCCAAATTCGGGGAAAAGCTCATTGGTTGATGTGCAATATAAAGGTGACTGGATGATGCGGCCCATCTCAGACACTGAAGTGGCCTGGCTTGCAAGGATGCTGATCCATTTTTCAGCTTGGCTGAATGAGACCCTTCGACTTGACCATGTTGATGTAGATGCTACCCCCACTGGCCCGACCATCATCAAATTTGATCGAAATGAGCTGAGCAGAGTTGGAGGCCCAAAGGATGCTGCCAGAATGCTGCTTGTCGGTGTCTTTACATTGCTCGTGGTGGTGGGACAATGGACCCTGCAGTTCATGAGGACGCACAGGATTAAGATCAACCTGAGAATTTTTGCATCCAAAAAGCTTCTCACAGCTGTTATGTTGTACGCGGCGTTCACTGTTGCAAGAAATGTGCTGTCGTGGTCCTATTGAGCTCTGCGTTTCGTTCCTGGTGATGCTACTGCTGCTCTGCCAGTAATTTGCCCAACTTCTGACTTTTTCCCTTAGTAGACATGGTACATATGCTGTACAGGAACTTATAGGAGAAAAGTAACTTACAGAGAAAACTAAAGCAACTCTTTCAAGCTTGTTCTGTTACTTTGTGCGTGTTGTTGACAGCCCAACAAAAGTCATGCCTGGTTCTTTATGTGCTCTTGTAATACAATTTCGTTGTCAGAGACAGAACATTTGGTACAAGGAAATGTTCCAGGGATCGCATACTGTAACTAACCAGCGCTTTGTGACAGGCTTTGCAGTGTCACAGTTAGCAGAATTGTTTTCATTACCAATTATCAACGCCAATCATTGTCCTAGCAGAGAAGTCGATGTTGGACCAGATCATCTAGTTCCTTTCCTGAGTGGCAGTGTGCTGTGTGCGGTCTGAAGAATGTTCTGCTCTTGCCGGAGAAAGATTAACAAGCTTAGGTTTAGGTGTGGTATTCTCATATTCTGCATGGCTGGAACCAGTTTATGCGCTAGCATCAAGCTGTTATTCTTCTTTTTGCACAACGTTCAGCTTAAAATCTGTTCCTTTCTATGACTGAAGTTGTTTGAAGTTCGATGTTTAACACGATGAATGATTGAGTGGTTAAATTGCTAATTGTGGTCATGAACTTTTCTAAAAAAAAAAGCACGGTCCTGAACTCCAATTTTTTAGATTTACCCAGGAGAATCATCTAAAGAAAGAACTATTATCGTCTGTATCCTTGGATACACTTTCAACATGAACAGAAACAACAATAATTGTACATGGCGTACCTACCAACCACCAACCCTATGGGCATGGGTTTTTTGTTCCATCTGAGTTGCATTTAGAATGTGCTGCTTATTTTAATACAATACTCGTTTCCTGGTTGAGGTGCACAGATATTCGTTTCCCGTGGGCGGCGAATGCCCCTACTAGCTATGACAGATTTGAATGGCTTAAAAAAAAACTGAGAAAAAAAAACGAGGAGATATTGCGATGGCCAATGGAAAAGGCGCACCTCACCATACAATTAATAATCCCTTAGGTTGTTGTTAGGTGCTGCATTCCTTTCTTCCAACACGTCCTGAGGCTCAAACCATACATGATTACTCCCTCAAAACCTCATAAAACAACAAAGTAACCAGATGGACCGTTCTGAATCGTTTCACGGTGCCGCCAATGAAGAGTTGTCCTGCCATGATGCCAGGAAACAAACTGTTCCCATTCATCAGATCCTTCAATCTTTCGAAGAATCATCTCATCTTCAGCAACTATTTGAGCCCTGGAGGCTTCTGATCAGAGGCTTATCAAATGATTTACCTGCACTGCTTGGCAAGGACAAAGAGACACTGAGAAGTGGAGAGGAATCAATCAGTATTCAGCATGCAAAGGACAGTACCCTCAAGGGCTTGTTAGGATGCCACTGCTTCTTTAACCCTGCCTAATGCCCAATGACAGTGCCAATTGAGAAATGCCCCTCTTTTTTTTTATCCCTTTTGAGATGAGGAACGCCCCTTTTGCAAAGCCAATAATGCAAAAGCGTCCGAGTTTGTCTGCCTCTCCTCTCCCTGCGTATGCCAAGCATGCAAATGCAACGGGAGTGCTGGACCAGATTCATTAGCTCGGATAGCTAGCATTAATTCCTGCTCATTTCGGTTTAGACTTCTGACTTCTGGTTTATTTTTCACTATTTAATAATTTCGTCCGTGAAGTGGACACAACAAAATAAACACGAGAGTTACAGTACGCCACGCATTTACGAGAGGCAAAATTTGAGGAAGGGGAGTCGTACCATACAGATACGGCCGTACCGTATCTTGTCCGTCTCTGCATCGTTGGACCGACCGTATCGTATCAGTCCATGAACATACATGACCTACCATATACCTGTACCTACTAGTACTACATTACTATACTCGTACTGCTCTGCTCTCTTAAATTGAAGAAGATTCCCATGCTGGCTACACTGAACAATAGTATTGTGGATTCCAGCCCGTCCGATATACAGACGACCGGACATCTTTGTCCTTGTTGCCCGGCTCGATTTGTTAGTTCCCCTGTCACTCTGTGCAGCACCGATTTTGTGCACATCATAACATATACAAAGACGGGGGAGTTCTCGTGCGGCGAGAGGGGCCACGTCGCCCCAGCGCTCCCTCGGCCGGCGCGTGGCGACGGGTTTTGCGTACGGCCGGGGAGCATTTTCCTCGTATTTTCTGAAAATTACGTAAAAGTCTTTTTTTCTCGCGAAAAGGTCCTTACAAGTTTTTTTCTTAAAAAATTTGTGGATAGCGCCCCGCGGGTTTCCAAAATTACATATAGGTCCTTATTTACTTACGTACAGGTCCTTACAGGTTCTCGATTTTTTACAAAAAAACCCTTTGATTTTTCCGAAATTACGCATTTGTCCTTGATTTTGTTTTATGAAACTCCCTGCGAATTATCGTCTCTTTTACTTTGGTCCACACGGTAGCTAGCGCGGTGTTCGCCGCGCTTATGCAGCTAGTATAAAAAATGTCTCGAGCCTACATGGTCTCTTACTTCTCCCTTTGTGATTGCATTGTATAGTTGTATGATTGATTTGCTTTGACAGGCTAGGCCTTCCTTTGATCTAAAAAAAAGCAAGAAAAAAGGCTAGCCCTTCCTTTGTCTGCTCAAAAGGAATAAAAGAATGGAATGTGAAACATGCTTGGTCTATTAATTTCACCCCCTTTCAATCTGGCTTAGAAATCAAGCACTACCTTCATGTTGCATCCATGTATGATTGATTAGACGACAAAGTTCGTTACAATAAGAGGGAAAGGATTAGATGCTTACGTTAATTGCTTCTTTCTTTCTTTCTCCCCTTTATCAAAAGGAGAAAGGGAGGACGATTAAGGTGGGAAAATAAGTTAAAGAGGATTAATAAAGCCATGCATCTTTTCTTAGGATAAAAAGCACATGCAAAGTACACGACGGTGAGCTAGGATGAACAATCTCTCGGTGCCAATGACTTGGTAGGTCACATTATTTGCACTCCACTCGACCACTCCCATGCATGGATGTGAAGTGAAACGGCAAGAGAAGAAGAGACAAAAGGGCAAAGACAAAACACCTTATCTCTATTGTTACTTAGAAGAACGGCTTGTTGTTGCTCAGAGATGCATGACCAATGCCAAACGATAAATGACAGCATCAGAGAAAGAAGGTTTGTGCAATGTGCTCTCCATCACAAACTTGGGAGATTAATTTATTCGTCGAACGCCGTTATTGCAACTAACAAATTAGACGCCACGTAGGTAGGGCAATGCCCTTCCTATAGCATAATAGTCACTCCCTTGAAAATATAAGACGTATTTTGACTTTGCACAAGGATTAATGAGATGGTAAAATTGAGAAAGGTATGAAAGAATAACTTAAACACCCCTTATAATTGTTTTGGAAAGATGGGAGAAAATATTTTGTGTGGATAGTAATGAATAAATGCAGATAATAGAGAGAAATTAAGTAAATAGAGCTATAGAAGAAAAGGCATCATTAATTAAAACTACATACAAACCTTATATTTCTCAATAAAATTTTTTAAACTAGGTCTTATACTTCTCAACAGCGAGTACGACTCAACGAGTCTGCATTAGTTGCTGGACCCCATATACTTTCAATTCTGAAAACTCCATTTTCAAAGAGCACACTACTACAGAAAGGCTAATAGTAGACGGCAAATCACAGACGGTTTTGTGAAACCGTCTGTAATGTAAACTATTACAGACGGTTTTAATTTGAAGGCCGTCTGTGGTATTTGTGGCGGAAAAGGAGTATCACGAGCGGTTCTTACCGCTGAACCGCCTGCGTGATATCGAATATCACATACGGTTTTTATTAAAACCGCTCGTGATAATCTTGATTATCACTGACGGTTGTTTATTAAAACCGCTCGTGTTGTGTCGACTATCACAGCGGTTGTTGTTAAGAACCGTCAGGAATGTTCATGACGGTTTTTCACAAGAACCTACTGTGATGTCCCTTTGTCTGTCATATTCTAGATCGAGGTTAATATATAAGTACACATTGCTTGTAATAACTTAACTACGTAACTACTGAGACAAGAGATCACAAATTAAAGGCAAATTTATTAATTTCAATTAGAGGCAAATTTATTACAAAAGTTGCATGTAAAGAGTTTCCAGATTGTATTCTTTTGGGCTTCGTAAGCTTCCTCTTCAACTTGGGGACTTGGAGGATCACCGCTAAATTCTCGAACGCCGTTAAGATTGCCCTTGTCCTCAAGACTTCCTCGTGCGGCTGGGCAAATGATCAAGATCATCCATAATGTCGTAGATGATAGCATGAAAAGATTCCTCGAATCGCCGTTTCTACTTGATCGGCAAGGCTATCCATCACCTCGCAATGCGTGTAGAGCTTCTTCCGCATTGCGCACATTGTGGAGAAGAACCAGGGGAGGGTCGTTTCCCTTTCTTGAGCGGGCGAGACGCCTCCGTCGACGGCGGAGGATCAGTCAAGCCGACGGATGCAAGAAAGTCGGGAAGGAGAGCAGGCGGGTGCGGAGAAGCCGCTCCGGATGCAAATTGCTGGCCGCTCGTAAGGTTCCGGTCGAACAATTCGTGATGAGCAGATGAGAGAAAGGAGATGATCACAAGAACAGAGTAGAAGCCATGTTGTATTGTATATTGTATTGTACGTGACGTAGAAGAGACTGAATTAGGAGCACATATTTAACCTTTAGCACAAACGGTTCGTATACCCAAACATTAATGATATAGACGCCGTATAACGATCGAGAGACGTTAATTAGACGATCGAAACACGGCGCTCGCATCGAAACACGCGCGTTCGTATGAAGCTTATCACGACGGTTTTTATAAAAACCGTCATTATAATCGTTATCACAGACGGTTTTAGTTTAGAACCGCTCGTGATAATCTCCTACATATACCCTCTCGCTAGGGTTTTCCGTAGCGCTGCAGCTTATTCGACAGATCTAAATCCCGAGCCCGCGCCGCCGCCGCCCCGAGCCCTCGCGATCGCCTCCCCAGCCCTCGCCGGCCGCCTCCCGGACGAAGACGCCGCCGCAGCCTCCTCCTCCTCCGTCGCCGCCTCCCGAGCCTCGCCTCCTCATCCTCCGTCGCCGCCTCCCGAGCCCGCCGCCTCCTCCTCCTCTGCGCCGCCGCCTCCTCCTCCTCCGCCGCCGCCTCCTCGGACGAAGACGCCGCCGCAGCCTCCTCCTCCTCCGCCGCCGCCTCGAGCCCGTCGCCTCCTCCTCCGTCGCCGCCGCCGCCTCCTCCTACGCCGCCGCCGCCTCCTCCTCCCGCGCCCTAAGGTCACCAAAACTCTAAGGTCATCAAATCCTCCCGAGCTTCATGCTTATCTTGTTAGTGTTTAGGTTGATGCTTGATGCTTCATACTGTTATGGTTAGTTGCTTAGTACATATTTAGGTTGATGCTTCATGCTTCTGTTAGTGTTTAGGGTTGATGTTTGATGCTTGGTACATATTACATTGGTACATTGTTTATCGCAGTAGCTTAATTAGTTTGATATTTGGTACATATTATATTGGTACATTGTTTATCGCAGAGCTTAATTAGTTTGCTATTTGGTACATACTACATTGGTACATTGTTTATCATAGCTTGCTTAGTTTACATTGGTACATATTACATTGCTTGTTGTGTTAGTATATAGTATATAGTACATAGTACATAGTATATAGTATAGGCACATAACCCCTCTCTGTCCACATCACCCCCTCCCTTCTCCCCCTTCCCTCTACTCCTCTCCTCTCTTCCTAACATTGAGCATCATGTATCACTTTGCTATTTGGTTTATAGTTTTAGCAACTAAAGTAGGTGCTAGGATAGACACTTTGTTTAGAGACCTTGTAGTAATAGTATTACAAAATTCAAGGAAATTTTAGTACAGAAGTTCAAAAAAAAAAAAGAAATTCCCAGATTCTTCGGTGAGCAGCCGACATAGCCGACTTCTTCGGTGAGCGACTATCCATCTGGGCGACTATCCATCGCTTCTTCACTCCTCTTCATCTCGGTCTCGGATCACGTATGCGATGAGCGATGATTCGATTAGATGAATCATCGCCATCGGCGCACGTGATCCGATGATTCGATTAGATGAATCATCGCCATCGCGCACGTGATCCGAGACCGAGATGAAGAGGAGTGGGAAGCGATGGATAGTCGCCACCAAGAAGTCGGCTATGTCGCTGCTCACCAAGAATCTGAATGTCTTTTTTGCACTTTTGTAATAAAATTGACATGAATTTTAATGGAAAAGAAGGACTTGATGGAACAAGGCTATATACCTTGATTCTCTAAGTAAGAACAAATCCAAGTACACAGCTATCACCCAAATACTCGATAGGTACGTACATTGTACATTGTACTCTTTCTTTCCTTCCGAATAACTAATCTAACTTTTTCGAATAACGAAGGTCGTTCGCCACATACGTTCAACAAACACGTGACTCGACGACAGGCTACGTCCATCTCTACATCTGCATTGACACAGCCGGATTTTGCAAAAATTCGAGGAGAGCTCATTTGATTTTTGTGGACAAAAGTCGTAAGATCAGATGGAGAGTTCCACTGCCCATAATGATTTTTTATTGTAATTCTAAGTGCAAATACAGTGTAGATCTTTTACAATTGTGTATTTGTTAATGGATATTTTATTTCAATTCAATGAATTGATTTGCGAAATGGATGCTTTATATATGTTTGTGAAATGAAGTGCGTTGTCAATTGGATGTTTTATGTCTGTGAAATGTATCTGAAATGAAATGAGATGTGTGAATTGTATATGTTTTATGTCTGTGATTATCCGTTTGTTTCAGAGGGCATGGCTAGCATTTCCTGAGGCTAGCCAATAAATGTAAATATATTTAGGGGTTGAAGGAATATCACGAGCGGTTTTGAGTTAAAACCGCTCGTGATAGCCGATAATCACAGACGGTTTTGATATCACAGACGGTTTTGAGTTCAAAACCGTCTGTGATTATCAGCTATCACAGACGGTTTTTAACTCAAAACCGTCTGTGATTATCAATTATCACAGACGGTTTTTGAGTAAGAACCGTTTGTGATAGCTTATAATCACAGACGGTTTGAAAATCGTCTGTGATGACCTTCGATAATCACTAACCTATAAATACAGACGGCTCACAAAACCGTCTGTGATGACGTTTTCGAACCGTCTGTGATGACCTTTTCTGTAGTAGTGATAGATAGTAATCAGAGGTCAGCTTAATTGATATACGTAGGATGGTCCATACCTCGTACAGCAGCAGCGTATATCAACTAACCGCCTCTCTACAAAAAGCAGTATCAGTCAACTAATATAAACATCGCTCTTAATATCTGCATATTAATACATAAACATATAATTATATCATGCATTACATCTCATGAATTTTGTGAGGTGGTAGTTGATGATCAGAGAGCAATGGCCTACCAACGAAATCTACCACCCTCCAGCTGGTACTACTCTTCTTTTTTTTTTTTCTTTCGTTCTTTTTGTAGACAAGTACTCTACTTTATGGCCTGTGACTGCACCAGTACAGCTAGATTTTTCACAAGTAGACACAGGCATAATTGCAGGCACACATGCATGCTGATAGATCTTTCACAAGTAGAACACACAAGCCATGTATTTTTTAGATGGTGAGAACAATTAGCTAGTGTGGTCATCTTAAGCCTTATAAACTGCAAATCACAGGTTTAAATTCAGGATAATATTAGTGAAAAATCCATACAAATAACTCATATAAAACCTATGGTTAGTACGTAGGAATCGAACTCTGACCAGAGACAGTGTCACCTTGTTAGACATTTAATCTGTTAGGTACGTATATTGGATGGATATGATTTAGTTGCTTAATTTTGGAGAGAGAGGAGATACACCATACACGCATGTGTTCCTATTTGTGCAGTACTTGGCTTCATTCAATTTTATTTTTGGTGCTGTTACTGCATGCTAGCTAGATTGTCCTCTTGCTCATCGATTCTTGGCTGGACCAGCAGCTCTTGTTCTCTTCACAATTACAATTGCAGTTGCAATTGTGATTTTGTATGGTGGTCGTGTACTGCACGCATGGATTGTACGGCTGTTAGGTGGTGTAGCTCTGTAGCTAAGGTGCCCCCTTGCCAAGGGCAACTGAACTATGAATCATGTGTACGTGTATAATGTATGGTACTCTCTCTGCATGCTGTGTCTTTCTACATTTAATTAATCATACATCTTTTTTTCGGTAGGTACTACTGCATTTTCAGAGATATCATGTTATCCGTATGCAGTAGCTAGACAGGTAGCATGTTCGATCGACGAAAGGTGAGATGCCTCCCGTAAATTTGACTGGTTAAACTCATCTCTGTTAATTTTGAGTGCAGCAGCATGAAGGATTAACCATGAATGTGTATATACTGAACTCGTTTATCCTCGGAGCAATGTCGAAATTAAGGATTTTGATTTGTCCTGGTGTAAGCTCGCCTTGCGCACAGGTTCTCAGAAATTCTCGAAAGAACTAATCCATGCTTTGTCTTCTCGCGTTGGGACACGGCAACACTCATCGCATCATATATTGTCCTTTGTTGGAATCAACTGCAGTCTTTTTGGTCCTGATAGCTTGTGTGATGGATGGATGGATGGATGGCTCGATGCGTCGATCTCTCTCTGAATTAATCTTTATGGCCACAAAAAAAGAACAGAACAGAAACAGAAGCGACATTACCTGAGTAGCTTCAACTGGTTAAACTTGGACGCCTCATGCACAGCAACAACAACGGCTTAACGTTTCACCATCGCCTTTCGCGCCATCAGTTGGGTGCGACGTTCTTTTCTTGAGCTACTTGACTACTATTGCAGCTGCAAATGAATGTTGACTTGTTATTGTTATTGTTGACTTTTTACGTTATTCAAAGTTTAACTTTGACCATTAACTAATACTAGTACTTTTGCAAGATACTGCTCCATCCGTTTCCCTATATTTGTCCATAATCCATTATGCATATCGACCAAAGAAGCACTAAATATAAGAAATACTACATGAGAAATAATCATGCATACCTCTATTAAATGACGTACCACAACCACCTAACATCTTACAAAGCATTTAACTAGGGGTTGAGAAAAGAGAGGTTACAATAAATACACTCTAGATTTCCTCAATTGATAAATATATTAAAACAGATACTCTATTAACAAATATAGCGAAATGAATGAAATATGATAATATTTTTTACATGATAAATCTAAGTATTTTTAGTCAAAATCAACAATGTCAAGTATTTGAAAACAAGAAAGTAGCACTTTTCATATGCAAAAAGGCTCCCTTCTTTCTCACTTATGGCTTGTAGCTTATGTCTTATGCTACAGTAACTAGTTTTTAAAATATACGTTTTTTAAGACGGGGTCAACAAGAATATTGTAGTAAAAATGTACCGAATTCAGCTGTACCGACCAAAATCGCATGCGAATATTTTCTTTTGCGTATTGCTTCTCGCGAACAGACAGAATTCAAAAATTTAAGCCATACAGCATAAGCCACAACCAAAAAACCATATACACTAGTGTTCACCCCACTGTGCCGGCCAATTTATTGGACCTAGTATCTAGAGTGATCAACTCATCGGACATGATTTATCAAGCGACCGTGCATGTTCTGGTCTTGCAAATCAATGATGATCATGTGTTCGATGCTCCCATCGAATTGATACTTCAAAACGCTGCCTTAACTACTCTTTTTTCTGGAACCCCACTTAACAAAATTATAAATGTTCATCTCTTGTTTAATTACCATGCTGTACTTCCAACTGCAATCTAGCTAGCTAGTTAGCTAGATATATCATTGATCAATACTATCGATCAACAGCTCTGCCTCTGAAGGCTTCAGATCTGGCACGATTGGTAATAGAAACTAGCATATTCTTTTCTTTGCATGCATGAACTGAATCGTCACTGGTCACTAGTCAAAAGTTAAAAGCCCTGCACATGTAAGGAATATTCATGCAGGTTGACATAAAAAAAAACAGAGAAGATATGAATGAGTAGTACATATCCTTCGATCAACCAATTAAAGTGCATAACAATACTAAAGAGTCAGGCAACATGCCAAATGACCATATTTAAGTGATCATTTGGGCTTTTTTTGTGGCTTATGGCTGAAAAGCAATGTAGCTGGCTGAAAAAGCACTGTAGCTGACAGAGTCTTATTTAGCATAATTAAATTTAAAAATTTTAAAAATATATATAATATGTTAGCCCATTACGTATAATACAAACAAATACGGGAAAAAAGAACCGGTAAAAAAGCTAAACAAAAAGCCAAAAGTTCAGAAAAAGACGGAATTTATGAATAGTGAAAAATAAGCCGAAAGCTAAAAGTTGAAGCCAAAACGATCACAGCCTTAACTCATAACGAATCAATTCACAAGATTTACTCTGATTTTTCCCATGGACTTCACTGTCTACCTCTTTTGTAGGATAGTAGTAGCTAGTTTTCAGGGTCCAAGTTAAGAGGAAATTAGGAGATGACCTGGTTTTTTTCCAAAGGCATCACATCCATGTGCTGGTATTGTGAAGCATCTGATGATGGCAAGTGAAAGCTAAGCCGTCAGCATCTGCTGTTGCGTTCATATGATGAGCTTCCTTTCCAACAGTAAACAACTATTAAGGCTGCATCAGAGACATGATCTTCCTCTGCCTTATGCAGACAGATGCATGCAAGGGTCAGGCTAGACACACATGTTCCAACAGTAAACGGCTGTTAAGGCTTCATGAGAGACATGATCTTCCTCTACCTCATGCAGACAGACGCATGCGAGGGTCAAGTAGACACGCAGGTGTACTAATTGAGGCCTAGATTGTTGCTGCTTTATTCCTTGCTTGTAGCCACAGCACAGTGCTGGCTAGCCCTTGCTCTACAGCTTTTTTTCCTTTCGCCATGAAAGCAACAGAGCTAGTTAATTACCAAAAAGAAAAGGGAAATATTGCACCCTTTTGTTGCTGTCTAGTCATTGTTAACACACTTTGAGTTGGGCACGGTTGCTTCTTTTTCCAAAGGCCTACATTTTGGGCATCGTTAGATTGAGATTCATACGTTTATAAAGTACCATGATAAGGCATTGGGTCAAGATAGCCACATGTCTAGGTAACTATTAATAAGTACTGGCTAAATTGTAGCCATTAGCTATCTAGCTATACAGTACACTACTACTATGTGATGAAATGAACCTATCATTATATTCTTTTGTGCTGCTGTTGGTGGCTTTTGGCTATTTGTAAGAGAGAATACAAAGTAAGAGAAATTCATATACGATTTTAACCAATATAGATAGAATTGATATAGTGTCTATTATAATCAACTTGTAGATCTTATCTTAAAAAGATATTTCGTTTGAAAGCTAGCTACCGTAGAAAAACTAGTAATCGTAAAAAACCAAAAACAAAAGCCGAAAAGAAGGGCCCATAATATACATATTAATTCCTTTTCTCTCTCTCGTGCATTGCATTGCATTATTAGTGTACCCTACTACTAAGTAATAATTAGGCCATGACGAGGTTGTGATCACACCTTTGCATACAACACACGTTCAAAGATTTGCTTTTTTCCCCTGGTTTTGCTTTGCACTCATGAGCAGTACTACTGCTTTGTGGGACTGCTGTGCATGCAATTTCCCAATAACTCCTATGCAGATTGCTGTCGCTTCCGTGTAATCTCACAGAAAATGATCGGGAAACAGGTCAGTATCTAGCAAGAAGGTAAAGCATGCAGTACCACCGTGGATTGCCAAACGAAGAACATACAATAGTATAATTGATTGTACCATGCAATTTGTTAATCTTGACATAATTAGTCCCAGACAAATTAATTAAACACACACCAATGCAAGATATGTTTAAATTATTAGTAGTAACCAACTAATTAATTGGTGTTTGTTGAGTTGAGCCCATGCTTTCGACAAACTAACTGATCGTGTCCTAGGGGTTTTTTTTTTTACAATACATCCATTTGAGACCTCCTTGTCTCCTCATTTCTTCAGACGAGACAATTAAGCACAAGAAACTACTACAATCTTCAGCCTATTTGGAACGCAAAATTTCAAATCAATTTTGCAAGGTTAGAACACGTAGAAAAGCCACGTATCATTTCATTAAGGAGAAGAAAAGGTTTGGTATAATTCCCGTATGAATCATACAAAATTCGCATGTTTCAAATGGGGACTGTCGTATTCTTTGGAGTAGTTAGCATCTTACTTTTAGAAAGGTTAACCCGACAAGTTACTATTGCCCTGTAATTTATTTATTTATACAGTATGCCCCTAAATGATATGTAAAACATGAATCAAAGGCAAAGATAAAGCGTAGGACATAAGACATGTGTTGCACCGCTCGGCGGTGAGATATAGTCGAAGGAGTACAAGCTGAGTCAAGTTACATCCTAAGATTGATAGCTATTACCGAATGCTCGAATGAGGAAGAAGACTCAGAAGCTTCCAGAATCTGGGGTCTAACGGCTCCACTAGTACTCAGCTACAATACTATATACTTAGTCTTCTCTCTCTTTGTAAAGCCTATATCTCGAGAAAAAAGTTATTTGAGCTTTGAAACTATGGTTAGTAAAGAATAACATACAAATCAACTTTCAAGACACACAACAAATAAGAATACTATAATCTAAAGTGAGAGATAGATAATAAACGTTTAATGCCCATAAAAGTATAAATAAATAATTTTAAACATGTACTAGGTATAAAACTATGGAGCAGAGCGGCGTGAACGCAACAGATCACCGGGACTTGTCAGAATTAGTAATCTTTCGCCAGCTATGACGGCAATTGATCGATCCTGCTAGCTAGTGCTACTGCTTAACTCGATGGTTTTTCAACGTTTTCACCTGTTGCCGACAACGACCGCAGAAAATGGACATGACATGCATGTCAGGTTCCCAGCCAGATTTTGGGCCGTGTACTAATACGTACGTACATTGAGGGAGAAGGGAGATACCATGCGTATGCCGATACTCTGCTTCTATGTTTTTCTTTTTAATAAAAATAACACTAATATCAAAATAAATAAACAGATAAGTAACATCTATCGACTATTCATTGTGTTTTAAAAATTGTATAAATCACTATTTAGAAAAGCATATAAGCATGTCCCCTAGAGTTATTAACGAGTGGGTTCTTTTCAACTGCAACTGATAGCTTATAGGTATAGGTTAAGGCTTTAACTCTAACGTGAATGCTCATGCGAATATATCAAATATCGATAAGTCATTTTAGTAAGATTATCTTAATAAATGGTTGAAAGAAATCACCATTACTTGCTTATCGGAGAAAAATTCTAAGCTACGAGGTAAAACGAAGATGCATTGTGCCCGAAAACAAAATGGTGCATGGCAACCCGGTTTCTTACAGAAAGGAAAGTAGAAAGGTCGTCTCAGCTGTCTGATCGATTGTAAGCAGCAGTTAAGGGCACGCGCTTGCATATGACTGCGATAAATTTTCACAGGGCTTGGACACGGGGAACTGAGTCTTAAAATATCATTTTATCTATTTTTTAAATTTAATCTCTTAAAATCTTTTTAAAAAAAGATAAACCCCTTCGTGAATCTATCGCGCGTAAAGCCACCTGTAGAGCTCGTTTGGCCTTCAAACGCCTATTTTTTCAAAAATAGCCATCTCTATGTACCTACCGCGTGCAGCAGGTCACCTGTCGAGCTGAGAGAGCTATTTTTTTAAAAAAAAGAACTATTGAGGACCAATTTTTTAAAAAAATGGATAAGTGACATTTATATCCTCAATTCTGGATACTGGTATTGCTGAGGTCAACACATGGAGAGAGGGATACTCCACTTCTCCCAGGGGTGCAAACATACGAGTTAATTTTGACCGACCCAGTATTGAATCCGGTCGGTACCGGATGGTTGTTGCCAGATACGATAGCGAAGACAGAAGAGCTAAAATCTGATAGAATAGCATAGGGTAAACGGTGAATTAGATACTATCTAACAAGTAAGTTAATACCCCTAACCGGTCTAGCCCATTAACCATCATTGACACTAACCGACTTAGATTTTACCTAATTCAATTCAAAGTCCAACCACTCTAGCTAGTCACCACCAATCCTCCCCGCTTATGTTGAACTTGTGTATGAATTTATCGGTTTCAAACTTATGTATGAATTTATCGCTTATGTTGAACTTGTGTTGTGTCGGCTATCGCACTTAAGTAATCTAGATGAATTTATTGCTCGTTGAAGGCTTAAGTTATGATAGTATAGTTCAGTGTATATTCTTTTATATATGCATATACTATCTGTCTATATTATCCGTTTCTGATCCGAAACCATCATATATCTATCCCAATGATATCGTATTCGAAACTCTGAATTCATATTCGTATCTGATTTTACCATAACCGATTCTGAATATAAAAAATATATTAATTAGAATACAATATAAATAATATCCGTTTGAATCCGATCTAATTGCACCCCTAAGAGCAAGTATAATAAGAGGCTGTTAGTAGGCTGTATGCTGAGGTGGAGGAGGAGAGAGAAGAGAGGTAGGCTGTAAGTTTACAGCCAGCTGAAGCACAATAACCAAGAAACTTTGTGAGAGAAAGGAGTGGGTTATACAGCCTTCAATTGGCTGTAAATTATATATAAATAGACTGATAAATGAGCTGTAAGTGTCTATACAGCCAGCTGAAAACTATATTATTAACCTTGCTCTAAGTGGTAGCCCCATCCTAGACTCGTTGGCGCTGCGGCCAATTAGTGGCACACGTGGGTGACAACTGCGTCCAGCGAGAGGGTTCATTTGGACTGTAGCCGCCCGCCTGACATGTACACGTCGCGTACACAGGTGCGTACAGTACGCTGCATTTAATTTGTACGCAACTGTACACGTACATACGTCTACGTACGTACGCGGATGCATCCATGGAATTTTGGACACTATTGGACCCTATGGACTCCTAAAATTCCATTTTTGGGCCCCAAATGAAAAAAATTCCAGATTTGGACCCCTCACCGCGCGCGTTTAGCGCCAGTGTGACTGCGTGTCCGGTCGTGCGGTACTGCATCGCACGACCGCCGCCATCGCGCTGAAGCGCGCGCGACTTCGCGTCGCGCGCGCGCCGAAGCGCGCGACTTCGCGCCGCGCGCGCCGAAGCGCAGCGCGCCGCCGCGTCCGCTCCGCCCGAAAGCGTCCGTGTCGCGCCGCCGCGCGCCCGCTCCGCCCGAGCGCGTCGCACCGATCGCGCGGCGAGCGAGGCGATCGCGCGATGAGGAGGCGATCGCGCGATGGCGGCGCGATCGCATGATGGCGGCGGTCGTCGGCGGTGCGGTACCGCACGACCGGACACGTGTCGCGCTGGCGTTAAACGCGCGGTGAGGAGGGGTCCAAATCTGGAATTTTTTTCATTTGGGGGCCAAAAGCGGAATTTTTGTTGTCCAAGGGTCCAAAAGGGTCCAAAATTCGCATCCATGCACCCACGTACGCGAGGTCACCAACCCACACACGTCAAACCCGAGCTTGATCACCGACCAGCGCGCAGTGCAGTGCAGCTCAGTGATCACTGTGAGCGCCCGGCCGGCCGCTTACGTGGCAAGCATTGGAAAGGCCGGCCTAGCAAGTCACTGGGCTGTTCTATTCAGCTTTTAGTTTCAACTTTTAACACTTCTATAGTAATTAACTTTTAAACAAAGTATTTTTTAAAATAAAATCTAGTAAGTTAATTGTAGTACATATTATACCGACTTCATTTATATCGACAAGAACCACACACAAGTATCAGCTACTCTGTAATCTCTCACACAAATAGCCCAAAAATCAAAAGCCGTAGCGAAAAGCCATAATCCTCAGCCAAAAAGAACATGCCCCCTATCCACCGCGACCTGGCCAACCTTCTGCTCCTTGTTCGTTTTTCAGCCGAATTTTGATATTAATTTTTCACAGTAATTATTATTTATTAAATAATAAACCGTAGCTAAAAATCAAAATCACATCTAAAAAGAACTGACCCAAACCTTAGCCTACTCATTTGTTATGGCTTCTGGTTATGCTGCTTTGTTTGGAGAGGCAGGGTCCTATTCCAGCGAAGGGTAGAACAGGGTCAGCCCAGGAATACATACATGCCTCGTGCAGGGTAAGTGGGAACATTAGCTTTCTCACTGGAAAATGACGACCGTGCTTAAAATAACCCAACTGTTAGCATCTCATTCCCATCGATCTCAGGGAAGAAAGAGCTTTCTAAACAGCTTAGCAAAAGGAGAATTGAAGCGGCAGGGGAAGAAGAGAAGGGGAGAAGATGCTGCTGTGCAGCCACATGAGGAATGCTACCTTTCGTCTCCACTTGATCATGGAGGAGACCAACACTAGCCCAGCAAATCAGGCTGCGATCAGTATGGCTTCCATAAGCTGGCTGCGGCTTATTTGTCACTATTCATAAGTTTCGTCTTTTTCTGAATTTTTGATTTTTTGTTGAGCTTTTTTGCCGGTTCTTTTTTTCCCGTATTTGTTTGTATTATACGTAATGGGCTAACATATTTTTTTATTTTTAAATTTTTTTAAATTTAATTATGCTAAATAAGCCTCACCACCAATTCTGATCTTTTTAATTAAATACAATATTTTCAGCCATAAGCCAAGAGCTTTTCAGCCAAACCGATCACCCCCTCAGTCAGCTTACTGCTTAACAATCAGTTAACTGCAGTTGCTAGTACGTACGACCTCTGGTTAACGGTAGCTGCTAGTGATAAACAAATACGAAGGGAAATGGAGTAATAATTTATCGAAGTCAGCAGCAGTAACCTATTAGCATCAGCTTCTTGGGGATTCCATTCCATTTCTTCTCTCGTCTGAATTCTCATTGCAGTACATTGAATTATTTTTCTGGGGAACTCAGTACAGTATATGGAGTACTCAAAGAGTATGCAACACCTAAAATCTACCCAGGTCAACCACTAGAACTCACACATCACTATGTAGAAATAATAATTAACTGACAGGTACTATATAAGCTTTTTTTCTCATATGTATATTAACACCTTATATTTATTAAACCCAGAAAGAAAAAGGTTAACTACAAAAAAATAAAAATAAAAGAAGAAATTAAGCTAGTAAGTACTGCTAGTATAATTGTTTAGTCGCTGCGATTAAGCATCTGCTACTCCCAAAGCAGTGGCTCCTCCAGCCGGAGCTCCGCATTGACCTCCTCGACGTCGGGGAGCGGAGCCCACATGGTAGAGAACCCGAACCCGTCCCGGATGTCGAGGAGCAAGTCCGGCAGGTCGAACAGCTGCCGCTCCTCCTCCTCCTCTTCCCCGCTGCCGCTCGACGGCGTGGCAGACTCCGGCGCGGTGGCGGGGTTCTCGGCCGCCGGCTCTTCTTGGACGAGGCATGCCGCGTCGGCCTCCTCCGACTGATCCGAGGATGACGACGGCGACGTGAACGCGGCGGCCAATGCGGCGGCGGCCTGGACGTCCTTGGGAGCCGGCGAGGCGGCGCGCGGGAGGACGCCCGCGAGGCCGGGGAAGTTGAGGTGCGCGGCGCGGCCCTTGATGGCGAGCGCGGCGACGTCGTGGGCGCGCGCGGCCATCTCGGCGGTGGGGAACGTGCCGAGCCAGATGCGCGACTTCTTGCGCGGCTCGCGGATCTCTGACACCCACTTGCCCCACGCCCGCATCCGCACGCCGCGGTACACCGGGTGCTTCCCGTCGCTGCTCCGCTTCCTCTTCTTCGTCTTCCCGGCATCTTCCTCCTCCTCCCTTCCTCCTCCGCCGCCTTCCTCAACCTCCGCCGCCTGCTGCCTCTTACGCGGCACCGCGGGCGCGGCGGCATTGGCTCTCACCGGCGTGGAAGGGGAGGAAGACGAGTCCGTGACAGTGGAGGAGCAGGAGGAGGTGGAGCTGGTGGTAGACGACGAGGAGGAGGAGGTTTCTTGGAGCTCTTGAGGCGCCATGGCTGTGTGCAGTGGGTGCACGAGGATGAGGAGTATGGGTTGCTGCTAGCCGCTGCTCCTTGGAGCTGGAGTGGCGTCCGTTTGTATGTGCAGTGAGGGGTTTTTATGGGTGCCAAATGAGGGGGTAGTGGAACAGAAGTTCACTGTTTTGTTGCTTTTGTTTGAGGCGCACTGGTTTGCTATCTGGTTTTCGATTGCTTGTGCCGGCTAAAATCATGCGATAAAAACGGTTTTTACTTGTTGTATGGGTGTCAGTGATATATTTTAGGTCTGTTTTTTTAGTTATGATTTATAATCTTTAGCTATAATTTATTAATCTAATAAATAATAATTACTAAAAGAAATTAAAGCTAAAAACTAGATAAAAGGCCGCAAAGAACGGGACTTTGAGTGGTTGGTGGTTTGAGGCTAGGACAACACACTTATGCTGCAACACTTGTTTTATTTGTCTAATCGTGTGGCACGGACGGAACCGCCCTTAAATTACAGCAAGGGAGCGACATCATGTTGTTGTTTTTTTTAACTTATCAAAATCTTTTTTGGGTACGACATGTATGTATGTTTGGTGATTTTTTTGAAGCGTTATGTTCATTAACTTGATATGTTGTAATTCATACCTTCTCTTAAATTTAAGGCTTAAGCACACTTGTTCCTTGAAAACCCCGCAAAATATTGATTTATTGCAATGAGAAGTTTGGAAAGATTTTTTCATAAGAATACAACAGTAAAATCAACATCACAGACTCAAAAAATCTCCAAATCCCACAACAAAGCTACATCCTTTCAGTACACCGTTCGGTAAACGCGTCTAACACCTGTACGCCACTTTGAGCTGGAATTAACAGGGGAGCATACATCAGCATCAAGCCCATTTCATATGAGTGGTACAAGGTGAGGGGTGGGCCCATGCAAAAGAAAGTTGTACAACACTACCAGTACATCGGTGCTAAATGCCTTGGCAATCTTTTCCTTCTTTCTTAAAATGCCCCCGCCATCTATCCATATCTAAGAGCAACTCCAGCAGTAGCTCTCAAAATAGAACCCCTACTTTTTATTTGAGGGCTCTCCTTACTTTTAAGGGCTCTGTTTTTTGGGCTACACTCCAGCAGGAGCCCTCAAAACATGACCCTCAAATTCATTCTTAAAGGGGATGACACATAGGACCCACCCTCATCCTCATCCTATTTTTGAGGGTCGAGGGGAAAAAACTCACTCCAGCAGGGCCCCTACTTGAGCCCTTAAAAGTAAGGGCTCCCTCCAGACACTCCAGGAATGAGGGCTCGAGGGGGAGATTTGAGGGCCTTCTACTTTTGATGGCTCAAGTAGGGGCCCTGCTGTAGTGAGTTTTTTGCCCCTCGATCCTCAAAAGTAACCAATCTTTTCCTTCTTTTTAAGATGTGAAAATGGCAACCCATGCAAGTGGAAGCAAGGCACAGCAGATATGGTGGTAAGAGGATGGCAGCATAGGGATTGGTGCACATGGATTTGCCCACTGTGTGAGAGAGAGAGATTGCCAGATTGGTAATGGTCTCCTGGTTGGACCCAGCCGGCCTTTTGGAACGCCCTGCTGTCCCTGGAAGGAAAAATATGCTGGTGCTGGGCTTGCTTCCTTGAACTTATGTGGAGCAAGTGAACCCCATAATTGGCTTGGATTACATTGGATTCCCCCCAGATGTGTTCTGGGCAATTGGATTGCGGTTTCAGTTGGCTGTCTGTTATACCACGCATGATTTTGTTTCCTTCTAATAGAGTAGTTACCTGACAGATTACAGAGCTAGTAGCTCTTACATTTGTCCTGACCTACCATATGCAGTAATCCTACTGCGTGGTCTGCCTGTACCCAGAGCTTATCTCCTTCCATACATTTCCATTGGCCGTTGCTCTTTTCCTAAACGTGAACTGTGAATACCGTGTGATGATAGCTCGGCGGCTAAGACCGCCCATCCATGGACACACGCGTAACACGGTTAAAAACCACCGGAGATCGTCTCGTCCGTAGGACCGGCATGTCGCTTGGTGCGTCGTGGTGGGTGGCAGCGCGCGGTGAGGTGAACGCGCTGAGATGTTGCGTGCGGCAGTGCAGAAAACAGCAGCAGCAGCAGCGTGCAGGGGAGGGGATGGTTGGCGTTGGCGTCGGCATCGGCATGTGCCGGTTGACCACCGCCCCCGCCCTCGCTTCGAACGGCGCCACGCTCTCCGCTCGCTCTTCCCCCATGTGCCCAACTTGTTTCGTGTCTGCCACAGCCACAGCCATGGGGGAATGGAAGAATTCTTGGTACGGATAATCCATTTTTTATTTGAAATTACAGAAATATACCTGTGGAAATTTTTTTTACAAAAATAGGCTCAAGTCGCCCAATGGGAGGCGATCGAGCCTATCGCTAACAGAAGCGATTCGATTCGATCGCCCTCCCATTGGCGACTTTAATCTGATCGCCAATGGTTGAGTTATAGGTATCAAACCTTCGCCAAAAATAGTGAAAATTGGTGGGGCTATTCTTCATACATCCAAAGCCTTCAGAAAAATTTGAGCAATTTCGCTCACGGATCAAAAGTTATAGCAGTTTCAATTGAGGTAAACGAATTTGAGTCCGTCTATAACTTTTGATCCCGTAGCGAAATTGCTCAAATTTTTTTCTGAAGGCTTTTGGATGTATGAAGAATAGCCCCACCAATTTTCACTATTTTTGGCGAAGGTTTGATACCTATATCTCAACCATTGGCGATCAGATTAAAGTCGCCAATGGGAGGGCGATCGAACAGAATCGGCTGCTGTTAGCGATAGGCTCCATCGCCTCCCATTGGGCGACTTGAGCCTATTTTTGTAAAAAAATTTCCCGCGGGTATATTTCTGTAATTTCGAATAAAAAATGGATTATCCGTACAAAAAAATTCGGGAATGGAATGAAGCATCCATGCTGAACAAGTCTTTGTGGTAGCTAGCTCTTCCTTCCTCCTATGTGATATTAGAATTAAGGTTTGAGACAGTGGCGGATCCAGAATTTTTAGAATGGGTATTCGGACTTCGGAGCTAGGTTGTTTGGAATTGTCGATACCACGACACATTGTTCCCCAAAAACACCGATGCAATGATACATATATATAGATATAATAAAAACAAAGAAATTATAATGATTTCATAATCCTTTAGTAGGCCGGCTGAGTTTAGGTGGGGAGCACCTCTACAACAGTAACCAATAGTTAGAACTATTAAGATATTAATCTTCTGGGATATTTCCAGCTTGACCTTATTATACAAACAAACAACACTAGAAACATACTATACCACATCAGAATTTGAAGAACTATAGTTTCTTTATATCTAAAAACTATACAACAAGTACTAAATTGTAACTACTTGATCTAATCATATATAGCACATATGCATTGCACCATAAGCAAAAATGCAAAATAAAATGCTACAAGAGCTTAACACCTATTTCCCTTTTTATCCGACTACTCAAAGAAAATTTCTATTCACAAAGATTTTTTAAGTGCTCCATACATGCCATGCCAATCCAGTAAGTAGAAACCCACTCTTCACAAGCCCACCAAAATGTAGTGATCAAAGATTTGATACCTATCTCCAGTTTTCTAGTATCATATAAGGAATAATTCCTGATCAGTAAGTTGCACCACAACTTCAAACCAAAAGTGTCGTCCTTCATCAAGAAATTGCCACCTCTTTTCATTTATTCAATCATACATCCAGTCATATAGTAATTAACATTACAAGATTTGAACCACCACTATGTATCAAGAATTTGACACTTGTTTCCCTTCCTAAACCACGTTGTCTTAAACTAAGCAAGTAATAATACAAAAATAACTTCCAAGATTTGAGACATGAAATTATCCTTCTTGACAGTGGGAATGGAGAGAACAGGGGCATTCTCCATCAGGAATTTGTTTGAAGTAACAATTCAAAATTTTAGCCTACTGAATTGTGATAACTAATGAGAAATTTCTCATCCTTTATATGTCAGCTTCACCTCTACGATTCTAAAGCTTTCAATAGTTGCAGTTTACACAGCTTCTCATAATAAAATAGAAGCACTGATCGAGTGATTCTGCACGTACTGTGGGCAACTGTCGAGCAGGACCAGCGGCTTGCCGCGCTTCCACTCCTCCATCTCCTTGAGCCACAGGATGGCGTACACACGCTGCCATCATTTTTCTCATGGATCCCTAAATCAAAATTCAGAATTTCAAAATATAAGAATTTTTTCCAATGGATCCTGTATCTGATGACAAACTGAAAATAGTGCGAATCACCGAATGCGAATCAGATTTGGCAATATGGCATAGAGAAACTGAAAAAGTACCTCCCCACTATCCCCAGACCGTCGGGGGTGAAGATGAGGTCGTTGCTTGCCCACCTCGCCGGAGTGCCGGACGCCGTTCGCCGTCACGCGGATCCGATCTGGGAGTGAGGGACTGCGCTCATGCGCTGCGGCCGCTGCCGATTGCCAGAGGAAGGAGCGGGCAGACAGCCTGCCGCCAACCGCCGTCGCCGTCGCCCGGGCGCCGGATCTGAGCGAGAGCGAGGGACTTAGGGTTGAGTTCCTTAGACCGAAGAGTCGAAGACGACGCAGGTGAGTCGCAAGTGAGCCGTTCGGGGGAGGACGCCTGTGCCGACTCCGAGATGGGCAAGCCGCGGGTGGGCCGTTCGGGGGACGCGTGCGCGTGGGAGCGCTTGCCGACTAGGCCGTTCGGGCGTGCCGCTTGATCAGTCGGCCCGAGATCCTTCTTCACTTCAAATCCTTACATTTAAACCCAATTACTAATACATATATATTACACCTAATATATGACAGATTTTTAGCAAAAAATTTTGGGTATTCAACTGAATACCCATGAATTACTATAGATCCGCCCCTGGTTTGAGAGTAGAGCATTTGGTATGCTTTTTGTCCTCCAAAGTGGAGTGACTGGAAACTCAATCTTCTCAAGTAAGCAATACATCAATCTTTGCGTATTTCCATGGATCCATCTTGATTTGATTGATTTACTTTTGATTTGGCTTCAAAGTGTAATTTCTTGATTTGAGATTTTTTGAGTCGATTTTTTTTGCGTTCTAACTTGCTATAACATATGGAAATACATCTAGACTCATCTTGGTCATCATTTACCCACGAGCTAGTTATATTCACTAATTTTGATTTTGACTCGGTTTGATGTAACCTTCCAACAAACTAAAAAATATCTCATCTTTAGCCATAATTTTTATAATCGTTTATTGGAATAGGTTCATAATACCCTAGAAAAGATCTCTGCACAGTTTCATATCATTTACTTCTACGGAGCAAAAGTTCCATCAATTTTCGTTTTGAAATTGTCCTGAAATGCTCTCATCTATTTTCGACCACGTTTAGGTCTCATATTGCACCGCATCTTTTTCGACCGCGTTCAGGCTTCCGACCGCTCTGCATTTTCTCGACCACATGGGGTTTTCGACCGCTCACTACTCATCGATCTCACTGGTCGATTTTCGAACATATTCGACCACGTTGGTTTTAGACCACTCGTTGGCCTTCAATCACGTTGATCTCGATCACATTAGTTATCGACTACGTTGGTTTTTAGTCATTCTTTAATCGCTAAACACTCGAGTTAAATTTTGATCACATCGACTATTAACTACATTAGTTTTTGAATGGTCTTTGATCGTCGATTGCATTCCCATTAATCGCGCATCCTACTCCCACGCAAGTTGCGGGCCGAGTTACACGTACTGGCCCAGCTTGATTTGTCGTCCTAGCTGCTAGCTAGCTTGTTCATATCCGAGACAGATGCCAAGCTGGCAGGACCCCATCGCACTGGAACGCTATAGTTTCCCATCGCACTGGAACGCTATACTTTCTAACAGTTCATAGCATAACACTGCATCTCGAGAAAGAAACCTTGTTCTTGGTTAACTTGTACTCCATGGGATGCTTGCCATTTGGAAATCCATGGTTGCATTTTTTTTTTTTGAGAGGAGAGATCCAGAATCTCCTACAAGTTTAAGGATAAGAATGAGAAAACATGGCAAGAGTACATCATTTACAGAAGGCTCGAATGTGACGGCCTAATTAAGCCTATTAAGGCCGCCAATAATGAAGCCCATTAAGGCTGAAAAATCGGCTTCCTCGCGTGATGGGCCAGGTCAACTTGCAAGGCTGCCTTCTATTGGGCTTCAGAAAGGAGGCCTCTTATTGGACTTGCTAAAGAAGAAGAAATATGTCTACTTTACCTTCAAAACTTTTGCGATAGTCTAACTTTTAACTATAGAATCAGATATTTTACCCCCTCAAGTGTTAAAATCAGACAACATGCCCCCTGAAGCCACTCCACTCTAGCTTTAATCCTACACAGCACCGACGTGGAGGTGATTTTGACATGTAAGATGGTTTTAAGATGACATGGCAGCCTAGTCAGCGAGTAAGCAAATAAAAAAAGATGGTGGAAGTGGAACCCGCATATCATCCTTAAAACCTTTTCTCTCGATTTGTTCTCTCCCACTGGCTGCTTATAGGTGGGGCAAAGATATCAGTGAAACAAATTCTGAAACCAGTTTAAATTAGAAATTTGATTAACCTAATTACTTGGTCCCACATGTCATTAACTTATTAACCTTAACATGTCATTAGAACTAATTAACCATTTCTCTTAGGAGCCACCTGTCGGTGAGAGAGAATAGGGAGAAAGAGAGAGGGAAACAGGGGAGGCGTTGGCACTCGGTTTGGTGATCTTGCCAGTGGCGAAGGGATGGCAGTGGAGCACAAGTAGTAGGCAAAATGGAACAATCTAGGTGTGAGAAACCTAATGGTGGTGGCAACTACCTGAATGGTGCACTGGAGTGATGGCACGGTGGCGATGAGCAGCAAGTTGGCTATGGCCATGTGACGAACTTGGTGTGGGAGTGAAGGAAAAAAGTAATTGGGCATAGAGCGAGTTAAAGGGGGTTATTGCAATGCAAGGAGGCACTGACACAAAGACCTACGGTCAATGGCGTTGTGCTGACGGTAAAGAAAAGCGACGGCAGTAACATTGCTAAGGCGGCGACGGCGAAGACCAAGACTTGGGCCAACATAAACCAGTGGAAAAGAATCCTAGTACCATGGGGAGCTTGCTCGAGAAGTTAATGATGACAAGGAAACACTATGGTGACCGGACGGTGGTCGATGGCGGCGATAGAGACATGGCTCATGGCTACAACATTCCCTAGCAATGGGCAACTAAAACAGGGCCACATGTTAGAAACTGGGGAGCACGAAGAAGCTATAAATGAGCTCATAAAAGACAGGGGCTCATCGGAGTGGTAGCAATGTCGAGGGTGGCAGCGGCAGCTAAAAATGGGGAAGACAGCATGGGCACAGTAATGCGTTGCACGAGCTGCCAAATTGAGTTAGGGGTTTGGACTGACTAGGGGATCAAATGATGCAAAACGATGCAAACGGCGAGGCGAGGACTCACCATTACGAGCGGGAATGTGGCAGAGCTACAATGAACGCATCCACCGGAGTCGTGGACGTTGACTCCATTCAAGTTGAACCAAAACTCTGCAGAGGTAGCTACTATGGGAAGAATGGACCAAGATGGAGGGCGAGGAGAAATGGTTGCTTGCTGCAAGCTTTTTATAGGCGGGAGCACAAGGGCTTGCTCGTTGTTTGTTGCAGGTGTGAGCATTGAGCGGCAAGGAAAAGACGGGGGAGGAGAGGAGGAAGATGGAGCGGGGGATGAGAAGCGGAGGAGGGAGGCGGCTAGGCGGAAGAAGGAGGAGGCCATGGGTAGGAGCTTTAGGTGAGATAGAGAAAAGAGGAGGAAAAAGAGGAAGAGAAGGATATATTAGGGCTGACGGGTGGGCCCGCTATGGTAATCATGTTGACAAGGCTGCCATATCACCCAAAAAAACTCATGTCAAAACTGCTTCCATGTTGGAGCCATGTAGGGGTCACTTCAGCTAAAATTGCCTTTAATTGGCCTTAGGAGGGTAAAATAAACGGTATTAATACTTGAGGAAGGTCAACAGTTTAGACTACCACAAGAGTTCAAAAGATCAAATTGACTTTTTTGAAAAGAGAAACATCTCGGAATTACTGCCCTTCATTCTCACCAGATATCTGGGCCAATGTTGTTTCGTTTCTCTGACAGGTGGATCACCAGATTTAGTTCTCATATGTATTACCCCACTACTCCTGGGCCTATTGTGCTGCCTTGTAATTAAGCTGTGGGCTGAAATTAAAGCTGGTCCTTGAAGCCCATAATAATACATGGTGTCTGTTATCTCCAGGCTGCTTGTGGAGTCATCAGCTGCGCTGTTCACAGTTCCATATATCACGAGCTGCCTCCATACAATCCGACCAATTTAGCGATGGGATCTGCATGTATGCTGGCCGGGACCTACAAATAATTCTGTACCCAACCAGATCTCATCGTACAATACCTGGAGGCTCTTCCGTTGTTTTTCTGCAGTAAATTGCATGCCGTGCACATGCAGGTAGAGGCGTGCGTGGAGGCGAGATATATATGGCGGTGGCGCAATGGGGCGCGTGGCTGGACGCCGGAAACCGGATGTACTACGTCCTCCCGGTCTCCCTCCAGTCCCCGGCCGCGCCGGAGTCGTTCGACGGGCCGGGCGCGTGGGACCGCCGATCGGTGGAGGTCGCCATCGACCGGGTCCGGGACACCCTCGCCGACTGGCTAAGTGGCTAACACAAGGCGTCGGCGGCGGCGAGGTACCGGTGGTGGCCACACGTACGGCAAGAAGATGGCGGTGATGGTGATCGGCAGCGGCAGGTGCTCTTGTCCGGGAGCGACTTCCTGTGCCTAAGGTCCCACCCCGCCGTTCGCAAGGCTGCGTCCAAGGTGAGCTGAAAGCTGGTACGCGCGTGTGCATCACTTGACTTAGTGCACGCATGACCGACGGCCGCCTTATGATCGACGGTGGTTTGAGGCGGCGGAAGAGCACGGCATGGGACCGAGAGGCTCCGCCGTGGTATTCGGCTACACAACCTACCACAAGTTGCTCGAGGAATCCTTGGCGCAGCTCAAGAGAAAGAAGGCAAATAAGTGATCTTTAATCTGTGGATTTCATTGATAATACATTTGCGCTGTTTTGTGTTGTGCTGTGTGCAGAGCTGTGTTCTTTGCCCTACTGGTTATGCCGCGAACGTGGCGCTGATGACCGCGCTGGGCAGCGTGAGGCGTGAGCTCCATTCTGGCAGGGAGCAGGCGGCGGGCGTCGGAGGAAGACAGGGTCGCCGTATTCTCGGACGCGCTGAACCACGTCTCCATCATCGACGGGATACGCCTCGTCGAGCGGCAGGGAGAGGCCAAGCTCTTCGAGTACAGCCACCGCGACATGGCGCACCTCGACGCCCTCCTGTATGCATATATAATAGTCCTATATCATATGGCTGTAAAACTTATACATCTTGTATGTTTTGGATCATCATAGCATCTCATTTTGTCATGCATGCATATAAATTCAACGCTCTTATATAACCTCTGCAGATCGCGTTGATCGATGGCGATTTTGCTCCGTTGAATGAGCTCGTCGTGCTGCGTAAGAAGCACGGGTTTCTTCTGGTCATTGACGAAGTGGGTATAATATGATGATCTTACTCACCAAGCTCCTCCATGTGAAAAAGATGCCTGAATTTATTTGCCAAAAATGCAACCTTCACATGGATCAGATATCAAATTACTTAATGGTAAATCTTGCACCATACTTTTGGCTCTAAGTAGCTTCAGGGCTTTGTAATTGAGATGGTCAAATCTCTTATACCATAATTCAGAGTTATCGTCAACCTCACTTCGTAAAACTAATTGAGTCGGATAACTCATTTTCAGTGGAAATTTTTATATTTTTCTCTATATTCATCTTTGCTATAAGGCGATTTCCATTTTTGCGGTCAAATATCTTGCAAGAAGAATCTTTATAATGAAAAACATACTCATGTTCTAGCAGTTGTCCAATACCTAACAAATTCCGCTTCAAATTAGGTACCAATAAAACATCTCGTATAAACTTGTGACCATCTTACATTTAGACAGCTATACAATCCTTACCTTCAGATTGGGCTAAAGGACAATTTCCTATGCGAATATTTGCCTGATATGATGAGTCAGCATCTCAAAATATATCCTGATTGGAAGACATATGGTTTGTGCAACCACTATCCACAATCCAAGTATCTTCTTTTTCATCTTAGGCAATTTGGCAAGAATAAAATATCCATTCTGAATTATCCTCTTCTTTTGAGAATTTTGTTTGATTGTTATATCGTAATCTACAATATTTGACAATGTGACCACGCCTTTTATATTTATTACAATTCATCTTCTTCCAGTACCTATCTGTAGTGTGACTGGACTTTTTTCAAATATCACACCAAAATTTAAGACTAGCTGTATTTATTTTATCTCTATCTTCGGCTGGCACATATTTCCTTGAGCCACTTTTTCTTTGATAATTTCTGTTGTTTCTTGAATTTTGGAATTCGAAACTCAGCTTTGACTGGAAGTCGCTTTCAACTGAGCCCCTGCACGTTGTAGCTTCCTCTCTTCATGAGACTCTAATGAACTCATCAATTGGTGCACTATGAGGGTCATCAAATTCTTCGACTCCTCAATTGTGGCAACAATATACTCAAACTTTTTGGTAAACTGACCAAAATTTTCTCAATAATCTTTTGATCAGTAGTCTCTTGATCATAGGTGCACATCACCACTTTGATGACCCTCAAGAGGTAATCCTTTATCTTCTCAGACTCCTTCATCTGCAAATTTTGAAACTGTCTTTGCAAAGTTTGTAGCTTTACGGCTAAAACTTTTGCGGAACCTTGAAACTCTTCCTTTAACTTGTCCCAAGCTTCTTTTGACTTCTTGGCACCGATAATCTGTGAAAACAAACTTTTTGCAACACTTTGTTGAATCATAAACAAGGCCTTAACATCCGTTATCTGGTTCTCCACTAGAGTTTTCTTCTACTCTAGTGTAAGAACATCTTCAGTGATATACTCTTTGTAGCCGTTTTCTACAATATCCCATAACTCTTGCGATAGTAGCAGTGTCCGTATGTGGATGTTCCACATATCATAATTCTCTCCTGAGAATATGGGAATTAGCAACCGTGCCATTCCGACACCTGGACTCAAAGCCATAACCTCATCTTCGACAAATAGCACGAACCCGCCGCGCTACTCTGCTATGCCCAACTCAAACCAGGGGGTTTGATACCAGTTGTTGGGGATTAGACACTCAAATGGAGCAAGAATAGGATAGGAGCGAGTAGAGAATGGACAAATGTTTCACTTAGTAAACTTCATATATGCTCTGTTGGTCTCACGCAACATATACATACACATGAAGCTTGTTTTATTAGCTTCTTGTGTATGTATATGTTGTGTAAGACCAATAGAGCATATATGAAGTTTGCTAAGTGAAAGTCCTCTATCCATTCTCTTCTTCCTCATGCCCCATCCAGTGTTACACCTAGGGGTGAAAACGGATCGAATAGTTTTCGATCGATCCGGACAGAAAAGTATCCCAATTGTCTCAGATCAGATTTTCTTCGGATAATTCTCGGATCAGAAATGAATACTGTTTAGTTTGTTGGAAACAAATACGAATACAGTAGGCCTAGTATCCATCAAATATGAATACATATTATCAGGATAATATGAAGGCCAAATATCCAAAATTTCAGCCCAATAGCCAAGCCAGCTGACCGGCCCAACACTGCCATCAATCCAACGCTCCATGCCTCCATTTGGGATTTAGGGTTCCTACTTCCTAGTCCACCACAGGCGCCGTCATGAACGAGTCATTTTGCAAGTCAGAGAATTCTAGATCATGTGAAAGGATAAGCTTGCTAAGTTCCACTCAACATATTGCCATCTGACAACATACTAAATCCACACCACCGTTCACTAAACAAGGTTTTTCTGCTAAATCAGGGGCTAATCATAAAAGCAAGATATTTCTATTTCCAAGGAAAAGATGCAAGAAATAGTATCCACAGCAGGAAAAGCAAGTGTATTAGGTACTAATAAATCTTTTTTTTTGCAATAGCAAGTGTATCAGTCGAGTTCATAGGCATGCTAGTATATATCAGGGAGGTGGCCTTACCGGCCAGGGCGCGGGCAATGAAGCTATTGCAAAGAGCCATATTATTGCAACCAAGCCAAGAGTCAGATTGAGTAGGGGGATTTGGGGGGAAATAGAGAAGAAGGAGAATGAAGAGAGAAGAGATAAGGGAAGGAAGAGGAAGGAAATGAGGGGCCTGAGGAGGCATTTGGCCAGAGCAAGGCAAATAGAGAAAATCATTGGAGAGAGAGAGCAACAAGGGGGCATGAGTTCGACTAGAGAACAAGGCAACGGAGAAGAAAAGAGATGGGGAGGAAGAAGATAAGGAGAGAAGGAAGAAAGGGATAAGAAATGAGTGGCCTAGGTGGTCGGCCGAACAAGAGAGAGAAGAGGAAGGAGAGAGAAAAGAAAAGAAGAGAGGAGAAGTACGCACAAATAAATTTTATTCATGAGTTTTAATGCCCAGTATTTTGTTGCACATTTAAATTACTCAATAAAATTTCTGTTAGTTAGATTAAATCGCAAACCTCCACTAACAAATATTTATGAATATTAAAAATCAATTAAATCCTGTCTGTAGATTAAAATTTTGCGCATACCGATTAAATGGTATATTGCCACTTAAATCACTTTGTTGCATATTTAAATACCTAACTACTTTTGTTGGTCGTATTAACTTACAAAACTCCATGAGCAAATATTTATGATTATTAAAATCAAATTTGTTCTCTCAATAGATTCAAATTAGATACTACTTGTGACGACCCGGGTGTTTACCGAGGGGTAATAACCCAAGTCGACGGATTATCATTTGTTTTAGCCAATAGAATATCGCTCTAACAAGTAATAAGCCCGTCAGAGTGGTGCAGCAGAACAATAATTAGAGACAATACATGCTATTGTAACATAAATATAGCCACGTAGGGCTAGAGTTTTGTACAAATCCACTAAGGGCTCGAATACAATAATTAAAAAGGGAAATGTTCTAACTACCGCCTATACAAAGATGGAGACTAACATATAACTACACCCTTCGATACTTGAGTTCACCAAAATGACTCCAGGCTGCTGCCTACTCAAGCCATCCTTCACATGGGATGTCCGTCTCTACACATCGTATTCTGAGTCCACAACATTCCATCTCGGGTGGTATTTAAATCCATCTAGGTAATAATAATTTTTTTTACAATAGCAAGTGTATCAGCTGAGTTCACAGGCATGCAAGTATACCTCAGGGAGGTGGCCTTGCTGACCGGGACATGGGGAACAAAGCTTCCAGTGATCACCTGCCCCCTTAGTGACTGTTGGCATGCAAAGGTCAATCTATCGAGATGAGGGGAAAGGGAAAGAGGAGAGGACATTACTACGTTGTGCTGCGAGATGTGGGGAGAAAGGGGTGTGTTTCAATTTCTGTGAGATGTGTGGCTATGAACTTAGTGGGTGGTTGCTAAAAACATGAATAATTCATGAATATTTGCATCAAATAAATTAGTTATATTTTTTGTTAATTTCTGACATATAATTTAAGGGGTTTTATGTTCTGAAAATATTCGTGACTGTATTCGTTTCGATTCATATTCACTCCTTATTTGTATTTGATATTATTCACATCTCTATTCATATCTAGGGTGTTCGTATTCGTATCCGCATCTGGGAAAAAAAATATGAAAACAAATATGACAGAGCCATTATCTTTTCGCATTCGATCTGTTTACACCCCTAGTTGCACCCGGGTGACGAGCACACCACCTACGGCATGGAGACCCTCTTCCAGTTCACCATTCACCTCTCTTAAGCTGCTCGCAAGTAGACCATTCCAAGAGTTTGTCCTTTACAATTATACCCCTCTTGAGATGTTATTACTAGTATTGCCGATGGTAGTATAAATAAATTCTAACTAATATGATCCATTGGATGAAAAGAATAGATGACTCATATTTATTTTTGGGTAAGAGCCTGCATAACACTGGCGAAAGTATCTGCGCATTGTTACTCTTTTTGTCGGTAGGGCAGCTTTACGTCTTGCCATACTGAAGGCGGGAAATTTAGTCACACGTCGTGCCGCTTACGGCCCAACACGGAAAGCAAGTTATGTGGGCCGGAATACTTAGCCCTGGGCTAACCAGGCCCACCGGAAGCCCGGTTAGGCCCTGGCTGGTGGGGCGCCGTCACGCGACGCGACCCGCGCGCAAGTCGCAACTACTCCATCTACTCTCGCCAACCAGCAACCAGGCAACGGTTTTCGCTTTGCTCTCTCTCTCTCTCTCTCTCTCTCCCCGCGCCTGCCTCGTCTTCTCCGTCCCACCCGCTGCCTGTTCGACGGAATGGCGCAGTGGGACCCGCTCGTCGACGCCGCGCTCGCGAGCCTGGCGGCCAGGAGCCTCCTGCGCGCCACGCGCCCCATCGCCCTCGCGCCGCCGCCCGCGCCGCCGGAGACCTTCCCCGGCCCCGGCCCATGGGACCGCGCCGCCGTCGAGATCCGCCTCGACCGCGCAACCCTCCGCCAATGGCTCGCTGAAGGTCCGTGCTGAGTTTTTTTTCTCTGCCTTGCTGCCGCCATGCGTGTCAAAACTTTAGTTTTGCTCCTTCTCCCCTACTGTAGTTTCTTGTCTAAAAAAGGATATGGTTTGCCAAAAAAAGAAAGAAAGAAAAAGTGCTCGAGATGTTGTTTGAAGATTTAGTGGTACTATTCCATTCTTTGGGAGCTTGGGTTTTGAAGTACTAGAGGACTAGAGGACTTGTTCATGGGCACGTTTGGTTTGATTAGGTGGCGAGGCGAGTGGCCAAGAAGAGGAGGTGGGTGGTGAGAAGCTGATTCTTTTCTCCGGGAATGACTATATGGGCCTCAGTTCGCATCCGGCAATCCGCGAGGCCGCGGTGAAGGTGTGCCAATTCTGTACCTGTGGCTATTGTTCGGTCTATTGAGTATTTTGAATTAGCGATAACGTTCTGGTGTGTTTGCTAGGCAGCTCAAGAGTACGGCATGGGGCCAAGAGGGTCCGCGTTGATCTGTGGGTATACTACTTATCACGAATTGGTGGAGGAATCATTGGCAGAGTTGAAGAAAAAAGAGGTCTAATATTGTATTTTTAAACTTAAGTAACCATCATTTCATTAGCTATGCATCCTTACTGTAGATATCTTTTACAGGATTGCCTTCTTTGCCCAACTGGATTTTCTGCCAATATGGCTGTGATGACTGCTCTGGGAAGCATCAGTTCTCTTTTGGCTGTTGGGAAAAAACCTGCAGAGCATGAGAAAATTGCAATTTTTTCAGATGCTCTGAACCATGCTTCGATTATCGATGGGATTCGCCTTGTTGAGAGACAGCAAGAAGCAATAGCATTTGTCTACAAGCACTGTGACATGTCCCATCTTGATATCCTGCTGTATGTTTTTTCACTTTCCAGTCATAATATACAGAATATTAACCACTAACTGAGTTAGCTATAACTATACGTTGATTATCCGTGCAGGTCCAGTTGCTCAATAGAAAAGAAAGTTGTTGTGACAGATAGGCAAGTTATGCTTCTAAGTAAATTTCATCATTCAAGAAGTATTTAAGTTTTTATCAAGTATTAATGAACAGCGCTTGCTTTTGTATGCATAGTGTCAGAGTACAAAACTCAGAAGCTCTTTTTATTGATAAAATGCAGCCTGTTCAGCATGGATGGTGATTTTGCTCCATTACCTGAACTTGTGAAATTACGCAGAAAGTATGGGTTTTTGTTGGTCATCGATGATGTTAGTATTTTTATCTCCCCTCAAATACATTTTTGTGGAGCTTGATAGTAATCAAATTATGTTGCAATTTTCCTTTTCAAGGCACATGGAACACTTGTTTGTGGTGAGAATGGTGGTGGTGCACCCGAGCTGTTTGAATGTGAGAATGAAATTGACATAAGTGTTGGCACCTTAAGCAAGGCTGCTGGCTGCCAGGGTGGTTTTATAGCATGCAGGTAAGTCATATTATCTGCCAAGGATAGAGCTGCTCATAATGCATATTAAACTGCGGAAATGAAGCATGTAGGTCTTAAAAATAAAGGAATGCATGGAATATCCAAGACAAGTCTTACTGCACATTTTTCTCTGCACTTTGGGTGCATAATATGATCTCTCTTGATTATTTGCTGGCTTTATAATTAACAATTTTCAATCCATTGAGCAGCACTCGATGGAAGAGGCTAATTCAATCGCGAGGTCGTTCATTCATATTTTCAACTGCTTTACCGGTACCAGTAGTTGCTTCTGTGCATGGTAATGTTCACAGCTTACCACCTATTTCACAGACTCCCAGTTATTCTAAAAATGAATATTGCACACCAACATCATTGATGGATTTCATATTGAGCTGGTCATCCAATATTTATTTCTATCAATGTTTTCTGTTACCTTCTTTTTACAAGGAAATGCGTAACATGCTGCTGTATTGCTTTCCGGTTAGTCAGTAAGAATGGGAATTTAAATAGAACACTTCTACTAGCTTAAAAATTACTGTACCTGGAACTCGCAGTAGCTTGCTGACAAACTGACATTGATTTATATATCCGAGATGTTCTCTAAATAGAATCAATTGATTTCAGTGGCCCTTTATGTCTCAAGGAAGGAGAGATGGCGGAGATCAGTGATCTGGAAGCATGTGCAGTATTTTGCCTCTTTGACGAAACTTGACATTACTAGTCCCATAATTTCCATAGTAGTTGGAAGTGAAGAAGCAGCACTTAGGGCTGGCAGGTTCTCTATTCATTCCTTTTTTTTTATTTATTGCTAGTCTCAATCGTTTTATGTTCCTAATCTTTTCATTTTGAACTGCAGGCATATGCTAAGATCTGGATTTCATGTTACACCAATTCGACCACCCACAGTACCACCCAACTCATGCAGGTTTCAGAATTTTTTTTCTTTTGTTGTCGTTTTGCCATTCTTGTGTCCTGTCATGAACTTACTTCACCAGCCTAAAACCTGCAACCAGTGTTCGTAGCAACCATAGACCGGGTAATTGGACTAGGATTCAGGGTATAAACATTATGACAATTAATGCAATTTCTTGTAGTATGCACCATTGCTGTCTCTATGGATGAAATTCCTGTTAGAATTTGATGTACAGGTAGTCCTATCTTGATCAATACTGCGTATGAGCTAGAGGCGGTTTCAACCAAGATTAACCGATCATTAATCTCTTGTCAGGCTGCGAATAACTCTTACTGCTGCTCATTCCTCCCATGATGTCAAAAGGCTCGTTGATGCACTCACTCCCTGGCTCCCTGACAAACATGCTGAGCAGAGTAACGGCGTGGCGTCAAAACTTTAAGCAATGATTCAGCTTAGAGTTGAATCCTTTTGGAGGTGACACTAGCTGAGAGCCTGCTGGAGATTATATGGGGAAAATGAAGGATAGGTTGGACGTGATTATTTGTACCCATTCTTCTTTGTATCATGGCACAATGTTTCCAGGATTGATGTGATCTTGTGAGGTACAGTCCTGACTCCTGATAGATATTGATGTAGAAATGGATTTGGCTTAGTTCCACACTGGGTTCTAGAGACTGTTCAATATACCCAGGCTTGTTCAGCCAGGAGGGGAACTATACAGCTAGACATTTTTGGCAAGGCTAGCATTAGCAAAACTCTATGATTGGAAACGTCCTAAGTACTGCCATGTAAGTAGAAGCTTTGGAATTAAACACCAAGCAGCTGATCAAACACAAGAAGCACCAAACATTGTAAGAGGCATAAGAAACGTACATATAGGCGACATTCTCGAGTAGGAGGACGTATGTACAAACACAACAAGCATGATACGCACAGGATATTCCATAAGACAAGCAAATTTATATAAGCTTTGTCCAAAGCTAGCAAGCTAGTTTGCCTGGACGTAACATCTCAAGTCTCTTTGAGTGGCTAGGTAACTATGATACCCTGCTTCGTCGAGCTCCAGCTCCAGCTTCAGCTTGATCTCTTGAGTAGTCGAGCTCTAGCGTGCAAACGTATGGATCAAGCATACACGATCAGCCTGGAGCTTGGGACGTAGATCCTGGCCCAGAGGTGCCTGCCTTTGATCATGAACTTGGCCGTCTGCTGGCCGTCGAGCACCACCGGGATCATCGCCGGGCTCCGCAGCACTATCCTCCCGTACACCGGCAGCTGCCCCAGCGGCGCCCTCTCGATCATCACCGCCTCCACGCACGGCCCGTACACTCTGCACACACACAGTACAGTTCGTATATTTGCATATATGCGTATGTGTCCATGCATGACACGGCGCAGAGAGAGAGAGAGAGAGAGAGAGAGAGACTGTGAGACTGTGAGAGTGAGTGACATGGGCTTACGAGTTGAAGAACTCCGTGATGTCCTGCTTGCTGATAGGGTAACCTCTGGAGAAGGTGATGAACAGCGAGCGGTAGTCGTCCGGCAGGGGGCTCTGTTGCTGCACCGGGAACCACGGCGAAGCCATCGGGTTCAGCCCCGCCGGCGGCGTACTCGGGGCAGTGCGGCCAGGGGAGCTGGCGGCCGCGGCCACCACGGGCGGGCCGGCCCGCGCGCCTCCCAGGAGCGCGGCGCGCACGTTGCTGGGCAAGAACGCGGCATCGTCGACGGCGGCGACGTCGTCGAAGACGACGCGGCAGACGTTCTTGTACAGGAGGGTGACGCCGTCCATGACCTCCTCGCGGTGGACGTCGAAGTAGCCCACGTCGTCGATGGGCTCGGCCAGGAGAGCGTTGGTGCAGGGCAGGCGCCCGTCGCGGCCGGCGCCCGAGTACCGCTTGCCAGCGATGCGGCCGAGGCAGGCGAGCGCCTCGGCGACGAAGCGGAGCACGACGGTCCCCGGGAGCGCGGAGACGCGGCGGATGAAGTCGTGGTGGCCGGCGGACTCGAGCCAGAGCCAGAGCGCCATCACCCACCGCATGCTCTCCGGGTCCTGCCCGAGGTCGCGCACCAGCCGGTGGAAGACTTCGCGGTCCAGCCTGTGGAACAGGAGCAGCTCCAGGGTGCCCCGGCCGGCCATGGCTACCTACCAAGCTCGCTCGCGAATGCGCAATGGCAACAACGATGAAATGATCAGTGGAGGGTGGTGTTCATAAGGCAAGCCACTTCGACGTCGCCCACCGGGAGGGAGCATGCGTCCAAGGAGGTTGTTGCGCATGTCATGCACGGGGCAGTGGACACACGGCAGTGCATGCGCCCAGCCACTCCGCCTCACATGCAAAACCATCTCACTCGTGGATATACAAACTGCCTGCACTGGTGAACTGAAACCTCCTTTTGCAGTGAGATTTGCCGATATATGGAGCTAATTAACTTTGCTTTATTTAGCTTTCTGTTCTTATCATTTTGGAGATACTTGAGTTAGGTGCGCAAAGGTCGAAAGAAACTTACAGACACATTATGTTGATGTTCCTCGGATACATTATACATATCCAGTGTAGCAAGAAGACGAATCCTGCGTGCTGATAGCTAGGCTTTTGTGTGACGATTCTCAATGTGAATTTTGCTTACTACCTTGGAATGGTTATTTAAAAGGCAAAACGGTTCAGACAGGCCAGGCATAGGCGCCTCTGGTTTCCAATGCAAAAACCAAATGCATAATCACCTTTTTAGAAGGGTCCTAGACAAATTAGAAATTGCACCCTACACCCTGGATCCTTCTCCGGGATGCCGGAGCTCTATCGCGACAGATCTGGGTGGCGGCCTGTCACTGTAGCAGTTGGCGGTCGTTGTAATAGACGTGTGCACTGATTGTGGTTGAAGCCATGGTCGAAAGCCTAGTCGATGCTGTGATCGAAGCCACAGTCAAAGGCATGGTCAATGCCGTGGTTGAAGCCACAATCACAGCTACAGTAAGATGGTCGGTGTTCAAAGATCTGTGTAGTCAGTGAAGCGGTCGAAGAGAAGCCATGGTCATGAGGTGTGGTCGAGACACCATGGTCGAAGGCATGGTCAAAACTGTGGTCAAAGCTGCAGTTAGAAGACTAAAGCCTGTGGTCGTTGTCGTGGTGCCTGTGCGAAGTGTCGAAGTACGTGATCGCGGTCGTAGCTACGAGAAGTACTATAGTAGTCGTGCATGGCTGGTCACTGTAGCAATTGTCAGTCACTATAGCAGTCGTCAGCATATTGCGCGGTGTGGGCAGGTGGCTAAGCGGCGTGAGCAGGTGGCTGGTCACTGTAGTAATCGTCAGGCGGTTGAGTGTCATGGGCAGACAGTTGAGCGACGTGAGTAGACGACACAGTAGTTGAGGCCAGAATAACTGGATCAAAGGGAGTGATCGTAAGAGTATATAGCAGTAGTGAGTGCGTACATAGGTATTGTAACCATATGTGCATGAGGCTTATTTAAGTCATATAAATCTGTAGAGTTCGATAGAGAGAGAAAACAGAGTGAATAGAAAAAGGAGGAAGAAAAGGCGTGTGTCGCCAGAAAAGAAGTTTCTTCCTGTGTTTTTGCTCGTTCTCTCTCCACTCGGTCGCCTGCTTGTAATTGAAAATGGACAGATTCTTTCCTACTTCATTTTCGCGAAATATGTTGATTAGTGTAAACTGCGGTGAGATGGTAGTGCAATAGTGTGTTACTAGATTAGTCTGGCTAAATGAGTCCTGATTACATTATGTAGATGCTAACCTCGTACTAACCTCTGATTTCATGCTTATTGACTAGACAGAAAGTTCTGGCATTGCCAGTTTGCCACTCCTTTGGAGTTTGGGCAAGATCACAAGAAAGCAAGTTAGCAAGACTTAATTCTTCAGATCCGATGGTTTCTCGACAACGTGAATGGAACAACGAGCTGAAACTGACTCTGGGAGCGAAATTATTGCGTTACGGGATACACAAGGTGCTTTCGTTCATGGCTAATAGTATTTGGAACAAAGGTAAGGGAAGGAAAAAAAAAAGAAGAGCCACAGAAACCTGAAGGGACCTCAAAGTTATCAACAACCAACAAGTCAAGAGCAATACGGTTGGCCAATCAGCTTCGCAAATCATGATCCACAATTTTACATAGCGTCTGCTTTTAACACTTTCACTCAGCAAAGTGTTTTGATATGTGCTTGTAGTTTTATCCGTAATAACAAGGACCTCGATTGGAAACAAGAAGAGAGCGCTTTGACGAAGGAGACCCAAGAAATTAGCTAGACGCTATCACTGCCCTCAACCCTCATGACAGTGTGTGAGGACACCCTATGAACAAGTACTACAAAATTGGGAAAAGAAAAGATGAAACACAAAATAATTTAGGAAACACAAGATAATTTAGGCACCGCCCACAAATATGAACCGTCTTTCTACACAACTGCAAAAAGAAAAAAAAAAGAGAGTGGATTTTCGGTATAATATACCGTAATTTTTCCCATGAGATGCTCAACACTCTAGGGTCAATTGAACCCGAGCATAAAACTGGTTTCTCACAGACTCAAGCCTGCAATGAGGGGTGAGAAACCTGCAATGATTCAGCTCTCTTTATAACGGCTCCCACTGCTATTTGACTTGTTAAGTAGCATCGGTTAGGCTTTCTGGCAGCTTGCTCAAAGGGCGTAGTTCTCCTATAATTTGCAGACATTGTTCTTCCTCATTGTTTCTATGCTTCCTGCTATGGTTGATCCAGCTGTACCCACAAATCCTAGTGATGCACAGCTGCAAACAGATTCTTCGATATATAACAAAATTTCTGGTAGTTGAACTGGATCACAATCCTTCTTCGAGCTTTCTATGATTTTTGGAAGGAATCCTGACCTTACGCCATGTTCAGCAGCCATAAGCTTTTCTGCAGTCCGCAGAACTAATTCATCAGTTCCCTTCAGGGTGTATAGTGCATATGTCCCATCTTTTGCAATATCTGCAAGATAGGTTTTTGTCCAGTTTGCTGGTGGAAGATCAGTCATGATGAACATGTGAATAGGTCCACTAGCCTTGTTTCTCTTCATTTCCAACTCAAGAGCTTTCAGCTTCTCCTTAAGGGCAGAAAATGTAGTTTTCCAGTGATTCTTAAATTGGCCATCTAACAATCTTAGTTGTGCACACAGAAATGGCTCCCTGATCTTGTTCTTAGCAAACTCCTTCCCTGCGGCCATGATCTCTGGGGCAAAAGGAAGGAACTCAATTCTCTCAAGTATAGTCTGTATTCTATGATCCTTTGGTGATTCATGGATATCAAAATAAGACTCTGATCCCTTGTATGGTCCTGAGAAAAGTGTCCCAAATGCCAACAAGGTAGCATCCCCAGCTTTAGAACCAGGCCCTAAAGCCTTGTATATATCTTTGCGCCTCCTAACATATGAGATCTTCTTCCTCCTTTTTAACTCGTCATCCGGTTGAAACAAATCCAGTTTCCCATCATTTTTCTCTTGGTATGTCCAGACTGTTGTTCTACAATCATCCTGTACAGGATACACACAACCACTACTTTCACTGCCTCCTAAACCAGACAGCAAAAATCGGCATCTATCACAGTCACTTGACAATGATTCGCCACCAGAAACAGCGCAGCATGTCCCAGAAAAGCAAGTCTTCCGCATGTCTACACCACACCACAACGACACAAACACCCTGAAATCAATTGTCCTAACCACAGCCTTCACCGGAGATAGATCAATTATGTCACCCATCGAAACATACCTGAAAGTTAAACAGATGAACAGTAGCAATCAATATTTTGATTATCATGTTCACATTCCACAATGAACATGGAAACCTATGAAGCACACTGGGAAAACCAGAAAATTATATTTCAACAGTGCTATAGTAACAACTACCAATACTTCTCTAACTTTTTATTCCTTTCGGCAACAATCTCACCATATCTCCATCAATTAAGACAATTAAGCAAATGCAGTTTGATCTGCAATCTTGAAAAGAGCCGAGCATCCCTACAGAAGATGCTGCTTCCATGTACATTTTGTTGTATGCGTTGCTAACCTTCTAATGAACTCTAATATAGCACAAGCAACATAATTCGAGATCGTCGCGGTATTCCAAGTAATTAGAATTACTATAATTTCATCAGACGCAAGCAGCAAGCAGAAGGTGTAGACCGCATCCAAATCCGCTCAATTTCTGATGCACCAAACCACGCGGCCAAATTGAACGCAAATGGCGTATAATCTTTACCTCCGCTCCCGGAGGAGCTGCATGACGTGGTCCCAGACGGCGGCGCGGAGGTCGGCGGGGTCGGAGACCCTGAACTTGGGGCAGCTCCCGAGGACGACGGCGTGGTGGTCGAGTACAGGGGGCACGACGAGGGTGCGGTTGAGCAGCGCGGCGGCCACCGCGGCGTTCCGGAGCTCGCCCACCTGGTTGCTGAACCCGCTGTGCGGCGCGTACCACAAGAAACTCTCGCCCTCCAGCTCCGGCGAGCGCCCACACCTATGGCCGCCGCTACCGGAGGCTCCGGCGGAGAAGGGGAGGAGGGAGCGGAGCAGGGAGGAGTAGGCGGAGGAGAGGAGGAGGGATGCCGGAAGGAGGAGGACGAGGACGGCCACGAGGAGTGGCACGTGCGACCGGGCGCTCCGCTTGCGCCACCGGCTGCGGCTCGCCGGCAAGTCCATGTCTGCGGCGGCCGGGAGATCGTTCCAGTCCTACGGTTGGATCCGATGGCAACCAAACGAGTTAGATCTTAGACAATCCGTGGGCCCGGTCGCGTTGGTCTTATCTGGGCCGGTTCATCTTAACTTGGGCCTTGACACGTGACGAAAGCAAAAGGCCCATGAAACAAGAGGGCCACCGACAAGTGGGACCCTGTACACGTAGTCAAAAAGTGTCAAACGCGCCTGAGTCGTGCGGCCGTTTCCACCGGAATGGACTGACTCGTGGCACGTGCGCACACGTCAGCATCTGTCATCCGGTGCTTGCCAATAAATAGTCACCTCTCTCTCTCCCCTCAAGTTCTTTTTTTCTTAAACTTTTGACTTATCATTTACTATTATAGTAACTAATTTTTAAGTGAAAAGGCTACTATACCATGCTATATCATTTGGATCGATTTGAACGGTATAGCATCCAACCAGCGCCGCTTTACCCGTCTTTTTCTCTGCCGCTTCCCTCCCATTCCTCTCTCTTCTTAGCGTCACTCTCCTCGTCTTCTTCTCCAGTGTCAGCCTAGCTCCACGCGCCTCCTCTGCCGCCTCTCACCCCCTCCACCACTACCCACAGCATCGCGCAACCACCCGACTCCTGCCCGCCGCGCCGTCCCGCCCAACCTAACTGCCACAACCGCCGCTACCACTGCCCTCCGGCTCCGCCCCACCCAACCTAACTGCCACAGCCGCCACTGCACCGCCCTCCTACCCTACCCATTGTTAGGATGTTTGATCAAGTTGCCGATAGTGAGTTCAGTAGTTGGCCATGGCCTCTGGTCGTGCACGTCAGAAGTTCGACGTGTGCTGCGTTCACGTAGGAACAGTTGCTTCTTTTTCATCGATTTCAATTAGCAATCGTGCATCATAGCCAGTCGTGGGATGGCACGGATCATGTAGGTCATGGCGTGCGCATAGGGGGCCATGTTGGCCATGATCCGTACTCATTTGTTGCTTAAATTCGTGAATAAAGTCCTTAGAAAAGCTGCGAAAGTCAAGTAGCACAAAATTCTCGCGTTTCCCCTCAGTGTCGCATGCGTATCTCCGAGTGTTTTGGGTAAGTCATAAGTCGGAAGTCAAAAGTCATAAACGAGTGCTCGTAGTCGTAAGTCGCAACCGACTATCGACTTGCTGCGACGAGGAGTGGTCGTAAATGACTTCGTGGTGCTTGGATGACCAAATAATACATTCATACCCAATGGTTCAAGAGCTCAATATCTGAAAGAGACTAGCCACCACTGTCACCAACCACATATGTAACACTACTTTTTTGAAACACATATGTAACACTTGGTGCATTAAAGAAGTGAGAGCATATACCAGAATCAGGATTGAAAGGTACAATCGAGAATCCTCAGGATATAGCACGATGCAGAAGGAGAATAAATCAGCTTGTGCTGGGCACAAATGCATAACCAAAATTGCCTCGATCGCAACCAAATAATAATAATCCTGAAGCACACAGGCATAAAGGCTGAAATATGGCAGGACTTCTTGCAAGTTGCTACCATAAACCCTGGGAGAGTTCCTCCTTGAGGATTCTAAAACAGTTTGATAACCATAGCATGTACTGGAACAGGTTGCTGGAATAACTATCTCCAGCATTATGGCAGAACATAATTGAATGAACAGCTCAATATCCTTACAGAATTCAAGACACAGATTCAACAGCATCCTATTCAGCAATGAAACATCAGATAGAGCAGAATGAACCGAGCTCCCTTCAAAATAACCATTAGCATATACTGGAACAGGTTGCTGGAATAATTATCTCCAGCAGTATGGCAGAGCATAATTGAATGGACAGCTCCAATATCCTTACAGAATTCAAGACACAGATTCATCAGCATCCTATTCAGCAATGAAACATCAGATAGAGCAGAATGAACCGAACTCCCTTCAAAATAACTGACTAATACTTTTTTCTTATATAAAAGAGTTTATAACAATACAACCATGAAGATCAGCATTAACATTAATGATTTTGTTAACGTAGTGCCATATCATATGTGCCAGACAAACAACAGACATATTCATACGTAGCATAACTTACAGCATGGTACAGACTACAGAGCACAGTTAATCAAAAAAAAAAAAGAGGCAAAGCTTATTTTGCCGGGAATTCATCTAAATGCAGTTTGTGTGCTGAAAGGGATCATGCCTGAGCCCTTGCTGGGGGATTTGCATGGAAAGCTGATTGTCTATTTTGACCTCCTACCAGATTTAATGAAAGAGAAGTGGGTACTGTCTCTTGATTGGACTCTCCTATGCTTAGCTTTGACATGCCGACAAGCTCATCGACATTGATTGGACTCTTTGAATGAACCGGAATAGGCTTGACAATCGCATGTGTTTCTAGTCCAAGATCAACTCCATCTTTCTGATTTTGCCAGAAAGGAACTGAGAATTGCAATGGTGAGAAATAAGCTGGAACAATCACTGGATAGCTGGACTGCAAATTCTCTGGCATGATAGCAGAGGCTGAAGAACTCTCTGCAATGGCAGAAGTATCAGACTCCATAGATTCTATCTCTTCCTCCTTAGGTGGAGGTAATGGTGGTTGATTTAATACTTGGGCCTCTGATTCTTGACTTCCAGGGAGGGGTGGAAGGTCCATGGACTGTAAAACAAACAAAATACAGTTTAATTCTGAATTATGTACAAAGTGCAAAGTAAAATCTTCATAATAAGATTCAAGATAAAAGTGTTTACAACTGTTCATGCAAACTACATCATTTATGAAAAAAAAATGTTCCAGCATAAGGAAGCAAAATGGTATCTACCACCACAGAAATGAGCAATCCCCTTGTCGCAACATAGAAATAGAACCAGGCCAACTTATGCCATACTGGCGTAATAACCAATGATAAGATCAAGCAAGCTACCTCATCAGGCACCATGTCAAAAAGGCTAGACCTTCTCTTCCTTCTGCTCACATTGGCTTGACGAATAAAATATTTTTGAGCATGACTTGCTACTTGAGTAGGTGTTCTAGAGACCACGAAATTACGAGAAATTCCTCGCCAATCACCTTTTCCAAGCTTTTGCAATCCAAGCAAAAACCTCCAGTGTTCTTCTTCAGTCCAAGGAACCCCTGTCAAAATGCCATCTTAATCAGCAATATGACACATAGAATGTAGCACACAGCCATGCAGGTAAGGAATGATGTCTGAAGCTACATGAAGCTGGTGAACAGAAACTGATAAACTGGCGCCATATTAATAGAAGTACGGGAAAAATAAAGTTAGCATACTACTGTGTCACTAAATGAAACAAATGAAAATTACCCAAAAACAGAACTCCCCCTCAAAAAGAAGACGGAAGGAGAGACGAATGCACTCTTACAAACTGAAGATTTTCTTTTGAGAAACCAAGATAAAGGAAACTAAAGAGGGTCTACACCAGATAAGCAAAAGGAAAGCGACAAAATTTAAGTTATAAGCCCCTGCACAAGTTATGTAGCAGGTCAACGAGATAACACTATCAATCTCTGCATAATCCAACACAAGAAATGTCAATAGAAAAACAAAAAATCGCAATAAGTTCTGAAGATAGGATGTGGAACCATCAGCTATATGAATATGATTTTGGACACTCTTGTTTTATTCAATTTAGTGGTTTTTGACTAAAAAAGTTAAAAACTCAAGAAAGGACAAACATGTAACTTCTGCATTTTGACCCACTTTCAAGTTAGTTGGTACATGAATCCAAAATTGTATTCAAAGCTTCCAGTTTGGAAGAATAGCAATGAAAGAGCAAATGACAACACAGTCTATATTAACCTCCTAGTATGGTGATTACAGTACCAAAAATTGCCAGCACACTAAGTGTTGAAGAATTTCCAACTGTCGCTTGGCTTGAACATTCAAAACCCCAATCTCCTATCACTGAGTTTAAACATGTGACAAGACCACGCAATGGTTATCACTTATCACCTACACGTGAACTATCAGCAGAAATTAGTAGCAGTAATAAACAATCAGGACAGTCAAGCTTTGTGTACGATCCATATTCATTAAGTCATCGTTCCTTCTCAGAACCTCTAAAACAACTTATTTCCTTATCAAATGCAGGCAATCATAATTTAGCACTCTATAATCCGCACAATGCAACAGCGCATTTATGCCAGACGTAAGACTGTACGTTAGGCATTAGCTCAGCAATCTACGTGGGCCCATGCATCCTTTCGGAATACGTGGCCTTATACATGCTTTCAGAGGCGCCAATCAAAGCCAAATTTCTCAAGAATAGGCTATCCTCAATGCTTAGAACGATCCGTACCCCTTATTCTACACAAATCCAGAGCTAAGCTTCTCAAAAGACCCTTATGATCCGATCAAACAGTAGGAGGCCTCCATACATCGACCTTGTACCAATTAATGATTGGAATTGAGCGCCGTATGCATCAATTCAAGTACCAAATCCATCTACAAACAAACTACCATTAAATGCTTCTCGCAACTGCACTACTCTTGCTCTTGTAAGGAACTAGCGGTACCATCTATCTCCCAAACTCACACGCCGGCCGAAGCACCAAAAGAAGAATACACGAGAAGAAAAAAAAAAGAGGAGCTGGGAGGATCTGCTCTCTAGGGTTCCGCGTAAGCTCGGGATGGTACGGATGGTTATAAGAAAGGGGAAGACGGCGGAGGCGCAGGAGGGAGATCGGTGGGCTCACCTTTCTTGTGCTGGCGGCTGGCGGAGGAGGATCCCTGGACGAAGTCGTCGGAGGCGTAGCCATCGGCGGCGGCGTCGGGGCCGTCGGCGGGGGACGCGCCTCCGCTGGTGGATCCGACGGACAGGATGGAGAGGTTCCCCATGCTGGCGCTCTTGCGGATGGAGCCATCGGTGAGGCGCACCCCGAAGATCTTGACCCCGCGGTTGGGGCATGTCCGCGAGTTGTGCCCGTTGTGGCTGCAGTGCGAGCACCGCCGCGTCATCCCCGCGCGTCCGTCCGTCCGGCGGCGGCTAGGGTTTGCGGGCGAGGCGGAGAGGAGGAGGAGGAGGAGGAGGAGAGCGTGTGGACTGCGTGTCGGGAGGGAAAGGGGAGGGGAGAGAGGAGTGGAGTGGAGGGGGGAAGGCAGAGCGGTTAACTGTTGAGTGCTGATCGGTTAGGTGGTCAACCGGGGGCGGCGAGCGTGGGCCGTCCACGTGGCGGATATTCCCGCGGGGATATCTGTGGGCAGCCGCTTGTGGGTCACGCCCATATTTGGCATGGTAGCATTTTTCCCTTCAAATTTGACCTTTCGGCGTCGGTTTTTACAAATCTAATCTTGTTCTCGAGATCAGTAGATACAGCAGGCGACATGTGCCTCTTACCGCACCACTAGACTTGGCAGGTGTGGACGATAGCGTTAGACAGACCGAGCACGGCAAGTGAGGACAGGGTGTGGGTGTCAGCGGGGCCTACAGAGCTGCCAAGCTCCCATGGCTCAATAGCTCCTGCCGAGCTATACTAACTCGCTAGGTGGCCAACCAGTCGGACACGACACGTTTGGTAGTGATCACTGCGGCCTTCCGCAGGGTTTAGCGCTACCCCGCACCCTGTAAGATCAAGGAGGCCGACTAAAGAGGGGTGAATAGGCGGTCTAAAAATTCTCTTTCAATTATTATCAATTAAAGACCTTTTTCTTTTTGTCTAAACCAAGTATGCAATATAGAAGTTTAAATCAAAATTGGTTTAGTACAAATGAAGCCTAAATCACTTATGTTAACCTAAGTGCACCAACATCCTATAACTATATCATGGTTTGTAATCCTAGAATGACAAGTAATAAATTTAATTCTATAAATATAAATTATTTAAATGTAAATAAGCACAAGAAAACAAACCATAATTGACACGATCTCTTTTTACCATGGTATTTGGAGACTTGCTGGTCTCCCTAGTCCACGTTGAGGTTAGCCAAAACGAATTAGACCGGCTGCACAAATTAAGCCAAAACACCTCAATTCATTAGTGATAGCTCTTTTCCGCTCGGGGTAAGTGAGCTCCAACCTTCACACTTCGCCGGGTCTTCTCACAACCTTCTTTGAAAAGATCATCGCGCACGACGCCTCCAACGTTGTCTAGGAGTCGGCAAATTCCAAGAGTAATAAGTCAAGTTCCTCGCTTGACTCTCACCACGTGCAACGAATGCACAAACTCGAGTGAATACACAATCCACCTGTAGATGCAACACATACAATCTATAGCTTTCATCCTTACTCATAAGATGTAACACATGCACAATTGAGAGGAGGACTTCACACTAGCTCACAACAGTGAAATAGAGTGCAGCAATACCTCTCCAACTGGCCACAAAGGGGTATATATACTCACACCACAAAAACTAGCCGTTGGAAGCAAAGGACCAGAAAAATTAGGATTATCAGAAGTACCGGCGGCAAAATGCGGTACTTTCACTCCCCTCACAATGGTAAAAAAACTAGCAGTTAGAAGCAAAGGACTAGTCGAATCCAGTAGTTTCGTTGTACAATTTTCGGTAGTTCCAATCATCAGAACTCAGAAGTACCGCACTCACATGTGGAACTACCACTCCCGCGGGGAGAAGACCACCACATAGGTGCCTCTTTGGAAAAAATGTACCGCTACACAAGTAGAACGTTCTGCAAATTAGAAATACCACTCACATAGAGCCGGTAGTACCGTTCGTTAATTGGGCCACTCACACAGAGTTGACCACACTGATCTCTGACTACACTGATCTTTGACCACGCTGGTCTCCGACCACGTCGTCCAGATCGACCACACAAGTCTTTGATTACGTTGATCTCCAACCACGATGTCTGAATTAACCACACAGGTCTCCGACTATGCTGGTCTCTGACTACATTGGTTTCGACCACTCAGATCTCGACCATGTCAATTTTTGATCACACAGATCTATGACTACTCCGTCGATCTTCGATCACGTTGTCAGTTCGACCATATTGGTTTCGACTGCACAAGTCTCGACCATATGATTGATGATCTGTGCATGTTTCTATTTATACCATGAGACAAACTCTATGTGCTATATAATTTGCACCTTCATTACGAAGTGTTATGTTAGGCTAGATATGGTCTATCACCATAATTGTTTGTAATAATGTATCTGTATTACTTAAAAGTGGGAGTTGGTGGTGTTGGTTCATCTGCTTGTCCCAATTTCCTCTTGCAATCCCCTAAAAATTTTCTAACAAATACAGATGATTTTTTTATCCATAGCAAAGTATGAGCATTCAGCTAGTTATTACAAAAAAGGTTAAACATGGCAAAGGCTACCGGGGTCTAGCATATGGAGCTGCCGAGCCAGGGGAGGTAGACAACCCTATGGACCCCACCAGCACCCATGTCCTATCCTTGTTTGCCATGTCGGCCCACCTACTGCTATCGCCCACTCCTGCCGAGCTCTAGTGGCAGGACAGGAGACACATGTCGCTTGTTGTGCCTGCTGAGCTCGGGGATGGGGCTAGATTTGCAAAAAATAGACGTTCAGATGCCAAATTTGAAATAGAAAATACGCTACAATACCAGATGTGTGAACAGTTCCAGACCTGACCTAGCCAAACGGAGAGGCTAATCGTGCCGGCCGCAGGCATGGTATTGTTGGCCCAGTCTAGGTATGGCACAACACGACATGAAAGTAAATAGGCCATGTCGACTTGCCCCAACTGGGCGTGCCGTGCCTAGGCTAGCATCTCAGCACGGTAGGTTAGCCCAACACGGCACGAACAATAACTCTCTTGTCGTACTATAGTAAAATTGTTTGTAGTTGACAATAAAATTACTTATGTTAGAGTTACTTCATTCTTTTTTAGCGTGGATGGGTGATTTGCAGTAAAATTACTTCAGTAAAAATACTTATGGCTCAATAACTAATAGTAAAATTACTTATAACTAATAGTAAAATAACTTGCTGATAGCAAAATCAATAGATGTTTAGTATCGCATTTGATTAAACGTGCCTGAACCGATATAGCATAGCCCAATAGCCCAATTCGTCTCCATGCCATACCTACATCCGAGGGTGGACATATGGGTCGACAGAGCGTGGCACGGCAAGATAACTCATTTGGGACGCCTTCTATCCGTGGACGCGGTTCCTCACTCTCGTCATCGTGTCGTTTCATTTCCATCGTTACGTCGGAATTTTCAACTGCTTTTTTCGTGCGGTGAGCAATTGCAAACAACTCGTTAGTGCTCCGTATTATTTCTTTTTTTTCTAGAGGAGGTTAATGGCATTTTCGAAACGCATGAATTTCTCAGAAATTTTATATGAGGTATCGTGGTAGGCTTCCTGAATTCCAAATACAAATAGCGACGTCTAGGTGAGTCCTGGCTCAACCACCGTTCATGTTTCTCCCATTATAATCTATGAGTACCATCGAGTTAGTGGTGCGATAACACATGAATCTCGGAAATAGTCCAGTTACACGTTAGCCCTGCGTGTCTAAAAATGTTCTTAGCAATGATATTTGAATATAGGGTTGTTCTTTTCGGTTTTTGATTGATGCTACAGTAATTTTTAAATAAATTGTCTTTTTAAGATGAAATCTATAAATCAATATTAGTAGACATTATATTAACTTTATATCAACTAAAATTACACATGAATCTCTCTCTTCATACTATCTATTATGAACAATCATAATTTAAAATTTTCAACTATTAATTATAGTCTAAAAAAATAATACCACGCAAACGTGGGATTGGATATATCATGGAGGTTAGGAATCTAGAGCGGATGAACGTGACCCGTACGAGGAAGAAAATTGTATGAGCGACGGGCGCTCCGTGCGCTCCGTGCGCCCCTCAGCTCGATGGATAACGCGTGGACAGCGCTTTCATCGTGCGGCAGCTGGAAATGACGCGGCCGACGGAAGGCAAAAAGGCACGGCTCGGCTCCTCGACTGTGATCGGCTTTCCTCGGCTGTGCGCGTACACACACTAGCTGACGTGCGCCAAGAAGCAGCAGTACACCCACCACAGCCCAACTCGGCTCGCCGCGAGGTCGCACGCATCTCATCGGAGGAGGAGGCGAAGGCGGCGGCGAAGCAGTGGTTCCGACGCCGTGCAGCACGTCAGCAGGCCGTCTTCTTCTATCATGGAGGATTCACGTGCACAAGGAATTGATGTTGCTGATGGTGGTGGTCTCGAAGAACAACAGATAACACGGGTGGGTTATGTGAGTAGATCGGGGTGGGTTATGTGAGTAGATCGGTGTGCCTTTTCTTCTTTCTTTGTTTGCTTTCGACATATAGTGTGCATATTTCACATTCATAGAACACAACTCCGGTTACCATGGCGAGAGGCCATCGGCGCCATTTCTGATGGATCCGTGGAGAATGAGGTAGCGATGAGGTAAAAATATTCAACAAACTTACAGAATATATGATATTTTGTTTCATTTTTAGTACACCTTCAATTGAAAATTTATATGTACAGAGGCGCTCGTAAAGTCGGGCAAAATCTGATCACTCCTAAACACGGAATGACATTTCAATCTGTCAAGCTTATGAGATGTACAACACCTATGCCGTAAAGTTGGGTTCAGTATTAGAAAGAGCAAGACAAAGCACCGCCGAGATGGTAGTCTATGTCGAAATATATAGTTTGCGGTGAGTGAAGGACATCGAGAAAATGACTCATCACAAAAGGACACTACAAGGACGGGTTGTGATGCTCGTGTCCAATTTAGTATCAGCAAAGAGGGATTTGGAAGGTGCAAAGGTCGTAGAACAACACAATCATTATCTTGCTAGTCCAAATAAGGCACACAAGCTGAGGTCCCAACGACAGGTCATAGAGGCAGATAGAAAATTGATTGGGCAGATACGAGAAGCTGGAATGAAGCCAGCCCAAGTTTATGAGTTCATGAAGCAGTTTTATGGAGGGGAAGAGAACACGCCATTTACTAAGATGGATTGCGATAATGAGATAGGTCGCGAGCGCAGACAATACTTAAAAGCCAATGATGCACAAACACTATCTGAATATCTGAGAAATAAACAGTTACAGGATCCTACATTTTTTTATGCAGTTCAGGTAGACAAGGAAGATGGCCGTATAGCAAATTTTTTTTGGGCAGATGGTCAGTCTATCATGGATTACAAATGCTTTGGTGATGCTGTGACATTTGACACCACATTTAAAACTAATAAGTTTGAAATGCCTTTTGCTCGATTCTTGGTCGCAACCATCACAAGCAAACAATAATTTTTGGGTGTGCACTTCTATTTAATGAAACTATTGAATCATTTGTTTGGCTTTTGAAACCTTTCTAATGGCAATGTCGAAAGCACCCCAACACAATTTTTGAGATCAAGATGCGGCTATGGCAGAGCAATTGCTTATGTATTCCCAAACACAAGCCATCGTCTTTGTTTGTGGCACATTTGCTTAAATGTTGCTAAACATCTTAGTCATGTAATTCATGAGGCGGATAAGAAAGGTGACAAGTTCCTAATGATTTCAAAAATTGTGTGTACGAAGACAGATCGAGACTTATTTCATAGAGAAATGGCATGCATTGTTGGCTAAATACAACCTTGAGAGTAACACATGGATGGCAAACCTATATACTTTGAGGGAAAAGTGGTCATGTGTACCGTGACTCTTTACAAAGACATATGAACTCAACCCAAAGGAGTGAAGGTATGAATAATGTTTTCAAGAAAAGATTTCGTAGGAAACTTGGCCTTCGAACTCCTTGTAGAATGTGAGAAGGTTGCGTTAGTCTCCGTGCAAATGAGTTGGATGCTGATTTTAAGTCACGTCGAAAGAACCCGGTTCCATATGCTCCAAATCTACCAATGTTGAAAACTGCAGCTGAATCATATACACGGAGAATGTATTCAGAGTTTGAGGAAGAATTTAAGAGACAGTTTACATTGTCTTGTGATTTGTTGCATGCTGCGGGGACAAACTTGACATTCTTTGTTAGGTATATGGAGTCCGACCGTGGAGCAACAAGAGTATTGAACATCAAGATTCCACCATTACATGCTCTTGTCGGATGTTTGAAACCATAGGTATGTATACTGTTTTACATTTCACTTTATACATTGTTAGTGATAATATGGGTTGTTTAAAATGGCAACTGTATCTTACAGGTTTATTGTGCAAGCATGCTCTCAGAGTCTTCAATATAAATAGAGTATACAATTTGCCATCGCAATACATATTGCCTAGATGGACAAAATATGCGAAAACTGGATTTTATATTGAGAAACAAGGAACTGAGACGGGAGATTTGAAAACACAGGCAGCACTTATATCTCGACAGGCCACATCTCTTGCATTGAAGTGTTCGCCGTCAAAAGAACTTCTTGAAAAATTGCAGAAAGCCATACATAACTTAAACCTAGAAGCGGATACTTATCTAAGTGAGATGCATGAAAAATCCGAAGAGGTTTCTCCAATTCCAACTGAAAGTGTCCAACAACCATTAAATGGGGTAATATCATTTAGAATTCCTGAAGTAATAAAAGGACCAAAGAATACACGTTTCAAAAATGCTGTTGAAAAGAAGGCAGGGAAGAAGAAGGCTGGTCAGAAAAAAGGTAGTGACCTGCCCACTACCTTTTGCTTATGTCTACAATTTTTTTTTGAATATTGGATTATCATATAAATTTCATTGTAGGTGAAGATCTGGGAAATAATGGTATAGAAACAAGAGATGAATGTGCTGATCCAAACCAAGTAACTGTAAGACATTATCTCTGAATTATCATATATATTTCATTCTCTTACAAGCATGATTTCTGAACACTTTCTTATGCTATATATGACAGAATTCTAATGCTGGGCCATCTTCATCCATGGATGTTCCTTTCCTGCAAGGTGGATATGCTAATTCCACACTGACACACTTCAATTTAATTCCGGAGCCTTCTGCAATGGCTGCACCATGCGTTCCAGGAGGATACACAAGCCTCCTAATGGGAGGTGATCAAGATGCTACAATGCAAACTGCTGTTAGGAAGTTACATTTTGGAGTGCAAAATCATGAATCTATGTAACCGTGTTCATTTGCTGTCAAGTGACAAACTGAAATGAAACATGTATATTTTGTTGGCTTTGCTCTGGATAATGCATTTCAGAGAAACAATCAGATTATTATGACATCCATTCCAATGCTGATTTCAAAACATGTTCAGTACATGTGCTTTGCTCTGAATAAGAACCTGTTAGTTTACAGTTCTCTAAACCTCTACAATTTCTGTAACATATTCATATAGTGACAGTAAGTTCTTATCTCCTCTCTACATGTGCCTTTTCTTCTCATCCTCTGTGCAGCCTGCACCTTGCAATAATGTTTTGCTCATCGGCCACATCATAGCTTGCTTCGAACCAGAACCTGCTCGTGGCCGTGATCGACGACTTGCTGACGTGCTGCATATGGGTTGCAAAAGAGGTGCTCACCAGGACAAAAGCACCACTAACCAAGGAGATTGCCAGGTAGAGACACCGCACGGAAGCTGCCAATGTCACTGCACACGAATAGGCGAAAGAAAAATTTAGAATCCAGGTGCTAGAATGGTTGGAGAAAATTGCCGAACACCTGGCGTGCAAGGGAGGTGCTCACCATGGGCTGAGATTGCCCTGACAGGAATGACGCCTGATGGCGAGCACAACACAGAGACATGCAACGATGACGCCGCGGAGGCCAGGTCGGCACGCCTGCTCGTGGCCGTGTTCGACGGCCTGCTGACGTGCTGCACGGCGTCGGAACCACTGCTTCGCCGCCGCCTTCGCCTCCTCCTCCGATGAGATGCGTGCAGCCTCCAGGCGGCAGGCCAGGTTGGAGCTGTGGGTGGGTGTACTGCTGCTTCTTGGCGCGGCCGCGAGCCCGTCGTCGCCTATAAATTTATAGCCTGGTGTGTATGTACGCGCACAGCCGAGGAAAGCCGATCACGGTCGAGGAGCCGAGCCGTGCCTTTTTGCCTTCCGTCGGCTGCGTCATTTCCAGCTGCCGCACGATGAAAGCGCTGTCCACGCGTCATCCATCGAGCTGAGGGGCGCACGGAGCGCACGGAGCGCCCGTCGCTCATACAATTTTCTTCCCCGTACGAACAGCACACCAGACATGCGACACCGGTCGTAGGTGGTGCGAGCGGACAAAAGATCTGGACGACAAGGAGACGACTAGTACATCGGGGTTTGGAGCTTATTTCTGCTTTAGTTTTTTGGTTTCTAATTTATTAATTTTGTTTTTTTATTCATTTGCGCCTGTTATGGGATAACTTGTTTTTTCTATTTTAAAATTTTTTAAAATTTAATTACATTAAAAAAAACCATCAGCAAATAGTGCAAAATAAGCTAGTCCGGCGTGTAGCTTCCTCTGTGGGCGTGTGTATATTTGCCTGAAACTTCTTTTTTGGCATAAATTTGTTTGATACTTCACTGGCCGTAGGACAACGTATTCGTACAGTTTGGACGAACGAATACACCGACAGACTTACACGCTACACATTACACACCAGCTGCTACGACAAATCCAACAAGCTACTCATCCTTCACCTACAACAACCATCTCACGGCCATACGAGGATACCGGTAACCCACACTCCATATAAGTTTGCTTCAGAAGTTAGAACATAGGAATTTACCAGAAAACTGTCTAATTTCAAGAAGAATGCTACAAAATTCCCGCTTTCAAATGGGGTTATAGGAGAGATGACATTTTAGGAGCTGACAGTTTTTTTTAGCACTCCTGATGTTTGGTGAATGCAGCAACTACTAAAAGTGGGGTAAAAAGAAGGCAAAGCATGGATATTCTGCATCATCGTAAACTTTACCTCGCCTTCAATGTGCCAAACAAAAAAATAGCATCATTTTGAGGCACTTCATAAGGTTAATCCAACCCTAAACAAAAAAGGGTCAGTTCTTCACCAAGGAGTTAGGCACGTTAAAGCATAACACAGAATAATTAGGATGTGAAGCAGACAGCATGTTAGTATTATATTGTCAAGAACACAAGATCAATCGATCTGAAGTAACCAAAAAGTCAAGAGGAATCCACCCACGAGGGCTCACCAAGATAACGAATCTGTTCACTTCTAAAACCGGGGATATTATTGTCGGTATAAGCACTGTGACATATTATCAAATTACTCCAAGCAGGAAACAAGGACATATCCTTGAGGATGTACCTCACTGTTGACATCACCGTCTGGCTCCGGCACTCAATGACACTGTTTTGCTGGGATAAATACGGTGCCATGAGCTGCCGGTGTACTCCTTGCTCAGCGTAGTGCTCGGTGAAGTCCATGGAGGTGAACTCCCCCCACAGTCGGTGCACAGGGCACGCAGCTTGCGACCGGTCTGGTCTCAACTGCAACCTGGAATTTCTTGATTGCGCTGGCGGCCCCGTTCTTGTCTCGAAGGAGAATGAGCCACATGTAACGACTCATATCATTGATGAGCAAGAGGAAATAGCGCTTGTCTCCATGTGTCGCTGGTGTGACGGGTTTGCACGGGTTGCCATGCACTAGGTCGAGGCAGCCGTTGGCGCGGTGCTCGGTCTCCTGAGAAAAAGGCGTGCACACCGTTGTTTACCGACGAGGCACCCATCGTAGATCTGATCAACGTGGTTCACGTGAGGAAGTCCGCACACCATGCCTGTGGCCGACATCTTCCAGAGCACGTCAAAATTGAGGTGCCCAAAGCAGGCATGCCAACGCCACGCCTTGTCGTCGACCTGCAAGCTCAGGTAGACCAGCTGTACCACACTTAGGGTGATCTTGTATAGTCGATTTGGTGATCTCTTCACATTGGCAATGAGGTTGCATCGTCGATCACGGATGCACAGAACGCCATCTTCAATCATCACGCTACAGCCACCCTCATCAAGTTGGTCAATGCTGATGATGTTGCTCCGAAGACACGGGATGAAGTACAGGTTGGTGAGGGTGCGGTGTCGGTTCTCTTTTCCCATGAATAGCACAGTGTCGTGCCTATAGATCTCGACCACCGAGCCGTCCCCGAACTTGACTGAGCTGGTGATCCCGCGATCGAGTTCGGGGAACACTACACCAGATCCCGTCATGTGATTCAACACTCTCGTGTCAAGAAACCAGGAGGTCTCCTTATATTCTTCAGTGAGGAAGACCGACCTGGCACACTCCTTGTTGAGGAAGACCTGCCCGCCGATGTGTTCTGGCTTGGCGGGTGCTTGGACGATGTCTTCTTCCACCGCCGTTACTTGGGTCATCAGGAGAGATGGCTCATCGTCAGTGTTCTGCACCGGAGGCGCATCCTCCCTTTTCTTCTTACGGCGATCACTAGCCCAATGCCCCAATTTTCCACAGTACCTGTACTCATCCCGCTTGGGGTTATCAGGCCCACCGCAAGAACGGGTCTCCTTCCCATTGCTGGAGGAATCTCGCTTATGCCCTCCACGTGGCCTGCCACGGTGCACAAAAGAGTTGACGCTGTTGTACGTTGATCCGTCCCGATCGCGTGCCTGCAACCGTGCCCGCCACTCCTCAATGAGGAGCAGACAGGTTCCCTTATCATCGGTGCCATGGTTGGAGTAGCGCTGCTCCATTGCTCAAAGTCGACCCATCACCTCCTCGATTGAGAGGGCGTTGACGTCGTGGAGTGTCTTGATGGAATGGCCACCTGAAGGTAGTGATCTGGGACCATCTGCAGGAGTTTCTTGACCACCTCTTCCTCCCAGATGGATTCGCCGAGCAAGTGGAGGTTGTTGGCAAGCCCAGAGATCCTCATCAAGAAATAGTTAATGGACTCACCGTCTTTGAAGGAGATATCGTCGAACTCCTTGCGCAATTGTTGGGCATTGGCTTCATGCACATGGTTGATGCCCATACGCATGGTCTTCACGGCCTCCCAGGTAGCCTTCGCTGTGTGCTTGACGGCGATAATCGACAACATCTCAGCCAGCACGATGTGGAGAATTGCTGACAGCGCAAGCCGATCATCACAGTAGTCTATGTCGTCGGTTTTGATGGCCTCCTAGAGACCTTGTGCCTGGAGGTTGATTCGCATGACCAGCGCCTAGTCGTTGTGGTTCGTTCATGTGACCATGGGGTAAACAACGGAGCCTGAAGCCTCCTTGACAGTGCGCTGGATGACGGGCACACGACCACCATCGTCACAGTGCCATGGTCGATGTGGAGGAGGCGAAGGCGAGTGCGGGCAGCCTTGCTGTGGAGCAGTCATTAACTGCCTTTCTGGCGGAGCCCACGACGAAGACACGTCTTCCAGATGATTAGCAAACACAGGCTCTGATACCACTTGTTGCAGCGGATACACACGCAGTCGAATGACCACAAAGTTGTTTACAACCACTACTCGTCGCAGCAAGTCGATAGTCAGTTGCGACTTACGACCACAAGTACTCGTTACGACTACGAGCACTCGTTTACGACTTTCGACTTACGGCTTTTGACTTTTGACTTACGACTTCCAACTTCCAACTTACTCAAACACTCGGGGATACGCACACGACACTGAGGGGGAAACGTGAGGATTTTGTGCTGCTCAACTTTCGTAGCTTTTTTTAGGACTCTATTCACAAATTTAAGCAACAAATGAGTACAGATCATGGCCAACATGCCCCCCTATGCGCACGCCATAACCTACACGATCTGTGCCATCCCATGACCAGCCATGACACACGACTGCTAACTGAAACCGACAGAAAAGAAGCAATCGTTCCCACGTGAACGCACACATGTCGAACGTCTGATGCGCATGACAGAGGCCATGCCCAACTCACTACTAGCAACTTGATCAAACATCCTAACAATATGTAAGGTCAGGTGCAGCCATGACAAGAGCCAGTCCAATGGATAGCCACGTAACCCGTGAATGTGTCCAATACAGTGACCTGACAACTGGGCCCCTATACGCAAAGGTACAGTCCAGAGTCCAGCACAACATGTATCTTTTTAAACTTCATGTTATTGATTCACCATAAGTTTGATGGGGTGTTAAATGTGTATTATTAGCTGCGCATTTTTCTTATTGTATAAAAGATTTTCTGCATATATACTATATCTGTACTTGTATATATATTGACATATTGGGCTTATGATTAATACAAGTGCCATTCTTATCACCGATATCATAACAATCTTAGCAATTAAGTATCTGTACTAAAATTGAACGAACGGTGCTAAGGTCTGCAAATATGCGCCTATGAAAGAACTAAACATGTTAGATAACCGTGCTATGATCAATTCTACAATCAAGTCTATGCATATGCAGTGCGAGATGCCATCTTTGAAATCTCATGGTGCTTACCGTTATCTCAGGCAATTCTTATGCGATACCTCTCTTCTGCAGCTTGAGATTTCGGGTTAGATTCGTCACCCTCATTTGCTGCCGCTCCTAGGTGCCTGTCTGGACAGAGCCTGCTTGGTGTACGAGTACATGGAGAATGGGAGCCTTGACGATCGGCTGCAATGCAAAGGATCCGAAGCCCTTGTCTACCTCCACAGCTCAGATCCGAAGCCAATCATCCACCGTGACCTCAGGCCTGCAAATATACTCCTCGACAGCAATTTCACCAGCAAGGTTGGTGACGTGGGCCTTTCAACATTGCTTCCGTTAAGGGGAGTCTTGTCGACGCACACAATTTACAAGGACACTGGACACAGATCTACTTGGCACACTGTTTTACATGGACCCAGAGTGCCGAAGGACAGGTCAAGTAACAGCAAAATCTGACACATACGCTTTGGGCATGGTGTTCTTGCAGCTGCTCACTGCAAAGCCACCAGTGGGGCTAGCCGACCTTGTGGAGAGAGCAGTCGAAGAGGACCGCCTTGTCGACATCTTGGACAAGCGCGCGGGGAAGTGGTTTGCGCAAGAAGCGCATGAGCTAACTCAGGACCTGTTCTTTCCGGTTTTTGCTTTTCAATTTTTCTATAATAATTAGCTTTTATATAGAATATCTTTTTAAGATAGAGTCTACTAGTTAATTATAATATATACTGTACCAACTTCATTTATATCGGCAAAAACCGCGTATGAGTTTCTGTTACTCTGTAATCTCTCACACGAACAGTTCAAAAGCCACAAGCCGTAGCTAAAAGCCATAAGTTTTAGCCAAAAAGAACATGTCCGCTTAGCCTAAGCTGTATGGAAATGTGAAGCAAGGAGCAGCCTGACTAAAGTCAGGGGCGGTCCTCATATAGTTTATAGACGTTCAGTTGAACATCTAATTTTTTTGAAAAAATACTCTGTATTTAATAGGTATATTAGTTATACATGTTGATAAATTAATTCAAAGATTTCATATCTATACCTCTAATAAATTTTAGCCCACTCTCACACCTCCCTCCCTAATTCGTCTCAAAAAATGCAACCCAACTGAAGGTTCAAGAAGGTCAGGCTGGCTATCGAGCTTAACAAGATGTTATCGAGTTTCATGTAAGATCGATATAGTTCGACGTCAAATTATTTTATCTATTTTTAAATGATTATTTTAAATTTGAGCAAATAAGCCACTATCGACTTGAGCCGCATTTAACTTTTTTTCATTCGAAATTAACTCATTCAAATTTTGAACTCGTTAACTATGTAATCGCAACAATTTTGATTCAAGTCCAAATGAACATTTTTGTCAGCCGACTAGAGGGGGTGAATAGGTGGTTTAATTATTATTTTTTTACCAAAATAGAGTCTAATGCAAAATTTAAATCAAGTTAACAAGCGAGCGGTGGTGAGCACCAAGCAAGGCCTAGCTGGACCGTCTAGGAGCCAAGGTCCCAAGAGGAAGCACACAGCGGCGATGACTGGGCCACCGAGGACAACAAGGCAAGCAGCGCACGCCGACAACAAGACAAGTGCATCCCCATTTCCAAGTCCCAAAACCTATATTCCCAATTCTATAATTTTTTTATTTGGTTTATAATTTCTCTAAATTATTAGAGATGTTATCTATAGTACAAATAATTTGTACTTTAATTTTTACTACTATAGATCAAATTCTACTTTTTTATTAAAATAATATTTTATTAACTCAGATCATCTATTCTAAAAATCTTTGGTCCGCTACTCTAGAGTGTAAGGTCCTTGTAGAGTTGGAACGGTTGAACAATATTTCCAGCACTGTCTGTGACCCAGTAAGAGCATCTCCAAGAGATACTCTATATGACTCTTAATATTTAAATTTTAGAGTTGAAGGGTAAGAAGTAGCTCCAACAGATTCCCAAATAGACTCCCAAAAATAGAACACACCCAAAAAATGGGCTCTCGCTCTCTACTTATAGAGGACGATCTAGGCTCCCAATACTATTTTTCTGGTTTAGAGTATCTGTTGGAGGGAATGATTATTTTGGGACCTTATATCGTGGTTAGGATCTGTAAAAAGAGATTTAAGGTGTGAATTTATTGGGCATCTCTTGGAGATGCTCTAACAGTCCCATCCGCACCACCAAGCCATTTTATCTGCCCTATACTCAAGGTACGTACTTGTTGCAGTGCATCAGTTTTAACAAAGTGAATCGCATCAGTTTTAGTACGAATTGTGTGTATATGAAAAATTTATACTATATTAAGACTTACTCATATTTCACTGTATCCATTAATTTTACTTTTGAAGGATTTGAGGTGAAACTTGGTCTGGTTCTTGTGCCTTGCAGAGGGTCATGCAGGATCCATGCATTGCATCTGATGGGTTCTCGTGTGACCGGGTTGCGATTGAGATGTGGCTGTGTGAGAACGACGTGTCACCACTGACAAATTCGCGGCTTCCTAACAAGAACTTGGTGCCCAATCACGCTCTCCTATTCGCGATCACAAGTTCGAAGGCAGAAGCGAGGAGCTGACGGGGCTCGCTTACTGGGCTAAACAGCACACGGGCACTTGCACTTGAAGGCGAATGATGTACACAGGTCTGTCTTGATCGCCTCCCTCCCTATTCTGTAGATACTGCGGCAATGTTCCCCTCTGTAAAATTAGCAATTTTGCAGCGTGTCTTAGATCATCTCTAAGATAGAATTTGAAGATTACTTCATTACTTCTTGTTTCCCAAAATTATAGCTAGTTTTGAATCTGCTGAGTAACAATCAGATCATTTTCTACATTCAATTATAAGGAATTACATTGACGTGACATTTCTAAGTAATGTGTCATATATGATGGTTTATGGGTTTGTATACCTCAAAAACACAGTGAAATCTCTCTTATGTTGGCATGGTAAATTGGTAATGGTTCCAGCTTACGCGGCTGTGTAACGGTGTCTTGTGGTTGGAAGGCTCACACACTTCTGCTTCTTAGCGGCCGGCGCCTAGTTCTCTTTAGGTTATAGCTTCTTCCGAATAAACAAGTGAGATTACTTCTTTGTCACTTTTTGATCAAGATAGCATTTTTAAAATAGCTTATTGATATTCGATTCATTCATACAAATATCTATACTAGAGTTAAAAGTCAACAGCCGCAGCCAAAAAGAATCAATTCGATACCTAACAAGTGCGAACGATTTGATGGAACCTGGTTGGGTCTGGAGTATGTCCTAACGGTGGTTGGGCCAAATACTTGTGTAAGTTGTTTGCTATTTGGACCGGATTGGGTGCTACATGACATGTCCTGTTACCCTGGCCCTTTGGAGGGGAAAAGACACGGGTGCAGCAAGCGAGATCGGCCTATCGTCAAATCCGTAAATAAACACGGGGTAAAGTAGTTAGATTAGCAGGTGGTCATAAGGAAAACATACATACCATTAGTTTGTACTAGTCATTCTTTTATCTTCCAAGAAACGAAAAAAAAATATTGAGCTGCTTAGTTGTTTCATTCACACCAGGCAGCCGATCGTGAACACTGAACAAACAAGGGTAGGCAAGTCAAAGTAGTGACGTACGATAACGATGTATGTATTCGGTATCGGTAATCAGTAGTAATAGTAGAAGAGAGAACAGCCGGAAGTGTATATCTGACAGGGTGTGGTTGTGGTTGTGGGGAACCAACCACGCAAGAGGGCTGGATCGGAGTTTGGCCAGCCGGTGGCACACGTGCATCAGCTAACGTGTTAGGATTATGACCGCACTTAAATGTTTATATGGATTTTCATTGGTTCTTCTGAATGTAAGTTAAGTTTTAGGCTTGAATGTCCATAAAGCTATTATAGTTTAGCTATTAGGTCATATTTTAATCAAGTTAATTCTTTTTAAATACTTATGAGTAGACATGATACTCTTTCGGTCCACAAACTGAGCTCTTGAACTGTTACGAGAAACATGACAATCCAATTCTTAAAATAGGGTCATCACATGTTCCCTGTGATTTCGTGAGCTCTATCTAGAGTTTTATGTGAGTTGCGTGGGATTTGATCTCCAGAATCGATTCTTACGTGCTGATCTTCGTTAATCCTTCTCCTGGTTCATGCATTGAGGCGTGCACGATTGAGGAATTTATCAAGGGCTTGGAGCGCAGCTACTCTTGATTTCCTGCCGAATCCATCTAACTTGGAGCGCTGCTACTGTTCTGGTTTCTGAAGACTTGCTGTGCTCTATCAAGTTGATATCCTACTACTTGATTGCCGTAGAGGAGGTAGGAAAGAAAGAAGGGGTGCTGCTGAGTGCTTGCGTGTAACACCCTAGGGTCCAAATCGGTTCAGATCTAATCATATTTTGGATAGGTCACGCACACGTAGCAACCCGCTTGCACTTTCGTCCTCGCTTCGCGCAAAACGGTTAATCGAGTGTGCTACCATTGGAACTCCTAGGCTTATATGTAAGTGCTTCTCAAGGTAAGCTAGTAAGGTGGGACTAACCCAGAAATTCAAGTGCACACACACATGGACCAACATGGGCCGGGGTGTCACATACACCCCCCTCAAAGGACCCGATGTCCTCGTCAGACCAACATATCCACACCGGGGCTACAGAGCCGACTCTCGCGGTTACATGGGCGTGTGCAGGTCAGGGGCGCAGGCATATGGCGCATGGCGCGTGTGGGCCCGTAGCGGACACACGGCATGGCATATGTGCTGGCACTGAACGCACAGACACGTGTCAAGAGAGGAGATCCTTATCATTTGCCTATGTTGGTCCGACGAGGACGTCGGGTCCTTTGAGGGGGGTGTATGTGACACTCCGGCCCATGTTGGTCCATGTGTGTGTGCACATGAGTTTCTGAGTTAGTCCCACCTTGTTAGCTTATCTTGAGAAGCACTTACATATAAGCTTAGGAGTTCCAATGGTAGCACGGTTAACCGTTTTGCGCGAAGCGAGGACGAAAGTGCAAGCGGGCTGCTACGTGTGCGTGGTCTATCCAAAATATGATTAGATCTGAACCGGTTTGGACCCTAGGGCGTTACATTGCGCAAGGGAGAAGAACTGGCTGCTATTTCCATGCACCGTGAAAAATCAGATCAACTCAGGAACAAATTAAGGCACCTCTGATTTATGCCCTACCAAGTAATTACTTCGTCATGCCCCACGAACCAATTATTTGAGCACTCCTACCAGACGACCCCTTTCTGGAAGACGAGTACTCCTAGCTGCGGCCGGATGCAGTGAATCATGACGAAATGACTATAAGCTGGCTGTAGCGAGTGATGATGATGATGATGAGCTAGTATCTACTAAATAATCGAGTGATATGGGTAGGAGTACTAATCAATGTGCGTGATTAATTAATCACTCCTATGGTGAGATTATTGTCGGGCGTGGGTACGCGTACGCATGCAAGTCTATCGGGCATGGCCCCGCGTAGGACATGAACAATAAAGTGGTATAAACTGTGTGTTTTATAGGAATTTTACTGAAATAGATAAAAGAGAACAAAAAAAAAGAAAGTCAAAATGTAAGAAAATAATCTACTATAGACGATTTTTATATCATTATATCAATGTTGTCTATAAATAGCCTACTATATACGTCTTTTTAGTTATTGTATTAATACTATCTATATTTTACAGAAAATTTATTTTAAAAAAATTATAAATAATCTATTATAAAATATATCTTTATTATTATCTATAGATTATATAAAAGGATATTATAGATTGTAATTATCTGTACCACTGTCTAGGAAGGAGAGATGGGGGACACGTGGGACAGCTTGCGCGCACAACAGGTCGGGCCGGGCCGGGGCACAGTACGCGTGTGCGAGACTAATCATCGTCAGCGACAACATGATGTAGCTCCCCGACACCTTGCCGGTCTCATGTCACCCACCACCCACTGCGGCCTGCCTGCCCGCCCGAGGGCACAGTGGACTTGGACCCTAACTAATTGCTTCTCCTAGTACTCCTATATAATTAACGCGACTATTACTCCTAATTACACGTAAATTAAAGAGCAAGTGTTGTACTCCTAGAATCCTACCGCTAAACAATCTGCCCCGGCCTCGCCACCTCTCTTCTTTTGGCATCTAAGATTTGGGAAACCTAGGGCCTGTTTGGATCCACCCAGATTTTAAGAATCTGGCTTTTGGAAATTGGGTGAGATCCAAACAGACCGGTTTTTAGGGCAGTTTTTAAAATCTACCTACCCAGATTCTTAAAAACCAAGAAGCTCTTGATACCCAGTTTTTGCCAGTTTTTTTGCACAAATACTTATTTACCCTCATTAAAGACCATGCATGGCTGTTTAATGTGCTGTTCAAGAGCAATAAATGTAAGGGTATAATAGTCTATTAGCACCAATCATAAATGAAACCAGCTTTTAAAAACTAGGGGATTCAACCACCCCATTAATTTTTGCTTAGAAACCAGCTTTTAAAAACTAGAAGTAATAGCTGGTTTTTAAGAATCTGAAACTGATCCAAACAGGGCTCTAACCGCTAACATTTGGGAAACCAAACATCTGTGCTGACCATTGACTTCTTACACATGCATTTTGGATTGATCGACCAAATTAAGGCCTCGCTTTAAGCGTCTTTGGTTTTTGAATTTTTTAGTTTTCTATTTTCTTAAGTCAGAAACTAATAAGAGTAAGTTCAATAATAGAGCCAAGTGTTTGGCTATAAGTCAAGTTATACAATAATTTGTCTTCTATTTGTCTACAAAAGATTTTTTATTATTATGTGGTACTATATCTCACATTCTTTTTCCTATTCCTCCTCACATACATTTATTATCTGAGCCCACCACTGCATAGGCTCCCGTGCCCAGCTTGTTGCTTGCATGAGAGCCAAGCTCTCATCTCTTTCCTCCACATCAGCAAAAATACTGACTAGCTTGGCTATAAGACCATTATTGGACTTGCTCTAAGAACATGTCGACTTTTAATTTTGGTCTTTTGTTTGTGTTTTTTTCTTTGCATTATCTATGGAGATATAACGATGTTTTTATATTTTTTTTCTTATTTTTCTTTAATTGAATGACTAAAAAAAACTAACAAGCACTATAGTGCAATTTCAACCAACAACCAGTTAGAGCGGCTCTTAAGTCATGCCATTTACATACCCTTTAACTAACAACAACTGTGTGGCTTAGCGCATACGTAATAAGCAAGGTTGTAAACAAGTCAAGCTCGAGCGAGTGCAATGGTTAGACTCAGGCTCTATACAATATCCGAGCCGAGTTGTGCCTAGGTTGGTCTTCAAGCCGATAAAGCTCGGTAGAACAATACCACGTCAAGGGACTGTTTTTTTTTGTTTCGACTTATGGCTTATAGCTACACATTATGTCTTTTGAGCTGTTCACGAGAGAGAATATGGAGTAACAGAAGCTCGTGTGCAGTTTGGCCGATATAAATAAAGTTACTATAATGTGTTCTACAATCAACTTGTAGACCCCGTCTTAAAAACATACCCCGTTTGAAAACTAGTTAGTTACTGTAGTAAACCTAAAAAATAGTTTTTACAAGCTGAAAAGAACAGGCCCTAAACTTCTCCGCTTAGATTGAGTTTCAGACCGTGTTCAAAATAAGAATGGTGAATCAAATAGAAAAAACAAGAATGGTAGCACAAATCTAATATTTTTAGTGAAAACACCAACGATTACATCCTAGAACAACCAAATATCAATAATTTCCATTTATCAAACTTAATGAAAGAAGATAAGGGAATAGTTCATACCTAGATCTGCCATGGAAAGAGAGTGTTGGCGACTTGGCGTGTCTCGGCGATGGATGGTGAGGATTGGACGAAGGATTGAAGAGTATGTGGCTCCAGGGCGAAAGCCGCGGTTGGGATTGTATTGTTTGCCATGGTGGGCGGCATGGCGGGAGGAGAGGCGGCAGGGTAATCGTGGTGGCCCTGGTGGGAGGTGAGGCTGTGGTGTAGGTAGTATTTAATGTATCTTCTAACTTTTAGTTTATATCTGAAAAAATCACTATAATGGTTATTAGTTTTTTTTATAAATAATTAAATTAAAAATAAAAAAGTTATATCATCACGTACAACGAAAAGGAATAAGAGAGAAAAACAAAAGAAGCCCAAAATTCTAAAAAATATAAAATTAATTAGCTGATGTGTTTTAAAACCAAAAACCAAAATGAGAAGTCACTTGAAGTGGAGCCACATGTCAAACCGTGAGGAGAGGAGATTGGGATAAAGAATGAGGAGAGGAGTTGGCGTGGAGCCTTGAGCGCAGATGTGTTGAGCTTTGAGGGGTAGTTGGGGACTTCGGGTTGGTAGGTGTGACCGGATCCACTGGATGGCTTTTGGGCTTTGGGATACGACTTAGAGCATCTTTAATAGTAACTTATGAGTTAGTTCTAAGCATATTATTTTATATTTTAATAGAAGAGAGAGAAAAGTTAGCTCTTGATCAAGAGCTAGTCTCATGCACACATTCCAAGATTATATGAGAGTGTCATGTGAGGCTATTTATGTTATGAGCTATGTGCTAAAAGTTAGTACTATTGGAGAAGTTGTCTTAGAGCTAGTAACTAGCTCATACTGTTGGAGATGCTATTAGAAAATTGGGGGGGGGGGGGAGAACGAGGGAAGGATACACAGGCGGCTAAAAATTTTCGAGCCTTCGACGAACTATTCGACAAAGCTTGCCAGGCGGGACTGTTTGACTTCGGCTCATACTCTCCATGCTAAGGTCGGGGGATTTCCGGCGCCACGTCACTTTTTTACAAAAACAACTTCCATTTTCTAGAATTACGTATAGATCCTTATTTTTACATATAACTCCTTATTTTTCACAAAAACCCATCTTTTCCCTTGAATATGTACGGATCCTTACTTTCGGTTTTTTTACATATAGACTCTTGTGTCATAATGACTCTTTTATTTCGATTCACATGGTAGCTAGTGCGTCATGGCGCCATGCTTTTGCATCTAGTTTTCCTATTAAGCCGAGCTAGAATCAACCTAACTTAAATCGAAACTGAGCTCGAATAACTCGTAAAGTCCAAGCTTTTTTTACCAGTGTACGTATGTACGTGGCGACCAAGACAGAGACTCAATGATCAACGCATTCATCAACAAAACATCGCCAATGTTAGTACAATGGCTCTTGTAGTAGTCTTTTATTATTTAAAAAGAGTAAAATACGTCATAGGTCCCTAAACTTGTCACATTGGTTTACTTAGGTCTCTAAACTTTGAAACTGCAGATTTACGTTCTTAAACTTATTTAAGTGGGTTACAGCAGGTCCCAACACATGATTCATTGGCTTGACCGCTGGCATGTAGCCTGGATCAATGCCAACATGGCATGGGGTTCACGTGCATCTCCACCACTCGCTCTCTCCGTCTCCTCCGCCAGCATGCCCACCTCCCTTCTCTCCTCGAGCTACCTTCCCCACCACCACTTCTGCCTCCCACCCCCTAGCTGCTCCACCCCCACTATGATTTCGAGCCACTGCTCGCCTCCTCCACCTCCATTGTCGCATCCTTTACATCGCCATCCCCTGTGCTGACCCCAGAGCACTGGCGATAATGATCGGATCAGGTGGTTGGAGGTAAGGGATCTGACGATTCCACCACCGCAGCACTACTCAGATCCGGTCGGCCGCCAGGAAGGAGGAAGACAATGGCAGAGGGGTTGGGGATAGGTGGATCCGGTGACAGCAGGGACGGGGGTGCTGGCATGGAGGAAGATGGTCCGCCACCGAGGAGGAGAAAGACAGTGGTGGAGGGATCAAGGACGGGTGGATCCAGCGACAATGACGATGGGGATGATGGCATGGAGGAAGATGGTCAACCGTCGATGAAGAGGAAGATGGTGGCAGAGGGTAGGGGATGGGCACATCCGGCGAAATAGCGGTAATGGGGATGCTGGCATGGAGGAAGATGGTCGGTCGTCATGAAAGAGGAAGACGGTGGCGGAGGGATTGGGGATAGGTGCATCCGATGACAGGGATGCTGGCATATAGGAAGACAGTTGGCCACTATGGAGGAGGAAGACGGTGGCGGAGGGATCGGGGACGAGCGGATCCAGCAACAACGGTGACGGGGATGTTGGCATGGCAGAAGATGGTGGTGGAGGAATCAGGAATGGGTGGATCTAGCGACAGCGGTGTAAGTTCAGGCTACATTACATTGGATATGTATGATGTAACACATTGCATATTGACAGGAGTTTGGTATGTTCCTAGCTTAAAGAAAAATCTAATATCTGCGATGTTGCTTAAACTCGAAGGTTATGAGGTATCACTTCAAGTGGAGCCATGCAACTTACTTGCAAAGGACAAGTGATTATAAAAGTATCTGGAGCAATGGAGGATTTCGATTTATGGGTACATATAAAGAAAGGGCAACCTATGTGTAACATCCCAAAAATTTGATTTCTGGAAAAATTTAAATTCAAATTAATTATTTTAAAGTAATTGGATTTTATTCGGCTTTTTATCTGATTTTTTGGATTTTCTGGAGTTTAAAACCTATTTTTAAAAGTTAAAAAGTAATTTAAAATATGAAAATTTAATACCAACACTAGTTGGAAATAATTTTATTAAGTCCAAAATATGTCCAGGAGCTTCTGTGAATTTTTCTGGAATTTTTGAAGGTATTTTCATATTTTTCTGAGGCCTAATTAATTTCCTAGCCTTTTCTGAAAATAAAAAAATCAAATTCAAAAATAAAAATCCCTCCCCTCCGTGTCATCAATGGTAGGTACTCGGATCTCATCTGTAGTTATGTGCGTAACTACAAAGATAGTTACAAAATCTAGCAGACACAAAGGCAAAGGTGCGAGCTGTTGAAAGAAGGAAGACGTGGTACCGGCGAGCACGTGGAGCTTGGAGGCAGTGTAAAGCAATGGCATAAAAAGCTGTAGAAATATGAGGTATGGTTAATCAAACTACATAACAAAGAAACTCTCAAGTAGAGGATTTGGGTAAGCTAGCTCGGACATTGACATGCACATTATGGTAATGTGTATGAGCCTCTGTGGTTGGGGCACTCCTAAAGGTGGGATGAAACACAAAAAAAAGAAAAAGAAAAACAATACAGAGCTAACTTGGAGTGAGTTCTCGAACGAGCACAGTGATTTAATGGATAAGAGTTAAAGTGGAGATTATTGAGTATAGTGACTCATTATAATATTTTAGGATTTGAAAAGATGTGCTATAAGGGGTCTTAGATGAATGCTAATAGGATTAGGATTCATACTTTTTTTGGAATAGAATTTCTACTTCACCTTAGAGGAGGGCTAGAGGGACTATATAAAGCCATGAGGGATTATCATAGGTAACCCAAGTAACCAAGCTACGAAGTAAAGAAATCATTCATCCAAAGGTAGAAGTGTATGAGAGAATTGGACGTTAGATTTTTTTAGTATTATATTTTTATATAGGACAAGGATCAGATAGAGCTAAAAGATTTGAAAAAAAAAGTTACGAGAGAGTGATAAATATCCTGTACTCATTTAAAGTTGTTTCTAAGTAACTTACTATTGTCTTCGCCAAATCTTTTCTACATTATTATGAATGCTTTAATATTGTTATTTTCTGTTCTCTCGGACATTATCTTCTTGATTCTTCATAGCGTGCACGCTTGTGCCGGGGTGAACTCAGATCTGAGCCGGGCCATATGCAAGACTGTAAGATGCAACTGTTTACGTCACGGTCAGGCCAGATCAGTCCATCGTCCGACTGGATGGTTGGATGGGCAGACGTCGTAGTCAGAAATCGGACCTTCGATTTAACAAGCCAGCTAGAGCAGATGCGGCTAGGCTGTCCAGTTCACAGCTCACACGCGATCGAGGAGATAGTGCATCGGCTGGCACATATGACATACCCGATCGATCCATGCACACATATAATTGCATTGCACGTACGGGTTGGGTTGGGGTCATCACATCACATGAGGTGATGGGATGCTCAGCGGCGCACGGACGTGCACATGCAACGCGACGCAACCGTCGTCGTGTCCCATTCACCAGAGTGTCCACGTGGCGGCAGCGTGCAGCTGGCCTGGAGTCGAGTGCCCCCGCGTCCAAGTTAAGTAGAGTCGGGTTTGAATGATTGATTCATTTGATTGATGATGCATTGACTAATTAGTCGATCACGGAACTGAAGCACGCGTGGCTCCGTGAGACTTTGCATGCACTCAGCGACACGACACGTGCGCACGTACCTGACAGGCTTGGCCTCTAGGAAACATGCAAGTTAATGGATCGATCGGTCGTGGGATAGATTAACGGCATCGATGGTACTAGTACCAACCATCAAATATTGAGTAGGTTTATTTTAGTTTATTTATGATTTATGCTTATACTGCCTATAGTAACTGTAGTTTCAGCATATCTTACGCATGAGCCGAATTTGAATTCTTCACATGGGTGTTTTACTATATACATTTTTTTTAAAAAAAGATTGTATCCCTCTTTTCTTTTCATTTTTAAGACACTAGACTGTATCTATGGAATCCTCATTATTGGAACAAATTAAAGGCTATATATGTTTACAACATGCATGCATGCATGAATCAGAATCAGTCCAATCCACTGATCAGATGGATCCTTGGGCGACCTGGCTAATTCAGGACGCAACCTACACAGTAAATTGATCGGATCAATCATTCACCTGAGAACTGATGATAAACTGGGGATATATTATTACGCCCATGCTGCTGGTGCTGACAGCTACTTGAGAATAGAATTTGAATCAATTCACTATGCATGCTTTGTCCCCGACATGCGTTCGTATGTGATCTACCATATCATATACCATGTCACAATTATCATTGAGCTTTCATCCCAGGAGAATAATAATATCATTGAGCTCGTATTAGTAGCTAGCGATGCGTCGCGATCTATCCCTATGGATGCACGCGGCATTTGTGCGTTCGATTCCTCGACCACTTTGCCCGGGACTTATTGCATGGCTCGCGCGCGCGAGGAAGAGCAACATCATATCATCCATGTAGGGGCGGAGCTACACATCAGACAGGGTAGATTTCAGTTTAAGGTTTAGAAAAATATATAATATATATCACAGGTAAATTTAGTCCAATCTAAATAACATTTTCATTGTTCAACCTAAATACACGTGCAATAGAGACATGCACGCCCTGTACGTACAGCTCTGGCCGGCCGGCCGGTCGGCCGTTCATCATCATTCATCCGCTCGTGAAACCAATAATTGGCCGTCGAGAGCGACGCTGCTAGCTAAGAGCACTCCCAATGCAGAAACTATGGATGGTTTCTATGGCATTAAATAAGGTGCCAAGTAAGCAAAATGCTGATGTGTCATTGGAGTTAAGGAGGAGAGATAAGGAAATGGTTTCTTATATAGACACCATGTCTACACAGAACCAAGATAGAAAGAATTTGTGATAGGTAGATGATAGGAGAGAGAAGATAGATGATTGGATGAAAATTTTATTTGTAGAAACTATCCATTGGGAGTATAGTTTCTATGGGTAGTGTCTACATTAATTGGCAAGTATAGAAATTATCTTATAATTTCTGCATTAGGAGTACCCTAACTGATCGAATTTCGCTAGCAAATTAGCATGCGGCAGGGGCGGAGTCGAGACCCCGTCATCCTGGCCAAGCTCACCGGCGAGCAACCATTGAATCCTTGCCATCGTCCGAGACAATTCCAGCAGCGATTTTTGGGCAAACCGTAGATCAATCAAGCTGGCCAGTCTATCTGCCCGAGCTCCTAAAATTGGCTGGCTCCGCCCCTGACATGTGGTCCCCTGCCTCCCAGCATTTGCAGATATATACTGCGTCCATTTAATCAGATCAGATCAGAAAACTACTAGCCTAGATAGCTAGCTATCTCCAGCAACCAGCAGTGAAACACGTCCCATTCCTGCTCGAACCATCCCTGCAACCACGCACATGCATGCATCCTCCTCCCGGAAAGCCGTGAAAAGCACTTTTCAACTGCATTCTCCTCACCAAGTCGGTCACTTGTCCTATCATTTTCCTGGTTTTAATCCCATCTTCGTCGTCGTCTCGTATTACATGACAGGTGCCATAGTTACACTTGACCTCTGCTCCACAACGGAGGTCTATACATGGACATGTACTATGGTACACATGACATGAAAGTAGCAGAATGTTGTAATAGCACAGCTCAGTCAGGGGTCTGTGAAATTAACCTGGGCGAGTGCCAATGGGATTCGCTTGGAAGATATTTTTTTGAAAAGGAAAAAAAAGCAAAAGGGCAAGGAATGTGAGCACTCCTGGCTGGGCTGGGCTGGGCTTGGGCTGGGCTGGGTGGGACGGATGATTGGCTCGGGGTGTCAATGATTGGAGAAGGTGGTGCTGTCGGGGCGCGTGGCTCATCGATGCCCGGGCTCGGTGGGCCCACGCAGACGACGGTGCGAATTCCGAATGTGAATGCGACGCCCATCGCGTCCGACGTGGCGGGAGGCAGGGGGGCACGCATGCCCCCTCCACGTGGCCCCCGGGTTCCCTCCCCTTTCCCGCGCCCCGCTCCACGTGAAACCGGGCCCCACCCCACGCCGCCTGCCTGGCCCACCCTCTTCGCCGGGCTCGAATCTCTCTCGGCTACTTTCGACCGCTTCGGCTGCCTGGCTTGAGCCATCCATCGATCCAACCACTCGGCTCGGCTGATCTGTACCGTGCGCTACCGTATCGTATTCACCATGTATGCAACGCAACGCGGCACGCATGGACGGCAGAGATCTCTCTTGACATTTTTGCCAAGATGAAAAAGGCACTGTACTCCTGTAGAATAGAAAGGGTGGCTTGCATGAGGAGCAGGCAACCGTAGACCTGGGCCGTACGTGCTGGGAACCCAATCATGGTCATGATTGAGGCGATGATGATTAGCAAGCATGCAGCAGCAGTATGTACAGTGGCAAAAGAAGAAATTCCTCGCAAAGAAAAAAGAAGAAAGGGAAGGAGAAGGAGAAGAAGAAAAAGAGCGAGCGGACAGTTGATGCAAGCGTTCTTCACAGAGCAGGGGGGGCGGGGGCGCCGTGTTGGTGCTGGTTGGGCGTGAGGGGACAGCGTGATGGGGTGAGAGCGGCCTGTGCCGCGTCGGCACATGTACGCGCCCTACTAATAATTGCCCAACTCACCGTCCCATCCATATCCGCTCATGCCATCTCTGTGCGACCGTGTCTGCCTCGCGCTGGGTGCCACCATGCAGCCCCACCCCCAATGTACGACCACTACTGTCAACTGCAGACGAGATTATTGCCTCATGCCACGCCTGATCCAGCCAGTGTACTCCATCGATAAGTTTTTAATTATGTTTTTTTAGTTTTTTTTATGTTTTTCTTATTTCTTTGTATTGTCTATGATGAAATAACTCTTTTCATATTTTAAAATTTAATTATGCAGAAAAAACTAATAGCGCATATATATATTATATTTTCAGCTGTTACAGTATAAAAAAGGCCAGAAGTCTGGACTTATAAGCCCATTGGAGCACTACCCATGTTGCTCGCTCTTTTCAAAAAACAAAATTTTCATTATTTACATGGTACTCCCTCTGGTCATAAAAAATATTGTTTTTGATGTTGATGTAGTCCTCAAGACACAACTTTTACCACTAGTTTCTACTATAATAGATTTATAAAATATAAAAAGATTATACTTATTAAAAAAGATATCGATAACCAACATTTAGAAAGTTTGATTGCACATACCTTAAAGCGATATTCTTCTGTAATTGGAGGGAGTATAAGCCCAAGAATACACACACACAAAAAGGATAAAGAGAGGTATAATAATATTATTTAAGCGATACATAAGAAGTGGAAGTATGTATATATACATACTTCTAGGATTATGCACTCCCGCTTCTTATATACCGCTTAAACAAACAAGTTATAGCTTTCTATCCTTTTAAGCATACTCTAATAATGATTATAATACACTCCAAAGTGAGTTCTATGAAAAATATCATAAAAGTCTACTTTTATAGCATAATTTATTTATATATATATATATACTTTTTTATATAAGAAAAATGGTATATAGCAAAGATAAAGGGTTCTAATGAAAATTTTCAACCATGTTGTATTTGAGTACCTTAGAATTAGTATTTAAGTATACCGAAAGTGATAAAATGATATAACAAGTCCTTTTAAGTGGTGCATTGAAAGGTGGGAGTATGTACTCCTGATAGTACGTAAAAGCTTCATATATAAATATATATTGAATGAAAAAAAGATAAGATTAAACCATACATACATATAGTATACATTACAATACAACAAAACTATGGCATGTACGTCGACACATGCATGCATGTTGAAAAAATACTCCATGCATCAAGCCTTTTACCGTTGCTAAGAAAAAAAAGAAATATGCTTTAAAGTCTCACAAAAAAAAAAACATCCAACCCTTAAATTGGTGGACCCTAATTTTAAAGGCTTAGCTTTTATAGTTGTCTTAGAGATATTAATTTGAAAAGATCTTAAAAAATCAAACCCTTGATTTGGTGAACCCTAATTTTAAATATTTTGATTCAATGGTTGGTTTAGAGATATATTAATTTGAAAAAATAGATAGCATTACATTTAAATAAAAGGTTTATAGTGTAAATTTGGTCGATGGACCCCTATTCCAATCCTCTCTTTCACACATAAGGGGATATACCTCAAAATAAAATTTGCTAATTAAATATGAAATCAAATACCCCAAATTCAAATTTAGATTGCAAAATATAAATGATTTTTTTAAAGTTACACCATACTATACCAAACCGTGCAATTGTGTGGGCTAATCGGCTAGTTCCCTAAAAAAAATTGACATTCGCCTCTTCTTTTTTTTTTTTTGAAAATCAGTGTTTTCTCCCTTGACGGGCAGGGCTTAGCTCCAGACCTTTTTTGAACTCAGAGACTGTATAAAGAGTAAATTGATAATAGAAGTTATAAACAGGAAAAAAAAGTGTAGGCCCAACAGGGGCAAAAACCAGATATCAAAGAGAATCAAGCCATGATGATAGGTGGTCTTGAAGCTCAGCATTCACTCTACACATATGGAGAGCTACCTCACTACGAAAAAGATAGAACCAAATGTTTAAAGAAGGAGTTTGTCCCTCAAAAACTTTGGTATTTCATTGTTTCCAAATGGTCCAGGCTGCAATAGTGAAAACTTCCATGAAGAATGAATGTTGGAACTGTTGGTGAGCCATTTGCAGTCTAGAAAAAATGTTAACATGAAGATCCCAAAAGACACCAATCTTGATCCAACAAAGTTGGCTAAAAGGGCACCGAAAGAAAAGATGATCCACAGTCTCCTCCAATGCCAAATTGCATAGCACACAATGGCACCCATCCTCCGTAAAGATGTGTCTTCTATGCAACATGGATCTAGTATTAAGTCTGTCCACTAACAGAAGCCAGACAAACACCTTGAGCTTCATCAAACATTTGCCTTTTCAAATCCAAGTGAAAACAGGCAAAGTAACAAGGCCTTGAAAAGTTAGTAAGGCCTCATTTTGTCTTGAAAGCTGCAACACTCCTAATCCTCCTTTGTTTTTTGGTTTATAAACCATAGACCAAGCTGCCAAGGATTTACAGTTCAAGTTGTTGGATCTTCCTCTCCGTAAGCAGTGGCGGGATGCTCTATCAATGTGCTTAATAACTCCAAGAGGTAACTTTAGGCTACACATGTAATAAGTTGGAAGGTGCGAGAGTGCTGATTTGAGCAAGGTGAGACAACCTTCATAAGATAGAAATGTAGAGCTTGTTGTCCATCTTCTTTCTACCCTGTCAATTAGGGGGGCAAAATCTCGAATGATTAGCTTAGTGGTACCAAGAGGGAGCCCCAGATAGGTAAAAGGCAGAGTACCCTGGGTGCAACCGTCAATAAATCAATTTTCTCTGATGGCACATTAAGAGATATGAGACATGACTTGAGTAGTTAACTTTCAACCTTGTGGATTACTCAAAAGTGTATAGTAGCCCTTTGAGACAATGAAGTTATCTTGTAGATGCTTGCATGAAGAGCAAAGTACCATATGCATATTGCATTATAGGAAAATTATCACGGTAATCATGACAAGAGGCAGACCCAAAAGACCTCGTTGATAAGCTTCATTTACTGTTGACTGTAAGAGATTAGTAGCCAATACAAATAATAGAGGGGAGAGTGGGTCTCCTTGATGAACACCACGTTTGCAGACAAATTATTTACATGGCACATCATTTAAAAGTACAGATGATGTACCTGAACTTAAATAAGTCCTGAATCCACTACACCCACTTTAAAGGAAAGCCTTTTCTTTGAAGGATTTGAATGATCACCGTGTGTTCTACCATATCAAATGCTTTTTCAAAATCTAGTTTAAGAAAGATAATATCTCTTTTTAATTGTTGACACTGATGACCTTGAGTTCTCCATCTCCCTTTAACCACAGTCACTCGTAACTTGAAACTACAATCACAACTCAGAAAATGCATGCCTGGGTTAGGTCCCGCTCAAGTGGCTTCAGCTTCAAAAGCTAGAAGCCGGAATGAACATGTCGGCATCTTAATTTTAATTTTTTTGGTGTTTTTGCCTTTTGCTTTTTTCCCTTATTTCTTTTACATTGTCCGTAGAGATATAATGTGTTTCATATTTCATATTTTTATTTATTTTCTTTAATTGAATTATTCAAAAAAGCTAACAGCCACTACGATATAATTTTAGCCAAAAGCTGGAAGCCACAACAAGTTGAAGCGGGGCCTTAAGCATCATCCCCAACCCATGGGGCAAGTCAAAAAGAGGAGCTAGACCCTACCAAGATATTACTCCATGGGTGGGTTCAATTTGGCTTAAGGTGGGTTTATGCTCGTACTGTCTATAGTAATTAGCTTTTAAACCATACGTTTTTTTAAGACGGTGTCAATAAAAGATTGTAGTAAAAAGTGTACTGAGTTCAGCTGTACCAATCGTATGTGACTATTTTTTTGTGCGTGCTACGTCTTGCGAATAGCCAGAATTCAAATATTTAAGCCATAAGTCATAAACCATCCGTCTAAAAGAATCCACCCCATATAAGCTGATGATTGGGCTAGTGATGGTGACTCACAACTCACAAGATATTACTCCATTAACTCGAGCAGTATTACTCACTATGTGCCGCGATATAAGTTCATCATCTTAGGGCCTGTTTGGTTGCCTGTATGAGCTGATGCAGCTGCATGAGCGTGGCCAGGCTGAGTAGAGAAGGTCCTCAGCCGCGTTTCTCCTCAGCCTGGCTCCAGTTGATTTTTTGCATCCGCTCGTGCAGGCTCTCACCCCGATGCAGGCAACCAAACACCATCTCCTTGCATGCGCTGGTGCGAGCCACCCCAATGCAGGTAACCAAACAGCCCCTTAGAAAACGAAATCCCACAGTATAAGTCAATTGAAAAAAATAAAAGTATAGTTATTGTAATATTTTTATTTTATATCTATGTCCTAATACAGAAAAAATAGTTGAGTAGTTGTAGTGTGCTGTTTAATACGGTATATATATGGTCCAATAACTTTTTTTAATTTAATGTATTTTATATGTACGTATGTTGGATTCAGACTTATATTGCAGATGATAGAGAGTATTTCTGTATTATTTATTAACGGTGTTTTGACCTTTCCCCCACCAAAAATATCCATAATTATCCCTCCCTGCCTCCCTCTCTCTTTAAAAGCTCTCCCTCCACCCTTCCTCCTCATTGCCACCACACCAAAATCGATCGATCCATCCACCCACCATCCCCTCTACCGGCGAAAGAAACGAGCACGTACACAGGAGTAATTTAAGGTCTAAATGGAGATGATGGTTAACGGGACAGACGAGCAGTATCCCCACCACCATCTCAGGCTCGGGCTCAGCCTCAGCATCGCCGGTACCGCCGAGGCGCCGCAGCGGTCTCTCAGCGTCGCGCCCATCTCCACCCTTGCCGCTGCGCCGCAGCCGCAGTGCTGGAACGGCGCCGGTCTCTTCTTCTCCTCCTCCTCTTCCGGTGATCAAAATCGTACAGGTGCATGCGTGCGTGCGGATCAGAGGGCGGCGGCGTGCCACGAGATGCCGTTCCTGCGGGGGATAGACGTGAACCGGGCGCCCGCGGGGGAGAGGCCGGGGAGCTGCAGCGAGGAGGACGAGGAGACCGGCGCGTCCTCGCCCAACAGCACGCTGTCCAGCCTCAGCGGCAAGCGGGGCGCTCCCGCGAGGAGCGGCGGCGAGCAGGAGCTGAGGGCCGGCAGCGACGACGAGGACTCCGGTGCCGGCGGAGGGTCGCGCAAGAAGCTCCGCCTGTCCAAGGACCAGTCCGCCGTCCTCGAGGAGAGCTTCAAGGAGCACAACACCCTCAACCCCGTAAGTATCATCTGTTTTTTTAAGCCTAATATGCACGTCAAAAGTAGGAGATAAAAAAAAAGTCTAATTTTTTGTTGCTCGATATGTCCATCAGAAGCAGAAAGCGGCGCTGGCGAAGCAGCTGAACCTGAAGCCGCGGCAGGTGGAGGTGTGGTTCCAGAACCGGAGGGCGAGGACGAAGCTGAAGCAGACGGAGGTGGACTGCGAGTTCCTCAAGCGCTGCTGCGAGACGCTCACCGAGGAGAACCGCCGCCTGCAGAAGGAGGTGCAGGAGCTCCGCGCCCTCAACCTCGTCCCGCCGCAGCTCTACATGCGCATGCCGCCGCCCACCACCCTCACCATGTGCCCCTCCTGCGAGCGCCTCGTCTCCGGCAACGCCGGCAAGCCCGACCCTGCCGACGAGGACCGGGCGGCCCTGGCCCGGCCCGTGCCCAGCAGGCCGTGGGGCCCCGTCCCGGCGCGGCCCATGTTTGTGGACAGACCGGCCCAGAGGTCATAGCTACGTCGCTAAGAATAGGCTTAGTTGGGTGTGGTTTGGTTAGTGACTAGTACTACTATACTAGTATGGCATGAGATGTGCTTACTAACTAGGGCTAAACTGTTTGTTTACTCAGCAAAGATCAGTCGTCTTGTACAAGTGAAGCAATGGATTTTAATTAGTACTTTGCATACGTTTTCATTTGTGTGTGTTCGATTCGTATCTGTAGCTGTCTACTTGCGTGTTGTGGGCAAAAGAAAGGATGATACTGCTGCTATATTTGATGCGTATCATCCCTCTCGAGGCATATGTGGGATCTCCGGATATCGATGGTTTGGTTTTTGTTTTGTTCGTGTCCTATTTGTCTAAGCACATTGCTTAAGGAGGGGCATTGTCAATTGTGGAACGAATTATTGTCTCCAAATGCAGAGATATGATTGAATCACCTTGACGTTGAGCCTGAATCCAGAGAGGACATCTTCCTCACCCTTTTTCTTCGCTGTGATCTTATCTTTAAAGCATTCTTTACAAGGAACCTCTTAAAAAGAAAAGTTACAAATGGGGGGAAAAAAGAGGGAACCCAACACAAATGGAGGTAAAAGGTTTATGTCATCCACAGGAAAGGATGAAAGGAGGCTGAACCGAAAGTCTCTGCAAATTCATTGTTAGGTGTCGCCGATTATCGTCAAACCGGCAATCAATCAGACGGTGCCGTCTGAAGGTAAACGAGACTGACCGTTTCCATTTTCCAGTAACTTTTGGTCAATTCCAGTATATTCTCACACGATCTCTGAATTGGCGTGTAGTACGGTGAGCATACGACAAATTTCTACTACTTAAAAGAATCAGTCGATAATGGTGCGTTTTCTTCTCATCTCTTTATAGCCATTCGATATGACCATGAAGGATCTGAGTCATCCCTTCCTACTAGTATAGCCAACCCCATGACACACATCGCACGTTCCCTTCAATCGCACAACCCCACCTTCCTTTCCCCACGCCCTCCTCCTCCCAGCCATCACATGCCATTCCCCACCCTAGCTACCGCACACCATCTCCTCGATGCCGCCTTCTCCCGCTCCTCCGCTCTCGTGTTGATCCTCTCCCTACCGCCTGCCACCTTCCGATAGCGGCTCACTTGCCCATCGCTTATCACAGAGCAACCACTACTCCAATCTAGTCTAGAAAGGCGAAACAAACTTCTTTGAGATTCCATAGATACCATGCCGGCCACATTAGTGATGTACATCTGCTATGTCAAGTGTGCGAATCAGCCTGGAGAGATGTCCATCTCACTGCGCCTCATGATCCCAGAACTCGTTGCGCCTGCGCTACTGTGATAGAAGGTGTGGCCTGCCAGGAATGGGGACTCCCTCGTCGTGCGCGTCGCCTAGCGGAAGGCCGCGCACCCGCGCTCAAGTGAGGTTTTGGTTTTAGGCCCTGCTCGGCTGGGCTGAAAAGCTGTGGCTTATGGCTGAAAATACATTATAGTCGGCTAAAATTTTACTGTAATTGAATGTGCCTTATTTGGCGTAATTAAATTTTAAAAAAATTAAAAATAGAAAAAATGTTAGCTCATCTCGGACAACGCAAATGAATACAGGAAAAAAGAACCAGCAAAAAAGCTAAAAAATGAAAAAAATCAGAAAAAATGAAATTTATAAATAGTAAAAAATAAGCCAAAAGCTAGAAGCTAAAACAAAGCTATATGCGCTTTGTGCCCTCGGCGAGTGTATCATCGCCTTTCGTGTAATTAAATCCAGTGCTGTGGCGGACGATGCAATGGGTCTTCGTGCCTTCCCTCTCCTACCCAAAAATCTCTTTTCCCTCTATCTCTGTAGTGCGATGGATGCAATTCACCCATTCAAAAGCATGCACTTTTTGTGTTTTGCACCTGTTTGTTCCTTTGCCTGTGGGAGTTGTGAATTGTGCAAGTGTTTGCATGCCGGTAGTTGGTATCCGATTGTAAGATGCGTGACCCTGTCTTACATTTTTGCAATCTATCTATCTGTGGTGATGTTGATTATTCAAAATTGAAACGACCATAGACCCGCAGTCAGACTGCTTCTCTTAATCATGGTCTAATTTTTTTTTACTTTACATCGACCGAGCGAGTAAAAGCACAACACATGATTTCACAAGTCTTGGAAGTAGAAACTACTAGTATTTATGATGGCTCCTATAATACACTAGGAGTACTTCACTAGGACTACAGTACTCAGGAGCATTGTTTCAGAATCTGTCAATGACGAGTCTTTTCAGATTTTTGGTTTGTTTACACTTAAATGCCCTAGGTTTAATGACACCATTTTATATATATCACCGTCCAATGTATGGTTTTCCATGTTACTGTTTTAGTGGCATATATAACTTGTATGAAAAAAATTTATCGAGAACATAAATGCCATCTGTATAGAATGGATGTTTTAGAAAACTTATAGGATATGGTAGACTTTTGGTATAATGATATTCAGCCATTCAGAGTGTGGTCCACTTGCTGTGAAATTATATTATCTACCTTATGCTTTAGATGAACTGGAACTTACATTGTCAACAATGCTGCTTGTGAGTGTTGCTCCTTACCGGTTGATGAATCCGAGGTATGGAACATTCTCCCTATTTTGGAAGTCAGATTTTTAGGACTACTACCAGTCTGCCACTGCTGCATCTATTACGACTAAAATTCTTGATTCATATCTCTACCAGTTGTTGGAGGGATTTTTTTGGTATATGATATGATCAGTTGATGTCTGTATTTCATAGATGGTTATTTATTACTAGGAATTTGAATCGAGGTTTACATTATGAATAATTGGAGATGATGTCATTAGTTTTAATTAAAAACAAAAGTATGAGTATGAGTTCATTGAATTGATTTATCATTGCCCTTTTCTCTCTTTTCTGTTTAAGGTGGTGGGATTGCAAGGAACGGAGTTACTAAATACGTTATAGATTGCAATAAAATGCAACATGTTAAAATTCTTTTGGACTTATTTTTAGTATCAATTATTTGGGATCCGTTGCAACACACAGATATTCGGCTAGTATCTTATCAAATTGGGTGAAAAAAAACATAAGATGAGGTCATTGGATGCTTCACTTTCAAGAGGAATACGCATGGAACTTCCTGTGCTTTCTTCGACTCAGGACAGGCTTCTGATTTGCATAGCCTGAATTAGCAGTAGCAGTAGTTACTAATAATACCAGTAGCTTACTGATAGGTGCAGGTGTGCTTCAGTGCATGTATGATCTGGTTAAGCGTGCGTGTGATGCAATGCAATCTTGGTTAGATTTGGGCGTGCGCTTTGGTAGGCCCCTGCCTAATCTAATCGAAATGAACACTCTAATCAGTTAATCACCCAACATGCCATGTGCCCAAGGCCACTAAACTAAGCAAGCTGTACTGTACACCTCCCTTCCCTGTCAAGCGCTAATCATTCGTTCATTTGCCATCACACAACTGTGAGATATATTAATCAAGTGAGCAAACCATACTACAATCATTTGAGATTACAGTGTCATTTGACTGGATCGAGGAGGGAGCCCACGCGGAGCTCCGGGAGCAGAAGCCGCATGGAAAGCTGGTGGGCATGGCATGGCCCCTCTCTGATTAGAAAATGCTTAACCCTGGGGCGCCTTGCTCCCTCACTGCCTGCTTCTGCTCCTTTTTTTTTTACTGAAGCTCGCTTTCCTCGCTGAAGTTTTCTAAGCTAATGTTTAGTAATACAGTGATTGTACTGTGCAAACTGCAAAGTCCTCAGTGATCATTGTGTCATGTATTGTCTGCACAAAGCCCCTGATTAGAAAGGCTGTAATGTGGTGGTTACAAGTAGCACTCATTACTGGGACCAATTCTGTCTTCTTAATTCCTTAATGCTTTCTCACAGGCTTTTCCGGAGCACAGTGGCTGTATAGGCAGAGCTTCTGCAATTGTTCACTGCAATTGTTTTGCTACTCGTACATGAAGTTTGGTGGTGATTCTGATCCTGATCTGGGCTAGGAACTTCGGTGGGTTCTTTTCGTTGGGGCTGATAATTTATGGCTACGGTTGATGATTTTTATCCTAGCACGAGCGTTTATGTGAATAAATCAAACGTCGGTATACCGATAAACTGTTTCAAAAATACTATACCGACAAAAAAATTCAAAAATATAACAGAAAAACCATCTTATTTATTTGTTCAGAAAAATAATAAGCTGAAAAAACCCCATCTGAAGTCATCCGATTTGAAGAATTGTATGCAGTATCTGACATGATCTGGTGCGGACCGTGCGGTAGGGTGAAGAAATCCACGACAATGGTACAGGCGCCGTGCGTGGCTGCGGCACGGCCTCATGGTCAGGTCGAAACGTTGGACTTGGACCACGCACGCAGAGGCCGGCCATGAATGAATGGCACACACGGGCGGACTTGGAACGGCTAGAGATGCAGACGTGCAGATGCAGCATGATCAGCTGTTTGGCTGCCTGTATCGGGTAGCTCGCACTAGCGTATGCAGAGAGATGATGTTTAATTGTCTGTGTCGGGGTGAGAATCTGCACGAGCGGATGTAAAAAACAATTGGAATCAGGCTGAGAAGAAATGCGATTGATTACCTTCTCTACTCAGCCTGATCACACTCATGCAGGCAACCAATCAGCCCAGATTTTACCCGGACGAGGTATGAAAGTGGTTTCGTTTCTACGTTGAAATGACAGCACGCAGTGATGGCTACGCATCGCCTCGGATTGGGTTCAGATCAGAAGAGTTCTGACTCCAGAGAGTGCCTGCCTTCCACGGCAAAAATGGACTGACTGTGACGCGCTCGTGCGTAGGAAGCTGCTGCACAGTGTCCTAGATTGCCACAGCTCTGTTGCTTCTAATTCTACTACATATTTCCATTTGTCTGTAGTAGTACAGTACTTTAGTAGTACAAGCGCTTCCCATTTAGAATACTTCATCAAATCTGTTGAAGTATGATCAGAGTTCATATCTAATTTATGTAGAACTAGCTGCATAAGCGCGGCGCACGCCGCGCTAGCTACCGTGTGGACTAAAGTAAAAGAGACGACAATTCGCAGGGAGCTTCAAAAAAAAATCGAGGGCACATGTGTATTTTCGGAAAAACCAAAGGTTTTTTCGCAAAAAACCGAGGACTTGCAAGGACTTGTACGTAAGTAAATAAGAATCTGTACGTAATTTTGGAAACCCGCGGGGCGCTATCCAAATTTTTTTAAAAAAAACTGGTCGCAGGGACCTTTTCGCGAGGAAAAATGACCTTTACGTAATTTTCAGAAAATACAGGGAATTTGCCTCCTCCGGCCGTACCGAAAATCCCCCGCCACGCGCCGGCCGGAGCGCGCGGGCGGGGTGACGTGGGCTGCCTCCCGGCGCGGGAATGCCCCCGGGCATAATACAGGATGATATTACATCTTCTTATACTAGACGTGATATGACTGGTGTCATGATGGCCATGCACAAGTTGTATCAGACGTAGTGTCAATCTGTAACAATTGACTATGATTCAGTTTCCTCTCTATATGGGATTTGTTTCCCTCGCTGTACACTAATAGTCTATAGAAAGAGCAAACGCTTCATTCTAAACATCCTCTCATATAGTGAATTCCGTATTCATGCGTCCGTATTTTTTACCGCAAGGTTTTCCCACATTAAATTCATGTCTCTCATTCTTTTGATCATTTATTTCTGTCGTGTATTTTATAACAAGTGGTATTAAAGTTTCATATTAAATCCCGACCCGCTGCCCTCGGGAAGAGCAATCCTGACTTATGGCAGTGGCACATCCGTGCGGCAGTAGTCAATTTTAGCCATATTTTTCATGATCGATTGTTGGAATAGGTTCACAATCCCTTAAAGAAGATTCCTGCAAAATTTTATATCATTTAGATCTACGGATCAAAAGTTCTCTTAATTTTGGTTTTTGAAATCGGTCTGAAAATACTATTTATTTGTCTGATTTTACTGTAGTAGAGGTTAGACTGCTATTGAAGTAGCGGTTAGACCGCCTGGGACCGGTCAAACCGTCATTTCTATGCTGGTTAGACCGCCGGAAAGTGGTTGTTTTAAGGTTTTTGTATTTTTTAGTTATTTGTCTTGAGTTTTTGAATGAAAACTCTATTTTCTACAAATTTATAGTTGTATGAGAATAGAATCTTAAATATTAGGGAAAAATTCGAATTGCTACCATTCACTGTAGAACAAACAAAGCGGTCGATGAAAAGAAGAAAAAGGCGACGAGCAGCGTCCGGTCCAAGCGAAAACAAGCGCTTTTGGTTTCTTCTCGTCGTCGAATCCGAGCCAAAGCCGCGCGATACACACAATCGCAACATGTGTTTCTTCGTCCTTCGGTTCCAGCGCCGCAGAGACGCATCGTCCCAACGCCAAGCTTTTGCCCTTTGGCCCAAGCGAAAAACAACGGCAGGTCGTCGGTGCGTTGCACCGGTAGCAGAGGACAGCAACGCGCTGCGTCTTCGGTCCTTCAGCATCTGAAGAAAACCTGAGCCAAGCTTTCTTTCCTTCAGCATCTTCGGTCCTCGGTCCAAGCGTTTTTCTGTGGCATCCAGACGGTCGGCAGCCGCAGGTGAAAGGGGAGTGGAGTAGCGCCGGGCATCTGAACAGTGATAAGGAAGGAAAGAAAGGTCTCAGTGCTGTCGGCCTGGTGCCTTCGCTGATTTTCGGCAAAAATTGCTATGTGCATCTGAAGAAAATTACCAGAAAGGTCCTGCAGTGCTACATGTACACAGTAATATATAAAGATTCAACTTCAACTCGCTGATTTCGACTCGTCTCGACTCCATTCTATAACTCGACTCCATACCGAGTGTCGATCCGCACTCTATCTTAGCGACTGTTCTAGTGTCAGATTTGCTAGTACTATTGCCTGTGCCGTCCGATGCTATGCCATGGCGTCGTATTGTGCCATTTCCGACGGCGATATTTTGTCTCAATTGTTCATCATCTTCTATCAAAAAGCTGTGTCGTCAGTTCTGCATGTTTTCTATTAGAGGTGGAGTTCATTGCAATTTATGCCGCTGTGTCTATTATTAGTGGTATTTATGCAAGATTAATCATTGACGATTTGTTCGATGATCCATCGTCTTCTAGGGTTACTACGGCAAGATTCATACATGTGGAGTCTATAGTGGAGTTGTAGGTTTTCAGCACAACATTATTGTTGAGTTAATTTGAGCTATACTTGATGGAGTAGACTTGGAAAAAAGTCAATATCAGTTGTTAGCACAATTGAATTTGATAATTTATTCACCATTTGGATATATTGCAATTTGGAGTATATGCACCAAGATCATCTTATGAGTTCGTGGGTCTTTGACCACATTGCTCGACCATAGTCACTTTGACCACGTTGTGTCAACCAGAGTCATTTTGATCACGTTATTGCGGCTACATGACCACGGTCATTTTGACCACGTTGTGTCGACCATGGTCATTTCAACCATATTATCACGGCTTTTCGACCATGGTGCTATAGCTTACGAGTACCGACTGGTTCACTGTAGCTACGACTGATTCGCTGTATCTATGATTGATTCACTACGCAGCTTGAATCACGACTATAACTGAGTCTCTAGTCTTCTCTAGTCTTCTACTACTCTCTGACTTCAAGGCTTTCGACTCCTACACAGTACTTGAATACACAGAGTACTCGACGCATGACTATACAATATTCAACACATGAGTACTATCAACAACAAGATTAATTCCAACAGTTGACGCGTGTGTGGTGCTACACGCAGCCAACTAATGGCAACTTGTGCACTAAGATGGCAAGAGAGGATTCATGCCTAGCGTATCATGTTTACAATGGAAAGATAATGGCTTCTGACCAATGACTACAACCGATGATCGATAGCTCCCGACATCCGATAGATTTTGACCACGATGGATTTCGACCACGGACGACTTCTGATGACTTTCAACCTCGTTGGCTTTTGACCACTGACGACTACCAATGGCTTTCGACCATGGACGACTATTAATGGCTTTCTTCCTCGGGCGACTTCGGAGGGATTTCGACCATGTTGGCTTTCGACCACGGACCACTTCCAATGGATTTTGACCTACGATGACGAGTGATGGTCGATGGCTTTCGACCACGAACGGTTTCCAATGGCTTTCGATCACGAACGACTTCCGATGGATTTTGACCATAATGGCTTTCGACCACGGACCACTTTCGATGGATTTTGACCATGATGGCTTTCGACCACGGACGACTTCCGATGGATTTCAATCATGATGGACTTTAACCACAGACAACTTCTGATAGATTTCGACCACGTTGGCTTTCAATCATGGCCGACTTCCGATGGATTTCGACCATGATAACTTTCGACCACGGATCACTTCCGATGACTTTCGATGGATTTTGACCATAGATGACTTCCGATGGATTCGATCACGACGGCTTTCGACCACGGACGGTTTCCGATGGCTTTCGACCACGAACAACTTCCGATAGTTTTTGATCATGAACGACTTTTGATGGTTCTCGGCCACCTATTGCGTTTCGATTGCTGATGGTTTTCGGCTGTCGACCAACGACTGCTCTCGAAGACCGAGGGTTTCTGGCTTTTGACTGCCGACCACTCCTAATGACTTCCGGTTTCTGAGGAGTCGTTTCCGATGGTCAATTTTGACAACTTTGACATCTGACCCAAGCGTTCTGCTCTGCCAGCCTCACCACTCGAATTAAGTACATCTACTACACCGATTCCACTACTGTATTGTTAGATCAGTCATTCTTGACATGAATTGTGCACTCTTTTAACCACCTTAATTTTATGTGTCGTTTGATACCAACGAGGTCAACTATATAGGCGAGCATGGCCAATGCAAAGGCTACGCTGTCAATGGTCCCATAGACCAAGGAGGCTATGGATCATACCAATACCCACATTTACATCAACCATTTATCACATGCATTGAGAACGTGAAGAGAAGACTGAAAACAACGACTAATGTGTAGCTTAATTGGAGGTATTCCGTGGGTTCACCCCAAAGATGTAATTAACCGGGAGCCTTCTGAGGCCCTAGGATAAGGAGACCACGTTGCCTATGTCAAATCTGCTATGCAAAGCAGGCCATGGAGCACACATATGCAGGGGACTTGTAATTTTGTTACTCTCAAATGATTGCATAAAATACATGTTTCCCTATCCATTCTGGTATTCATCTATTTTTGTGTACTTTAGTATACTGGCACACCTGCACCTCATACACCGAGGGATGAAATCTAGGAGTGATTTCTCGCGTCAAACACTTTCTTGTTGAAGATTAGTCCGATGAACTTTTAGCACACAAGATGTTTGTCCTTATTTAATTATAAGAGTTTATTGTGTTTTTTTACTACCGGAGGGAATTCGACTTAAGGTGGAGATTGTTGAAGTTTTGTTTGAATCCGTACTGTGTCCATGTAGGGCATTGCATCGCTTCATGCTAGACGTGACATGATCGGTGCCAGGGTTATGCGCAGGCTGTATCAGACGTAGTTTCAACTTATAGCAACCAACTTTGATTAGATTTCTCCTCTGCGTGAGACTCGTTTCCATCGCATTATATATGTACCCCAATAGTTCATAGAAAGAGCAAACACTTCATTATAAATATCTCTTCGTATAATGAATTCTACATTCGTGCTTCCGTGGTTTTTTCCATAAAACTTTTTCACGTTAAATCTATATCTCCTATTGTTTTTGCATTTTATAACAAAATCGTAATCGATGCTTGATTCTTTCTGAAAATCATAGGTCAATACTGCAGTAATGTCAACGGAAAAAGAAGTATTGATGTGAGAGAAAAGAAAAGATCTTGATCTGACGATCAGTGCCCATTTGGACCCGGAATTCAACTGACCTGAATATTCCTGACCATGTGCCGTTGTAGGAGGGAGCAGTCAACCATCGCGTACACATCTTATCTGATTCGTGATGTCTCATTCTGGAGAATTCGTACTACTAGGATATACTAGCCTTGATCTGCAGCAGCAGCAGCAGCAGGTTAGGCCAAACTTGCATTCCAGGATAGCAGGAGGCATTGCAGCTACGAGCTGGACGTGTATTTCTCAAAAATGAAAACGGCAAAACTTAGTCAGCTAGATCTGTTAGATCTTCTCATGTTTCTTTCTGCACGTTTTGTGCAAGTTCGAGCTTGCATGCTTCGACAAAAGAAGAATCCAGTTAATAATATCTAGGTCAAGATATTCTAGTTTTTTCCAACACATGAAATGACCTGCCTGAAGTCTGAACCTTACCAACTACGGCCTCTGGAAGAAACTCTTGCATCCGAAGAACAGAACAAGAAACGTTCCAAGTCCTGGGTGACATGATATAACTAACCAAACAAGAGCATACTTCACGGTTTGGGTCTTGGGAGACATGATGTTTTAAGCCATTCAAAGCACCTGGAGCGAACACCACCACAGTTCAGCAACTTGGGCACAAACACTAGTAGGTACAACGGAATCCCATATGCCTACTCTCTGCTGAGATGAAGCTTATACATAGTTTACAATGCCAACTTTCCCTGAATTTTCTCCAGTAGACAAACATCTGTGTATATTGCATTAGCGTTGAGAGTCAATGCACCTTCAGATTAGGTGTCTCTTGCAGCAAGTCACTTTCTGCGAAAATTCAAGGAACATGCGGAGCGATTAGGACATGGCTCACATGCTCAAAATCATTTCAGTGCTTACAATTCGATGGACAGAGAAGGCGCAAAACTCGTGCTTGGACAAATAAATTCAGAAAAGCATTTAGTGATTCAAACATGTGGAGTAAAATGTCAAACTTCCAGCTTAACTCGACAAGAATAAAACGAAGAATGAAGTGGCGACTTGGACAAGACTAAGAATATCCACAGATATCATGATGAAACATGACACATTATTGTATTTACTAGTTATGCTATCTAGGTCAACCAAAAAGTTGTTTGTAGGTGGGTATACATAATTGATAATTCCTTTTTTTTAGACCGGGAATACATAGTTCATGTAGCTGCTCAAGTGTTCATGGTGCAAATGTCTACATCATTAAAATTTCAGTAATAATCTATACAACGCGGCATGTTCTGCGAAAGACTGTCACAACTTTCTGAAAACACTATAGATGAAGTTCTGTTGAATGTTTAGATCTCACAAGTCATGAGGAGTTAATTGGTTTGAGGCGTCACCAACGCAAGGTATGCCTCAACGTCTACTTGATTAAAAAATTCCCTTGCCTATACAAAAATTTGCGTCTCCTTTTTTTTAGCCAAAAACTTTGATTAGGCTGTTGTAAATAATCTTGTTTTAGAGTCATGTGCAAAATTTGGGTGTAATCGAAGTCGAATTGCAGCCGCAATTCAAAGTCGTAGGCGGAAACCTAGTCAAAGTCGTATTAGAATCAGAGTCGGAGTAGATATTGAGAACCCGTGTTGAAGTAGGACAGCTGGGTATAAAAAGAGGCTTAGAGCCATGTAATCTATGTACCAAGCAATTGAGAAAAGACCAAAAAGAGGGAGAAACACAGAGCATTGTTTTGTCGTGTGTTTGCATAAGACGTGGTCGAAAGGACTCACGATCACCGCAAGCGTGATCAGGAGGAGTTACGACTACGGCGTAAGGAGTCGAAGGTGGTCGTAACGAGCTACGACTACACCGAGAAGGCGAACGTGGTCGGAAGCAACTCGACCACGTTGAAGGAAGTGAACGTGGTCGCTGGTGTTCGACCACGGTGAACGATGATCACCAAGATCACCGCGTGATCGTAGAAGGCTTCGATCACGGTATCTTGAGCGGTGAAGGAAGGCAGCGGCGCGAGATCGCGAGCGTTGTAAATTGCTACGAGAAATTTACGACCACGTTGAAAAAGCGATCGGAGGAGATTGAAGCGTTCGAATTGGTCGTAAGTACTCGAACCGATCGATTTGATTCTCACCGTCGAAACGACTCTAACCGGTCGTAAAAGGTCCGGGAGGTCGTAAGACCTTACGACATTTGGTATCGAGCGGTGGTTAAACATGGTCGACACGGCGAAGCGAGCGTGTCGCTGCATGCCGATCCTCGATTCGGACAACTATCCGGTGCGGGCGATGAAGATGAAGGTCAACATGATCGCGCAAGGCGTCCGGGTGCGGTCGAACCAAAGGAGAAGGACAAGGTCCTCGATGATCGTCTCGACAAAATGGCGATGGCAGCGATCTATCAAGTCGTGTTCGACTCAATGATGCGACGGCTAGTCGGCAAGGAGACAATGAAGGAAGTCTGGACTACTCGCGAACCATGCATGAAGGAGTAGATCGAGTGAAGGAAGTTCGACTTCAAACCTTAAGGAGTGAGTTTGAAGCCATGAAGATGGGGAAGAGTCGACCGTGGAAGAATTCTCTCGTCGATTCAATGAAGTCGTAAATGAGATCAAATCTCTCGCGACGATCTAAAAGATGAAGTGGCGGTGAAGAAGTACTTACGAGCATCGCCGGAGAAGTTTCTCCGGTTGTGACTACACTTATGTACTCACGGGACCTCTCAAGATGAAGATTGAAGAGGTGACCGAGCGCTCAAAGCACACGAGCAGCTTTCAAGAGTTATCAAGCCGACAATGAAGGACAAGGGCCTTACAACCAACAAGCATTGTTTGTAAAGGAAGACACGAAGAACCGAGGAGAATCATCATCAAGGCGATCGTGGACGTGGTCGTGGCGCGCGCGCCTCATGGGCGAGGACAAGGGCGAGGCTATGGCCGAGTGGCCGTGGAAGAGGTGGTCGAGGAGGTCGTGGTGGCCGTGGAGATAGCAATCACCGCATGACAAGTCTGATATCCGATGCTACGTGCGAGAAATTCGGACATTACGCCGAATGTCGGAGCCACATCCATGCCACAACCGCAAGAAGTATGGTCACTATGCTGCAAATTGCCGGAGTAAGAAGAGAGTAGAAGAAGCAAACCCGCTCAAACGGATGAGCACAAAGAGCCGACATTGTTGTTGTCGCTCAGACCGCAGATTTAACCGACAATGGTTCTATTAAACGAGGAGAAAGTGTTTCCGAGTCTGTTGGAGAAAGGAGAGCGACTCAAGAGCGGATGGCGATCGGTATCTCGACAACGGAGCCAGCAACCACATGACGGTACGTACTCGATGTTTTATGAATTAAATAAGAATGTGCTTGGAAGAGTACAGTTCGAGACGGCTCGACCATTCGGATAAAAGGGAGAGGCACGATCCGATGCGATGCAAGGATGGAAGCGAGAGGAGATTGTCGAATGTATACTACATTCCAAGTCTACGAAGCAACATTATAAGCCTTGGACAATTGATCAAGAAGGTTGTCGGATTGAACTCAAAGACACCTACCAAGATGTACGACCACACCGAACGACTACTAATGAAAGTACAGAGAACGGTAAATCGTCTGCACAAAATTCAAATTGAAGCATGCAGCCGAAGTGTATGAAGACTACAACCGATGATGCGGCTCGCTATGGCACGCAAGATTCGGACATCTGAATTTCCGAGTCTCAACACGATGGCGGAAAAGAGATGGTGGTCGGATTACCGACAATCGACCACCCGAGCAAGTCTGCGAAGGTCTCGTGGCGAAACAAACTCGTAGCGGTTTTCCACAGCAGACGAGTTTGAGCTTCGCAACCACTCGAATCGGTTCACGTGGATTCATGCGGACCAATCACACCTCGCATGCATGCCGGAATCAATACTTCATGTTGATCGTGGATGACTATTCAAGAGCCATGTGGGTGTACATGCGAAGAGCAAAGATGAGGCAAAGACGAACTTTCGAAGTTCGTAACTCTTGTCGAAAACGGTCGACAAAAAGGTGAAGTCGGTCAGTCGATCGAGGAGGAGAATTCTCGCGAAAGAGTTCGACTCGATTTGTGAAGAGAAGGGTATTACAAGACTCTTCACGGCCCGTATTCACCTCAACAAAACGGAGTCGAGAAAGAAGAAACCGGACCGTGGTCGAAATGGCACGAAGTTCGTTGAAGAGCCGATTCTGCCGGAGACTTTGGGCGAAGCGAGACGACATCTTCGTCTATCCGCTAAATCGTGCGACCACGCGATCACCGGATGGAGTCACTCCATATGAACAGTGGTCGGAAGAAAACCCAATGTCGAGCATCTAAGGGTCTTGGATGCTTAGCCCATGTGAAGCCATCCACTTATCTCAAGAAGCTAGACGACCGAGGCAGACGGATGATTTATCTTGGCTCGAGCACCAAGGCGTGCAGTGCTATGATCCGGTCGAAAAGAAGATTCATGTGAGCAGAGACGTGGTCTTCAAGAGAACAAACATTGGGAGTGGGAAGAACACGAGGACATTGAGAAAGACATGTCGAAGTGGGTAACCTTCAAGTCGGCGATCGATGCCGACAATACGAAGAAGCTACGACCACATCTCAAAGCCAAAATTCGACCGGTCTTGATGATCGGAAGTCTCACCTAATGAAGAAGAGTCGATGAAGAAGATTCCAGTGATAGAATACCAAGATGAGAAGCATAAGTGAGATTTATGCACAAACCGAACGGTGCGATCAAGAGTTACTATACACAATAATGAAGAACCCAAAGCTATGAAGAAGCGACGGAGAGGAACATTGGAGAAGCGCTATGCAGAAGAGCTGAAATCCATTGAAGACAACAACACTTGGGAACTCACCGATTTGCCAAAGGGTCATCGAGCGATCGGTTTAAAGTGGATCTTCAAGGTAAAAAGGATTCCAAGGAGAAGTCGAAACACAAAGCACGACTTGTGGCGAAAGGGTATGTTCAAAAACAAGGCATCGACTACGAAGAAGTCTTTGCCCGAAGAGCTCGTATGGAGACTATACGACTACTTCTTGCGTTGGCGACAAGCGGTGGATGGGAAATTCATCACATGGACGTGAAAACGGCGTTCTTGAACGGAGACATTAAGGAGGAAGTTTATGTCTCTCAACCGCGGTTTTCAATCCAAGGAGCAAGCCGAGAAAGTCTTGAAGCTGAACAAAGCTCTCTACGGACTTAAGCAAGCACCACGAGCATGGAATTTGAAGCTTGACAAAAGTCTAACGGCACTCGGGTTCGTAAGAAGCAACTCAACATGCGGTATACTCAAGGGAGATATGAAGAATGATCGATCGTGGGCGTTTACGTGGACGACTTGGTCATTCGGATCGAGTTCAAGGAGATTATGAGGTTTAAAGAAGAGATGAAGAGGTGTTCAAAATGACCGATTTGGGACTTCGTGCTACTACCTCGGCATTGAAGTAAATCAAACCGACAACGGCATAACACTTTGTCATCGGGATATGCTCGAAAGATTCGGAGAAGTCGGTATGGAAGAGTGCAATCCATGTCAAACCCCAATGGAGAATCATCCGAAGTTGAGCAAGACAGCCCAGATCACCGGTTGATGCCACGACTTATAGGAGCATTGTCGGAAGTCTACGGTATTCGGTGCACACCGACCGGACATCTCGCTTGCGGTCGGATACGTAAGTCGCTTCATGGAGAAACCGACTCAGAGCATATGAATGCCGTGAAGCACATCCCGAGATACATCAAAGGTACTTTGAATCTCGGATTGAGACAGAAAGGAGGTGGAAAGTCGTTGCGGTGACGGGCTACGATGATAGCGACATGGCGGAGATGTCGACGATCGAAAGAGCACGACAGCATAATGTTTGTGCTCGGGGAGAGTCCGATCAGCTGGCAAACCCAGAAGCAAAAGGTGGTTGCATTATCTTCGTGTGAAGCCGAGTACATCGCAGCGAGCGCAGCATCGTGTCAGGGAGTTTGGCTCGCTCGACTATTAAGCGAGTTGTCAAACGAAGCAGTTCAAAAGGTGACGCTCAGGGTTGATAACAAATCTGCAATATCACTGAGCAAGAATCCGGTTCTACATGATAGAAGCAAACACATAGACACAAGATATCACTATATCAGAGATTGTGTCGAAGAGGGGAAGATCGATATCAACTATATCAGAACCGAAGAACAGAAAGCAGACATATTGACAAAGTCGCTGGGGCGGATAAAGTTTTCAGAGATGAAGAAGAAGATTGGCATGATCGAAGTTGAAAAACAAGATTAGGGAGAGAATGTTGTAAATAATCTTGTTTTAGAGTCATGTGCAAAATTTGGGTGTAATCGAAGTCGAATTGCAGCCGCAATTCAAAGTCGTAGGTGGAAACCTAGTCAAAGTCGTATTAGAATCAGAGTCGGAGTAGATATTGAGAACCCGTGTTGAAGTAGGACAGCCGGGTATAAAAAGAGGCTTAGAGCCATGTAATCTATGTACCAAGCAATTGAGAAAAGACCAAAAAGAGGGAGAAACACAGAGCATTGTTTTGTCGTGTGTTTGCATAAGACGTGGTCGAAAGGACTCACGATCACCGCAAGCGTGATCAGGAGGAGTTACGACTACGGCGTAAGGAGTCGAAGGTGGTCGTAACGAGCTACGACTACACCGAGAAGGCCAGAACGTGGTCGGAAGCAACTCCGACCACGTTGAAGGAAGTGAACGTGGTCGCACGGTGTTCGACCACGGTGAACGATGATCACCAAGCATCACCTGCGTGATCGTAGAAGGCTTCGATCACGGTATCTTGAGCGGTGAAGGAAGGCGCGCAGCGAGATCGCGGAGCGGTTGTAAATTGCTACAGTAAATTTACGACCACGTTGAAAAAGCGATCGGAGGAGATTGAAGCGTTCGGAATTGGTCGTAAGTACTCTGAACCGATCGTATTTGATTCTCACCGGTCGTAAACGACTCTAACCGGTCGTAAAAGGTCCTGGGAGGTCGTAAGACCTTACGACATAGGCTCACAACACGTCTATCCACGAGGCTCTTTGTTTTGGTGCCTTATGAGACATGTTTTGAGGTGAGACCAGATTCTGATAACCCAATGCCAATGCTTCAGTTCTCATGAGAGTTAAGTGAGGCAATTTTGGTGAGGACATGAAACTCCTCCTAGATAACTTTCCATAGATGAGATAAATAACATCAAGTTTAAGTAATGTATCCATAGCTGCAATCTACGATAACTATCAGAACTAAATCAAACTTCTTCTGGTCTAATGGGGGGACAACTCAACGGTTTCCAAGTTCCAACCCAATGCAAAATGTCATAAAAAAAACTTTTAACGAGGTGGACTATTAAATAGCTGGTTTTGTTGTGTTAATTCTGATCCAACTGGTTTTCTACCCAGACCACCTGTATTAAATTCTTGCTGCAGTTCAGTCTTTTCTGTTTCTACCTTCCTGTTTGTGGTTAGGGAGAGGTTTAGACGTATCTGATTAGTTAGTTCGGGTTTGCTTTGCTCTACTGGCTGGTGCTGGCTTTTCTGTACAACTATCACTTATCAGTTTGAATAAAATTGGAGCTACTTATATCATCTCTAAAAACTCCATGCATCACCTAAACAAAAAATGAAAGGCAAACTCAATGAAGTTAAACTGTGCAATGCAGAGCATGAAATAACAAAATTTGCAGGAATAACTATACCGAATTGACTCCTTAGTAATTTTACTAAATTGGATGATTTGAAAGGAGCGGGACAGAACATGGCATGATCATCGAAAGCTAGACATCGAGGAGTCTGTCCAAAGCATCAAGAATGAATTTTATGCCTGGTCGTCAGCCGCCAAATCCAAACTGCGGGGTCTTTCTTGCAACGTGCTTCCCGGCCAGTTTCCCCAACAAGATCAGTTGTTAAGCATGCCTTCTTAGTCTTTGTGCGTTTGCAACTCTGATCCTTCTTCTTCTTCTTTTTTTTGGCTCTTTCTCGCCTGCAATCAACCTTACTGTACCCCCTTTCTTTGTAACACCTCATGTACCAATATAAGATACTACGATGGAACATCATCGTCAATGTAAAGAATAAAAGTAACATTAGAAATCGCAAGGAATTAAAACTTTAAAAGTATTTTAATAGAAAACCAACGGAGGCTAAAATAAATGTTTGAAACATGGGACCGATCCATTTCTAATAAAATGAAGAACAAATGAACTAACAAATAGTTGCAAGCCACGGTGCTGAAAACTTGAGTGCTCCCACCCATGCATGATACTATCACTCCATTAGCCTTTTACCTGAGAATGAAAAGAGCAAGCGTGAGATTTCAAAATCTCAGCAAGTACCCAATAACGATCGTAACATGGTGATTAAATGACAAGTAATGCAAGCAAGTAATTGACATAGGTTAATTGCAATGAAACTAAGTTATTGAAAACACTGATACTAGAGATAAAGGTAACAGAAACCGTGAAAATAAGGATATTTGTTATATAACAAGTTATGTCAATGGCATTGGCAATTACTTTCCATATACTCGATTATACGAGCGTAGTCAGGCACAACATTGTCCTCGACTGTATAACCGCAGACGGGGTGCAATATCTTGAGTAACAAGACAATAGGAACGGTGAAATTAAATATAATTGTTATTTAGTAAGTTATGGTAATGACACTGGCGATTACTCCCACATACCTAGTTATACAAGAATAGTTAGGCACAATAATGTCCTTGACTGTATAACTACAAACGAGGTGTAATATCCTGAGTAACGAGAGTGTACGACCCCCCGTACGTTACCAGGTAGGTGAAAATCTTCTCTATATGTGGATAACCCCAGGCCAGATAACCGTTATATTGTTAATAGGTTATATGGTATGAAATTAAGGGAACCAAGAGAAGGCTGAGATAAGGTTATGATAGGAAGAATGATTTGTTATGGTTGAAAATGGAGAAACGTAATTCCTGATATAAGTACGATGTGGAATGGTAACATGGTGATAGTGAGATAAGAATTATTTTAACGAGGTATTACAACATATCACACACAAGGGTTGGCAATCATCCAAATTTTATTATGTGATGAGTGATTATTAGTCTGATTAACAGGTATTAAATACATCAGTCGTGACGCACATACGAAATCATACGAGTAATGGATCATGATATCAGGAAGAATAAACATAGCAGCCATAATGTTAAAAGATTACTATTGGTTTAAACCTAGATTTGGAACATATTCATATGCTATCCCTATTAATGATTTAAGCATGAATTCTAGACACTAATTAAAAGCAATAATTCTAAAACATTATTAACTGAGTATTCTAATAAACCTAAAAAATGTGAAACAAGATAACTTAGAATCTCATAATATAAATACAGTATTAGAAGTCTATAACCAGGCGAGTATTAGTAATATGATAATAACTAGGTAAGCAACAATAATATGATAACAATCAGGCAAACATTGGTGATATGATAGGAACCAGGTAAGGTTTAGTAATATGATAACCAGGCAAGCAACAATAATATGATATTAGCCAGGTAACTTAGTTTTTCGATAATAGCCAGGTGATTCCAGTGATATAATAATAGCCAGGTAACTTTAGTAATATGATGTTAGCCAGGTAATTTTAGTGATATGATATTAGCTAGTTAACTTTGGTGATATGATATTAGCAGGTAATTTTAGTGATATGATATTAGCCATGTGACTTTAATGATATGATAGTAGCCAAGCAAGCATGAGTGATATGATAATTGAACTCAACGATAAGGTGACAAGTAATCTGGAAACACGTGATATGCAAAACGGAAAAGTCACGGCCGAGAGATACTTGCCTTGAGCACGTTCGGTGGACACGTTGCACAAGGGATCCAAGGTGCCAACTGTCCGAACGCTTCCTCAAAAGCTATGTGCGACTCTACGAGAAGGAGATGGAGGCGAATCAGGCGAGGGTTAAGATAAACTACGGAAGGACAGAAAGAGATCGTTCGGCCGGAAGGAATCGCAATCGCTAGACTTCACCGTGTGAATCGTCGTTCGTCTATGTGATTTGTTGTTCGTCCATGCAATCCCACACCCTGTTGCACAACCCATCAAAACCACCGTGCGAATAAATAGTACATACAAAATATTAACTTAGGCTTAATTACCTGCCGTCCGGTGACGAGTCAATAGGGAGGGCACCGCATGGTGGCCGGGCTCCGATGGCTCTGCTGTCAGCTGTAGTGTGCTGCCATCCGATCACCGGACGGCAGGAATGTTATTTCTACTATTCTCATACATATCTAGTTATTTTTATAAATACGTATTCAAAATATACCAAAAATGCAAAAAAAAAAAATAAATTCTCCGCGTCAAAGCCGTATTCGACGTCGGGCGCCCTGTCTAGGATGCCTAGTATTCGATGCACCCTGTCACTGGTGACCGGAATCGTCCCCCGGCCCGTGATTACCAGCTCGCAAGACTCCGTGTCAAATCGCTGGAGTCTGTTGCACAGCCCCGGGGGCAGCGTGGGCCAGTGGATTTTCAGAAGGCCCCCGAAGCCGGCATCCTCTACCTCTATCAGTTTACGCTGTTCTCAGCGGTACAGCTTCGCGATTCTCGTGGGCGACGCACGGTGCCTTGCCTCCTGAAATCAAAAGCACAGCAACGCATCGCCATGGAATTTCCTTTCAGCGTGTGGCAAGAAGAAATCATGCAGCTGACTGATACAAGGTTTTGTGTATCATCAGTCACCTTGTCGTCCCGTACATGGCCCCCTCCTAGTGAAACCACCTCGAGCCATTTCCTATTCCTATTCAAGTCGTGACGGCAGCAAGAAGTAATCCGAGAAGTCTACTTGGGGCTTGTGCTGCACTTACCGATCTAACCTAGAACAAGAACCCCAAGGAACAAACATCTGATTAAACTATCCATCCATACAGGCGTGTGTGTGATTTGGAGGGGAATAAGTCACCTTGGCTTGATGGTGTGATCCCTAGGCCTTGCTGCGTGTATCATGAGAATGGCAACTAGAGGAGGTAAAGCCAATTAGAAGATTTTTTTAAAGTTTTTTTAAAGGATAAAATAAAACTCTTCACTTTAATAGTGTTTTAAAGTTATACGAAAAAGTGAAATAAGAGCTTATACACATAGAAAGAAATCTCTAAAAAAACCAAGCACAAAGAGATTTTACTCCACAGCTGTGCGGCAAGCGTCTGTCGCCCGCAAACCATGTGGCCAAGGTGGTGTCGTATGGTCGAAATGCCATGGTCAAAGTGCCGTGGTCGAAAGGCGTTGTCAAAGTGTTGTGGTTGAACCGCCATGATCGAAGTGTCGTGGTCGAAGCACCGTAGTCGAAGTGTCGTGGTCGAAGTGCCTTAGTTGAAGCGTCGTGGTCGAAGTAATGCATGGTCGAGGAGGGGGAGCCGACCCTTAGCCATGTGACACTGCCTTGGCCGCATGATGGCCGGGCGACAGCAGCTTGGCCACACAGTGGCTGGGTTGCAGGTGCCTGCCGCACGGCCATGGGGCTCCTTCGGTCAGGTGTCACCTCCATGACGCTGCTGTCCAGTCACCATGCAACAAAAGTGACATTTTTGCAATTATCACATAGTTACGACTATTTTTGCAAATACAGATTCAAAATATGTCAAAAGTTACACTTTTGGCAAGGATTCGTTTATTAACGTACGATGTGGCACATCTAATTCCCATATCATAACCAACTTAGGTCCCGCTCTTGTTAGTTTTTAGTTGATTTTTGACTTTGATTTCTATCAACTAATACTATTTTATTAAATTTATTAACTATAGCTATAAAATACCGATCGTAGACGAAAAGATCATATCTCTTAAAATTCTAGCTTAAAAACACATGTACTAGAAACTTTCGTCCATATATGCATGTCTTGGGCTCTTGGCTAGTAGAATATGTTTTTCAGCATTGACACTTTGCAGACAATAGCCAACCCATCTCGTTACTAGGAGAGTGGTACTTATCAGTGACAAGTGTAGCACTTTAGTGAAACCAGTAGTAGTACAATTTTGATTCTCTTGTGGTACTTATCAGTGACAAGTGTAGCACTTTAGTGAAACTAGTAGTAGTACAATTTTGATTCTCTTGTAGCAATATACACACAGAATTGGACTAATGGAGTGATCAAAGTTGGCGTGGCATAATTGAATTCAAACCATTAGAAAAGGCGTAGAAGATGCTCTAGCCAAAGCTGCCTAATAACAAAAAGAAGTACAGTATCTCATTCTTAGGATCTGTTCTAACTAATTTTGGCTTAAGCTTTTGGCTATAGCTTTTAGTTGAAATTGAATTATATCAGTTGCTAAATTTTTCTTAAAAATGAGGGAAAATGAGAAAATTTTTTAAAAAATTGTCATATCGTCACGGATAATGCAAAGAAATAAGGGGAAAAAGTAAAGAAAAAACACCAAAAAGCCAAAATTAGAAACTAACATGTTCTAAATGACTTCTGGTATAAATAAGTCAAAAATAAAAAAGAAACTGAAACTGTTTGGAGCGAACTGTCGGTCCCATCTCAACGAGATCAAGGTGGATTTTCTCTCTAAATGGTAGGAGCATCCTCGCGATCCCACAGGCATGCATGACACACGAGACAACCTATCCCGCCTAAACTTGAGGGCGGGTTCGAAATGACTTTGTAGCTGGCTTTGGTTTATACAGACTACAATAACTAGCTTTTAAATGGTATATTTTTAAGGCGAGGTTAACAGGAAGATTGTAGTAAATAATATATTGAGTTCAGCTGTACCAGTTAAAATCACATACAACTATTTTTCTCTGTATACTAACTCTTATGAATAGTCAAAATTCAAAATTTTAAACTATAAATCACAGTAAAAAAAAGCCATCTGAGAAAAAGCAAGCTAACCATAGCGTACGCCACCCAAAAGGGGAGGAATCTTTCGTTTTTAACCGCGCACATTCCCTTCTCTCCCATCCCTCTCTAGACCCTGCTGTCCTCTGGTCTATCCACTGTTCCAAACTTGCAATGCCTAAAATTAATAAAACTGATCTGATCACCAATGTTTATGCTGCACTAGTTGGCTTTTGCTTTTGTGTTGTTGTGTAGTACTATAATATGCATGCTTGCATGGCAAATGGTGATCATATCGAAAATGTATTGCTCGATTGTACAAACTTATCTTCAGTCACATTGTTAGCTATCTTAAAATGCTCATGTTCCATAGTTTGAATATGTATAAGATCAACTTTACCAAGTGTAAAGTCGATCTCGTAAGGGACGGATCAACCCCATGTGGTAAGGTACTCTCCCTTCGGTCGAAACCCTTACCCCCTCTCCCCTGGCCTCCTAGACCCCAACACCCATCGGCGAGGGGAGGAGACTGCCGTGCCCCATGCCGAGCCGAGTTAGAAGATGAATAGGATGCCACAGTTTTCTTTGTTCGTGGATTTGTTTTCATGCTGTGGACCTGTCTGTCCCTTGTTAAGTCTGACCTAGTTGGCCCAAGTAGACTAGGGCCACACCGATCGAGTCAAGCGAGCGCCTAGTAGAGTGACTTGACTCTAGATTCCCATTCCCCTCACTGCATCGCATCTCCTCATTCATGTCCTAAGCCCTAGCCCTAGAACAAGGCATCGAGCTATGATGAGCCGTGGCGATGGCTGGCGGGCGATGAACGGAGCGATGAGCCGGCGAGAGGGGTGCATGCCGGCCTAGAATGCGACAAGTGGGCGAGGGAGGGGCTGCAGGCTGGAGGTGCGGCGTGGGCTAGGAGCCGAGCGGGTGGCAAGCCAAGGGTGCGCCGGCTCAAAGAACAACGACCAGGAGAGCCAAAAGGAATCGTGCATGGTGTGTTCCAGGTAAATATTCAAGTCAGCTCTTTTTAACCTAAAGAAATTCGACATACTTAGGTTCTGCTCACAGAGTTGCTTACACAATTTCATGTTTGTGCTAATCTGTGTTATTTATCTTATCATCCAATAAAGAAATAGTCTGCAAAAAGTTAGAACAATACACATGATAATTGGCCTATAAGTAGCCGTCCTGGAAACCCCGTACTTTGTCCTTAGGAACATTGATGCATATGCATCTTTAAGCTACAAGTAACAGTGGTCCAACTATATATGATCTCTATTTCTTCCAAATAAAATCGCAAAGAACTCATGCCAACGACATCGATAATTTCTTCGATTTCACTTTTTTAATATGTTCACATGCGAATTGTAGTTGATTCTATTTAGTGTTATATGCTCTCATTAAATGTGATTGCAATATAATTTATGTATAACTTTTTTTACTATTGAATAATACTCTTAGTTCACACCGACGACAATGTTATATCTAAAATTTAGCTCTATTTAGTATTATATGCTCTCATTAAATGTGAAAATGTGATTGCAATATAATTTATGTATAATTTTTTTTTTACTATTGGATAATACTCTTAGTTCACACCGACGACAATGTCATATCTAAAATTTACAAGCCCTGTCCAACTAATGGATAGGTCCCAGAGACTGAATTTTACTGCTTTGTTAACAGTTTCAGCAGCTCCCATGATGTGTTGTGTGTTGTACGTCTGTCAAACCAGCCAGGAATTGTATACGTCTTTCTGTACAATTCAACCTGAAATTTTCAGAAGGAACTTCATTTAACTTTGCTATATACTCGCTCTCTCATCCTGTCAGGCCTAAGCTATCTTCGGATAGCTATGTAAGCACACCGACAGTGACGCGTCAGTAGGAAGACAGCACTGAGATCGCTCGCTAGATTACCATCTATAACCTAGCTAGCACATTCGCGTAACAACTACGAACAGAAAGGAAGGACAGGCAGTGCCGATGCTGTATTTTACAGACAACAGCAACAACTTAAAACATCTCAGTTTTGCTATTGCACAGGTAACTGAAATTTTTTTTATGTTTCAGTCACCTGAAATTGCACTCTCAATGAACTTAAATTGCAGCCCCCCTAAAAAAAATAGCTGCAACTTTAGGTGATTCAGAGTGCAACTTCAGGTGACCTGAAATTGCACTCTCAATCAACTAAAATTGCAGCCCCCTCCAACAAAAATATGTGCAACTTCAGGTGATTCAAAGTGCAACTTTAGGTGACTGAAAGATAAAAAAATTTCAATCATCTGTGCAACAGTCTATCCCAAAACATCTTGCTTTTCCCACTCCAAATTCCTCCCTTCCTCGCTAAGAAATACCAATCTCTCACCATCTAAAACTGCCAAGAAAAAAAAGAAAAGAAGAAGATACCATCTCCATCGATCGATCTCCAAGCTAGTCTTGGCTAGGCCAGTGGCGAAAAAGCGAGTGAAAGGAATTGATCCATCCGCGACGAGCTCAACTTTATTTGGCGCGAGAGAGGCGGAGAGAAAAAGCTTAAAATGAGCATCCTCATTGCCTCTCCCCTTTCTTTTTCTTGGTCTCCAATGGCAGTGGTGCAGGCCTCGGTGCTGCAGAGCTTCCCGTTCAGGGCGGCCGTGTTCGCGCTCTGCGTCCTGTTGCTCCCGCTCTTCCCCTCGCCGCAGGCGCCGGAGGGGCTCGCCGGGGGGCAGGCGCTCCTCGCCAAGGCATGGGAGCTGCTCCACCTGCTCTTCGTCGGGATCGCCGTCTCGTACGGCCTCTTCAGCAGCAGGAACGACGGTGACCGCCGGACCGACGACAAGGATGCCGCGCCGGCGGTCAAGCCCGACGCGAGGTACGTCTCGCAGATGCTCCAGGACTCTCTTGTGTTCGACGATGGCGGCGACGATGGGATGCCGGACAGCCCAGGCCTCGGCGCCGAGGACGGCAAGGTGCGGTCTTGGAGAGCGCTGTACCACCCCGACGAGCCTGTGGTCGTGGTGGCCACCGGCGGAGGCGCCGCGGACGCCCAGCAGGCGCCGCTGTCGCAGCCCGCGCTGGTCGACTCCAACGCGGGATACACCAATGGCGCTGAACCGCGCGCGTGGCCACGTAGAAACTCTCAGGGCTCGGCCGGCGCCCACGACACCGTGCTCCCTTCGCCGATCCCGTGGCAGTCACGATCCGGCAGGCTCGACACGAGCCGGCCCGAGTCGCCGAGCCCCTCGCTGTCGCCGAGGAGGCTCTCCCCGGCGTCGTCCCTGTCCAAGGAGACACTGGCCAAGGCCAGCGAGGAGTACGCCAAGCGGAGGAGCCCATACAAGTCCTCCATTTCCTCCCCACCTCCGGCGCCGCCTCAGCCGCCGCCCCCGTTCCTCGTTCATCACGTTTACCACCCGGCGGCTGAGCGCCGGACGGCGGCGAAGAGCTTCAAGGAGGAGCTGCAGGATCACAGCATGAGAGGCCGAGGAGACCACTTCTTGCAGAGCTCCCACAGCTTCAACAACTCTGCTTACAGCAGCATCAACTCCTCATCGGCGAAGCCGAGAAGCTCCTTTGATTGCTCCTCCTCCTCCTCTTCAGTTGCTAAGTCAGTGAGAACAATCAGGCCAAGGGAACCAGTCCAAAGCCAAGAACTACCCGATGATGCAGGTGATGCACTGGTTTTGCATGGATCAGAGGAGCCATATGGCTACAGAGCTTACCAATCCATTCCCAGGTTCCAGTACGAGAGAGGGAGCAGTGATCCTATCCTGGGCCAAGTGACAGTCTCCTCAGATGAGACCGAGAGCAGCGACGACGACGACGTCGGCGGGTACTCGACGAGGACAAACTCGCCAAGGGAATCGACGCCGGAGGTGGACGAGAACGAGGTGGACAAGAAGGCGGAGGAGTTCATCGCCAGGTTCAGGGAGCAGATCAGGCTGCAGAGAATCGAGTTGATAAAGAGATCCGCGGGGCCGCGCGGCGTCAAGCACGGCAAGTAGCCCGCTCGCTCGCCTCGCCATCGTCGGTGATCTCCGGCGTTGCTTCGTCCTCCTTTTGAGTAAGTAGTTGATGATCATAGGTAGATACGATGGCCTTTTTCTTTTGGGCCTTTTAGCTTTTGCCTTTTGGTTTCTCTAAAAATTAAAATAGACAGGATAATTTTTTGAAGAAGATTTTTCAAACGGTTTTTTGAGCCTAAAATCATATGCACCGTCTACGTCAACGTTTCTATCATCCGCTGTCATCTCAAAAAATACAGATAAAAATCACCAACAACAGCTAAAAGCCATCAATTATAGCCCAAAAAATAGGGCCATCGATATATTTGTGATACTAGTTATCAAGATGGAACCACCTGTAAACATTCATGTTGGTGATGAATGGGAGTGTATGTTCATGTGATCATGCCATGTTATGTCATGCTGGTATTTTTGGGACAAGAGATCATTGATCCATCCTTCCGATCCATCTCTATAGCTAGGCTGTTGATTAGGCGTTTGGTTTCCCTCAAGTGACTGCTACTAGCTACTGTTATCTTCTTCTGCAACTGAATTGCTGCAGCATTGTATTCAGTCTGCATGAAGTTCAGACCCCTTTACAGCAGCAGTCAGCCTTAGCTTCAGCTACTGTGGAATCTGATCCTGCCACTGCTCTTTTTATATGGTCGAATGATTCGAATCCTTGGTTTGGATGAGTGGTCCAAATTGTAAAAGAACTAGGTATTTGCCACAAGAAATTCCTCAGGTTTTGATGTATATTTATACTCAGAATTTTAATGGAGTTTGCAACTTGTGTGTCAAGTGAATAGAATACAAATCAGTTTACAACAGAAGGAAAGAACTGACCGTTGCCGTGCCGGACAGCTAACAGAGCTCGTGTACAACTCGATCATGGCACGGCTAGTCCATGCGCTGGACTTCTGTTTCTTTAATACTGCCCCCTCAATCACAGATCTAATAAGGTTGAGATTGCCTTGAAGTTTTCTGAATGCAGACTTAGAAAGTGTTTTAGTAAAAACATCAGCAACATGATAACTCGATGGAACAAACTGAACTTCCAAAGCTTTGCATGCCACACGTTTCTCTGATAAAATGAAAATCCACTTCTATGTGTTTTGTGTGTGCATGAAAAATTGGATTCACCGTCAAGTATGTGGCACCAACATTATCATACCAAAGAACTGGTGCTACAGCTTGAAACACTCCCAACTCCTGCAAAAGTGGCTGTAACCAAATCAACTCGGATGTAGCATTAACTAAAGCTTTATACTCAGGATACTTAACCTCAAAACTGTTGCCTACTTCCTAGAGCTCCAAGACACAAGATTTGGTCTAAAATAAATTGCAAAGCCAGTAGAGCGCCTATCATCCGGGTATCTTGCCCAATCTACATCTGAAAATGCACTCAACAACTATGATGATGATTTCTAGGGCCTGTTCTTTTTTGCTGCGGCTTGTGGCTTTTGGCTGCGGCTTGTGACTTTTGGGCTGTTTGTATGAGAGATTACAGAGTAACAGAAACTCATGTGCAGTTTTTGCCGATAAAAATGAAATCAGTAAAGTATGTACTACAATTAACTAGTAGACTCTATCTTAAAAAAATACTCCGTTTAAAAGCTAGTTACTGTAGAAAAGCCGAAAAGGAGCTTTTAGAAACTGAAAAGAACAGGGCCATAATATATAAACCCATGTCACTTGTTCCTTTCACAAACTGAAGGATCCTCTTAACGGCAACCCAATGCAAATCAATAGGTGTTTGAAGAAACTGGCACACCTTATTGACTGTATAAGAAATATCAGGTCGGGTGAGAGTTAAGTACCACAAGGCACCTATTGTACTCCGATATAGGAAAAAATATCTTTCTCTCTCAATGGTACTCCTCTTTCCTTTGACAATATTTTAGACAAAACCATCAGAGTTGCAACGGGCTTGTAGCTATGCATGTTTGTTCTCTGTAACAAACCATGCACATACTTCTTCCGAGTCAACAGTAACCTGTTCTTATCATGCGTAGCTTTCACACCAAGAAAATAACTTAGGCCACCAAGATCTTTAACTACAAAATCTGAAGACAATTTCTTCCCGAGTACCCCTTGGTCGGAGAATCACTGTTCATTTACCCAACCAGCTATTTCTGGAAAGCTCTATGACCCGACATGTGGGCCTCTCATGTGGCGATGCCTTGTGCAGATAAGGAGCAAAACACGTGCGCTCCCACTCCCTCAATCGCTATACATTTAGTCATGCATCTGTGACTACAACCGCCCTGTGGTTATTTCCTGAGGCCCTCCCTCACTGACATAACTGATCGACAATTATTGTCAAGTTTCTCTCACCGCCAACAATTGCTTACCCATGTGGACGGAAGGAATTGACAAGGCGTATGTTCATGCAAACAACTGACACCTCTTCGGCACTATTTAAGCCTTATTCAGGGGAGACAACGATAAGAGAAAAACAAAGGAACGGAGAAAAAGAAGAACAACAACAGTAAGATCATTCCGCAAGAGCATTTTCTTTGTAATCGCTCATCAAGAGCAAGTTTGCAATCTTATTATAGCTGTTGTAGGGGTGGCCCCCACCTAAGCCCAGTAGGCCTGTTAGAAGGATGTAAGGCCCAAAATGGGACATGTGTAATGACATGAGTGATCCTGAGGGGAAACTCACGTGTAAGGGTATAATTGTAAAGCGCTCACCATGTGGATATATATATATATATATATATATATATATATATATATATATATATATATATATATATATATATATATATATATATATATATATATATATATATATATATATATATATATATATATATATATATATATATATATATATATCGAGCCATGGGAGAGACCCTACGCCATTTACTCACCTAAATCTCCACTATCATACTCTATCTCTGTTTGGTATGTAACCACAACAATAGCAATAAAGATCATCGCATTTCTTCTATTCATCCTTTTATGAGGCTTGGATATTTCTACTATTCGTGAGATCAACGACTCGATTGTCGACAATAATAGCATGTATTGCTTAATAGAAACAAATATAAAAAACTTAGGGGTGCAGTGGATTCATTGAAACTCATGAGCTATTAGAGTTTGACTCATTGAAACTCGCAAGCTCAGGATTAAACTCAAACTCGGTTAGTTTGGAACTCGAGCTGAGCTCAAATCAAACCTAGAGCGAGCGGAGCTCAAGCAACTCGCGAACCTTGAGCTTTTTTTTTTTTACAATCCTAGTGATGTGCTAGCCTCTGAACAGTTTGTTGGCAAAAAGTTATCTGAATGTCATCCCCGCATGCTTGCCATTTCCGAATTAAAAGTGCCATTTTTTAACTGTTGAATTGTAGTAAGCCTGAATGTTGAATTGCCGATCAACTAGTAGACTGAACTCTCATTGAGAGAGAGAAAGAGAGAGATTACTTCAAAGCACTACTTCAAGTATCAAAGGCTTTACGTGAGGGACTTAAAACCTCATTAATTTAAGGAATCAAGAAGTACTTATGCAATTCTAGGTAAGTAAAGCATAGTTCTCATGAGGTACAAGCAGAAGCAACTAACAGAGATTTGGATGGCATTCTTTTCAGAGGGATTTGGATGGCAAGCCGTACAAAAAAAATCCTATCTGTTCCCCAAAAAAACTTTTGAAAAATAGAGGCAAAGAAATTGCGAAATCTTCAAATTACACATATCAAACGAAAATTTTCTAACTAATAAAACGAAGAACAAGATAGGATAAAACAATTGATTGACATTTATGCAAGCATGGAACTAATCGCTTTACCGGATTCGCGCTTCGGCCACCACCGTCTCGACATTCCCGATCACCTCTACGGTCCACGTGGCGTCCCATCGTGCTGAGCCCCAGCCACTCCACAAATGGCCGGTCGCCACGTCATCCCTCCAGAACTGGCGCTCATCCCGTTCCCCAACCCCATGCCGCTGCGAACTCCCAACTCACTGGGTAGTCTCACCTGCCAGTGGCGTATCCACGAGGTAATGGACACGTTCTTTTGGCTTTTTTTTTTCTAGGCGATTTCTCGCCAAACGGCTCCTTAGATTTAACATTAATTGTTCTATCTAATAAAATTATCAGAATCATGATTCTAAATTGGATCGAAGATACTCTAATTTTAAAATCGAATCATAGAATCTAAGATCCCACCTAATTCTATCATATACATATACATATACATATACATATACATATATTCTAATTTATCGTGTATTCCAAGGGTGATATGAGTATTTATTTAATCATTTTGTATTTAATCTGATTAATAAATATATCTTATTCATGACTAGAATCATGATTTAAATTCTATCATTGAGTGCTACGACTAGAAGAGTGATGTTATCAATATTACCGTAATATGATCATTATACATAAAAAATATAAAATAAATAGATAATTAAATTAATACTTATTATTTCAAACCTCCAAATCTTAATGTATAAGCTATTAACTACTTAGTATTTAACATACAACTTGAACTGAGAGATAAAACACAATTAAATATCTAAGTTTTCGTAATCTTTGATAATACATGATTTCACACGATTCTACTATGATTCCATATGATTCTACGATTAGAATTGCAATTCTACTACGATTCTATTAGGTACGACTTAAGGTGTGATTTAAATTGGATTGGGTTCATTCTACTATGATTCTACAGCTAGAGAAAATTACTATAACGGGACTCCAAACAACGTGTTTCGCTATAATGGGACTTTTAACGTTGACATCGCTAAAATGACACCCGAAACATTGGCTTCTCGTAATACATAATATTTGGCTCTTTTAATTCCAATGTTTGGGTATTTCGAAACATTAGCCAAATGTCATGTATTACGAGAAGCTAATGTTTCGGGTGTCATTTTAGCGATGTCAACGTTAGAAGTCGTATTATAGCGAAACACGTTGTTTGGAGTCTCATTATAGCAATTTTCTCCTACAGCTAGGATCGTGATTCTATTACGATTCTATCAGGTACGATTTAAGATGTGATTTAAGTTGGATTAAGTTTGTGGGATCGTAGAATCGTATGGTTTTACGATTAAAATCATGATTCTAACAATTTTATTATACATTTATCGTCAGCCATCATTTAAAAAAATATGTAGAAAAAATTCACGAGCCAAAGCCAAAAAAAAGTCATCCGACTATGGGAAAAACCGGACCAATAACTAATAAGAGGATGTCGGGTTGCTGCTTGGACTTTGGGCAGTTTCTACTTTTTGGAGAGGAGGCGTGAGCACGAGGAAAGGCTGAGAGAGAGAGAAGCTTTCGATTTCTTCCGGTGCGGAATCGCGAACCCAATTCGATTCCAATCCCCCCGGCGGGCGGCTCCTGCGATTCGTGTTGCTCTCTTCCCCCCTGATTGATTCCTTTTGGGTTATTTTTGTTGATTTTTTCGGGGTGGTTCCGATCGGATCGTATCGAGTTGGGAGGAGATGCGAATTGAGGAGCTAACGAGCGATTCGGGGGGAGGAGACAGTGGGGAGCTGCAGCTGCATCGCGGGGATGGCGGCGCGGCGGAGGAGCAGGCGTCGGTGGTGGAGGGTGGGGGTGGGGTGATGATGCGGGTGGCTTTCGACGCGAAGCTCGCGGCGGTGGGCGTCGGTGCCCGGATCCTCTTCTACCCGACGCTGGTGTACAACGTCGTGAGAAACCGCTTGGAGGCGCACTTCCACTGGTGGGATCAGGTCGACGAGGTCGGGAATTTTCTCCCCCTTTTCGATTTCGGTTGTTTTGGTAGCTTGTTCCCCTTCTAGCTGTTGATTGCTGTGCCACCTTGTGTGGGCTACGGGGCTTGATCTGTAATGTAGCTTGTAGTGGTTGCTAGGCACGGCAGTTTGCGTGCATAGTTGTTCGTAGCTATTGCTGCATGTGTGTTTTGTCTCGATTTTGATCTGTTTAGTGTGTTGTAGGTTTTGGGGCCATGTCTTAATTTGGGCTGCTTTTGCTGCGGAGTTGGTGTTTCAATTGGTATAGAACTTTAGATTGTTATGTTCTAATTGTTTGCAATTGTTTTTGGATCAGCATGTTCTGCTGGGTGCTGTTCCGTTCCCCAGCGATGTTCTGCGGCTGAAGGAGCTCGGAGTTTGCGGTGTGGTGACACTGAACGAATCATACGAGAGGCTTGTTCCCAAGTCACTGTATGAGGTAATCGCATGGGCAAATCATTCACTATTTGACTGCTCAGCTACTCAAGTGCACCGAATTATGTGTTGTTGTTGCTGCAGCTTTTGTTTGTGAATCCCTTCTTGCATGTACGACACTAGCATATTAGTTGTTGGGAGTCTGATGCCTGATGGCATGTTCTAGGTGTAAATCAAATTGTGTACATGCTGAAACCAGACATCAGCTGTTAATCTGGTTCTTATTAGAACGATCAGTGGTGTCTAGGACAGCAGTGCGATTTCTGCGGAACAACTATTGAGTGCATCATTGTTTGCCATCTTGATGTGCACCAATCAGATCCAGGGTTTAAGCAATGCTTCAGGTGTCTTTTTTATTTGGCTGATGGATCGGTGAATGGGGTTTGTTAGGTAGATTGGTATTGTGCTACACTGGTAGTTGTGGTAGATTGAAGAGCTGATATCAATGGTGTGGTCATTATACATGGTCAAACAAGTGCCGTGGTTATGGCAACAAGAGTGTTAGTGCAGCAAAGTTGCTAATTTGGTATTGAAGAGCTGATGTGCAGTTCTCATTTCCACTATTCTGATTTATTTTACATGTAATTGTATGTTTGGTGCATGTTTTATAAACATACGTTTTTACTTAATTTACAAATGCTGCGCCATTCTAACTTCCATTCTAAGATGGATTCATGTTGCTTATCTTTGTTTCTTGTCGAGTTAGAATGTTCAATTAATTAGCCATGATCCTGTTCGCGATCATTACCTTTTCTATTGTATTAAGCATCCAGTGCCACGTAGCTGAATGTTCTATTTGGTTTTAGGCTCATGGGATTGAAAACATGGTGCTACCAACTAGAGATTACCTTTATGCGCCATCATTTGCGAACCTTTGCAAGGCTGCTGACTTCATCCACAGTAAGCACCTACTCAAAACATATCCTGTAATCTGAAGTAATCATTATGAAGGTTCCAGCTTATTATTCGATTGGGATTGTTGTTCTGTGAGCCGAGCCCATCATTTGTGATTTGATGCCTTGTGCTTGATTGTCATTTTATTGTTTAAAATAATCTCAATATTTTATTAGTTTCGATACTTATACTATGGTGTTTGCGTGCTATGTTTCACTCATAACATAGCTATTGTTGCATCCGTTTGCTTACTGCTGAAGCATGCTAGTGCTGTTTCTTCTTGAAGCATGGCTAAATATGATGCTACTTAGTCGTTGGTACACTTTGCTTGCAACATTTCAATGACTTTTGTTTTAGTGCCTCTCTAGAAAATCCCCTTCCCAGACCCCACACAATGTGGGAGTTTCGGCACTGGGTACGTCTTTTTTTTTGTTGTTTTAGTGCCTCTCCTTCTCCTGCAATTTGCCTATTGAATTTATTGTGTTTAGCAGTTTTGTGTAATTGGAAAAAAGAACATAAATATAAGTTCATTCCTTTCATACAATCTCCTGTCTTTTTTTGGCTGTTACCTTTCCTTTAATAATGGCGATTTGGTGCATGAATTTATTTATGTTGTTTCAATTCTTGAAGGAAATGCTTCATGTGGGAAATTGACTTATGTTCACTGCAAAGCTGGACGTGGACGTAGCACCACAGTTGTTCTTTGCTACTTGGTATGTCAAATTATTTGGTCATACTAAATACTATCACTTACATAATCTGTATAAGCCAATAAGGTAGTGACTATTGACTGTTTTTTAGGTGCAATACAAACAAATGACACCTGCCGAAGCTTTTGAACATGTCCGGTTGCGCAGGCCAAGGGTGTTATTGGCTTCTGCGCAGCGTCAAGTAAGTTGTTGCAAGACTTTGTCATGGTTTTTATGATTTTTCTTGTTTTTTGGGTTCAATATAAGATCTGAAAACACACAGTAAAAATATTTTCAATGGACTATGAAGCCTTATAGTTTGACCAACAGAAATCTACTCTAGTTGCAATATGAATTCATGGACTTAAGATTGCTTTGGAGATCTACTTTTGCCGTGCACGGTAAATTTTTGAATGGAAAATGGCAGGGAAGGTCCCATTGTATATTATAAGATATAAAAGTTATTCATAATGGGGAATGTACATGCCCTACACAGGCAATATCAAATAGGCGTCGTTTTTTTATCTTTTGCCTGGTGGACACCAGGGTAAATATCTTCCCGTTTTACACTTTACAGTTGTCCTATCGTGCACCATGAATTGATGCTGGAGTTCTTGGTTCAATTTGACTAATCAAATAAATAAGTTACTAGCTATGTAGCACGGACACTTGGCAAAACAGCCGTATCCGTGTCCGACACCGTGTCGGACACGGATACGACACGGACACGTCTTCGACACGTGTCAGAGACGTATCGACCGATTTTATAATTAATTTTAATTAGTAAAATTCTCGACACGTGTCGGACACACTAAATACATGAATCGGACACGGCACGAAACACAGGCTCAAGACACGCGATGCCGCCCAGCCGCCCATTACCATAACGCACGCGCGGCGTGCCTAACCCTAACGCACGCATCGCACACACGGCGGCGGCGCGTTATTCCGTTGCTCGATCGTGCGCTCGTCTTGCTCGCGCATCGCTCGCGCGCCGCCGCTCGCTCGCGCCTCGCCGCGCCGTCGGCTTCCTCCCACTCGTCGTCGGCTTCTTCCCTTTAAGTGCCGCCCGCTCGCGCCTCGCCGCCGCCGTCGGCTTCCTCCCTGGCGTCGTCGGCTTCCCCCACTCCCTGGCGTCGTCGGCTTCTTCCCACTCCCAGCGCCGCCACTCCCGCTCCGCACCTCGTCGCCGCCCGTCAGCTTCTTCCCCGCGTGCCGCCGGCTTCTTCCCCGCGCGTTGCCGGATTCGTCCCCACGCGCCACCGGATTCGTCGCCAAGCACCGCCGGCTTCTTCCCCAAGCGCCACCCGTCGGCTTCCTCCCCAAGCACCGCCAGCTTCTTCCCCACTCGCAGTTTAATAAGCACGTGGAAACATAGAAAATAATACATATATATAATTTATTATTTAAATATATATAGCCGTGTCGCCGTATCGGTCTTTTTGGGAAAACGGCGAATTCCCGTGTCGGTGTCGTGTCGTGTCGACGTATCCGTATCCGTGCTACATAGGTTACTAGTGGGTGAAGTTGAAGATGTGGTTAGTTTGTGCTTTGTTGGTGACTTCTTACCATCAACCATGCTTAATGATGTTGTATCTTATATCATGTTTTGTAGGCTGTCCAGGAATTCTACCACCTTAGAATGAAGAAAACTGGGAGGTCCAGTTGCCTGGACAATCCAATCATTAAGCCACCGGTGTTCCTTGCTGCTCGCAACCTTATTGCTTTCGATGACAAGACATTTGTGATGGTCTCAGAATCAGATCTCGAAGGGTATAACGCGGACACATTGGCAGTTAACGTGGGCAGTGGATTGTGGGAAATAAGCTTACTATATCGTGTGCAGTTTGCCAGCCAGTCAGCTTTTGCCGGGTTTTCATGCCTGTGGTTTCGGTGTCATGCCCGCAAGAACAAGGAGGCGCTCCCTGAGAATGCAGGAAGCGAGAGCTGCTCCCTTGAGGCAGAACAGCTTGCGAACGGTCACCCATGTCTACTTCAAGGTGTTGTGGTTAACCCATGACCGTTTGTGTTCTCTTCTTTTTGTCTTGTATCTGTATATATTAAAGAGAAGAATATGCAATGTGAAGCCTTAACTCCAGTCTGCAGCAACCAAAGAGTGTAGTTGCTCGGGTCTGTATATATTTCGTGTAATAATTTACTGCCACATAGGTAAATGAAATTTGTCTCAAGTTGCTGACAAAAATGTTCACTACTAGAGACTATATTCTTATCTTATGGCAGTATGCAGTAGTAATCTATTTTTCAATTCTCTCGGTTCGCACTTTCGCTTCTCTCGTGCATTTTTCAGTTCTCACTGAAAATGTCACAGGGCTAAGTTGTTGGTGAACTCAACATGGTCAATCTTATTGGAACCCGAGTTCAGATGTAGTTTCATCCACAGCATGCTTGTCGTAGTAGCCGGTGGATGGTCAATGTGTGCCAATGCAAGCGATCTTTGTGGATATATGCATGGATCTTTGAATATCATGCTTCAATATGTTAAGGATCATGGAGTAGTGTGAGCAGACCTAGGTGGTCAATGTGTGCCAATGCAAGCGTTATTTGTGGATATATGCATGGATCTTTGAATATCATGCTTCAATATGTTAAGGATCATGGAGTAGTGTGAGCAGACCTAACAGGCGTAGCAATGTGCCTAGGCAATGTCATTTTTGTCGGTGACCAATGCGTGCTTAATGTTGAGTTGCAGCCGGTGAATCATCTGTTTTTGGATTTGATGTTTGCTTTGAGTGGTGAAAGAACAAAGAGAGACCATCAACAGCTCAATTAATAACCCTATGTTTGATCTGCTTTTGAGTATTGTGCAGGAATCTTCTTCTCGTGAGCTGCATGCAGGGTCTGTCCAGGAGTAACCCTACCATTTTCTGTCTCCATGCATGCGGAGTTGAAAGCTCTATTTAGGTCTAAAGAAAAGAGAGGACAGCCCAGCTGGCCGCAGGCCGTATTGGGCGGCCGAAGAGACGACCGGGGCCGCGGCTGTGGGCTTGTAGCAGATGCGCGTTCGATTTCTGGTTTTGCAGACAGTAATAGTAATAACGTGAGTACTGGGGATTCATTGCCAAATAGCATAGCCCAGTCCTCCAGGCTATTCACTTGATCAGTAGAATCGAATTTTGGATACTTTTGGACCCCTAAACACCCAAAATTCCGTTTTTGGACCCCTACTGAGCGCGCGTTTGCGAGATGGCGCCACGTGTCCCGGTCGTGCGGTCGGGAATCAACCCCGCGGTCAAATCGCGGGTCGCGCGTCCAGAAAAGGAGACGTGCGCTCAGAGCAGAGAACGCGCGGTCGGGCGACGGCAGACGCGCAGTCGGGCAAAGCGATCGTGCGCTCGGCGCGAAGCGAGCGATCGTGCGATGCAGTACGCGCGGCGACCGGTGAACGATCGCGATCGTCGCGGTACCGCACCGCACGACCGGGACACGTGGCAGCACACGGAAGACGCGCGGTCGAAAGGGGTCCAAAATCGGAATTTTTTTCGTTAGGGGTTCAAAACCGGAATTTCGGGGCGTTTAGGGGTGCACAAGTGTCCAAAATTCAGTAGAATCTTCTCTTTTTTCTGTTTTTTTTCAGCTGCTGCTGCAACAAAAGAAAGATTGGGCAAGGCTGGCTACGTGGGATTTACTCCCTCTAGTCATAAAAGTTTAGAAAATTTAACTGCTCCTACTTTAAAATAACATTCTTTTTGTGATTGGAGAGTGCTAGACAGAAAAAGGGAGAGAAGCACACGCATCGGAAATTTCTATGCGTTCTTTGTTGCTCCCAAACTTCTCGGTATGTATGGATTGAAATTTTTTTTTTTTGCGTTTGCTACTGGCTTCGCTTTGTTGACCGAAACCTGGGAAAAATATCAGTTGATGATCAACCAGTATCTGCTTAGGTCCAATTTTTCTTGGACGAAAACTACATCATGCATGCGATCTTGTCATTTGTAGCCGCAAAATCGCCAACAACGTTAGCACCAATAATTAATATCAGTGAAATCGTGGATCAATTGGCCACAAACACAAGAAAGGATCTCCACTTTTATCTTTGTCCCTATCTCTAGAGATCATACTTCCCAATCCTGTGAACGGTTGCTGCCTTCTTATGATCCTCGCGGCCATTTGTTTATCCTCGTCTCTTTTGCTGAAAGTTTGTCGTCGACCCTCCACCAGCAATGGTGGGGCACCGACCGGCGACCGGCGCCGGTGAAAGCAAAAGTAGCAAGGATTACTTAAATGCATGCAAAGCAACAACAAAGCTCAACTAATTGGGAGCCACGAATGCATGCATATATGTATCTTTGCAAACTAAGGCCCTGTTTGGCACAGCTTCATGAACTGTTGTGAGCTATTTTTTGCTAAACACCCTTTTTGCAAACAGCTTCATGGGTGAAGCTCCTTTTTTGTGCTCTCACAAAGGAATGAGGAGAGGTGAAGCTGAAAAAAGTAGTTTTCACACTCTCTCCTCAGCCCATATTTCTAGGAAGTGACTGCCCCTCTAGTTCACAACAATTTACACGCATTTGCCACTCTCTCCCTCAGGCCCGTATCCGCTCGTTCTCTCCGTCAGTCCCGTATCCGCATATACAAATATATAGCAACGGCGGAGATGTTCTTTTTTATGTTCTGAGATGTTCTTTCATTCAAATATATATAGCTTACATGGCCTCAAATGTTTTGTTCTGGACAAGTTTTTCTAGGAAGTGTAGTCGATTTAATTTTTTAATTCATACTCATTCAAATATATTATTTTTTAATTTATATGACCATATACAAATATACAACTCTAAATGTTAGAACAAGTCAAGTAGATAGGGGCATCTTGGACAATTGACCTCTCTCGATCATGCATAAAGTCATTGGTGAAGTTGTTTGCCAAACAGTTTTTAAAAGCTTTAAACTTCACCGGTGAAGTTGCTCGTGAAGTTGAAACTAAAAAAACAGCATTTAGTGGAAATTTATCTCAGCAGGGCTAAAGGAGCTCAGTTCGGGTGAGGTGAGGAGAGGTGAGGCTCCCACCATGCATGATATCGCCTTTCTCTAGCTTCTCTGTCCTCTCGTGGACCACTTATCCTATCAAGAAGCACATATCCCATCCTAGATTCGACCACACCCCTTTCGTTTCTTTTCCTTTCCTTTCCTTCGTAGCTGCTGTAGATAAGACTGCTTTTCAATGGAGCATATGATCTGATCTCTGCATCCACTTGCAAAATCCAGGGATCCCAATTCTCAACGGTTGGATCATTATCGATACGAGAAAACCGGTGCTTCTTGCGTGCTTTCTTCTGTTCCCCAACGGCAGAGAGCACACGGGATTTAAGCGGATCACATTGTAGTGGTGTTACTTTAGTTTAGTGTGTGAAACCTTCTCTAGTTGTTCCTCCTCACTTCTCTGATCTGCTACTGCTGCTGCTGCTGCTAGTGGTAGTAGTAGGATAACATGTTGAAATCTCAACAGATTGATATGTTTCAGACGAGAAGGGCGTGAAGGAAATGCCCGGTACAAATCAAATGGTCATATTGAGTGAATGGACCTGAAGGGGAAGGGTCCAATTATTGAAGCATTGGAAGCTCAGAGCCACACAAGCAGCAGTCCTCGCTGCCTTCCTGAGCAGGAACAAGAAACGGCCCCACTTTTATGAACCAGATGGGACCCTTTGCCCTTCAAATTCCAAGCCCCCCATGCCTTCAAACACTGCATTTTGCAACCAGTACATTACAAACATCTAGTATCTACTTAATCTGATTTCTATTCTGTTCACCAACTTATTCCAACTATGTGACGACCTGTATTTTTACCGTAGGATAAAAACGCTAGTCAACGAATTATTATTCATTTTAGCCAATAGAACATCGTTCTAACGAATAATAAGCCCACCAGAATGTTACAACAGAACAATAATTAAAGACAAAACACGATATTACAAGAATATCGCCACGCATGGCTAAAGTTTATTACAAAAGCGAAAGGACTCGAATATCACAATATTTAGAAAAGAAAATATTCTAACTACTTTCTATCCAAAAACGAAGACAATAGAACTACACCCAATCGTACTTGGGTTCACAAAAACAATTTCTAACTGTTGTCTAATTCACCCAAGCTCCACACTGGGTGTCCGCCTTGTACTCGTTGTATCCTGAGTTCACGGTATTCCATCCAGATAGATTCCGCCTGATCATAACTATTCTTCGAACTGATATACTCCTAAACAAGGGAAGATAATAGTAAGAGTAAGTACAGAAATACTCAGCAAACATTATTAGCAAAATACACTAAATGCTTATCTTCTATACTTCTAGGAATATCCATTCCTATCCCCAATCTCTTGTTCATTCTTATTCTCTTTTTCTTCTCCATTCTCTTTCCCATGATTTATAGAAAATAAGGTTTTGTTGTTAGGTTTTGGAATAATTTTAGATTATTAATTTAGAAAATTACTGAACACTCGTATGAACAGTTAAAACCCCCATAAGTTTTCGTATGAACAACTGGCTTTCCTATTGCCATGTGGACTTCATAAGAGCATTTTGGTGATTGGGTTACTGTTGGCTGATTGCTATAATCTTTTGAATATATTTCAAGTTTGTTTACACCAAATGTGATACCCTGGCCTATGTGTATGTGTGCACATGAATTTCTAGGTTAGTCCCACCTTACTAGCTTACCTTAAGAAGCACTTACATATAAGTCTATGAGTTCCAATAGTAGCACCCCCGGTTAACCGTTTTTGCGCAAAACGAGGACGAAAGTGCAAGTAGATTGCTACGTGTGTGTGGCCTATCCAGAATGTGGTTAGGTCTGAGCCGGTTTGGACCCTAGGGCGTTACAAATGGTATCAGAACCGACTCTCGCGGTTACGTGGGCGTGTGCAGGTCAGGGGCGCGGGCATACGGCGCATGGCGCGTGTGGGCCTGGAGTGGACACACGGCATGGCATATGTGCTGGCACTGAACGCACGGACATGTGCCAAGAGGGGAGATCCTTATCATTTGCCCCGGTGTGGGTATGTTGGTCCGACGAGGACGTTGGGTCCTTTGAGGGGGTGTATGTGACACCCTGGCCCATGTTGGTCCATGTGTGTGTGCACATAAATTTCTGTGTTAGTCCCACCTTACTAACTTACCTTGAGAAGCACTTACATATAAGCCTAGGAGTTCCAATGGTAGCACCCCCGTTAACCGTTTTGCGCGATGCGAGGACAAAAGTGCAAGCGGGTTGCTACGTGTGCGTGGCATATCCAGAATGTGGTTAGATCTGAGCCGGTTTGGACCTTAGGACGTTACACCAAATGATAACCCTATACTTGTGAGAGGTGCCGACTAGCCCCCGGACGGTCAGGTATCTCCGCGAACAGACTGCCCTGCCCGAAATTAACCTATAGGCTCTTACGACAATTCTTCCTTTAATTATTTTCTTTTGTTCGGTCTTTTTCGGTGTCTTTATATTTGCTCATTTCGCAATTGACAATGCGTTTTGTTTGAGTGTCCGGCAATTCGCAATTGTTATATGATATGAGATGCATGTAATTAATTTCTACAATTTCGGATTAACTGTATACATGTATGAAATACTACCGATGTAATTAAAGTTCTGAAATTTTCTAATTAGTTGCAGTTGTGTTGTAGTTATCTAAGTTTGTGAGGCAGTCATTCGATTGGTACCGAGAATTGTAAATTCACAGTAATTTGTATTGTCGTTATTAAATTTGAAACCAATTTTAATTGTAGCTCGATAAATGTAAATTGATTTGTTGTACAAGAACTATAATAATTACACTGTTGTACTACAGATTGTTATATGTATTTTAATTGAGTTAAATGCTTTTAATTGTCGTGCAATTAAATTATATTTCTCACTCTAGTCTATACAAAATGGTTTTCATCCTCGTCGATGGTAACTTATTTGTTTACCGTTCATCGGTTTCAATTTAGACAGATACATAGAAAATTTTAAATTCCACTGCATTTTAGATCATTAGTTATGTAATTAATCCCACTTAACATCGTAACATACCACTTAAGGTTAATCGGAAACACGGGTTGTTACAAACCAACCGAGAGGCTTGAACATGTCTCGGACGGCACAAACATTCTTTCCTGGCTATACTAATAACTCCATAAACTACTGAACTGAATACCGCCACACGACCGATAAACACAAAGTTAGCATGACAACAATAGCAAGAGCTGCAGCTGAAGCTGATACAGATTCCTTCGGTCAGTTCGGTGGTCAAGTCCGGCAGCTGGATCACAGCACTTTGATGGCCTCGACTGCGCCGCGGGGAGGCGCGATGCTGAGCTCCAGACTGCTGGCAGATGATGCCATTTCAAGTCCGGGGGCCATGGCGGCGAGCAACATCTCGGCTGGAACCTTTGATCTCTTCACATAGTCAGTTAGTTCATCAACCTGTCAGAAGAATCGGTTTATGAAGTTTTGCTCACATAACAACAACAACAACAAAGTCTTTGTCTCAAATAAGTTGGGATAAATTAGGAATGTAACCTTCTTAAAATCAAACAGATGAGAGCCTTAAAATAAAACCTACAATACTAAAAACCCTAAGCTGTACAACCTACTATATGAGCCAAGAGTCTAAAACACTGTCCTTAACTTTCTTATGGTTCCAGTACGTAGATCGTTAATTTCTATACGCTCCTATCCAAAGCTAATTTTTTAGATACATTCTAATATCTCAAGTCCCTTTTAACTGCTTTCTCCCACATCAGTTTTGATCGACCTCTGCCTCTTCTTACATTTTCAGCATGTCTTAAAATTCCATTACGTACCGGTGCTTCAGGAGGCCATCGTTGGAGATGTCCAAACTATCTCAAACGATGTTAGACAAACTTCTCTTCAATTGGTGCTACCCCCACTCTATCACGAATATCATCATTGCGAATGCGATCCCGCTTCGTATGACCATAGATCCACCGCAGCATCCCCGTCTCCATTACACTCATTTTCTGTATATGTTGTCTTTTAGTCGCCCAACATTCTGCTCCATATAGTATCGCGGGTCTGATCGTCATCCTATAAAACTTACCCTTTAACTTTTGAGGGATTTTTTTTGTCACGCAGGACACTAGATGCTTGACACCATTTCACTCACCCCGCTCTTATCTTGTGGCTCACGTCTTCATCAATCTCACCATCCCACTGTAGCATCGATCCTAAATAACGAAACGTGTCCTTCTTAGACACTGCTTATCCATCCAATCTAACATCTCCATTATCTACCTTAGCACCATTGAAATCACACCTTATATATTTAGTTTTTAGTCCTACTAAGTCTAAAACCCTTCAATTCTACGGTCTTCCTCCATAATTCGAGTTTCCTATCAACACCTATCATATTCTTATCAACCCGCACCACATCATCAGCGAAAAGCATACACTAAGAGATATCTCCTTATATGTCTCATATGACCTTGTCCATCACTAAGGTAAAAATGTATGGACTCAACGCTGACTCTTGGTGTAGTCCTATCTTAATGGGAAAGTTTTGCTCACACTGTTACATAAAAATATTCTCAGATGTAAATGTGCTAATTTTACCTGCATGTTATTGCCTCTAAGGCCTCCATCATCTGGATAGCTTGGTATCTGAGGTGAGGTTCAAAATTCAGTGTTCAGATATTGTTTTTGTTTCAACTAGCTAGCTGTAGGTAAGTTCTAACTGAATTTGTAACAGAAAATAGAAAACATAAAGCAAACAAAATCTGTGGAATTTACCGGGACGTCGCCGCGGTCGGTATGAATTCTCTCCTGAGTAGGAGCAGGCTTAGTTGCAACACACTGAGGACTTGGCAACTGAAACAAAACGGAGAAAGAAGAGAGCATTAACCTGCCAGACACGAATACTCGATATACGACTGCATATTACTTAAAACACAAGGACTCGACACCGACTACTATCAACAACAAGATTAGTTCCAACATTAGCTAAAAGATCTTATTGATGTTTGGAATTGGTGTGGATCGGATCAAAGTATGCACTTGATCGTCGTTGAAATCGGCGATGCCGACATCGAGGAGGCTGGCCCGGCGCTTCTTCTTGCCGGGGTTGGTCTGCCGGAGGAAGTACTTTTGGGCGTGGCTGGCCACCTGAGTCGCCGTCCTGGTGGTCACAAAGTTCTTGGAGATGCCTCTCCAGTCCCCTTTGCCCAGCTGCCTCAAACCATCAAGGAACTTCTTGTGCTCCTCCTCAGTCCATGGGATCCCTGCAGAGATTAATTAATCAATCAATTGCCGCAGGGTTGATCACATATAGAAAGCAATGACTAATTAGTAAATGTTTTTCTTCAGTTGTGACTTGTGAGAGCCATGTGGATTGTAAAATTTGCTGACTACTTAACCGATGCATAAAGGGGCTAAATTTAACTCGTTTTCTTGATTGCTGAATCCGATTAATCAATCGCCACAGGATTCATCACAAAACCAAGAACTATAATGCCACTTCTTCAGGTGTGAGTGACTGCCTTGTGATTGTAAGAGCTGTTGTTAACTGATATACATAAAGGGGCTAACTTTAATTCATTTTCTTGATTGCTGAACCAGGGAAGCATTTCACTGACAAATTAGACCATCAGGTTATGTCCAACGACCTCAACAAGTGCAGAGTTCAAATCTCATAGGCAAAGGAATATGTAAATCCCAGCGCTGCAAGTATCAAATTGCACATAAATGAAACAGTAGTATTGTACAAGAAGAGAGAAGAAATCGTTCGTGATCTAGTACCGCACAAAAGGGAGGTGGTTACCTTTCTTCCTCTCATGTGCCTTGCGACGGCGGCGCTTCTGCTGCCGCGAGGCGAGCTCGGCGTCGTCGGAGGCGTAGCCCTTGCCCTTGCCGGGCTCCCCAGCCTGCAGCAGCGGGTCGATGGAGGTGAGGTTGGGCATGCTGGAGCTCTTCTTGAGCTCCATGAACCCATCCTCCTCCTCCTCAGTTGCCTCCTCGTCAACGTCGCCGCCGCGGACCTCCACGCCGAACAGCCGGAAGAGCACCGGCGCCTCCAGCTTCTTCCCCTCCTCCTGCTGCTCCATTAATTTCCTCCTGCGCAGTTGTTCGTTGCCTTGTTGTTGCTGATAAAAGTAAGCGGAGGGGATGGTGGTGTATTCTAGTTGGAAGAGTATTGGACGTTGGATGTTTTGGAGGCTACTGCTCCTCCTCTTCACTGCGGTAGAGAGAAGTGCAGAGCATTGGTGCTGGTGGACTGGCCTTGTCCTTCTTCGTGCCTAACCACTCACTTACCACCAGTTACTACCTCCCCTTCTCTTTGCTCAATTTATAGGCAACATTTTGCCCTTTAGTTTAATGTTCTATCTATCTATCTATCTATATAATATAAATAACAGGTATATCATGGTGCCCAGACCCCAGACTCCATGATTGAAATCTTCCATCCATGATTAAGACTTTCCATCCTGATATATTATATAGGGAGTGTCTATACAACATTCGACTATTTTTGAGAATAAAAACAGTTAGATTTTGAGCCGTTAGATATAAATCCAACGCCCTAGATCATTTTTTTAGGGGAGTCATTTTTTTTTGGAGAATAGCTTGTATGGGTGGATCCGTTGGATGGAGATCTAACGCCTCAGATCAATCTGACTGTTTTGTCCTCAAAAACAGTCGAATGTTGTATAGATATACACTATTATATATCATTGCACTTACACGCATCTAAAAGTAATCTAAAGACAAGGATACTTGATGCCTAGACACCATGGTGCCCTATTTCAACGTCCTATAGAAAGCTCGTTTCGTACTTTTGGAAGTATGTACTTCCAAGCCTCTGAACCGTTAGATTAGTTTGGAGATATGTAAGAGCTAAATGGAGGTCTTCAAAATGGATGCATCCATTAGTAGCTATGATCCCCTTTTTTTTCCGTATGCGTCACAACATTCCAGCCACTGTGCATGAAGCCTTTCGTAGTAACAGATTCAGGCGGTATTGCCCGACGCTTAAATAGGTTGCATGGCCGCCACATTTGGAACAGAAGCGGCCAATTCATTCTGATTGCTTCGTGCGTGCTATGTGGGAGTATACACACGTGCGTACACCTACCAAATACACACCGCGGCAGCTGATTCATTCTGAACGGCCGGCGCAGAAGTAGGGAATAGCTAGTGGCGAACCAAACTGGAAGCAAACAACCTGTGTGTGCGTGTACTTCGTCGTCCACTAGGGATTTTTCTTCTTCAGTCCAGCGGCTTGTGCGAGAGTCTGCAGGGGTGGAGCAGTGCGTACGTTGCATGGGGGGACGGAGGTGGAGGGGACAATGGTGGTTCCTACTCTGGTAGATGGTGAGCCGGTTGGTAGGGAAGGTTATGATGGTCTGCGAATGAGGTTCGTACTCCTGCTATTTGTATATACACAATCGTCCATTTCGTATGTATGTATGTATGTATTAGAGGTGTTTGATTAGTAAGTATTATGAGTTTTCAGAAAGCCTTTTCCAAAAATGAGTTTTCAGAAAGTAGATTGAAGTATTTTATCAGTCAGCGTAGAACATATAAATTAGTATGCTGTAAAATGTTCATTGGAAAAGGGGTATGGAAACGAACTGAAATAAGTTAGTAGGGAGCATGTTCATTATTAGAATGTCAGTCTGGAAATTACTGGGAGTCTAGATACCAGGCTAAAAATATTTGCTTAAAATTTTTCTTATCTTCGTAATCTCCTTAAAGGATATGAAAATTTTCACCTTCCACATGAATGATGGATGTTTTGGTAAAGTATCAATCTGGCATCCAGAACTTGAACTGCATATTTCAGAATCTTCGTTACTAAGCTCTTACATGGTTGCAGTTTCCTTTAGAATGAGAACTTCTGTAGAGAACACAATAGTGTCATGTACAAGGAAACCAGCATCCTAATCGAAGAGGCTGGTTAATGTCACAAATTCACGCCAACCCCAATCCTTTGCTGACTTAGAGTAATGAGTTTGAGACTCTTTCATGATTGACCTCTCCTCCATTTTCTGATTGATAATAGACAATCGATGGCTTACAAAGCAGCTCCATTCACTGGTTGTATTTTGGGGATCTGTCACTTTCAAAAACACTGAGAGGTGGCATGGCAGTTGAGATTTCCCTGATTGCAGCAACATTAAGAGAACCAACTGACGGAGTCAGTACAGATGTTCTTAAAGTGACTATACTCAATGGCTAATTAAAGGTAACTGGCAACAATTTGATTGCAACGAAACCAAGCTCACAAGGACTACATAAGTTAGTAGGGAGTATCTTCAGTATTAGAATGTCAATCTGGAAAGTACTGGGAGTATCGAAGGGAGCTATGATAATCATTTCCTTGTAAAACGGTACATGGCAATGCTGATAGAAATACTTTGTCAGTATGATATAAACACATGGAAACTTAGTTCTGTGAGAAGTATGTGTACGGAGTTACCTGCACTTTGCAAGGTGTTAGAATCATCACTGTTCTTTTGTTTGGGCATATCATGAACAATGCGAAGTGTCGCATTAACTGCTATCTTCACTACATAAATAGTTGTTTCATCAATTATTTTCCTAAATCCTCTACAAAGCTTCTCCCATAGTTTTGTTGTCACATATATCGATGAAATCTGAGATATCGTCCAAAATTATGCTAAATTCACCATATGCATCCGTCACTGCCTCATTGATCAGTCCTTGAGCCTACAAAGAAAAACATATGCAGTTTCAATTACATGAAGGATGAGTGGAGGTAATGGACTGTGTTTTGGGTGTTTAAAATTGTAAATACCTCAGTACCAATAATAACACATACTTTAGCAGATGTCACAACAAATTATTATGACACATAGTACTTCTGAACATATTTACAAATTTCCTGTTTGATATGAATTGTAAAAAACATAAACATATTATTATGTAGAAATTTTTTAGCAGATGTAATACCACATTTGTATGCATATGTAACACCACAGTCCTATGTCACATACTAGTTCTGAATAGTTGTAATACAATGTACTACTTCTGAATAGTTTTACAAATATACTGTTTGGTATGATTTGAAAAACATAAACACATTCTTATGCAGATGCTGATGGCTTTTGGTCATAGTATATGAACACTTATACGAATGAACCGAATATCGATAAATCGATAAACCATTTTAAAAAGACTGTTACGATAATAAAAAAAACCAACAGAGAAACTACCCCCGTTTATTCTTTTCTTTGAAAAAAAAAGCCATATGCCATGATTCGGAAAGGAAAGGGCCATAAAATTGCACGCTTAGAACGATCGATGCAGGGCGCCACATCGATCAGCGCCAGATTTTTTACTAGATAAAACAAGCGAAATCGAAGGGAGATGTCACTGCCTGCGTCAGCATTCCAGGACACACCATCGCCATACGTCATCCTGTTCGTCCGCGCGTAAACAGAAAAGGGAGTTGCGAATGCGATCGATCAATTGGTTGGTGATATCCCGGATCGATCGATCCCAGGCAGCCCTATGCATGGAATCCATGGGCCTAGCCCATATGCTGGTTTGTTCAGCCCACGTCCAGACAGACAGGGCCCATGCATGGTTTCGTGGGCAGTTCGTTTTTTTGTGTTATTCAGCTCGACGTTTTAGTGGTGGTGGTAGCATGCGGCATATCATCCTGTATTACGCCCCGGGGTTCCCCGCGCGAGGAGGCGGGCCACGTCGCCTCACCCATGCACTCCGGCCGACGCGTGGCGGGGGTTTTTGATACGGCCGGAGGAGGTATTTTCCCTGTACTTTCCGAAAATTACGTAAATATCTTTTTTCCTCACGAAAAGGTCTCTGGATTTTTCAAAAAAGATCCTGCGCGTATTTATTTTTCGTTGATAACGATCCGCAGTTTCCGAAATTACGTACAGGCCCTCGGTTCTTTCAAAACAACCCCTGATTTTTACGAAAAACCCCTCTGGTCTCCTTTTATTGCGAAAAGCCCCTCGCTTTTTTAAAAAAAAAACCCTACGCTTTCCTTTAGCTGCGAATTTTCACCTCTTTTACTTCGGTACACACGGTGGCTGCGCGCGGCGTGCCACCGCGCCTATGAGGCTAGTATATTTCAACGAGATGAACAAATATACGGCAGCAGTCTACAAATTTCGACGGTGCTTGAAATTAATGTTATTCTGTTCACCTATATATATACTATATATACAAGACGTTCGAGGTTGTTGCTAGCTATCTTCATATTAACTTTTATTGATGGCTTTTGGCTTTTGCTTATAGATAGTAATAATTTGTAAAGAGCCGTACGAAGAGAGAAACTCGCGTGTAATTTTGGCTGGTATAAATAAAGTTACTATAGTGTGTGCTACAATCAACCAGTAGACTCTATCTTGAAAAGACATTTTATTTGAAAACTATGTACTATAAAAAAATCATTTATATAGAAAAGCAGTTTTTAGAAGTCAATATGAACAGGATCGTCCTGCACCACAGCGCAGATGCGGCGGGCGCCTGCCCTTTCCACTTGCCCCCGTCGCCTCACTCCCTTCTCCCACGCCGACGCGGCTTCCTCCCTTCTCCTGGCCGTGTCAGCGCCGCCTCCCCCCTCCCATGCTAACGATTGGGGTGGAGGCGGAGTTGAAGCACGTGAACCGGAGCGAGACACTAGGTACAATGCTTCTAAGCTACCAACTGCCGATGGCTTGATTGCAATGCTGAGCACCTGCTCCATGTCACCGGGGAAGAGAGTCTTTAGGTGAGAGAACCCTGGTTCACAGGCAGGGTTGACCTTGTGTTTCACTGGATTTGATATTTTTTTCTTGAATTCAAATTATATTTATATATAGATGGAGTATTAATTGCCGATATCTGTGCGACTGTGCCTGAGGGGTCATGGACATTTTTTGAAGTCGACGTGGTTGCTTGTTGCACCATCAACTCCAAACGCTCAGCCAAACCCAAAAGCTAGCCTTTTCTTTGCTTTGGATGATCCGTTTCCATGGCCAGCCTTCAATTACTCTTGACACTGGGTGTCTGGGGTGTTACTTCTCGACGCCTCAGTCCAAGTTAGAATCTCAGTCTCTGCATCCATATGCTTCCTTCAGGATTGGTGTGGCCTGGCTATCGCCCTAGCTCAAACGTTCATGGCGTTGAATTTACGGCGCCCCATGCATCTCGCTTCTGCGCGCAGCCTCAGAAACGGATGCGCCTATGGAATGAACGTTCAGTCCATAGCTACGGATTAAACGCCGTTTCTCTCCAACGTCTCTTGCTTGCTGTGTCTCCGGCCGGCGAGGTCGAAGAAGCCGCGTGAAAACGAGAACACTTGACGTGGTACAGCAAAAGCATTGAATTGAACTGCAGATCAATGACTAGTGCGTGCATGCTGGTACGGTGTGGATTTGCAGGCTTGCAGCATGTACGAACGCATGTGTCCCTGTCCTGGCATGCATGGCTCCGGCCCCTTTAACATTGCATTGACATGAGCAACGCATCCAACAACCTAACACTGGCTGAATCGAAGCAAACATTGTCGCAGTTGGATGTTACCTTCAGTGAAACTATACTTGAAAGGCCCAGCCGGGATTAACCATATGCTTCGCTATATGCGAAGGAATTCTCGCGCTCTCCTTCAATCCGTACCTCCCGGCGATTGCCCTCCGCTCGGCGCGTGGCTTCGTTCGCACGGCCTGTTTGCTGCGCTTCGACGTGGCCTCGCCCTGGCGTTGCCGTTCCCGGTTGCCCTCTTCGCGATGCTTCGCGTGGCTCGGTCCGCCCTCTCCGAGTGCATCCCCTTACTGCCCTGTTCCACCAACTCCCTTTGTTTCTATATATAAATCTATAAATAAATTATAAGAATAAACTATCTATATACACTAAAAATCTAAACTCTAAAACACTAAATCGAGAAGGAAAGAAAGAACTAAGAAAGAATACTATTCACTCACTCAGTATATTAATTTATCAGTTAAGAGCTTAAGGCATGTAGCGTGCCCCACTTTTCTCCATAGTCCAGCCGACCACTTCTAATCTCCTCCTCATTTCCTCTCACTCTTTTCACTCACTCTCAGACTTCACTCTCTTAGTCTCTCACTCTTACTCAATGGCGACTGGCGATTGGCAAACTCCACTTCATCTTCGTGTCTTCATCTTCTTCAGTAGTCCAGCGCAGGGCACGGTACTCCTATCGTGGCACGCCCACATTCATCGGCGTCGGCTCAGCCCTCACCGCCCCGATCAGACTCTCCTCGGCCGCCTCGGCTCGGCTCCCCTTCGCCGAGATGCCACCTCAGTCAGGCTCCCCTTCACCGTGATCGCCCGCCCCCGATCTGGCTCCCCTCGGCCGCCCCGGCTTGGCTTGCCCTTGCCACCCCGGTCCAACTCCCCATCCCTGGATCAGCCTCCCCTCAGCCAACGACCCAACCCTCACCGTTAGATCCGGCTCCCCTGGCGGTTCGACCCACTTCTGCTTGCCCGATACCCAGTCGCTCCTGCATTGTGTGCCATCAGCTCTCACCTCTTTGGAAATCATTGGCTTCCGACTTCCAAGTTTCAATTGCTAATTTAGTAAGGTTTGTGAGTTGAAGTTTGGTGTCTTAGTGGGCAGATGAGATAGATTTATTGGGCCTCTTAAGGGTAGTGGGCTGACCACTTGGCCAAACATTTTTTTATTTTTGTTTTTCTTTGCAATTTGCCTCAAGGTCGACGTCGCGGCAGTCTCTTGCTGTGCTTGTCGGCCAGCGGGGTGGAGGGTTCTTGCCACTGGTGAAAGGTAGACTAAAGCCTATCTAAGTCTTCCTCTTAGCTTCACCCCTGCCAAGACACCCAAGTGGCAACCGGTAGACATCAAAAAAGGAGGAAGAAGAAAACACCAAATGTTAGGTGCCTGTAAAGCCTATTATATTCATTCATCAATTTAGCAATTATTATTACCAGATCAAATTCAAAACAAAAATGAACGGTAGATAGATAATCGAGGATGATGAATTTTCTGCAGCACAGCAGTTGTGTATACTGTCTCGAATGTTGCTATACTTGCTGGCCATGCACCGCAAGTGTGTCTAGCTATACATAGCTGCAGATCAGGGTGCATGGAGGGACGCGCGGTGGATTGATCTTTTCCATCCCTGCTACGTCGATCAACTTAGCTAGCACACTGGATCGATATTGCATGAACAACGTACAGGGGAATTGAATTAACTATGCTAAGCTAGAATGATGCGGATTAATGTGGATGTACTACTCTTATTATATCTGCACTGATGAAATCGTGCTTGTGGGAAGAAGAGGAAGAGCAATGATCAGCCGGGTTACAGAAAAAAAATCTTCACCTTCTGCTTCTCCTTTCTTCCATCAATTAGGACAGGCACGTACGTCCAGTTGAACTGATCTTTTCCTACTCGGATATAGTTTTTACGGATTTGCTATTTCTAAGTTGTCTGAAATTTTTGTTAAGTCTAAGTCAACTTCTGTGACCATTAAATTTAAGTCTTAAGTCAATTTCTGTGACCATTAGATTTATATAGATATTTCTGTACCGTACGATTGGATGTTGATCTAATGGATAAAATATATGAAGTGTACTTAAGAAAATTTCAATCCCCTAACAAATAGGCAACCCCTAGTTTTTATTGACGATCAAATTCATTAAGTGTGACGTAATCAATACTACTACTCGATACTATACTAATGTTACTGCACTTCGTATGGTTAACAGGGTTAAGGCAGGTATGCATGTGCAACAGTGTAAGTAACTATACCTTTAGGTCATCCTCAATGTTGCGTTTTACCCGATTCAAAGAAGGAAAGAGAAGACAGTAAATCAATTCAATACGGTGAAGCCATGGATTCCAACAAAAAAGATTCTAGGACTAAACCCAAATCTTGCATGATTCATGGCACTAAACAAATCACGTGGCTCGTATGTCAAATCAACGTGGGGTTCGTCATTGTCGTCGGTGGGGCTGCTGCAGAAAGCACGAAGGGGTCATCACGGTGGTCACACAAGATGCATGGATAGGTCGCCGTCGTCTCTAGATCCAACGCATGTTGAAGCCGTCACGTCCACTGCCAGTCATTGAAGTTGTCTCTGGTCACCAGTCCTACTACAGATCCACCGGCCACCGACTGCCGATGCCGTCAAATTCACCTCTGGCTGTCGGAGTTGTCGCCTCCGCCTTGATTTTGTAACGAATCCTTACCGCCTCTTTTGCCCGTTGGCAGTGTGGGGGAGGGGCAGTGGTGGGAACGGGTGGCGTCACCGGCGTGGGTAGGGGTGGTGTCAGGTGTGAAGAGAGGAGATTGGGGTAAGGGGGACTGGATGAGGGGAATAGGAGAAGAGAAAGAGCGGTTGGGAGGAAGTATTTTATTTTTCCTTTTTTAAATATAAAGTGGATCTCATACAGAGTATGGAATCGATTATGTACACTGGAGAAAAAAAATGATGTGTTCATGTAGGCTTATGTGGCATGTCTTTGAATCTAAACCGATTTTCAATGCATTAGAGATGCCGCTTGCTTTGACCTCAGTAGTGTACAACCTTTGCTTAGACTTTTGATAAAGAAAAAAAAAAAGAAGGATCAAAGCAAGTAGACAAACAGAGAGGAGATTGATCTCCATTAGTTTTGCTTTAAGCCCTTTTTTTAATGAACTTTTGAAAAGGGCACCAAGTAACGAGATGAATAAATCAGCGGTTTTGCTGAATCACAGGTGCCCGAAAACTCAGAAAATTTTTGTCAAATTTTTTCACCTTTGGATCAACGTAGAGATTCGTGCTCCGATGAGCTTGTCTTCCTCTTCTCTGGCACCACCATCTTCCTCCGTTGTTGTTGGTTTATGGCTTGGGTTCACCCATTTTGGGTTCGGGTTCATCGGTGCCCCCCGGAGCTTAGAGGGAGACTAGGGTGGTGGCAGACCAACGACGGTGGTGCTGTCGAACGCGGGCGAGAAGGGGTGGTGGGCGATGGAGGTCAGCAAGGGCACCGAAGATGAAAGAGGTTAGGGGGTGACGGGAGGTGGCGGCCAATCTGATGGTGATAGACGTTGAAGACAAGAAAGAGGACGGCACGGGGTGACAACACTGAAGTGGTTAGGAGGCGGCGGGATGCATCGGTGACCGCCGCCAGAGACGAGAAAGTGGACGGGGCCAGGGTGTCACACCGGAGAGGAAAAAGAAGCGTGGTGCGACAGCGGAAGGGGAGGTGGGGTGGAGTAGAAGGAGGAGGGCGATCGGGGAGAGCTCATTCGCACCGGCGAGGTAGTGGGAGGTGGCGTGCGGGGAGGGCACAGTGGGAGCGACTGAGGACATTGGGGATCTAGGGCTACGGGGAGACGGAGTTTACATGGGAGAGATATACACCGTTGAAACAAAATCCAATGGCCCATAAAATTGACTAGAATTTGTGGCCCTTGGATCTCTAATCCAACGGTCACAAATCTGGATGATAGTTAGAAAGAAAATATCCGGATGATGTTTATCAATACCCTGTTCTTTTTTAAAACAACCGCCGGTGGTATAGTCAGCCCCAATGAACCAGACCGGACGACACAAACTTTCGAAGAATGACAAATACACTCATGGATGGACGCATGATGCACATGTGCCCTGCTGCTTACTATAAGACACCACACTTGGCATGCTACACACACACATACACTCGCCAACTACTATACCAGCTAGCTAGTCTCTTTGTTTAATTAATACTGCTGACTGCTTGCACTACCTCTCTTACACAAACTCCTCTGTCCATGTCCGCTGCAGTCACGTCGGCGCCACGGCCGGCCGTCCCCTCTCAACCCCAACGCGAGGGCAGCACCGAGCGCCGTGTCAGAACGAAGGATATTGTATATGATCGCTGGGTGGATCTCTCTGGGAAGATAACGCTTCGCTGGGACTATCTGGTTTCTATGGATGGTCAGGATTTCTTCATATTCCAAGATGGAGCATCAACGGTCTACAATGCTTAGTTAATGCTAGTTTAAGTTCCTTTATTTTGAGTGTTAAGTAATTAAGTTTAACTTTAGCAAACCGAGTGTTTAGTTGTAATCTGGTCTACCTAATTGTCGGCTTGTACCCATATACAGACAGCATGGAATGGAATGGGGCATATGCTATTGCCGATATCTTCTAGACTCCTTAGCGTAGCGTAGAACACAAGTTCCTGGTTTTTCTTCCCTTTTCCACGATCTGATTTTCGTTGAAACCCCCTCTCTAGGTTGGATTCCTCCCCGGGATCTGACAAACTGGTATCAGAGCATACCGATCCTCGGCGTGAAGTTGGTCGGCGCGGTTGGGTTGGAAACTAGGGTTCCCTAAAATTCCCGATTGCACGATCTGTGGCGGCGGACGAATCGGAGCTTGGTGAAGGTTCGGAATCCATTCCGTGGTAAAATCCCTACACTCCTTGCTTCGATTGTGGAAGATGACCAAGACCGTGGCGAGGAATGAAGCGGAAACTTCCGAGCTCACGGTTGCTCGGCAAGAAGCAGTGGAATACAAGGTTGAGGCGCTGCAGCAGCAGATGGGGGATCTGCAAAAACAAATGTCCGGGATGCAAGATCAGATGAATCGCTTGGAGACCTTGATGCTGGGAGGGCTACCCCGGATACGATCACCCGGCGGAGGCGGTACGAGTTGCGTCATCTGTGGAGGCCGAGAGAGAGATGACGCGCAGAATGGATGAATTGAAGGCTCTCAACGTCAACAGCACTCAAGGGTTGCAACTGAGGAGTACACCAGATGGTAATTATACTCATCCTTCCACTGGGTTTTCTGCTGTTGCTACTGGTTGGGGTTTAGATCAAGAACCGCTCTCTTCTTTTCCATCCCCTACCTTGAACCCTTTGAATACTGCTCAAGAACCGATCCTGGACAGACAGTGGCTTCCAAATCCTAGAGAATATAGTAATCAGCCACAATATCAGTACCAGTATCAGGCTAGGCAGTGGAACCCTAATCCCAGTAATGACAGAGTTCATAATTTTTACCAATCAATTGCAAAAGGGCCTAAACTGGACTTTCCCAGATTTGATGGTGGTGAACCCTTAGAGTGGATCAGACAGAGCGAGACCTATTTTGCTATGGCGAATGTGCCGGATGAAGCTAAGTTTGGTCTGGCTCAGATGTATATGGTAGGTCGAGCTGATAGGTGGTTGAGAAGCTCTGGCTTACTTGGGCATCCTCCCCCATGGCCAAATTTTTGTGCTAAGATCTGTGAAAGATTTGCACAGCAAAGTGATTATGAGGTATTAGAAAACTTCCATTCGGTCAAGCAGTACAATATGAGTGTCTCTGATTATATAGACCGGTTCGAAGAGCTTATGGCAATGTACAAGAGTGAAAATCCCATGTTGAACTCACAATTCTTTGTCAAATGTTTTATCAATGGATTGAGGAATGATATCAAGCACTTTCTTAAGCCGCTGAGACCGCAGAGTTTATGTGAGGCTTACTGGATGGCTAGAGATATGGAAAAGGGGGCGGGAGCTATAGCTAAGAGGAATACTTCAGGCACCAATGTGGGGCGAACAAAGTTCTTTCACCTTCCGGAAGAACAAGTTGATTCTGAAGGCGCAACACGTAAGAAGGAGATCAATCCTAGACCGTTTACCCACGGAGTATGTAGGTATTGTGGAGGCAAATGGTTTTGGGCCACAAGTGCAAACAATACCAACAAGTGAACTTGATGGCGGGGAGAGTGAAGTAATGACTCGGTGACCAAGAACAGGAGGAAGTGGTGGCGGCGGCTCGAGACAAACTCTTTGGACGGGAAGAAGTGGTGGTGACCCGAACAATTGATGCGAGATATCTCTGCAGGCTGTTAGTGGACAAATTGGAGTAACCACTTATACACTAAGGGTTACCATTGGTGGGAAGCAGGGTATTGCATTGGTTGATAGTGGAAGCTCTCATACTTTCATCGATTTGTCCTTTGCTACCAAGACTTCTTGCAAAATTAGAGTAACTCCTCTAAAGAAGGTAACAGTAGCAGGTGGTGGAACTCTGTTGACTGGCTCTTATATAGCTGATGAAGAGTATTGCATTAGTGGGGAGAAATTCAACAATGCTTTCCAGGTTTTACCCTTAAGGGGATATGATGTGGTTTTGGGTTGTGACTGGCTATATCAGCATAGTCCTGTAAGTTTGGATCTAAAGACAAGGAAGTTTATCATTATGAAGGATGGCACTACTGAGGTAACTTTTGTCGATTTACAGCCGTCCCCAATGGTACAGTTGCTCAGCTCCAAAGGGTGTGAGAAGTTGTTTAGGGCAGAAATCTGTGGGTATTTGATTGATTTCCAGCCAAAAAAGCCTTCTGAGGGGGCCATTACCAGGAACCCCATACTTCAGACCTTATTAACATCATATGCAGATGTTTTCACAGAACCGCAAGAGCTACCTCCAAAGAGGGAATGTGACCACTCCATTCCTCTAAAAGAAGGACAACAACCACCCAATATCAGGCCATACAGAGTACCACATTAATTAAAGGGAGAAATGGAGAAGCAGATTCACAACTTGTTGGGATCTTTTGTCATTAAGCCCAGTACTAGTCCTTTTGCTTCCCCAGCTATCTTAGTAAAGAAGAAAGATGGTACTTGGAGGTTATGTGTGGACTATAGGAAATTAAATGCCATGACAGTTAAAAACAAATACCCTATTCCAGTAATTGAAGATCTTTTGGATGAATTACATGGAGCAAAAATTTTTAGCAAGTTGGATTTGAAGTCAGGGTACCATCAGATAAGAATGAGGCCTGAGGACATTTACAAAACGGCTTTTAGAACTTATCTTGGGCATTTTGAATACCTGGTAATGCCTTTCGGGTTAACAAATGCTCCAGCCACCTTTCAGTCCCTGATGAATACTGTCTTCGCCAAATATCTGAGGAAATTCATACTGGTTTTCTTTGATGACATACTCATTTATAGCAGAACTGAGAAGGAGCACATCCAGCACTTGACTATAGTGTTGGACATATTGAGGGAACAAAAACTGCATGCAAATTTGAGCAAATGTGTTTTTGCTGCAAGTCATATAGAGTATTTGGGACACATTATTTCTGAGCAAGGAGTGGCAACAGACCCCAAGAAGATTAGTGCTATTAAAGATTGGCCTAAGCCTCTAAATGTGTCTCAGTTAAGAAGCTTCTTGGGCATGTCAGGGTACTATAGGAGATTCATTAAAAACTATGGACTGATCTGCCGTCCCCTGCATGATATGTTAAGGAAGGAAGGCTTTAATTGGGGAAAATCTCAGGATGAAGCTTTTGAGGAGTTAAAAGTTCAGCTAACTACCTCTCCAGTATTGGCACTGCCTGACTTTTCAGAACCCTTCCTACTGGAGACTGATGCCTGTGACAGAGGAATTGGAGCAGTTTTAATGCAAAAGGGGAGACCAATTGCTTACTTTAGCAAAACCTTGGGAGTCAAATCAGCAGCCCTTTCCACTTATGAAAAGGAGGCCCTGACAATATTAGAAGCATTGAAAAGATGGAGGCATTATTTCCTTGGCACTCAATTGATAATTAAGACTGATCAGCAAAGTCTTAAATTCATGTCTGATCAGAGGATTGGAGAGGGAATCCAGCACAAGTTAATGTTGAGGTTACTGGAGTTTGACTACACCATCGAGTATAAGAAGGGTAAAGAAAATAAGGCGGCAGACGCTTTGTCAAGAAAAGGATTAGAATTACAGGCAATAACCATGGCTATTCCAACTTGGGTGGAAACTGTTGAAGAAAGTTACACTACGGACAGCCACTGCAAAGAATTAATGGAGCGCTTAACCTTGGCACCAGACCCTGAGTCAGGATACACTTTTCAGGCGGGAGTATTGAGGTACAAGGGGCGGATATATGTTGGTGACAATGAAGAGTTGCGGCAAAACATCATACATTCTTTACACTCCTCGACTGTTGGTGGGCATTCGGAATAGTGGCCACTTACCGTGGTCAAGCGTTTGTTTTATTGGCCGGGCATGAAAAAGGAGGTACAAACTTGGGTCCAGAATTGTCCCATCTGGCAGAGGTCCAAATCTGAGCATTGCAACTATCCGGGCCTCTTAGAGCCACTGCCAGTTCCTGACATGGCATGGACACATATCTCCATGGATTTCATAGAAGGTATGCCTAAATCCAAGGGATATGAGGTAATTCTTGTGGTGGTAGATCGGTTCACTAAGTATGCACATTTCATTCCATTAACTCACCCCTACTCAGTCCAGTCAGTCGCTCAAGCTTTTGTTGATAACGTCTTCAAGTTACATGGCTTTCCATTGGTAATAAATCATCGGCCGGGATCGCATCTTCACTAGTAAGCTTTGGCAGGAGCTTTTCAAATCTTTGAAAGTGGAGTTGCGGTTTAGCACGGCTTACCATCCACAAACCGACGGCCAAACCGAGCGTGTGAACCAGTGTCTGGAAACTTATCTCCGTTGTATGGCATTCCAAGAACCTCGGAAGTGGTCGAGTTGGCTTGCTCTAGCGGAGTGGTGGTATAACACAACTTACCATACTTCTCTCAAGCTATCACCTTTTCAGGCATTATATGGCTTTCCTCCCCCGTTGATCAATGAGGTAGCAATACCGGGACCTGGAGGTGAGGAGATCAGTGACTTCTTACAAGAAAAACAAACAATGCTCAATCGATTGAAGGAGAATCTGACTCAGGCCCAGGCTAGAATGAAGAAATACGCTGATCAAAACCGCAGTGAAAGGAAATTCGAGATTGGAGACATGGTTTATTTGAAATTGCAGCCCTATAGAGTTTCTGCATTTGGCCTCAAACAAGCTCTGAAGCTGACAAGTAGGTTCTATGGACCTTTTCGAATTATGCAGAAGATAGGCAAGGTGGCATACAGGCTTCAATTACCCGATGGAGTCGGCATACATCCGGTTTTTCACGTCAGTCAACTCAAGAAACACTGTGGACCTAAAGTTGTTCCCAGTCCGGACTTACCACTGGTCAGTGCTGATGGCAAAGTTAAAACAGAGCCTGCGGTGGTGTTGGAAACAAGAGCTTTGCCCAGAAAGGATCGCCTAGTTACTCAATGGCTGGTGCAATGGGAGAACCTTTCTCCAGAAGAAGCGACCTAGGAAGATGCGGACTTCATAAAGGCTACATTTCCAGATTTTCATTCACGGACTATTCAGTCTTGGTTCCCTGATATTAACACTTGAGGACAAGTGGTTTGTCAAGGGGAGGGAAATGTCAGAACGAAGGATATTGTATATGATCGTTGGGTGGATCTCTCTGGGAAGATAACGCTTCGCTGGGACTATCTGGTTTCTATGGATGGTCAGGATTTCTTCATATTCCAAGATGGAGCATCAACGGTCTACAATGCTTAGTTAATGCTAGTTTAAGTTCCTTTATTTTGAGTGTTAAGTAATTAAGTTTAACTTTAGCAAACTGAGTGTTTAGTTGTAATCTGGTCTACCTAATTGTCGGCTTGTACCCATATCTGACGACATGGAATGGAATGGGGCATATGCTATTGCCGATATCTTCTAGACTCCTTAGCGTAGCGTAGAACACAAGTTCCTGGTTTTTCTTCCCTTTTCCACGATCTGATTTTCGTTGAAACCCCCTCTCTAGGTTGGATTCCTCCCCGGGATCTGACACGCCGCCAAGCCTAACGCCGTCTCCACGAGGACGCACCTCGCCAATCTCGACCGCCTGCTCGTCCAGCCGCCGCCGCCCCCTCTCCCGCTCCAGCCCAAGAAACCACCGGCTGATGTGCCCAACGACGGGGAGACCACCCCCGACGATCGCAGCGGACGCAGAGGGCTCCTCAACGCGCTCAACCTGTCCACGTTCCTGCCCTTCACCCGCAAGCCCGCCGTGGACGAGATGTCCCCGCACAGCCTGGCGCACCTGCAGCGCCTCCTCACGCTCTCGCCACGGCCGTCGCCCAAGGGATCCATCGCCGACGAGTGGCGGAGGTACCACGGCGAGGGTGGCTGGGATGGCCTCCTCGACCCGCTCGACCAGAACCTCCGCCGTGAGCTCGTCCGATACGGCGACTTCGTGCAGACCGCGTACACGGCATTCCACTCCATGCCGTCGTCGGCCTCGCGACAACAAAGACCGCTGCGCTTCGTGCTCCGGACAGTCGTACCGGCCGACGCGCGCCTGTTCGCCACGTCATCCTGTCCATCCCTCCGTGGCGCAGCAGCGGTCGGCGCCCATGTGGTTCACGCAGCGATCCAGCTTTGTCGGTGCGTCGCGTCTGCGACAACGAGCGGTCGGCGCATGGGCGCGCGACATCTCCATCGTCCGCGGCACCGCCACGTGCCCGAGTGGGCCGAGAACCTCGCGCCGCCTCGTGCGGTATCGGACGACGGCGTGTCGGTGCAGCAGACGCGCGAAGGTGGCCAAGGGTTCTTGAGCTTGTACAAGGCGGCCGGCGACCACGTGCCTAGCCTCTCGGACGCCACGGTGGGAGGTGGCGTCGATGGAGGTGTACAAGGGGAGGAACTCAGCATCACGGTGGTGGGCCACGCCTCGGCGCCTCGCTAGCCCTCCTCGCGCCGGCGAGCTCGGCGCGCGTGCGGCGCGAGCGGACAATACTACCACCGATCATCAGCCGCCGCCCATCGCCGTGGTGTCCTTCGGCGGCCCGAAGACTGGCAACCGCGCGTTCGTGAACAGGTTGCAGCAGGAGCGCGGCGTGAACGTGCTTCGCGTGGTGAACGTCGGCGACGTGGTGACGCGCGTGCCTGGCTCGGCGGCGCCGCCGATCGCGCGCGACGGGTATGTGCACGTGGGCGCGGAGCTGAGGCTGGACAGCCGCGACTCGCCGTGCCTGCGGCTGGACGCGGGACCGGCGTGCTGCCACGACCTGGAGGCGTACCTGCACCTGCTGGACGGGTTCATCGGCTCCGGCCGGCCGTTCCGCGCGGATGCGAGCCGCAGCGTGGCGCGGCTGTTGATGTACCAGCGCCCCAACGTGAAGCGCGCCTACGTGGAGCGCGCGAGGGTGCTCGGGTTCGAGCCGGCCACGCCGAGAACCGCCACGGCCAACGGCGCCGTCGCCGACGGTCAGTACGGCCACTTGGCCAACCCCACATAACCGTGATCACACGCACTGTATAGCATGCATCTGCATGCATTTTCTTGTGTACTTTTGCTTGGTAATTCCAGAGTTAACACAAGTGTTAACTAGCATGTATCTGCACATGTTTCTTGATGGGCTAAACTTGTGTATTGATGAATCAGAGTCTACATATCTATTTCTGTTTGGCCATCATATATGCCTGCAGCATGTACGATCGAAATGAATGATCTCTTGCATGATCCTAGCTCGTTCTGTCTTGTTAATTCGACCATGCATGGATCAATGGTGTCAGTCAATGTTGAGCTTTTTTATGCATGTAGTATTTTCTTCGGTGCACGTCACAATTCACACGCTTTCTCTTAACAAATTAAGGAGACAAAAATATCGAGCTTTTTAAGGGCTGGTTCTGGATCTCACGAATCGCGATCGCGCATTAAAAAAATCATTGAACGTACGGTGCGAGGAGCTGCATCATTCCGGAATAACACTCCTACGTATACATCGTTGTGCATAATCTGTAATACTAGTAAGTTATTCGTACGATATAACAAAATATTAAAAAAAGGTGATATATATATATATATATATTAATTATCAAACATGATTTTAAACTGTACAGTAAATATTAATATTATCTTATGCATGTATAAAGCTCGTCCCAAATAGTACATAGCCAAGTGCTCAGGTATTGCAACGGAAGATCAAACTTCATGCCATTATACGCTCATTCCAAATCCCAGCACCCAGCATCCTTATCTCCCAAGTTCCACACCTTAAATTCATTTCTCTCTCTCTCCCTCTCTCTCTCTTTCTTCAGATCCAGTCAGGAAAATTCTCTCGACCAAGGGCGCGTCTCCTGTCCTACTCCCCCACAACGCAGTGTTTCTCCTCCTCTGCCATGTGGTGCTCTTCTCCTTCTGCTTGGCAATAAGCGCCCGCGCGGTCGGTATTTGTGGATGGCGCGATGACAATGTTGTGAGCACGCGCACCATGACGATGAGCTCTACAATGGCGCACGGGAAGCAACAACAAACTACAGTGAACTCTGTTGTCGTCCCGCCAACCACCTTCCCGCACCACAGCTCCACATGAAGCGTTCTGCATGCAAGATACATATAGGAACTCAACTTAGTTGACACAGGTTCATCCGGATGCAAAGATTCTAAAACATTGGGGCAGCCGGTCTCAACTACGACTTACTAAATTCATATTTGATGTAGAACAGTGACACATCTTCTCTGCCTTGCTGCGTTGCTTCGGGGCGGCTGTGTTGCTTTGCTTCTCTCGGCGCTGACTTTTGTTGCTCCAGCCGTACAACGCGCGCGCGGAGGCCTCAGGAGCACCGCTCGAGACGAGCGTGAAACGGAAATCGTCGAGATTTTTTCCACGACTCAGCTCTCACGTAGGCTCTGATACCACTTGTTAAAACTTTGATCCAGGAGAAAGCACACACATATCGCAAATAAACTAAGAGAACACAGGAGAATTTCTGAATTTCTCTATTATCTTACTTGCTCTCCCTTTTCCTTATTTTTCTTACAAAACTGACTACAAGCCTCCTCAATATATAAACTAATAATCTCCTATTATTATATATATTCAGACTTCAAGTTAGACATAACTTCAACTTGAGTTACACATGGAGACGAACTCTACTATGTCTTGAACTCTAAGTCAAGATTATTTCTAACACCACCACTAACTCATATTTTTAAATAACATAGATTGTTCCGACGCTAAAGTAGCTGTGACACCCCGGCCCATGTTGGCCCATGTGTGTGTGCACATGAATTTCTGGGTTAGTCCCACCTTGCTAGCTTACCTCGAGAAGCACTTACATATAAGCCTAGGAGTTCCAAAGGTAGCACCCCCGGTTAACCGTTTTGCGCGAAGCAAGGACGAAAACGCAAGCGGGTTGCTACGTATGCGTGGCCTATCTAGAATGTGGTTAGGTCTGAGCCGGTTTGGACCCTAGGGCGTTACAAATGGTATCAGAGCCGACTCTCGCGATTACATGGGCGCGTGCGAGTCAGGGGCGCAGGCATATGGCGCATGGTGCGTGTGGGCCTGTAGCGGACACACGGCATGGCATATGTGCTGGCACTGAACGTACGGACATGTGCCAAGAGAGGAGATCCTTATCATTTGCCCCGGTGTGGGTATGTTGGTCCGACGAGGATGTCGGGTTCTTTGAGGGGGGTGTATGTGACACCCCGACCCATGTTGGCCCATGTGTGTATGCACATGAATTTCTGGGTTAGTCCCACCTTGCTAGCTTACCTTGAGAAGCATTTACATATAAGCCTAGGAGTTCCAATGGTAGCACCCTCAGTTAACTGTTTTACGCGAAGCGAGGACGAAAGTGCAAGCGGGTTGCTATGTGTGCGTGGTCTATCCAGAATGTGGTTAGATCTAAGCTAGTTTGGACCCTAGGGCGTTACAGTAGCTTCTATACCATTTGTCACGACATACTAGTAGAATAGAAGGGGGGTTGAAGTACACAATTAACGTTACATGGGGTTGTATAGATAATTTCTCCTCCTATCAACAACGACTAGTAATCCTAAAGGCAAGCATAATCAATTAGACTAAGACTATAACTTTCATTTTTTGAGGAAGGATAACTTTGATGAGATAATTAAGGGGCACTCCCAACAATTATTTCTCTTCTTTGTGTGTCTGTGTGTGTTGACTCGAATGAAGCTAGGTAATGGGAAAAAGGGTTAGGACAGGTGATGATGTGCTACGATGGGAAACCATATTTCCTTCCTCGTTTGGTTTGATGCCGTGCGGGAAGGACAACCGGGAACAAGACTCCACTAGCAAACGAGCTAGTGATCGAGCGAGTGGGTGGCGGGTGCAGTGGTGGTGTGATGGTCGTATATCGAAAATTGACGACTATTGTTCGTGGTCGTAAGTCGAAAGTCATCGAGGATACCTCGTGGTCATAAGTCGGAACACATCGATCAGCGCTTGTAATCGTAAGTTAGAAGACGTCGACCACACCTCGTGGTCATAAATCGAAACACATCGACCAATGCTCATGGTCGTAAATTAGAAGCCGTCGATCATATCTCGTGGTCGTAAGTTAGAAGCCGTCGACCATCGCGCGTGATCGTAGGTCGGGAGCAGTCGATCATTGTTGGTGGTCGTACGTTGGCAGGTCTCCAGTGCGCTTGTGCCCTGTCGCCCGACTGTCGGCGCCAGCCTTCTCGGCCCCGACTTCGACCACGGCCTAGATTTCGACCACTGCCCCTTTCGACTTCAACCACTACCCCTTCAATCACTGTTTCTTTCGACCACGACCCTTTGACGTTGACCACTTCCCCTTCGACCATGGCGTCGAGGAGGAGGAAGAGGCACTGCACAACGGATCCGGGGAGAAGGAGGTGGCGGTTGCAGGAGGTAGTGGTGGGGAGGCAGCGGTGGGCAAATGGGGAGAGGAGGCAGTGGGTAAATGCGTTGGGGAAGCGGCGACGAGGGGATGCGACGCTGCTGGGAAGTTGGGGGACTGCGACCAGATGCTGTTGTACGGGGAAGGAATTGGTGGCGACGCTGAGGAGGAGGAGGCATGGCACGAGGGTTCGGGGGAGAGAAGGAGGCGGCGGTTGTGGGAGGTGAAGTGATTGCGGGAGGCGGAGGATATGGGGGAAGAGAAAAGGAGAAGCGCAGTCCACGCTTCGGCCCAACCTTTTCTATGAGAAGCGGAAGAACTATCTACATGCGGATTTGGATAGCTGATCTTTGATTGGACGACTGAGAAAAGAGGAGAGAGAACGAACCGACGACCACCAACTCACATTTTATAATAGTAAATATAGAGATTGTTCCGACGCTAAAGTAGCTTCGATTCCATTTGTTACGACATACTAGTAGAATAGAAGTGGGGTTGAAGCACACAATTAACGTTACATAGGGTTGTATAGATGATTTCTCCTCCTATCAACAAAGACTAGTAATCCTAAAGGCAAGCATAATCAATTAGGCTAAGACTATAGCTTTCATTTTTTGAGGAAGGATAACTTTGATGAGATAATTAAGGGGCACTCCCAACAATTACTTCTCTTTATAAGGACAAACTGGGTAAATCTGAGTTCACACAAATGCACTTTCATTTGCATGGTCTGCTGGATCAACCTTGTGACCTTTCCCCATTGGAAGAACATTTCAGTCTGGAAGAAATCACTTCTGTGATTAAGGAATTGCCAAGTGATAAATCCCCAGGGCCAGATGGTTTCAACAATGAATTCCTGAAGAAGTGTTGGGGTCTGATCTCTGCTGACTTCTTTCAAATGATAGAAGCCTTCTTTCATGGTAACATCTGCCTTCAAAGTCTTAATGGCTCTTTGATCACGCTTGTTCCAAAGAAGGATGCACCCGTGACAGTCAATGATTTTAGACCCATTTCTCTGCTTAATTGCTCTATGAAATTAATTACAAAGCTTTTAGCCAACAGATTACAACGCTTTATCATTCAGTTAGTGCACAAAAATCAATATGGGTTCATCAAAACAAGAACAATACAAGATTGCCTTGCCTGGTGTTTTGAATATCTGCACCTATGTCATCATTCAAAAAAGGAACTAATCATTCTCAAATTAGATTTTGAGAAGGCTTTTGATAAAGTGGAACATAAAGCTATATTACAGATAATGCAAGCAAAAGGATTTGGCTCTCGTTGGTTAAGATGGATGCAAGCTATTCTGAGCTCTGGCACTTCCTCAATCCTCTTGAATGGGGTCCCAGGGAAAACTTTTCATTGCAAGCGAGGGGTTAGACAAGGAGATCCTCTGTCCCCCCTTCTCTTTGTTTTGGCTGCTGACCTTCTTCAGACAATACTAAACCGAGCAACCTCCCTTGGGCTTTTGAATCTGCCCATCCCAGTCACTCATACAGCTGACTTTCCCATTGTGCAATATGCAGATGACACCCTGATAGTAATGGAGGCTTCTAGCCAGCAACTTTTCTGCCTCAAAGCTTTACTTAATACGTTTGCTGATTCAGTGGGTTTAAAAGTTAACTTTGCCAAATCTATGATGGTGCCAATAATGTTTCTCCTGATAAGATAGAGATTCTAGCTTCAATTTTTGGGTGCTCACAAGGGTCTTTGCCTTTTACATATCTTGGGCTTCCTCTTGGTCTAACAAAGCCGAGAATTGTTGATTTTTTACCTTTAGTTAGCCGTTGTGAGCGAAGGCTTGTTTCAACCTCTTCCTTCCTCACACAAGCTGGGAGGCTTCAACTGACAAATGCTGTTTTCTCATCTTTGCCAACATTCTATATGTGTACGTTCAAGCTCCAAGATACAGTTGTTGAACAGATTGATAAATATAGGAAACACTGTCTTTGGCGAGGGTCTGATATCAATAATAAAGCTCCACCCAAAGTAGCCTGGAATATGGTTTGTAAGCCCAAAAATGAAGGTGGACTGGGGGTCCTTAATTTAAGAACTCAAAATACAGCTTTGTTACTCAAGAATTTTAACAAGTTCTTTAACAGAATGGATGTGCCATGGGTTCACTTGATCTGGGAAAAACATTATTCCAATGGAAAGCTCCCAAGTCACATTAGCAAAGGATCTTTCTGGTGGCGAGATATTTTAAGGTTGCTAACAGCTTTTAAAGGCATTGCCTCTGTGCAAGTGAATGATGGCCGGACATGTTATTTCTGGGAGGATATGTGGAATGGTCGAACTCTCAGACATTACTTTCCTGAGCTCTTTTCCTTTGCAAAAAACAACAGGATCACCCTCCACAAAGTGAAATTGACTGCAAATTTGCAGGACCTCTTCCATCTGCCATTGTCAGCTCAAGCTTATGCACAGTTTCAAGAACTCATGTCCATCCTGGAAGATTTAGTGCCCTGTGTAGACAAAGATAGGTGGAGTTATATTTGGGGCTCCACTTTCTACAAATCTTCTAGAGCTTATAGAACTTTGATTGTCCACTCTCCTGTTCACCCAATGCTAAAATGGATTTGGAAATCATCCTTACAACCTAAGCACCAGGTCTTTTGCTGGCTACTCTTTTGGGACCGGCTTAGTACCAGAGCACTCCTAAAGCGCAGAAATATGTTACTAGCTTCTTATGATTGTGTTCTTTGTGACAGCAATGCTGAGGAATCTGTGGTACACTTGCTACTTTCATGCAGTTTTGCGCAGAGTTGCTGGCATTTGTTGGGTTTACATCTTGGTGCCCATTACAATTCGAGGGATGTTTTCACAATTTTCAAAGCTCAGCTCGGAGTCCCTTTTTTCATGGAGATAATTGGTTTAATGTGCTGGAGTGTTTGGATGTCCCGGAATGATTTGATTTTTCGTGGGATTCCACTTTCTTTGCAGAGATGTAGACAGATCTTTAAAGAGGAGTTTGCTCTGGTCATTCATCGGACCAAGAAGAAATATTTTCCTCAAATCGTTCAATGGCTTGAAAATCTTTTGTAATCTTCTTTTTCGTTTCTTTGTTTGTGTCGTGAACCCTGTTTGCTTCTTTTTTGTTCTTAATATAATCAGTAGGGGGTAACCCCTCCTGTTCCCTTCAAAAAAAAACAATTACTTCTCTTCTTTGTGTGTGTGTGTGCGCGTGTGTGTGTTGAATCGAATGGAGCTAGGTAATGGGCAAAAGGGTTAGGACAGGTGATGATGTGCTACGATGGAAACCATATTTCTTTCCTCGTTTGGCTTGATGCCGTGCGGGAAGGACAGCCGGGAACAAGACTCCACTAGCAAACGAGCCAGTGATCGAGCGAGTGGGTGGTGGGTGCAGACGTGCAGTGGTGGTGCGACGGTGTCGGTTTACGTAGTGGATGGATTCTCTCTTTCTTGTGTCGCACACCAGCAGCGGCTGGCACGCTCGATCACGTCGCGCTTAGCAGCTTAGTGGAGTAGAGCAGCGAACCACTAGAGCGCAACGTGCTAAGCGCTAACGACGTGTTAAACTAATGGGGTCCAATTTATTTTCCTTTAAAAAGCTAATGAAAATCTATAACTACTTGCAGCTAAACGCAACAAATCTTGTTGGGACTTGCATTACATGCACTAGCTTTATTGTGGTTAATTAGTACGACTAACTCAACGTGATCGTTGTGTATCATGTCATGTATGCGTGATACACAAGGGTCAATTACTAGTATATACTGGTTGATTTGATGCTCATTTTATCACCCCCTAGGACTTAATTTGCGGCGGGCAATGCCACAGCTAGGTCTCCTTCAATTCCAATGAAAATGTAAATGCTTCTCCTGTCATAGTGCTCCTAGTTTATGAGTAAGCAGTAAGCTGTCTGAAGTATTTGTCCCAACAGATCGAATGGCTCAGCGCGATCGCATGAGTTTTTCTCCAAAGTAATCTTTTGAACTTAGTCATGCAAATTAAAGGCAAGCACGCGTGCCAGGACAAAACGATCGGGTCTTCGTAGTGGATCATGCATTCATGCATGCATGGTTAACTATACTCGTATGGTTTGCAGGCGGGCTTGGAACTGTTAACACAAATAGCAATGTACTTTTTTTTTCAAATTTGATTTTAGATATCTATTTTTGTAAATTTAGCTCTTTCTTCGAGCTTGACGCAGTTGCTATAAACGACACATATCGTCTACCACACTGTAGTAACTTGATAAGTTCTACCGAACGACTAATGCTCGATAACACTTACCGAGCTATGGTTGCTCGGTAGGTCTTCGGCCTGCCAAGCAGATGTGGCTGGGCAGCGTTCTGTCGAGCCCACGTAAATCAACAAGTGGCCAATTGCCCCCACAGTGACGTAGCCAGAATTGCAATTTTGTGGGGTTGAATGCATAATTATCTATCTACGTGAAGTCAACTTTTACAAATTTCACATTGTTTTTCTAAGGTTTTACATAAATTTTCATTTATATTGGATCATATTGCAAAAAAAAGCTGTCAGGTCGATTGACCCCACAGCTAAAAGGTGGCTCCGCCACTGTTGGCATATGATTAGCACTAATTAGCATAATTAACATTAATTAATTACTAAATAATACTAATTACTCACTATTGCGAGTGGAGTTACGGGAGCTCGGTATGTAACTATCGCGCTTGAGAGGTACTTGCTGAGATCAAAAAGAGGTTAAATTTATAAAAACAGATATTTAGAAATTAAATTTTTTAAAAAATCTATAATGCTATTTATATGAACAGTTTGTAGGCTTGCAACTCTTCCAAGTTGCAATTAATATGCAAATTCAGATTATATTCAACCCGTGCTTAATTACTCTTTCATGTAAAAAGATACAGTATATGCTCACGAGTCACGAAGCCAACGGCGGAAGAAAAAGAAAGCGATGCAATGCAACACAAACGCATGCTTGATAATTCGAATCGCAGTACCAATTAAAGCTTGCTTACAGTTACAGCATGAGTTGACAGGTCGCTTCAATTTGGCCTCTCAGTTCGTCCCAAAAACCCACACAATCATCGATCCGAAAAGAAAGCACCAAGCAACCATCAGCCACGTCACTCTGAGCGAAGAAAAATCATTCCTTTGATCGAGCAAAATCGATTAGGTATGTTCTTTTGGCTGCCGTTGATGTTGATAGATTTTGGTTGTTGCGGCGGAGATGTCGCTTTGAGCGACGTATGTAGCTTTAAATTTAAAAAACTATTTAAAAATTTTATTCTAAAAAACTATCGTATTTATTTTAAATATCAGAGAGACTCAAAAGTCTAAAGCGTAAAAGAAAAGAACCATTGATCTGTTTGTTCCAAACAGCTAAAAACCAAAAGTTTAAAAGGACGGCACCATTGATCGCTGCAGCTTTGGAATGTTTTATGCGAACCAAATGTCATCATCTGTCGAACTCGATCGAGCAGCACCTTGATGAAATCACACTCACAGCATGTAAAGCAAATACAATGACATGCATAATACTAGTACTCTGTGTGTGTGTGCGCGCGCACGGCTATTGCTTTCGGATATTTTGTCCACTTCAACTTGATACGTGGGCCAACGTGCCATTCGAACCACATGTTAGCACTGCACTGCTGCTATGACAGGCCCACTAGGCTTTTAGAAGCGCCATGTGTGTAGTATCTAGTTTGATGTGTACTGATAGGATCGGCGTTAATTTGAGCCCAATAATTTACGGACTAACGTATCCCCTCCTGGGCCGGCCTATCGAGATCAGATCTGCTGATGCATGGCCGAATTCACAAGCAGAAGGATAGCATATTTAAATCGCGATACAGAAGAGGACTATATTGCAAAAATACTATGATCCTATTCAAAAGTACTGTAGCTTTTGAATTTTGGCTGATTAAAAGAGAGATTGAGAAAATAAGAAACACTCACGTTGAGAAGCGGTTCCTGCAGTGACTATATTCATTTGTGAATACTTATCACTATTTGACTTTGACTCATCAACCTTTGACCGATGATAATTTTAAAATACCTAATTATGTAGCATAAAAAAGACATTGTTAGATTTGTAATAAAAATTATTAATATTCTACCTTTAAAGCTATTTGCTTTTGTATTCAAATTTATTTACGTTTTTAAAAAAAACTATTTACGGTCAAATCTTGATTAGTCAAATTCAACAGCGACGAGTATTCGCAAATAGGGGTATTAGGATCGGAACTATGCAGTGTGAACCAAACACAGGACTATATTGCAAAAAATCTTGACTGCGATCCAGGGCCACCCGTGGCCGTTGGATCAAAGGTGTGCGGTCCCACGTACTCCACCAACCCAACTGGCCAACACCACGCCCCCCTCCCTCTCCCTCCCCTCTGACTCTGAGCCCTATCGTTCTTACACCGGCTCAGCCTCCTTCCCAACGGTCACCCTAAACCCTAGCTCGACCTATGCCGCGTCGTCGTGAACCGCCGACGATCTAGACTCTCATGGCCATCACCCGCCTCTTCTGACCTCAGGAACCAACTCAACGCCTCTCTCGGCCGCCCTTGAGTCGCTCCAAAACCCTAAACCCATCCACCCCAAATGAAACCGCGGAGAAGAGAAGGGGCAATGGCGTTGACGACCTCATGATCATGGGTGCTCCGCGACGACAACCTCCTGCGTGAGATCCTCCTCCGCCTCTCCTCCCCACCTACCTCGTCCCTGCTGCCCTTGTCTGCAAGCATTGGCTCCGCGCAATCTCCAGCACGGCCTTCCTCCACAGCCCAGTAACGAAAAAGAAGATGCCAGAGTTGGTGCTAATAAAGCCAAGAAAAATACCTGAGCTGATGCGACATTTCGGCTGGTCAATCGAAGAAAATGCTAAAGTCGATGGTGTTGACTAGCTCGTCACCAATCTCGGATCAAATCAAATCATCAACAGGCATGCTCGCTTCGTTCAATAAAGAATGGGAAAGGAATCGGCTCCTCGTTCCCCCTTCTCCCTTCTCTTCAAGAAAAGAAGGGGAATGCTGTTGGTTTTGAACGAGTAGATCCCTAGGAGGCTAGGACTGTGCGGGAGGAAACGAATGTGCTCTGCTGCTCTCGCCTACACTCACATCCACCAAAATGGTGCTAGATACGATGCATGTAAATAATTTATAAAAGTTAAGAAATAATTTAGAAAAAATTACGAAATAATGTAAGATGAAACTATACTGATACAATATAATGTGTACGGCTTGCGTACACCAGTGCACGACAACGTGTAGTCGTTGCCTAGTGCCTACTGCCTTGTCGACTTGGCCGCCGCCGCTGCATGCTCTCTCCCCGGCTCTCAGGTGACAGTTGTCGTGGCTATACTCCTTGCCACCGAGGCCAAGCCAGGGGCCAGTGTTGCTCTCTGCCCCTCATGAAGTTGCTTGGTAGTCAATTGCCCCTCGATCTCATGCGCCAGTGATACGGGGTCGCCCGACCTTCTTGACGTAGGATTAGATACTCACGTGCCCTCTCTTAAATCGCAGCAATCCTCCGTTGCCAATGCAAGAACGAACGCTCTTTAATTCGCAAGATCACACGCGCCAGACTTCACGACCACCAAGCGAAAGCCCTATCGCGCTCCCAATTCCCAGCGGAAAAGCTGAACGATCTCAATTTGCAAGAATTCATAAATCTTTTATTGGATTTTTGATGGCTCTCAAAAGATCAGAAACATGTATAAAACATGAACTCATCCCAATTATCTAGTCTCCTCTCACGTCACGTACTGCATGTGTTTTCTTCATTGTTTGTTCGTCCCAATTCCGATCGATCTCTCGAGTATATATATGGCGGCTGGTCCTCGTACGCACTCGCAGGGGATGGATCAAACGGAGCCCTATTCTATTCGGTTGGATGGGCCGAATTAATTACTAATAAAAAAATACAATTGGTTGGTTAGATTGGTTAAATTGGGCTGGGCCGACGTAGCTATTTTCTTGCTTCTGCTTGTATCCTTAGATTTCCTTCTGCACTGGTGATTCCAAAGTCTTCAATTCGTTCAAGTCTGAGAATGCATAAAGAACTTGCATGAGGTAGTATAAAGTTCTCATCAATACAAGGAAATTCGTTAAGAAACAAATTCACCTGATAATATTTAATGCTGCTCAATAATTTCTTCCAGTCAAATAATTTTTTTAACTGAAAAGCGTAAGACATATGTGTATCCGCATCAGCCAGTGTCACCGGGTTTAGCAATTTTGGTTTGGATTGGTGGAGCCTAAGAGAGAGGGGAGGGAGGGGATAGATTAGAGTTTCAAGGGTCTACGGACAAGCCAATGAGCCAGTCTGATGACGAGGCGGATGGGTTATTGGGCCGAACTATTTTAGGTGAATTGGAGAAGAAGGTGTGGGAGTGAGTTGAAATCAACTGTGGAAAGGAGCGTAGGAGCGGATTGAAATTAATTGGAGGTATATATATATATAATATTTTGTTTAATTATCAGTATATATGTAATATATCTATTAAATATTAAGTATTATATGAAAAATTTTGGATGTTTAACTAAATACCTTTGAATTACAAGTCTCTAAAGCTACACGCAGCAAGTTTGGACACTGGTCCGGGATTGGATCGGTGTCCCTTTTCAGGTGCCTTCTACTGTAGAGTACAAGATGGAGTCGTGGTGGTACACCTCCCGGAAGACCTTTCTCAAGAAGTTCCGCAAAGCTTTTCATTCACTTGTGATCTTGGTGTTCTGGATCACGTGGAAGGGAGAAGAACGTGAGAATTTTCTGTGCCGAGCAACGGACGCCGCTGGAGCTACACTCGTTTCGGCTTCAGCTTTTAACTTCTAGCTTATTTTTTACTATTTATAAATTTCATCCTTTTTTGAACTTTTGATTTTTTTTTTAGTTTTTTCGCTGGTTTTTTCCGTATTCGTTTCATTCTTAAATGATAGTCTTTTCAAAACGATTTATCAACATTTAGTTCATTCATACAAACGTTCAAGTTAAAGTTAAAAATCACCAGCCACAGTAATAATTTATAAATCGCAGCTGAAAAGAACTAGTACCGTCAATCAGCCAAATTTTCTGGCCGGCCGGTCTAAAAAAATTTGGCTAGGACGTGACTTATTTCTAACGCATGCAAAGGAGGCCCACTTAACACACTAGTAATTCACATGCTCCACGTGTTAACCCAAATAGGACTCATACTGCGAACGCTCCGTTTAAAATGCATAAATTTTAGACAAAAATTACAAGAATTTCACAAGAGTCGCTTCAATAACCCGTGAATGGAAATAATTCCCAATTTTCAAACAAAGCCACAACACACTAGTAATTAGCCATTAGCAGGACTCCACGCGTTAACCCAAATAGGACTCCGTACTGCTAATACTAAACAGGATTTTTAAACTGGTGTGCTCGTACTCTTATGGTAATATAAGAATCGCGCATCAAACAGCAAAATCTAAGCAGAAACCGAAGCAGAGGAGCGCGAGACCTGCTCTGCCGCTCTCTTCTGTCATCTGCAGCGATGCCTCTCTCGCTCACTCATCTGCAACGCCCTCATCTCCCTCTGCCAGTTCTGTCGCTTCCGCGGCCTCTTTTGTCCGTCAGAGCACAGAATGAGGAATCCATACCAGCGCTAAAACCATATTAACCAGGTGTTTACTTTTTATTTATCTAGTGTTTTAACACCATTTGTTTTATCTAGTGTTTTGGTGCCGGTACCTAGACTAGCGCCGGTTCAGGAATCGTTTGCTTAGCGCCACCATCTCCGGTATGTGGTACCGGAATCGTTTGCCCAGCGGCGCCGTGAGCTGCACAGCAGCATCGACAGCTCCGGCGCGGCGGCCACGGTCACCAGCATCGCGCCCAGCTGCATTGTCACCAGCTGCAGCGCCAAGACCAACGTCAGCAGCAACGTGGCCAGCGGCGGCGGCGGCTACAGCAACAGCACGGAGCGGGGGGGAAGCCGCACAAAGGGGGGCGACCCGAGGTGGAAGGCGATCCTTGAGGCATGCGCGCGGGATGGCCCGCTCGATCGCCCGCCGCGCCGCGCGCACAGTCGTTTCCTTTCCGCTCGACAGGCCGCTTCCAATTGGGCGGGCACTGCGCGCATGGCCGATCGATCGATCGAGACGGCACAGGCACGTACGGGGGCGGCCGGGATCTGAACCCGATTGACGCGCGCATGCAGACAAGCTTGGTGTACGTTTGTTTCGTACTATTAGAACTAGGGCGAATCTGTCACATAAATATCACTCCAACCATATTTTTTTTCAAATTTAACCTTCAAACGACTATTTTTATAAATCTAGCCCCTATAGTAGCTCTGTCGAGTTACTGTAGCTTAGTAGGTCTGCTACCGAGTGTGGTAGATCCGTTGGAGGGGCTAGATTTATAAAAACGGATATTCGAGAACCAAATTTGAAAAAAAAAAGTAGCTAAAGCAATATTTTCAAACTCAATTCAACCAGGGTAAGGCATGGTGCCAACCAACGAGTGCGCAGGCAAAATGGCAGAACGCGCATAGCCGCACACCACATTCCATGGCCAAGTGTTCATGGAGCACTTGTCTTTTTGGAACTATTCACATATCTAGCATTGTTACAATGTTTCTTAAATTTTCGCCTCCTAATACCTGTTTTTGCAAAAATAACCCTCTCCTTGAGCTCAGAAGGCGCGGCAGGCGACACGTCACCTGCTGTGCTGGAGTAGCTCAGCAGGAGGTCAGCCACGGGGCAAGCCGAGCAGCGTGGTGCGGCAAGCAGACGGCCTTAGGTGCTACCAAACTGGCGCAGCTCAACAACAACCTGCTGAGCGCCCATTAGGACAAATCTACACAAGTTGTAGAAGCTGAGTACTGGGCTTGGGTCGTGAGGGCTAAAGCTCGTGCAGGAGAGAAGGGAAAGCACCGTTGGATCCAAATGTATACAACGACTGACTGGAACTATGGTTTCTAAAAGGCGCACATATATCTTACATATAGTTGGAATTGATGATTCACACATGTTATTACTTGTATCGTATGAGTAGTGAGGCAAACATACATATCTAACAAACCCTACGCGCAATGTAATTCGCACATTCATTGCGAATTGTTTTGTCGGCCTACACATGGTATATTACAAGAACTGTTTGCAATAATATATTTTTACTACTTAACATAGGGAGTCTGTGGTGGTGGTTCATCTACCCCTCCGAACCCCCTTACACCTTCCTAAAAAAATTCTACGCACATGCGAACAAAACATAATAGGATTTCTTAATATGATCGAAGAATGCATTTTCAACTAGTTTGCACATGGATTTTTAAATTCACCACTTGGTACCTCCGAGCCGGTGCTGCAACCGAGCGCCCCCGAGTTCCCCCCTGGCTAGGGTGGATATCGAAACAAGTCCTCGTCTTATTGAGATTTTTCTAAAATTAGCATAGTTTTATTTAATATTATTTTACGTATAGTCTAGAAGTATTTTTCGAAGCAAGCTAACGAGTTAAGCTAGAGCAAAATCCAAATTAACAGATATAATTGAAACAATTTTAAAATAAGCCAATGAGTTTTTTTACCACCTTGCCCCTTTTGCCTGCTTTGCTTGCTAGCTAGGTCACCTGCCGATCCATAGGCGCTTGGTAGTACCTACCGAGCAAGGGTGGCTTGGCAAGCTATGCCGGCTCACTAGCGTTTGGGGCTGACCGCCTGTCACACGGCTCATCTCCTATCAAGCTATCCAGTGCAGTAGGTGACACGAGTTATCCGCCGTGTCTTTTGAGTTTGAAGAGAGAGCTATTTTTATAAAAACAAGTGCTGTAAGGCTAAAATTTAAAAAATGTTGCAACAGTACCACGTACATGAATAGTTCGTCTTTTTGTTACACAAACTGTTGCAGTCTTGCAGACGTCGTAGTTTCGAGAGAAGATCATGTGGTTCCTTGCCTATACATACGTATGTAGCTCATGTCGCCTTTTCTCATAGTGATGTTTGGGTCTGTTTTTTTGCTGCAGTTTTTAACTATAGTTTATCTATTTATTATTAAAAATCGATGATAGATGTTTTAAAGTCTCTAAGAGAAAAGAGAAAAAAACTAGCTATTTTTATAAAAAAGCAAAACATCTGGTATTTAATCAAGTGGATACTAATTAAACAAAATTATAGCAACAGTCAAATATTATTGTTTAAAGATTTATTTTTCCTTAATTTAAAAGAGATAATAATCCTTACTAAGATATTATTACTTAAAGAGATATTCTTCTTAATTTAAAAGAGACTTTATTAAAACACAAATCCACGCATATAACACTACACGACCCTGTTGTCATCGCTAGCGGCCAGACGTACGACCACGAGTCCATCGACTGGTGGTTCAGCTCCAGCAAGTCAACATGCCCCAACACAGGGCATGTCTTAGCCAATTTGGAGCTCTTGCCGAACAAGGCTCTCAAGAACCTCATCTCCAAGTGGTGCCGAGAGAGCGGTGTAGCCATGGAAGGCTGCGAGGCCAGCAAGAGCGAGCCGGGCCAGGCGGTGATCACGAACAAGGCCACACGCATGACGGCGTCGTTTCTTGTGAAGAAGCTCTCTGTCTCCTCCTCCCCTGTCGCGGCCAACCGCGTCGTGCACGAGATCCGGCTGCTCTCCAAGTCCGGCTCAGACAACCGCGCATTCGTCGGGCAGTAAAATGCATTTGGTTAAAAAAACATAAGGATGGAGTTTAATGGTCCTCTTAAGACAAAATGTTAGGAAACATAGATAGCTATGGACGCCAAGAACCGAACTAAACACCTCCTCAAGATTGACTTCACCGACATTGACCTGGCAACTCCAGGCAATGACGGCGCTCGGTGGGCGCCTAGAGTTGAGAGTAGAGAATAGAGATAGATCATCTACTGCATTCGGTTCAACATTAAGTAGTCAAGGTAGCAAATGCCTCCATAGCCTGGGCCTCACCAACATGCCCTTCAGGCTCCCCACCGAATGTAGCCTCTCTTCTAGCCTTCACAACTGGAACTTGTTGCATGCAACAAACACACACACACACACACACGCACGCACACACACACACACATCAGTTTTTTTTCCTTCTTTAGCTGCCTAAACGGGATCCTTCAATTCGTGCAGAGAGCCAGCATATATCACAATTCAATTTGGGTTTCTAAAGTTGTTGCTTGCCTTTGATACCTAGAGGATGTAGAGCGCTGCATGCCCCGCCTGGACACGCGCCTTACCAAACTCATCTGCAGGAGCAGCAGGGAGGTCCGTTCATATAAGCTTTTAATTTTAGCTTTTAATTTGGTTTATAAATAGTAATAAATTGTAGAGAAATTTATAGAGAGACACTCACGTACAATTTTGGTTGATATAAATGAAGTCGTTGCAGTGTGTATTACAATTGCTAAGAAAAAAAGATAATTGCTACAAATTCACACAAAAACAAAAAACATTATGAACATTTTGTTTGGTGGACCTCCACATGATGGAGGGATTGAGAGTGAGATCATTAACAAGTGTGCACTCAGCTATATCGATATAAACTATATGATGTGCGTTATGAGAATGTAGTATAGATAAACATTACAATAATAAAAAAGATGATTGATATAAATGGAAATATTATGTAATGCTATATTTATTGTTTGCTTTGCAAGTATTTCCGTCAAAAAGTACCTAGGGAAGAAAATTTGATCACATGTGATAAATATTGATGAACAAAGTAAGTATTTTCTCTCTTATAATGTATAATACTAAAACATCACAAATGAATTTCTGCAACAATCTAATTTTTAAAAATCAAAATTACATATGTATTACCAAGTTATTTAAACGTGTTTTAAAAATGTTACTTGCGCAAATACATAGACCACCTTACTAGTTAATCTAATAAATAATAATTATTAAAAGAACCTAATTTCAAAAACCATATAAAAACCGAAAAGAACGGACCGTCACAGGCCAAAAGTCATTTGCCATTTGTCTGGCTAGCACTGTTCCGTGAGGTATACTTTTTTTCTTTAAAATCCACGATTAAGCTCTCACTCATTTCGGCTTAAACTTTTGGTTTCTAACTTTTTTTTTCACTATTTCTAAATTTGGTCTTTTCTGGCTTTTTTTAAACTTTTTTACTGGTTCTTTTTTTCGTATTTATTTACATTGTTCGCAATGGGCTAATTTATTGTTTTTATTTTTTTTAAATTTTTAAAATTTAATTACGCTAAATAAACCACTATCAGTTATAGTTTAATTTTAGTCAGTTATAGTATAATTTTAGATATAACTTAGCTTATTTCGGTTCAATCGACGGCCTTTTAAGTATTCTGCAAACTACTGTACTCAGTAGAAACAAAAGTAGGAAGAGAAGACAATGATGAATCGCATTGTGTGGCGATGAGATGATCCTGCAAAAGCTCCCTCCATCGATCCCTACAAACCAGAGTTGTATTAGTATTCCATTAAACTAAACGAGTTAACTGACAAAGCGAAATCGGTGCATGAAAGAACGAGACACAACTGAACCACCTCACCTCTTTGACCGTCAGTTGAGCACTAGCACTGTAGCACAGAAAAATAGGAGTATTCATCGTCAACCCCGGATCAAATCAAATCATCAAAAGGCATGCTCGCTTCTTTCAATAAAGGAAGGCAAAGGAATCCGGTCCTCCTTTCCCTTTCTCCCTTGTTTACAAGAAAAGAAAGGGAATGCTGGCAGGTTTTGAACGAGAAGATCCCTTGGACTGTGAGGGAGGAAACGAATGTGCTCTGCTGTTCACTCCTACACTGGCATCGACCAAAATACTCTACTCTACTCTACTCTACTCTGAAGAAACAAATAGGGAACATAAAAGCAAGGACGTCCTAAAGTAGACCATACTATGCAATTGCAAGCAGAGAAATGAGCAATGGATAGGGTTACTACCTCATCTTAGAAAATTAGTAGTGGTAAAAACCCATCGCATTCGAAGTGGCCCTGGCTTAGTCATCTCAATGACGGAGCTAGGATTTTAACGGTGAAAATATAAACTTAAGATGCAACGATAATTTTAAACAAAGAGGAGTAATTATAAGTATAACAAAGTTTCTTCAGCCTAACGAAGTGTGAACTTAAAGTAATACAAGAACTATTATTAGTCTTAGGAAGACTCACATCAGGAAGTAAAGCTATCTATATAACACTGAAGTACTAAACTAAAGTAAGAAGCAACTACAATATTACTAGATTCGCCTGTGGTTAGCCTTCAAAAACATCAAATGACAGAAGTTTGCTCTGTTCTCTATCAAGAACAACAATCAAGTACCAATGTACCTTAGATACACTGGCATTTCGGTAATCAGGCACCTATACATGATTTGTACAGTAAAGAGTAGCGACAACACATGTCCTTCAAAAGGGAGTTAGTACCTAATGAATCACCTTCACTCCTGCACCTTCCTAGCTATGAGCAGTATTGAACCAAATACAAGATAATTAGATAAAGTAAAGACTAACTTCTAAGCTCCACTAACTCAGTAACCCTAGTTGAGATCTCATTTCAATCTTCAAATTTGAGAACTGAAAACATAGTTATACTAGTACACTGAGTCATTGTGTCACGGATAGCCTCGTCCCACGTATTTCGGGTTTGACTCATTTGAGAACAGAACTACACTACATAGAGCTACATTTGAGAATAAATATGGACCATGCTGATGCCTGTTGCCTGCTGGGCCAAATGAAGTAATGGGCTGTTAGAAGTATGTATAGTGCATAGGAGTATATGTAGTATATATTTGTATATTAGAGGGTATATGCCAGATTTTTTCGCAAAAATTTTGAGGGTACAACTGTACCCCATGCATATACTCTCCCTCCAACACTGATCCATATAGACCTGAAACCGGTGTAATTCCGACTCATGAATGTAATTTGGCTAGGATGGCACTTGTTCCCTATACATACAAAGGAGGCAAAGTTAGCATCTGTCCAAATGACAATTGTTAAGGGGTCATTCTTTTCAGTTTTTTGTTTATGATTTATGGCTTATATTACAATAACTAGTTTTTAAACGAAATATTTTTTCAAGATAAGATTTACAAGTCGATTGTAGTATACACTATACTGACTTCAGCTATATTGACTAAAATCACATGTGAGTCTCTCTCCGTACTCTCTTACGAACAGCCAGAATTCAGAAATTTAGGTGCCGCTCATTCGGGCTGAAAAAATGGCTTATGGCTAAAATTTTACTGTAGCTGGCTGAAATTGCACTGTAGCTGATGATAGCTTATTTGACATAACTAAAATTAAAAAATTTAAAAATAGAAAAAATAGGTTAGTCTATCACGAACAATGCAAACGAATATGAAAAAAAGAACCGGCAAAAAAGCTAAAAAGTAAAAAAACGAAATTTAGGAATAATAAAAAATAAGTTCGAAACTAGAAACTCAAGCCGAAATGAGCGGGGCTTCAAAAGATGTCCTAAGTGGGCCCAACGCACACTAATTAGCATGCCTCTATCGTGCTAACCCAAATAGGATTTTTAAACCGGTGTGCTCGTACGCTAACGGTAATATAAGAATCGCAAATCAAGCAGCAAAATCTAAGCAGAAGCGCAGGAGCGAGAAAGCAGCAGACCTGCTCTGCCGCTCTCTTCCTCTGCCATCTGCAGCGATTGCCTCTCTCTCTCTCTCTCTCTCTCTCTCTCTCTCTCCCCTCTGCAACGCCCTCGTCTCCCCCTCTCTCTACCTCTGCCAGTTTCTGTCCCTTCCCCAACATCTTTTGTCCGTTGCATCTCCATTAATCCACGCAAAGATGCAGTCGTCACGCTCCCAGCACGCCAAGCAGCCAAGAAACCACGCGCACTTGCGCACCCAGGTGCAGGTGCGCCCGAGTCCCAGCGACATTTCCCCGCACCAAGATTTCCAGTTCCAGCTCCTCCCCAAGGTGCTCCAGTTCCACATGAACGGCGGCGGCGGCGGAGTCACCAACCTTCCCGACGCTAAGTCGTCGGAGAAGGTTCTTCTCGGGTTCGACGAGGTCAGGATCAGCATTGCGTCCAGCGAGGACGAGGAGGAGGCGGCGCCGCCCAGGTGCTCCTTCTCGGGCGCGAGCCACCCACCGGAGCCGGTCGACGAGATGGACGCCGTCTTCGTTGCCGTGGACGGCCGGGACAAGCCGGCCAAGCCGGTGATCGTGTGGGACGCGTCCCCGCCGCCCAGCGGCGCCGCGAGCCCGCACAGCAGCATCGACAGCTCCGGCGCGGCGGCCACGGTCACCAGCATCGCACCCAGTTGCACCGTCACCAGCCGCAGCGCCAAGACCAGCGTCAGCAGCAGCGCGGCCAGCGACGGCAGCGGCTGGAGCAACAGCACGGCCGGCGGCGCCGGCGGGAGCGGGGGGAAGCCGCACAAGGGGGGCGACCCGAGGTGGAAGGCGATCCTTGAGGCGCGCGCGAAGGACGGCCCGCTCGGGATGGGGAACTTCCGGCTGCTGCGGCGGCTCGGGTGCGGCGACATCGGGACGGTGTACCTGTCCGAGCTGAGCAACGGGGGCGGCGCCGCGAGGGCGTGGTTCGCGATGAAGGTGATGGACAAGGCGTCGCTGGAGAGCCGGCGGAAGCTGTGCCGGGCGCAGACGGAGCGGGAGATCCTGCAGCTGCTGGACCACCCCTTCCTGCCCACCCTGTACGCGCACTTCGAGACGGACAGGTTCGCCTGCTTCGTCATGGAGTTTTGCCCCGGCGGCGACCTCCACGCGCTCCGGCAGCGGCAGCCCGGCAAGCACTTCCCGGAGCACGCGGCGAGGTACTGAACTCCTTTTCATGTCCCATTTCAATTGATTCCTTGCTTTAGGCTGGTGCATTTGAGCGGAATTGCAAGCAACTAGCTCAAGTTTAGGGCTTTAATCATCATGATCTATCCAATCCAATGCTGTACAACGTTTCAGAGTTCGGCACTGCAGGGATTTTTCTGCATTGCCATGAAAAACAGCAACAGCAAGGTTGGAGCAGTCAGGTCTCAGGTCTAAAAGTTACTAAGATTTGGGTCTTGCAAGTGCTTAGGGAATTAGGGACCTGAGTACAAGATTATCGAAATAGTTAGTGCTGATTGCGATATGATGGCATGAATTTCAGGATTTGTCATAAATGGTTTGCTGGATTTCGAGTTACCGTGTCCATAAACGAAATGGCTTGCCATTGTTCAGCATTGTTCCAAGGGCTCTCCACCATTACAATCAGCCAATTTGTACTGCTTGTTAAACGTGCGACTACCATTTCGCCACTGTCTAATTGATGTTGTGAAACTTGATTAGTATCTAAATTAACAAACGTAGATAGCATGTCCAATTGGCAGTTTTGTTGTGCTAGTTAAAGTTGATATCTTTTTCCCAGTGGCCCATTCATGCAATAGAACTTGATATTTAAATTAACAAACATGGACAGCTTGTCCAATTTGTCTCCAAAGTATTGTTTGTTACTCTGAAGGAAACCCTTTTCGTATGTACAACCTTGTACCACACACTTGCTGTTAATGTATAGAAGATAGAACAATTTGCAAGTATCACATGATTATCCTACTTGGTTTACTAAGCAATGGGGTGCCTATACGTTCTGCTTAATGACATTTGATTTGATTTATCATGTGTTCTTTTCGCGTTTGCAGGTTTTACGCTGCTGAAGTGCTTCTTGCGCTAGAGTACCTTCACATGCTTGGAGTGGTCTACAGAGACCTGAAGCCAGAGAACGTCCTAGTCAGGGACGATGGCCACATCATGCTCTCGGACTTTGATCTCTCCCTTCGTTGCGCAGTCTCGCCGACACTGGTGAAAGCTTCCCTGTACTCTGATCCCAGCAGGGCTAATGCGCAGTCCTGCGCCCAGCCTGCTTGTATCCAGCCTACGTGCTTCATGCCCAAGCTCTTCAATCAGAAGAGCAAGAAGAACACCACCAACAAATCAAGGAACAGCGAGCATAGACAGAAACAGCAACAAGCCTCTGCCCTACCTGAGCTCGTGGTCGAGCCCACCAGTGCACGCTCAATGTCGTTCGTCGGGACGCATGAATATCTTGCCCCGGAGATCATCAAGGGTGAAGGCCATGGCAGCGCGGTGGACTGGTGGACGTTTGGCATATTCCTGCATGAGCTGATGTACGGCAAGACGCCGTTCAAGGGGCAGACGAACCGCTCAACGCTGTTCAACGTCGTCAGCCAGCAGCTCAAGTTCCCCGATTATCCACCGACGAGCAGCGCAGGCAAGGACCTGATCAAAGGTTTGCTAGCCAAGGAGCCCCAGAGCCGGCTCGGTGTGAAGAGAGGAGCAGCCGAGATCAAGCAGCACCCGTTCTTTGAGGGCGTGAACTGGGCGCTCATACGGTGCAGCACTCCCCCCGGCGTGCCGAGGGCTATGGATTCCGTCCCCGTGACGCCGACGAAACTGGCACCGGCGGACAGTGTGGAGATGAGCAGCGTCAGCAAGAGGATGGCAGGGGCAGATGTGGAGTCTGGAGGGAAGTACCTAGACTTTGAGTTCTTTTAGGAAGCTTGTAACCTGCTTTAATTTGCAGCAGCTACTTGTGTTTTAACCATAGTTGTTGTGATTTGAGCTATAGCTGTAGACCCGTAGTCCCATTCCCATACTGTCAGCATTTGGGCAATGACATATCTGACCGGTTTCAATCCTGTACTACTGCATTTTCTAACTCTGTTGTTTGGAATTCTGTCACTTAAACTCAGTGTTCCCCTAGGCGCTAGTCGGGCGGCAGATCGACGCCTAACGCCTAATCGGGCTGGGCGGGTGCCTAGGCGGGCTAGGCGGCCGCCTAGACGGACAAAATCGGCTAGACGGCCAAGGCGGGAGGTTGGCGCCTAGGCGGCGCCTAGGTGGGCTAGGCGGCCGCCTAGAGGAACACTGCTTAAACTATACAATTTCCTGGTAATCTGAAGTTTAAGCCGTGCGATACCAATTTCCATCTACAACATGTTAACATACATCACACATTACTTCTTGCAATGATATTTTACAAAGTTGTATACATTACAGTACATAAGCATCGTTAAGTAGGGCAAAGCTAGCATTCTATACCAAAATGTGAATGCCAAGTGCAGAAAGGCAAACAGATGAAAGAAAGTCAAGAACATGAGAAGAAAGAGAGGCGAAAATTAAAACAAAGACACCACCTCGCATTAGTACATTACAAGACCAGATTTTCTGATGCGCCGACGAGCCCCATGCCGGCGGCCGGATTCCGGTGCCTCATGAGGACGCGCAGCTGCGCCCGCTGGCACTCGAGGTTGGACGCCAGATCCACCCTCTCCTCGCGCGGCCGCACCCGGACGGCCCTCGGGAACTCCACGAACCCCTTGATCCCCCTCCTGATGTGAGGGTTCTCGCCGCCGGCGGCCTCTCGCCGGTGCAACTGACCGTGCTGGCCACTCGTCGGACTTTGTTGCCCGTGTTGACTCGATGGGCTTGACTTGCCGATCGGACTACCGCTGCTGCTGCTCTTGTTGCCGTCGGCAATGGTAGCAATGAGTTCGTCGTCCGAGATCTCCTGCAGCCTCTCCTCCACCGCGGCCTTGGCGTCGGCGAGCTTCATCTGCACCCGCTCCTCCCGCCAGAGCTCGGCGACGTGCAGCATCCGCCGCTCCTCGTCGATCTCCTCCAACGCGTGCTCCATCTCCGCGCGCATGGCGTCGACCTCCTCCCGCATCCTCTGGCACTCCACCTCCGCCGCCCCGCTCCGTCGCCTCTCCTCGGAAAGCTCCACGGCGAGCACCTCGTTCAGTGACTCCGCCTTGCGCCGCATGCGCCTCTCGAACTCGAGCTCCGCCCTGAGCTCCCTGATGCGCGCCACGCAGAGCTCGAGCTCGGACGACACCGACATGGCAGCACCACCATACCCTTCTTCCTGCTCCATGCCGCTGTCGATTGCGACGATCATAGGTGATCGGTTCTTGCCTCGAGATCGAGAAGAGCGCGAGAAGGAGGTGTTGCAAGAATGGTCGCCGTGCAAGGAGTAGTGAGGGTTGTGATAAAGCTTCCAAGGAGGAAAGGCAGCGCCATGATTGAGCCCGAGCCGAAGATTCCTGAGGCTTGTTTCCGCGAGCGCCATGGCCTCCACTTGCGCCCACCTACGCTATCTTTCCGAGCTCGAGATCCAATATTTTACTGCTCATGGAGGAGGGAATGGAGGGAAAAGCGCATGTCCCCAGGGGGCTCCAGCCTCCCAACTCTTGTCTTTGTGAGCTGTAAAAGGGCGGAGACGAGGAGGAGGAGATGGTCACGTCTCACGTTCTCACATGCATGGATCCCGACCTCGATGCCGCCATCATGGCGGTTCGTGCTTCCTTCTCCATTGCTGCTTTTCCTCATGTTCTCTTTACCAACCCTTCTCCTCTTCGATCGGCATTCTGATGCTGCCATTGCTGATGGAGCACATAGGGATCATGTGCATGCGCTAGCTTAATTTACATCGTCCTAGCTCACTTCATTTCAGTTGGTCCATTCAAGTACTCAACACAAGGAAATGCAATGCATCTCCCTTGCAAAAACAGCACTCACTCACTCACTCACTACTGCACATGCCCAGCGGCATACATTACCACCCGGCTCTGTGCTACAGTACCACGTATGTACCATTTTATCGAGCTTTGCACTGCTCAGTTACGTTTGAACACAAAGGATACGCTGCTTCCGAAGCCTGTGCAGTTTCATGCATGCCCCTGCTCCCTTTTTTCTTGGCTTCATCCATCACCGTGAATCCTTTTCAAGGCCGGGCAAAGGCATTCACGTACACAAGTGAAGTGCTGCGCTGCATCAAAAGCGCTGTTTGGAATTGATTTCTTGGCTGCGTCGCACATGTTTGCAACTAGAGCTTCGCAGGACGTCAGGACGAGGACGGCGTGGTACGTAGTAATAACTTCATCTGTGAGGTAAATGTGGGGCCGCAGCACTGACACCGTAACGGGCACTGGATCGCCATGAATCAGAGACCGTGATACCAATCAATGAAGCTGTACGCATCTCTTTTTTTTTTAAAAAAAAAAAGACGATTTTTGGTTAAAGAACTCTACTTGAGTCCAATTTTTATTTTAAACTCAAAATCCGGTTGTTTTTTTATCTCTAACTTCCAAATGCGGAGAAATAATCCCGACCCAATTCCATCCGGATTTCCTCCATGCTGGACGCAGATTCACATCACACTGTACATGGACGTCGAATGAGTAGGAGATGGACCGAAGAATTGGGAAGAGTGACGCTAATATTTCCTTGGGCGTGAAGGGGAAATATCTGTCCTTCCCAAACCCTAAATTGGCGGTGGGTGGGGATTAAATTGGGGGTTTGGGTTAGAGATGGCAACGGGTAAATACTCATCGGGTATTGCCATTCTATACCCGTACCCGCTAGGTGTAAATTTACCTGTCGGGTTACCCGTATCCGCACGCGGGTAGGAAAATTTACCCATACCCGTACCCGCGCGGGTATTACTACCCGACGGGTAACCCGTACCATAAGCATACCGGTTCAACACATAAGAATATCATCAATTTAGACATTCATTAATCATACATGCCAAGCACAAAAGCGTCTAATGATCAAAATTAGTACATCACATAAACATACTTGATATGACCATGTCAACATATGACAAACAAATAAACAATCAACAACAAGTAGATAATAAAATTAACATTTGAGTGGGATGTCTAGTTGTCTAATGCGGGTATTCATTACGCGGGTAGGCGGTATGGGTAGTATATACCACACCCGCACCCGCTACCCGGCGGGTAGAGGATTTCGTCCAATAACGTACCCATGGGTACATAAAATTTTCCATACCCGTCTCTTTATCGGGTAAAACCCGTCGGGTATTCGGGTATCGGGTACCCATTGCCATCTCTAGTTTGGGTATTGGATAGAGGTGTGTGACGATGTTGATGGCAAGCTCGAGCAACTCAAAATTAGGTTCGTCAATGACGAGGCCGCATGCGGGTGGTGTGGGTAGTTCTTTTTCATCGCTGATTCCCTACAAGGAGCACCCTTTGGAGTACGCGCCAGCGGTCTTCTGCCATTGCGATGAGAAGGCGGCCAAATAGGTTTCCTAGAGCGATTTGAACCCTGCAAGGAGGTACTTCACCTAATAGAGAGCTCAGGTAAGTATACTTTTGAGCAAGATTTAGTTTATTTCCCTTCGATTGTTGCTTTGGTTTTGACTTCTTGCAAAAAAAATTTGGGTGTATTGTTCATTGTGGTTTGTAGTTGGAAGTTTGCAATTACTGGCACTGGGATGACACCTAGACTACTCCATTCCTGAAATAGGTTCTAGTTGATTTTTGTGATGTTGTCAGAACCTATACGAAGGATAACATAGACCTTAGAGGTTCAGTTGATGATGTTAGAGTAAGTGCAGAGGAGATGAAGGTTTTGCATAGAGAAGAATTGGAAATGCTAAGAGCAGATCTGCTTGAGAAGGATGCTTGTTTAGTTGAACCTAATCAGAAAGTAGTGAAGTTAGAAGGAGATAGACATACGATTAAGTATTTGTTAGCAATTTGCATATCAGTTATACTAGGTTTGTTGTTCTGGTGATGAACATCTAGTCTGATATGCTATGTACCCTTTCATTGTGAAATACAGTATTGTAGAATGCGATTGATATGCAAGTAATGAACATGCATTTGTAATCCTGAATGTTATGCATTGTGTTTTGTGATTCACAACTTATTGCAACCAAAGCAAAGGACTCACATATATAACAACACAAGGCTCAAGTTTGGTATTAGGTTCTAATTCATAACTCATTGCAACCAAATCAAAGGACTCACATATAACAAAAGCCAAAAGTTTGGCATAACTAGAACTAACAATACAGTAGTCACAAGTTTGGCATACATGGAAATTACAACACATAATTAGGTAAGACATTTTCCAAGCAATAATAAATTACTTGATTGCATCAGATACTTATGGAGGCCCAAGAAGTTGTGGAATAGGCATTATGCCCTTCTTTTGAGTTAGTTTCTTTGCTTTCATTGGAGGCTCCTAGGCATGAACAATAGCAGTTGCAAAAGCTCCTGAAGTGAGATTTATGGTCACTTTTGAACTTGCTTGAGAAATTGGAACTTGAGCATCCAAGCTTACTAAAGTTGAACCTCCTTTCTTTGTCGTCACCTTGGCTTTAGCAAAAGTCATGATAATCCTTTGGTTTGGCATTCTAGGCTGCAAAATTTAGCAATAAGTATTTTACCCAGTTTGGCATTCTAGGCTACAACATTTAGCAATAAGTATTTTACCCACATTCTCTAGTTAAAATGCATAGCTGTGATTACCTAGTTGATAGTCATATCCTCACATTCTGTATGGTAGTTCTAGTCCTCTCAGTGAAGAGTACTACTCCACTACACTTTTTCTTGCTCTTATAAGCTTTGGTAGTTCCTATAGAAGTCTTCCTCTTTTCAAGATCAGTTGAGTTTTGTTGTGAACCTATAGTAACCATGACCTGTGTGGAAGATATGAAGTGAGATAGAGCAAAGAAAAAGGGGAATGAAACAAAATGTTGTGATTTTACCATAGGTGGTCTAGCAAGTACACCCACTAATGTTGCAGCTCCCTAGGTGTTTGCATTTCCTGTAGTTGAGGTTTTTCAGTGGTTTCTCTTTTCCTCTCCCTCTTGAGCCTACCTGACATCTTAACATAGCCAGGTGCTTTAGGCTTAGATCTCTCTGACACTGGCCAAGCACTCATCCCCTCAATTGGTTGTAAGCAGTGGTCATATGTTTTCTTGAACTCTTCAACAGAATAAAAATTGGCGATGAAATATTCAACTGACTTAGAAGCAAAGTAGATGTAGGATATTGCATGGCAATAAGGCAAACCAAATAGCTGCTAATACCTATAAGAGCAAGTTTTTTTCTCCAGGCAAACAACAAATGTATTGTTGAGGTGCTTAAATTCATATGCATCCTTACCATTAGATATTGCATGGCACAACCCTAATTCAATAATGTATGCCTTCAGTTTTTGGAATGTGTTTGGATAAATATGCCCCTACCATCTGTCAGACTTTGCCCTATTCTCTTGGATTACAATCATTACTTTTTTTTTCTAATAGCCTCAAGCATGCTTATTATAGAAAGGTATCTAACATGTACCATCCAATTGTTAAAGGATTCCCACATGTTGTTGTCGACTGAATCACAATTGGATCCCAGCTTGAACCAAGCTCTGATCTAATGATGTGGGTCAGTATTCATCATAGCTTTAGCTCCTTCTAGTGTGTCTAGTACCAATTTAGCCCTATAATAGTTGAAAAGTCTCTAGCAGGGTGCTTTTGCACATCTCCAAAATTTCTTTTGATACTTCTTCTTCTTCAACTTCTTCCTCCAATTTGCATAAATGTGTCTAGCACACATTCTACATTCTAATTTTGGAACCCAATATGCTATAACATTAAGAAGTCCCTGCAAGAAAATAACATTGTTAGTATATCACAATTACACCTGATTGAAACACAACACACACATTGCATACCTTCTGTTGGTCTGAGATTATAACCTAGCCATCACCGTTTTAGCACCCTAAAAAAATGAATCCATCCCCATCTCTACCTGTCTCTATCCCATATTTATCTCCCTATCTCTATCTCTCTCCCATCCAATCTCTTTCTAATCTCTCTCTCCAACCTCTCTCTCTTCCTCCCCATGAGACCGGCGGCATGCAGGAGTGGCCTGGCTGGGGCAGGTGGCACTGGCGCTAGCAGCAAGCGGCGTCGACCGGTGCACATGCAGTAGCTCACGTCACGGATGTGACATGGTAGTGTGTGTGGCGCAGTGTGGCAGCGCCATGGCAGATCGGCAGTAGCGACTACGGGCCACGGCAAGCCAGAGGCAGTGCCATGGCAGGCGGTGTGGGTTGTGGTGGGGAGGCCAGAGGCGGCGCAACTGGCTGTGGTGACACGCAGACCATGAGGTGTGGCTACAACAACGCGCAGGCAGTGAGGCACGAAGGTGGTGGCAGCCTTGACGGCGGTGGCTGATGGCGGCATGGCGTAGGCGGTGGCAACCGGCACAGATGGCGCGGCTGCACAGCCGACAAAGCCAGAGCAGGAGGCGTAGCGCGGTGGTAGCTGCACCTTGCGCGATGCGGGCGGTTGCTAGCGGCGGCAACCGGCGATGGCGGCAGTGGTGGCCAGAGAGGCCAGTGGCCAGGTTTCTCAGTCGTGTGGTTCAGGTGGCTGGGAGGCGTGGCCAAATAACATTTTGCGCAAAGTTTTCTTGGGTCATGCAGCAGGTCGTGGTTTGTTAGGCCGAACGGTGGATCGCTCGGCCGACGGCGATTCGTGCGCAAAATCTTAACGAACGTGATCTTTGCCGACCAAACAACCTCCTGATGACCTTTTCATAATCTTATCATAACTCTCATCTGATTCACTTCCATTCCATCATGTAGGTTCACACGCGGTTGTTGAGGGAGTGTTCGGGCAGTAGCGTATTCCAAATTCTTCATGCAGCGAGTCCGTCGAGCGTGCTTAAGGCAAGTACCTCTCGATCGTGATATTTCTATTTCGCATACCACGTGTTTCCATATTACTTGTCACATTGCCATTGAGTACAATTATTATGACAATCATGCTTGCTTGGCTAATATCATATCACTAAAATTACCTGGCTAATATCATATCATTAAAGTTACCCGGTTTTATCACATCACTAATGCTTATCTGATTGTTATCATATTACTAAACCTTACCTGGTTATTATTACATCACCAATGCGTGCCTGGCTACTATGTTATAATACCTCTTTTAGAATAATTTCTAGATCACTACCACCATATTATCATTCCACATTGCCCTCACATCGGAAATCATACATCTTCATTTTCAACCTTAGCAAATCCTTCTTCCTATCATAACCTTATCTCAACATTCTCTTAGTTCCCTTAATTTCATACTATATAACCTATTAACAATATAACGATTATCTGGCCTAAGGTTACCCATATATAGGGGAGATTTCCACTCACCTGGTAACATACGGGTGGTCATACACTTTCGTTACTTAGGATATTACACCTCGTCTGTGGTTATACAATCGAGGATAATGTTGTGTCTGGCTACTCTCATATAATCAGGTTTGTGTATAGTGATCGCAAGTGTCATTGTCATAACTTGCTAAATAATAATTATTTCACTTTCCACCATTCCTGTTGTCTTGTTACTTATGATATTACACCTCATCCGCGGTTATACAGTCCCATATAACATGTTCACAATGTAACGGTTAATTGGCCTAGGGTTATCCATATATAGGGGAGGTTTCCACCCACCTGGTAACATACTGGAGGCCGTACACTCTTGTTACTTAGGATATTACACCTCGTCTGTGGTTATACAGTCGAGAATAGTATTGTGCCTGACTACTTTCGTATAATTGGGTATGTGGGAAGTAATCGCCAGTGCTATTGCCATAACTTGCTAAATAACAAATATCCTTATTTTCACGGTTCCTGTTACCTCTATCTTCGTTCAGTATCAGTGTTTCCAGTAAGCTAGTTCCATTGCAATTAACTTGTGTCAATTACTTGTTTGCATTACTTGTCATTTACTCACTGTATTGCGATCGTTGTTGGATACTTGTTGAGATTTCCAAATCTCACGCTTTCTCTTTCTGTTCTTACGTAAAAAGCAAGTGGAGTGATAGCAATATGCATAGGTGGGAGCACTCGAGTTTTCAGCACTGTGGCTTGCCACTATTTGGGTTCTCTTTTGACTATTTATTTGGTCAGAAGTGGACCGGTCCCATATTTCAAATATTTATTTCAGCTTCTGTTAGTTCTCTATTAAAATTTTAAATTCTTATGATTTTCAATGTTGTTCTTATTTATTCCTTACTTTGGCGATGGCGTTCCATAATAGTATCTTATATTGGTATATGAGGTGCTACAACCATCTCCTATCTTAATATCCTTGAATAGTAGTGCATTGAACCAATCCCAGGAATCATTGGTTTCTTTGTCCATAGCAGCCCAAGCAATGTGATACATCTGGTTATTTACATCCCTCCCAAGGGCACAAAGCAATTCACCATTTATAGTACCTTTGAAGAAACATCCATCCAATCCTACCACTTTTCTGCAACCAATAAGAAATCCTCTCTTGCATGCATCAAAGCAAACATAGAATCTCTTGAAGATAGGTTCCACCATGTCTGTATCAAGTTTCACAACAATAGTACTTCCTAGGTTACTCCTCAACAACTCAAATTGATAGTCAAATAGTCTTGAATACTCTCCCTTAGTGGCATCCACAACTTTTGCATCATAATTACCTTTGCTCTCTTGACCTTTGAAATGCTGATATCTACAAATATTTCCTCTTGTACTATGGATTTCAAGCTTTGAATGCTCCATGTAGGATTGTCCATGATCAACTTTTCATACTTCTCAGCAATTTTCTTTGTTGTCACAAGGATTGTATCCCTTCTAGGTGGGCAGGTGTGCTCATCTACCAGACTGGCCAATTGCCAACTCTCTGTTCTACTATTGGTAGATAGAAGTATGATCTATGGACACTTTGGCCAAACACATTTTGCTCTCAATCTTTCCTTTTCATTCTTAGGAAACTTTATCACCTTCCTTTGGGCAAGGGCATACTTGATCATAGCTCTCTTGAATTACTTCTTGCTTCTAAACTTCATACCCAGACTGAAGTTAGGTACTTTAGCCTTGTTGTCAAACTTGGGGTATATGGACTTCTTCCTAATAAGGTCGCCATCACTACCCTCCTCTGAACATGAATCTTTATCGTCACTGCTTAAAGAATAGGGACCATCAGTGCCCTCATCCAGGTTCTTCCATCAACATACCTCCTCTCCTGCAATGGTACTCCACCAATCACATCATCCTCACCATCTTGTGCAATAGCATTACCTTCCTTCACCTTCTTCTGTATTCCTTGAATTTGGCCCTTATTTCTGTAGCCTCATCATCATCAGATGTGTCATAATCTTCAGGGAGATACTTACTATCAGAATTGGAATGTTCTTCTAGGGGTTTCTCAGCCTGCACAACTTCCTATGAAATAATCATCATCTGTGATTGGCTCTTCTCTGTATAGGTAGAACCATAGATCTTCCTCAATGATGCTATGTTTTTTTGTGTATCAACTGGGGAAGATGGGATAATTTGCACCGTCTTTGGTCCCTGCTATTGCAACTGATCATCCTTAGACTCCTCATCTGGTGTCAATGCATCCATCACTTCCTCAAAATCACTGTCTTCCCACCTATTGTCATCATCTTCTTCTGACTCCCCTTCAATTGGCATTGTCTCAACATATATGTCAGTAACCTATCTTCAGAAACACAGTAAGACATTAACTAGTAGGCCTTGTCATCTACTAGCGCCTTGAGACCATTTAGAAACTATTTACTAAAAAAATAACCAATGCAACAATATCCCCTACACTACCTCACAGTGGTCTCCAAGGTGCCTAGTAATCTCAAGTAAAGATACTTTATCTCGTTCAATGTATGACAAACACTTAGAACTGCCACAATAATGCAGCACCTTTCTATCATTGATAAACTATCTATTCAAGGGGAGTCTAACAACAAGCTTGTCTAGAATATTCATCCCTACAGCACAAGAATATCCTATATGCATCCCAACAAAAAAATCGATCAGTTTAATAGCCACAACATAGCACTGATCAATATTTAACTGCACCTCTTTACACTCTGTTCATGCCATTTACAAATAAACTAACCGCACCACTGTCCTACTTCTATTTAAATACACATACCCAACAATCAAATGCCTCAACACTGGCCTTAAACAAATCTAAGCTAATGCTTCGTTATCCATAAACAACAACCAATTCCTCCATATCCAAGAAAATCCTTTTTTTCAAATCGAATAAAAACCCAACAGATACAAGAAGCACTAACCTTTATGAACATCACTGCATAGTGTCTTCTCCTTCAGCCAACCATGCTTCCCGAATGCGCAAGCTCTGTCTTGTCGTGGAGCTAGGGATTTTTTTGGGAAGGGGGGAGGGGGTGGTAAGGGCTCATGCACTTGCTATATAGTGTTGCCCACAGGGCATTACTTGCCAACATGGTGTGAGTCAGCATCCAGCATGGACGAACCTGGGTGGAATTGGGTCGGGGGTTATTTGTTTGGATTTGAAAGTTGAGGATAAAAAACAATTGGTTTTTTAGTTCATTGTGAAAATTGAACTCTAAGCAGAGTTTAAGGGCCAAAATGGACTTTTCCTTCTTTTTTTATATTCATCACAGCGAGCAGTACTGTATTTTCGCAGTCTCAAATAAAACACACTAATCGTGTTCTCGAAAAAAACACGCGATGGAGAAGACAGAACGGGATAGGCCAGTATCGAAATTAGAAATGGACCGGTCTTGCATTTCACAGTCTGAACCAGGCCGAAAGTTCCTGTGGCATTTGGGCTAGCCTCGAGAAATGGGCTGTGAGTGGCAGTTCCAAGTGTGGGCGAAACTAGCTCGAGCTCAGTTTGGTCTGGGGAGCTTTCGGCCTACTACACATGGTTTGAGTTTTTTATATGCGTCTATGGTTTCAGTTGGTGGCTTGCTAAGAAAATTGATGTACCATGGTGCTAGTAGATATGATAAATAGTATCGGCTGATAGAAATTGAAACTAAACAAACTGGTTAAAAAGCAGAAAAGAACGGGGCTATATCTTTACATGACCTCCTAAGAAAAAAATAGAGAAGTGAAAAAATGGTAACCAAAACACAGAATGTGCTACAGGAGTAAATAAATAATTGTGCAGGACAAAACCTCTTAGTTATTGCAATCATTAAATAGCTTCTGATTCTCAGCAAGAAATGCTCTGCCTTGGTGCTGCTTCGATGCCACCGACAACTTGTCTTATGCTTCCTCGATCAGATGATTAGAGGATCAGGATTCTGAATTCTGATGAAAAAAATGCTAGCATTGCAGCTCAGATACATGCTGATGTATAAACAAAAGAAACAAACTTGTTTTATTGTGTCCAACTGTCCATGTGTAAAGCTGTCACATAATTCAGATAATCCATTTAATTACTGCATGGTGTGTCTTATAGGAATTAATTGTTTTTCGAGAGGATGTAGGAATCAATTGTTCAATTATTACTTTTTTTAGAGGATGGAATGTTAATTTTCTTTGATCTGCCAGGCAACATTTACATGTCCAAATAAAGTTAAATGGCAGCTCACTAAACATCTGCTGGAGTGCTGGATACCCAAAAGATATGACACAAAATATCTTGTGGTATCGTACCACCTCGTACAGTATCCACATGCTTCTTACATCTGAATTACAGCTCGGAGAGAAAATGTGTACAAGGACTGCCACAATATAAAAGAAAATCCCAAGTCATGACTCAATTCATAGAAGGAACTAAGGAGTTCTCTTTTGTTTCCTTCTGTGGATACAGATGACTGTTAAAAACTAGAAATCATGCAAAATATATATCAAGTGTGCTTCTACTCTTTTTTTCCCAAAAAATATTCTTGGATAATCTGAGGGGGGCTCACTTGAGTTGGTAGTGTGAGTAGCGACAGACTATCAGCTGCTATTATTACGCATTTAGATGTATTTGTAGCTTATAATTGGATTTGACTATCCTTTTGCAGTGGATGTAATTATATTTTCACCGGTTTAGATCGTAAAAAGGATCCTAAATGAATTTGGGGTTGAAAGTTGCCAAGATGCCATGGGCGTTCATATAGGCTTTTTGTTGATAGTTTTTCGTTTTGATTTATAAATAGTAATAGTTTGTAGAGAAGCTTATAAAGAGACACTCGCGTGCGATTTTGATCAATATAAATGAAGTCACTACAGTATGTACTACAATCAACTAATAAATCTCATCTTAAGAAGACACTCTATTTAAAAATTAGCTACGGTACAAAAAGAGTCATTTAGAAGCCAAAACAATCAGAGACTCAATGGCTTGTAGCGGTGCTCTTATATGGAGCGAAATGTATCAACCCACGATTCTAAGCTGGCCTGCGCGTGCAATATTGAAGCGCTCAACTAATCCATTCAGCTCAAGACTGTCGTCACATCTCCTGATTTTTGGAGGTGGTCAGAATCCTAAAGGAGCCATGAAGTTGTAGCCTTTTTCACCGCGAATGGCGAGGAATCTGCTTATTGCTCTTTTTCACCACGAAAGCAAGAATTCTAATCTTGAGGCATCCATGTACACTAGAAGTATGGCGACATGTTTGGTTTTCTGATCCACCAGGCTACATTGCCTTGCTGCAATGGTGTATCGTATGCATGGCAGCATGGATAGAATCTTGCTTCCCCTAAAAAAACTAGTATTTCGATTCTACTTTGCCAAAACAAAATGCACCTTGTATAAGTTCAATTAGTTCCATCAAAGATTGCATACAACTTTGCTACATGAGAAGCTACCTGTTCTAACCATTCCACTGTTGAAAATATACCCTAGAGACAATCATAGAGATAATTATATTTTGTTATGTTCATAATTTATTAGATAATATATTATCTTATTCCTTATCAATATTTATTAACAAGTATGTGACTTAATTGTAAAACTCTATATTTCTGTGATGATTATTCTTAAACGATCTCTAGTCGAAAACATATGGGAACACACATGAATAGACTAACATATAGAGATATCAAATCAATAATTTGGACACATGTTAATGAACATGAGGTTGGATCAACCCACCATAAGACACTACGAAAACATTGCAGACTTACATGTCATCAGTTGGTCTCATTTACAATGTGTATAGCATATCCTTAGACTTGATGTCGTCGCACGTACTGGAGATGTATAATGACTAACTTAGGTGTTACCAAACGCTTTTCTGTAACTAGGTAATTATAAAGGTAGCTTTCAGATTTTGTCATGATGTATACATCAAGACATGGTAGATCAATATAGGATTTTTCCCTCCATGCAATGGGAGAGATATCTTTAGGCCTCTCGAGTTGTTGGATTGTAGAAATGTATGGCCATGCTACTTGCGGTTAAAGAATTAACCGTAGTCGGGGAATTCAAGTTACGTGATCGAGGAAGAGTGGTCAAGCTAACCAACAAAGATGGCACACTTACCTTGAGCTTGACTGATATCATGAGATAAAGGAAAATGCATATAAGTTTTGGTGAGGTTCATCCGATATAATCTTTACGTATGCTTGGGAGTCGGTATGTCTTGCTAGGGGCCGCTACCAATTAGTGGACGAGTAGGAGTACTCGTGCCATTTACAAGTATACGTGAATCTATAGAGTTGCACATTTAAAGGGCTGGGATATAATTTGGATGGTGATTTGAATTTATGTGGACCACAAGTTTTTAATGGGTCTCAAGTTCGAGGCTCATCATGGATGCTTGTAAATAGAGAGACGGTGGCATAAGGTTTGCATAAGAATTCAGAATTTCCGAAACCCTAGTCGCCACACCTTCCTCATCCAATACCACACAGCCGGCACTAGCACTCCAGCACGTACGACTACTACTACACAAATGCGCTGTATCGACTCTACTTCCACTACGAGTCTGCACGTCTAGTGATAATCCTATGATTTATTACTAGCGAAGGTTCCTTGTTTGTACAATAGAATTTTTGCAATTGTACTAGTATAGCTTACCCGTGGCGCAACACCCACAAGGACCATGAGTATTATCTATCATGTACATGACCTTAGACGTAGGTAGAGCCCATCATAAGCCATAGAACTATGCCTAGTGAAGTACACCGTCCTAGAGAGCATCACCATACTACGCCTACAGTAAAAAGAGCTACCACTATTGAGAGTTTGCCAGGTCTTATCCTTGCTCGTCTAAGAATAGAAGCTCCCACTTGGGCGCCTTACTAGAGCTCTTCAGATTTTCTATCCAGCATGAAGGGTTTTGGACCCTTGCTTGGCCCACATATCATCATCTCCAACTTGGGCAGCAAGAGGCCAGCCCCAAGGAAGGGCAGCACATGTTGATGCCATGCCCTAATTTTTCTCCATCCTGCCATCAAATCCAACAATGTGATATCATGCCCTGAAGATGAATGCCAACTACTTTTTCATGCCCTTTCAAAAGGAATGTTGGCTTTGCAAAAAGCCTTGTCACGCCGTGCCCAACAACCAGGATAGGTCCAAATGCCAGCCTTGATGCTATTCACCCCACGGAAACGCAAGTCACCATGCTTTCAGAAAGGGCAACTAGCGATCAGAGCAGCCATGTTATGGCAGACAAGAGCGGCATGGCGTCAAGAGGCAGTGACACAGCATTTGACTAGTCCCTTCGCGGTGAAGCCATTAACAAGCTGGCTGTATCGGAGCTAAAGAACACTCAAAAGGCTCGTACTTACAAATGCTGCAAATAGGAACTGAGGTACAGAGGAGAATAGACGAGCCTTAGAACTAGTGCACAAAGAAAAGAAGAAATGATTATTGCGCGGAGAGTAACAGGCCGTACATATCCTTGCACAAAGCATTACTGAAAACATGTTTTTGTGAGAGGACATTTTTGGTTTTGCACAATGCAGCACAACAGTAACTACTGCAATTGACCAAAATGGGGCAGGAAAAATCAACACAGATGCATGTCCTCCATCCATCCAGGCAGGCAGGCAGGCCGACAGCAGAAGATGCATGCAGGGGCAGCGCCCACCGCTGGAAAACAGCGCTGCTTCAGGTCAGACTTCGGGCTCGAGAATTTTTCCCTAGAAGAACCCTGACTCACTTTAAACAGTAGAACTACGGAGCATAGGCTTCAGTTGCCCGTAGAGAAGCACAAGCATATTTCGTCAAATAGACTATTGGAGTGCAAGGTGACCACAATGTCTGTACATATATCTCTCCTTACACTTGCTAGAAAGGGCCAAAAAAAAAGTTAACAATCCTGGGCAAAATCATTATCTACAATCAAAAAGATCAATTCCCAACAAGGCAAAACATCAAGGGAGGCCCTCTCCCTATATTTCATCATCACTAATTTTAACTATATATATTGCATTTTCCCTATATAAATTACTGAACAGCACAACAGGGCATAACAAATGATTTCTTGGTAGTTCTGATGGGGTGAGCTTCTACCGCACCGATCCAGCTCGCCGGCAGACAACTTCGAGAGCTTCAACAACTGTTCCCGAGAAGCCAGCAATGGCTTGGAACATTCCTGGTAGGCCTGTCTGGATGTTGTTCAATGTCATTGATCTAGTTACCTCAACAGCTTTAGCATGCCTTGTCATCTCATCCTCCACCTTCCGACGGCATAGGGCAATCTCGGATTTCTTCTCTGCAAGAGGATCACGGGCATCATATGAATGGCTTTCAATGCCATCACGCCCGCTGCCAGGAAGGCCAAGGCCAACCATTGAGTATGATTGGTAGTACTTTTTCTCAATGGCCCTGAGCGAGTTAGTTTTCTTTTCCAGCTCCTTTGAATATGTCTCTGCCCGCTTCTTGATCTTCATCTCTTCTGCCTGCTTAGTGTAGATGACATGGACAACATTTACAAAGCTCTTGATAGCCTCTGAAGCCACGGCATCCGGAAGCCGGTCTAGTGCTTGCTTCCACTCGTCACAGAAGGTGGTGAGTTCACGCGAGATCAGCGAGGTGTGAGCCTCTTGTGGGCCATTGCTGTCCACTTGAAAGAGTGTGAGCTTCAGCCAACCATAGAGAGCACGGATGTAGTCACGATGATACTTGATTAGGCGGTTGAAGTTTGAGTGCCATGCTGAGACAGCAGCCTCAAGATCACGGGTCGCAAGCCGGTGAAGGTCAGATGTTGACTCAGCCATGGAATTGTCCACCAGACCACGGACTTGCTGAACAATTTCATTCTGGATCTCATGGAAATGGTTCATTGATCTCCACATGCTCAACAGCCTGCACGTCAATATTCAGAAATAATTAAGTACTCCCGTGCAGCATCGCAAGATCTGGAATTGGAGGTGTGGGAACAGGGAGCAAAACTTACGCAAAACAAAGCTCGACAAGCTGTGGTGCAAGCTCATTGTCGCGGACTCTAACAATGGCTGAGGATGTGGTAGTAGCAGCCTGTGAAGTAACAATGATCAATGATTGCAGCTTGTTTATGGAGGCCTTGGTCTTGTCCAGCTTGGCACTATCCCTCCCTCTGTATTCCATGCTTTGCAAAGTAGAAAGCTTCTTCTCATGCTCAATCTTCACACTCTCTCTAGCCTGCACCAGTTAAAAATTAATCCATATGTTAAAAGTTCAGAATAGTAGGGCTCAAAAAACTGCTTAGTGAATAAAAAGAATGTCAACTACACTGCCACAACTTGACGGCAAGAATCCATTCCATCCCAAATTAAAGAAACCAAAAGAACACTGGTTTGCTTCACTCAAATTATCTAACTTAAATGCTATAAGTTTTATACTTGCAAAGCAAAGGGTAATGCCCCTAAAAATTTATAATGCTCAAGAAATAGATGTGCTAAATCTAGCTTTGGCATTATGAGGTATATTATGTACACTAAAGACAATTTCTTGAGGATCCAAGACAATTTCTTGATGATCCAAACCTTTATACAATAAAGAATATCAAAGGACAAGAGTAGTTTAAGTTTAGACAAAAAAAAATAGAGCATAAAGGGAGAAGAATATGAATGTGTGGTTAAGAGGGCAATTGCCATGTATCATTCTTGCTGCCTTTACTGAAAATAGTGAAAATTATAGATCAAATGCTCCAGCTGTTCCAAAGTAGGAAAGTGCAGGACCTCTCTAAAGACGCTTTATGGAGCAAAAGCAGATTCTTGTTCCATGTTAGCTGAACAAAAGGGTAACTTCTCAACATCAAAATTGTGTCAAGATACCAACTTCAAATATGGAGAAGCTTCACCTAATTCACTAGAAACTATGATGTATAGACATTTGTATCACAACCCGAATCAATGGATAGAACTCACTTCTTGGCAAAAGTGTTACAGCTAGTTTCAGTTCACCCTTGGTTTTTGACTGTTTGCTAGCCCTATAGTACCATGCTGAGTGTGACCAAATGTCATGGTCATGCGTTTTTCCGAGAGAAACAACACAAACCATGCACATCTTATTCTAGCACCATATATGCATTTCATTGTTTCCTTGCCCAACAAGGGTAGATACTAGAATGTGATAGCTCACCAAGCTTGCATTGCTGCTAGAGCCTGTGGACTGTCCTAAATTATCCGCTACTATCCTCTAGGTAGTATACTTGGATCATAAGCAAGTGGAGCCAAGATGAATAGTTTCAAGGTGCTTCACCGACAACTAATGATTTAGACATCTAACAAATTTTCATAGCAAACAAAAATCTCAATTCGAGTGCTGTACTCAACGGTTAACTATAACTAGCAGTCACCAATGGCCATGTAATCATGAATAGAAGAGCGAAATTACCTTGACCTCATCGTAGAGCTTCTTCTCCCAAGCCAAAAGCCGCTCCAGTGTTGACCCATGGCTCTTCCCTTCCATTGACTCCATCTCTAGCGCATTCGTGTCCAGCTTGTAGCGTACAGCCAATGGCGGCTTGGATGTCCAGGTCGACGACAGTGCTGATAGCACGCTGTTGGAGTGATATACTGTCCCTGCGAAAGAAGAAATCAAATTAAGCAAAACAGCTAAAGCACTGTGACCATTTGAATCACAAAGCATTGCGTTTTCGTTCCAATCGTAAATCACTGCAACAATTCAAATCGCATTTTAATTTTTGAGGCACAATTTGTGTACTGCGATTACTTTTGAGCTGCCGGAAGTTGCGGTCGAGCTGAGCGCGGCTGGCCTCCAGGAGCTCCGAAACGTCGTTGCCGGCTTCGGCTGCCTTGACAAAGTACTCCTCGATGGCTGCCACGATCTCCGCGAGCGTGCGGTGGCGCACCACCATCCGCATCTCGGCCGCCGCCGTGACCGTGGACGAGGAGTCCCCGGCCTCCGACCTCTCGTCCCTCCTCAGAGGCAACGGCACCGCAGCATACTCCGACGGCGCCGTCCCGCCGTACTCCGATCTGGCCGCGAACCCGCACTCCGATCTATTCCCCATCTCCCCCTCCTCCGATCTGGTCTCCGACGTAGTCGTGGACGCGTGGTGGTCCTCCTCGTCCTCCCATCCGCCACAATGCACCTCCTCCCTTTCCTCCTCGTCGCCGTCGACCTCGTCCTGCTCTTTGAGAAGGTGGCGGTGGTGGTGGAGGTAGCTCCGGACCTTCTCCTCGTCCTCGAGCTCTCGGAGGTGGTTGGTCTCCTCGAGGTTGGCCTTGCGCCGGTCGAAGAACTCAGAGTCCGGCGGCGACGGCGGGTAGAAGTTCTCCCAGTCCCACGCGGACGACGAGGACGGCGTCCCCACCACCGGCTTCCGGAACGACGACTGCGCCGGGCTCGCCACGCTGGAGTCTGACAAGATGTGCGGCACCTTGAGGCGCCGCACCCGCGGAGCCCTCACCGAAGCAGGCTGCTGCTGCGGCGGCGGCGGCGGCTGGTGGTGCTGAGCAAGCGGCGTCGGAGGCGGGAGCGAGGAGGACGCGGAGATGGAGGGCGCGGGCGGCGTGGGCGCGAGCGCGGGCGGCGCGGCGGTGGTGAGGAGGACGGGGGCGGTGTGGTGGGAGACAGCGAGGGAGGGGTGGCCCTGGGCAAAGTGGGAGAGCGCGGCGGCGGTGACGCGGAGGGAGCGGAGGTAGTCGGCGTGGGCGGAGGCGAGCAGCTGCCGCGCCGCGACGGCGTCCTTCATGTGGCGGCGGCGCTCCTTGCAGCGCCGCACCGTGTCCTCCTGCTCCACCTTGGACGCCGCGCAACCCATCACCAGCTGGCAGCAGATCGGCTCGCCTCTGCTCTGCTCCTCCGATTCGACTCGATCTGAGGAAGCGTTGGGTCTCTTCTCTCTTCTTCCCCGCTCTACTGATGAGAGAGAGGAGTACTTGTGGGAGTGAGCTGGCCGCCTGCGCCTTGCTTCTACTGTGCTCAGTTTAATTTGGCTGGTCTTTCTTTTGTTTAACGGGCCTTTTCTTCCTTTCAAGTTGCTTTCGTGTCTTCGAGCCGGACTAGCCGTGTGCAGTGGGGTACACAAAGTGATTTTAGTGCGGGTAAACCGATTGCCGCCTTCCTTCTCGGCCATATTTTTTAAAACGTGGTTTATAATTTTTACCTATAATTTATTGGTTAATAAATAGTCATTTTTAAAAAACTAAAAATCATTGAAAAACTAAAAAATTAAGCCAGGTCCCGCTCAAAACGGCTTAAATTTCTGGCTTCTGGCTTATTTTTCACTATTCAATAATTTCGTCTTTTTAGATTTTTTTTTGACTTTTTTGAGCTTTTTGTCAGTTCTTTTTTTATGTATTCGTTTATACTGTCCGTGACGGGCTAACCTATTTTTCTATTTTTATTTTTTTAAATTTAATTACACCAAATAAGACACCGTCAACTATATTATTTTTTCAGATAACTACCGTGCTTTTCAACCATAAACCACTCAAAATAAGCCCTTTTAAGCAGGGTCTAGCTTCAACATCTTTCAATAACTATTATTTATTATACTAGTGAGCCTTATCAAATTCATCGACAAACATGCCGCATAAAACTCGAAATATACATCTTTCAATAACTATTATTTATTATACTAGTGAGCCTTATCAAATTCATCGACAAACATGCCGCATAAAACTCGAAATATGCATCGAAATGATTTCATCTACAGTGCCTGAGTAGCGAGACATGACCGCAGTTCCCTATCTTTTCGCGATTTTCATATATTCGATTCCGAACGAACAATACTGTTGCATTGCTACAGTGGAAACACAGCGTTTGCTGCGTTATTTTTCTACGTAGTAATATGCAACAATGATATGCCTCCAATTCTTGGCAAGACGGTGGATACGATTTCGAAAATCAAATATCGTGAACTCAAAATCAAATGCAACAACACTTTGTCATAGTGCGTGAAAAATGTATTAAGTGCTCTACAACCCAAACCTAATCCTAATAGTTAGGGTGCGGTTTTTTTCTAATGCGACTAATAGCTTATGAATATAACTGATAGTTTTTTTTATCTTAATGTGAATGTTTATATGAACAAATCAAATATAGATAAGTTAATAAGTCGCTTCAAAACGACAGCAAAGAAAACATCCTATTAATTTATTCAAAAAACTATAACCATAAGGTAAAAAAAACTAGATCTTACTTTTAGACCAAATGGTTGAGCGAACCAACAGCATCGTGCATCACGATTGTTTTAGATCAACCGTTCATCAAGATTTAGGTGCAGCCAAGCGGGTAACAACGAATAACTACATGCCTGCATTGCCACTGTCAGAAATATTAGTTAAAAAAAGGTCAATTTGGAGAGCATGAGACCAAAAGCTGGCCTTTGTTTTAACCACATTAGGGCATCTCCAATGGTTATAGCTAGCAACTAACTATAAGACTTCCACATCATCTATATAGTACACACTAAAGCTAGCATTCTAAAGAACTATCTATAAGGATAGCTATTTGACGCTTACATGCACACACAGAATTTATAGAGACTGCCTCGTTTGGCGTTATAGACTAGTGCTTAAAGAAGAGCTGGCTCGATTTTTTTTGCATACTCCCTTTCCTCCACATAGGATATATGCTGATATGTACATGCATATAGCTAGTTGATTCAGACCATTGGAGATACCCTTAGAGCAAGTTTAATAGTACAGATAGCTGCTACCTCCAATATATTTTCATGTCATCAAAAGATAATGATGCAGTCAACTCATACAATAAGCTGGCTATAAGTTGTCTCCACAAGAGCTCTCAATCATTTAATACATACATGGGTATTGATAATTTAATATATGCATGGGTATAGCAATTAGTTCTATGGGTACATGCATAGATAATGTATCTTTTCCTGTGCTATAGTCTGACTCTTGCATGGGAGTCGGCTTGGCTCTCTCTCTCCTTTTCTCTCCCCTCTACATAGGAATATGCTGATATGGATTCCCTTATAGTTAGCACAGTCAGCCTTATTAAACTTGCTCTTAGAAGATGCCTTAGCTAGTTCCGAGTTTAAAAGGATTAACAAGAGATAAAGCGCGGGACAACGTACGGGCATCGCGCCGAGGATGCCTCTTCCGCTTGGATCAGTGTTGTAATTTTTCTCTCCTTTTGCGGGTGGACGTTCTGGGGAAATGCCGTGGCGACGGCGGGTGCTGAGTGGTGGTTTCTTCTCTGAAGGCTGCACACAATAGTCTGCACCGAGCAGTGACCACACTTCTAAGCACGATCTTGGTCGGTTCCCTTTTTTTAATCCGTGTGTCGGCGCCTTTTGCTGTTCATTCATCTCGATGTAAAACTGTAATAAGCCTTGCTAGTTGCTACTGACGGACACTGTAATAGACTGTAATAAGCATGTGCTTTGTTCGTAACTTTTTTCCCCCATGCTATCCGTGTATTTCAAGTCATCGATCAAGTCCCCATGTATTTGGCCCCATGGACCACAGGGGATCGTCGTCCTTGCCAAGAATATCATCGTCCATCAGAGCACAAACAGCCTTGATATGATTTGCCCTAATTTGTCAAAGAAAAAACACAAAAGCAAGTTCGAAAAGCTAGCTTCTGCTCATATTTATCAGTTGGACTTAAAACTAATTTGATTAACCATGCAATGTATGAAATATTGATGTACTTGCCTTTTTTAATAGCATGCAAGTACCGCACTTTTGACCCAACAAGTACCGTACCTGCAAGTGCTGGCCCTCCACGCCCCCATCCTTGGTGTCATCCTCTCCGACATCTGGAAGCCCATTTCGCGTCGTGGCCCCAATCTTCTGTTTGTCTTCACCCACTCTCGCAACCTGCACCTCATGTCGGCACCGATGGCAGCGATTTCCTCTTCGAAGGCTTCGCTGGTGACCGCCCCCGCTTCGATGCAGCCGAGTGTATCAAAACTTTCAAGATAGCCCGTTATAGCTGCAACAGTATTTTTCTATCTCTCACCGTAATGCGGCAGGCTACCGCAG